>CM076981.1:27455386-27702886 GCA_039105355.1 Benthosema pterotum | reverse complement strand
CAATGGATTCAAAAATAGATACATAATTACAATACTTAAACCTATTCAACGTCACTCAGACAGCGTTTTGCCTGTGCAAGAATTCTGTCCCGGCGAGCCGTCCCGCGTCCGAAATGACAGAATTACTGTGTTGCGGCTTTCTGTGCTCAGACAGACACGCACAGGGACACATTTAGGGACACAGATAGCTGCATAATGGAGTGGAGGCACCGCTCCAAAAATCCATGAAGTCAAGGCTCTGTGGGGTGAGTCATCGAGAGAAGAAAGTTATTTCGGGGGCGAACAATCCCTTTTTAGGGCCAATTGTGGAGGAAATAAAATCCATACGGCTTTAGAGAAAAGCAGTCTGCCAAGAACCACCAGGATTTGCATATATTGATAAGCTAAAAACAACAACAACAAAAAAAAAACATGATTTTGCGTGGAGTGCGTCTTTAACCACTTTCTACCCTGAAAGAAAACGTATGTTTTAGAAGGCATTTGTAGAACAGGCCTCAGATCTTTCATGGGTTTGGGCATGGATTAAAGTTCTCTGTCGACATGACTGATTGTAGTCATTTGGATTCTAGAGATGCCAGCATTACTTCTTTTAAAGCCTAAGCGAATAAGCCAGCGAATAAGCCAAAGTAGAATAGACTAGAATAAACTTCTGTCTATTCTAAGATTCGAACATTTGAAGTGGTCAGACTAGCATTAGGTGAAGAAACAACCCCAGTGAAAGCCAAACGGTCTCAGGATATTTCATATTATAAAAGCAAACATTAAAGCCTCAGTCTGTCAATTTCCGCATGTACACCTTATATAGCTTTTAACCCTTAGTGTACTGAACGCGTTTTGGTGTTATAAGCATTATGTTTTAACTATTGAAAAATAGCAGATCTACAAGCTCATAGCGTGCCATCGAGTGACGCGCTATGAGCTTGTATCTCTGCTATTTTTTGAAAAATCGTGAAAACGTGGTGCAAATCTTTGAATATTATGTTATTCAGAAACTAGAAATCTAGACAGGACACAATGGGTTGTTAACCGTGCTGCGAACTCAAATCCAGATAAATCTGTGGGTCCTTGACATGAAGAAGTACCGCCAGTGCCACCACTCGGTATTCAGAAAACTGTCAGGATTTGGAAGACATTTCCTAGAATCTGTTCTGAGGTCTTAATCCATGAAGTGAAGCCTGTGATCAGTGTGAAGTGTTTTTGGCTCCATTAATATTCCCTCTCTCTCTCTCTTGTCCTCCCTCTCTGCTCTAGTTCGCCCATCGTTCATTTAACCCATTGTGTCCCGTCTAGATTTCTAGTTTCTGAATAACATAATATTCAAAGATTTGCACCACGTTTTCACGATTTTTCAAAAATAGCAGAGATACAAGCTCATAGCGCGCCACTCGGTGGCGCGCTATGAGCTTGTAGATCTGCTATTTTTCAAGAGTTAAAACATAATTCCTTCCATCAACTCGGCCCACACACAATCTCTTTATCCACTTGTCTGTGTGTGTGTGTGTGTGTGTGCGTGTGCGTGTGCGTGTGTGTGTGTGTGTGTGTGTGTGTGTGCACTGCTGGACGTGTGCCGTCGCTTTGGCATGGGATCAACTTAATCAACTCCAAAACTGCGCAATGAAACATGAGCATGGCCAGGGGGTTCATGCCCATATATGGCCGGTCTTAAGTGTAGAGGGTTTGATGATGTCAGACTGACATATGGAGTGTGTTACGAGGCGTGACGACTGACAGCCATACATGGAGATCTAAGGGTTTCTGTGACGTCATGGGGTCAGAGCCATATATAGAGATTTAAGTATCTCTATGATGTCACGAGGCGTGATTCATCGGTTACCATATATGGGTGTGAGCAATGTACGGACAGACAGGTTTTGCTTGTAAACTGTGACCTTCGGGCACAAAATTAGGATGATAAATATCAACCAAATCCTGATTCATGATAATTTCCAGTGTTGCCAACTTGGCACATTTGTTGCTATATTTAGCTTTTTTCCAGACCCCCCTAGTGCCAAAATTAGTGAAAAACTCCTGGTGGAAAATCTAGTGCTTTTTTTGCTGGTGAGTTGGGGCGAAATTGGTTAACAGGCGCCAGAGATACTGTAAAACCCTCGTTTTCCTCTTATGATAGAGTCCTCCTTCCTTCCTAGAAAGGACCTTTGGTCCCCAAATGGATCCTTATAGATCTGTAACTGGACCCTTACAGGTCTATTTGGTTTCATTTTACACTCTCAAGAGTTAAAGTATATTTAAACTTCTGAACTACGTAATTCTCAAGAATCTAAACATTTAGAAAAAAGTGGACAAATTGCTATTTTGACCAACATTTCGCCAGTTATTTCTCCTAAATTAGTCCGAGAGACGAAACTCGACATCAAATTGTGGTCCTTGCCTAAAATGCAGAATAAATAGTGGGCCCTGGTATGAAAATGGTCAAAAGACACTGCTCTGGCGCATTCTAGTGCATTTTGGAAGTTTCAGTAGTGCACTTTGGATTTTGGCAGTTGGCAACACTGATACATTCCAGTACGCAGTCCCTCAGTCGGTGAGAGCGTGTCTTTGGTGCCGTGGTCTGTATGTGTGCCACTGCTGTATAACATGGTCAATGTGCCCTCATGGACATGGAGACACGTGGCAGGACATTTAGAGGGTGTGATACTGTGGACGGTGATGTGTGGAATGCCAATGTGGGGGCAGGTCTGTCAGCAGCAGCATTACGGTGGTGGTGGTGGTGAGGACAGATCAGCTGCTGGCAGGAGAGATGCTCCGTCTGTAGCTCTCGCTGTTGTTCAAAGCCAGGGGTTTTCAACCTTTTTCATACCAGGCAGGGACCACAGTCAAATATACATCAAAAAGCATTCTTCTACATTCTCTAGTTGTGCGGACTTGGGCTAAATCACATGAACATGATGAATGATGATGAATATTTTAACTCTTGAGAGCGTAGAAATGAAACCAAATGGACCCGCAGGGGTCCATTTGGTTTCATTTTTACGCTGTCAAAGAGTTACATCTGGTTAACCAACCTTCCATGTAGCTGGGGACCACCTGAGATCCTCTCAAGGACCACTGGTGGTCCCTGGACCACCGGTTGAAAACCTCTGTTCTAAGCAAGCAGGCAGGTTTACTGGACCGAAAAACATATTGCATTATGGACCCAGAGGGCCATATCAGGCTTGTGAGTGAAATATCTCTGATCCATGGGATGATATTGAATTAATATTAGAACTGTCCCTCTGGTATATTGCACGCACCATGATAAGAAATGAACGCAGCTTAATTTGATTTACTTTCCTCACTTTATGATGAAAGCAGTGCCTGGTGAGGATCACAGAACAGCCAACTGCTGTAATCGTGCATTTTCGGTTTTTAATGCATGCAGTTTCATCTTTGAATAAATTTGAATCTTTGAAGGAGAGAGAACAGGCAAATGTTGGTTAAATAACAGTTCTTCTACGTTCCCAAAATGCGTGTGAAGCAATTAATGCAGACGTTTAACAATTATTTAACTTTTGGGAGTGTGTAGGGAGGGACTAACATGAACGTGTTTATAAGCTAGTATGTAAGTAGAGTCGAAACCTATGAGGGTCAATTTGGTTAATACCAAATTGCCATCATTTAGCAGGGGACCACTTGGAACCCCCTCCAGGACCACTGCCCTAGTTGATCATACTACAGAGTCAGAAAAAGTAGGCCTGTTACTTTTGACTTGGAATTATTGATGTCCCGTTCCAGAAATCAGAAATCAGGGCCGATCATGCCATTTTCAAATACTCGGAATCGGATCAGGAGCCAAAAAGCATGAATGAGACCTTCCCAGTTTAAACATTACACACACACACACACACTCTCTCTCTCTCTCTCTCTCTCTCTCTCTCTCTTTCACTCCGGTGAGGAGGTGGTGCGACGCTCGGTCACACAGCGAGACGCCACAATATTTGACTGGACATTGTCTGTGATTTTCGATTTTACCCTATTGTGATATAGTGTACTATAGAAATATAAATATTGCATGGGGAATCCCTGAAATGTGCTGTTTTGGATAATTGTCGACATGCTGTGAGCTTTTTATCTGCTGACTGTGCTGAAACCTTTAAAAAAAGTAATGGAAAAAGAGGTTTGTGCCTGACAGCAACAATATTGATGCAGCACAACACTGTAACTACTTCATTATACTCCTCTCTTCTGTCCACTTCAGCCACTCTCTCCTTTCTGCTCTCTCTCCCTTCCCCTCCATCATGATCGTCTTTCATCCCTCCATCCATTCATCCACTCCTCTATGCATTCATCACATCCCCCTCTTCTCTGAGGAGGAGGAAGAGGAGGGAGCGGATGTCTTCTCCTCCTTTTGCTGAATAGAGGAGCACACGTACACACACACGTACACACACACACGTACACACACACACACACACACACACACACACACACACACACACACACACACACACACACACACACACACACACACACACACACACACACACACACACACAGAGTGAATAGAGGATAGAGGAGCACTTATATCCCTCTGAAGGCAGATGTACAGAACTCTGTGAGAGAGATGGAGAAGGACAGAGAACTACAATAAACATATTCTTAAAGTGATAATTTAGGGATATTCTATAGATACACACGTTAGTGAGGGTTATTTCTTTAAATATTTTTATGTCAATGTAGTACTTGTCATCTGTGCAAATGGAGTTGAACAAAAGAGAGAGAGATTTGTATGCTTACTTGTCTAAAATAATAAACGTATGTTTTTTATTTATTTATTTGGCAATTTAATCACTTAAGTCCTTTCTACACTAAGTCTACAATTCCAAGTGTGTGTGCGGTGAGATTATTTTGGCACAGAGTTTGGGAACCCAAAGTTCCCAAATTTTGTGAACAATTGGTCTCTAAAAGGTTATCTCAGACAGAAAACAAAGTTTAGTTTCGGCGCTAGTCTGCTTGTACGGTCAATCGGCATGGCCTCTGGGTGTTTTGTTATATATACCTGGAATACAATCTGCGCAAAACATTTGCATGTACAAGACATGCAAATGAGCGTAGTACACTTCTGACGCTCTGTTGTATTCTCTGGACTCGACCACCCCCTACAGAAGAAGCTGGCAGCGGAGCCGGAGTACACGGACGTGTCTGTGTCGGCGGTGGAGCGTGTGCGCGCTCTGGGGAAGATGGCGTGCAGCGTGGACATCAACGAGGACATCACGCCGCGCCGATACTTCCGCTCGGGCGTGGAGATGGAGCGCATGGCCGCCGTCTACCTGGAGGAGGGCAGCCTGGAGAACGCCTTCGTCCTCTACAACAAGTTCATCACGTGAGGAGACTTTGACACCTGTCTGTTTGACTGGTTGAATAGTTTATTAAACGTTTAAGGGAGGGGGAGTACAATTGTACAATGATGTTAAACGGATAGGACCTGGAGGACTTGTTTCCATTCCATTGTGGTCCTTAATGTCTTCATTAATTGAAGTATTCAATTAATGAAGACATTTAAAGACCCTGATGCAACAACACAAACAATCATCGACTCTAGGAGCATTGAGCAATTCAGCCATATTCATAGATTAAGTTAATGAAATCCCACACTGATTTTTTTTTCAGTGCAAATCATCAACCTGGCCGCTGCGAGAATATGATCTATAAAAGTATATTGCACTTCAGAGTTACAGTTCAGTGGAGCTTCCTCTGACGTGCATGTGTGTCTGTTCTGTCTGTGTGTGTGTGCGGTGTGTGTGCGCGGTGTGCAGTCTGTTCGTAGAGAAGCTGCCTCGACACAGAGACTACCAGCAGTGTAATGTTCCAGAGAAGCAGCTCATCATGAAGGTATATGTGGTCACTGTCAAGTAGAAAATTCATGTCTCCATATTGTAACTTTTTGTGTTATCGCCCTACTTGGTCACTCTACAGTCCTATCCTGATTTGACTTTGATTTGAGACCTTGTTTATGGATGGATTACGCCTTAGCCTGGAAGAGAGATCCATAGGTGGTCTCCAACCTCTACACTCTCCAGTCGGTGGGTCTGGATAGTGCTTGCTCGACTCGAATTTCCCTGTCCTTGTCTCTGATTGGATGTTGTTCCAACAAGCCTAAACTGTTATTTTTTCAGAGACTAGTCAGAAGTCTTGACAGTATTTCGACCTTCATAAGCCACGCCCACTCATGGAGATAGGCTCCTTGCCAGACGCAGTTGCAGTTGAATTTGAACTTCAACGTAGAGCCAGAGTCTGGTACACCAGGCTATGCCCCGGGCGCAATAATTATATTATTTATTGCAATTACAATTAAGGCATTTCGCAGACGCTCTAACACAATAATCCTCCTCAGTCTTCTCAGACTGTGCGTCTGTGAGTTGTGCAAGCATCCGTCCCGGTCATCAACAATTAATTTGCCTCACTCCTGTGTTTTTCAGAGAAGCGAGGCTTCTCTGAGTCTGTCACTGTCGCACAGTGAATCTGTCCCACACAGTCTCTCTTCCTCCCCTACAGGACACTCTGGGGGCATTGCTCATTTGTACGTTCCGTACAGCGTGGTGTCCTCTTGCGAGTGCTGTAACAGGGGAGGGGTCGCTGGTCCCTGTAACCCACCAGTCTTTACTGGAGGTCAAATTAAAGAACTCGTCACTCCACTTTTCTAACAACATAGCCTTTGCAACCATTCATTAGTGACGTTTATTCAACTGACACGTCACCATTAATTTCCTGCATGAAGGACGTTCGGCATCTAAAACCCTGAAGCCTAGCTTATGCTTCAGTGAAGAGTGCGAGAGAAGAGTGACTTGAGCGATGCTGTTCCTCAACAAAATAACGTTTGTTCTTTCTGTTTATTTCTCTCTCTCTCACTCTGTCTCTGTTTGACTGCATCGCTACGTTTCTCGGCCTTGCTCTCTCTCTCTGTCTCTCTCTCTCTCTTCAGAAACTTCAAGAGGTAGCTTTTCCTCGTAAAGAGGAACTGAAGAAACTGCTGCAGGAGAAATACAACAGGGAACACACAGAATACCTCAGAGTCCAGGTGTGTGTGCGTGTGTGTGTGTGTGTGTGTGCGCGTGTGCGCGCGTGCGCGTGTGTGTGTGTGTGTGTGTGTGTGTGTGTGTGTGTGTGATGCTCGTGCGTGCGTGCATATCTACAGGAAGTAACTGGCACATTTACATAGACATTTTATCCAAAGCTCTTGATATACATTGTACATTATATTCACCCATTAACACACCGATGGCAGAGAAAAAACATGCAAAGCACCAAACTGCATTTCAGGAGCAATTAGGAGTTCAGTGTCTTGCTCAAAGCCAGCACACTTTGACACTAACTCCTTGGGGGAGTCTGCGATCGAACTGAGGGGGAGCCCTTGCCGCCCTACTTTTACCATTCAGTAGTGTGAGGTTTATTCCCCTAACCCAAGTCCCATTACAATTACCGTTGGGCAGAAGATGGTCACAGCCGAATGCAGTGTGTGTCTAATAGGACTGGGCGTCCGTCTAAGTGCTACTTTCCCGGGAACTGTCTTTTTCGATCAGTCTCAGCACCGAGACACTCGACCTGTGATTGAGATTGTCGGCTCTGTTCATTGCAGTGCAGAAACCAGCAACCGGGTTTGTGAAGCAACAACTGGCTACATGTAGTACATGAGTAGTTTAAATGGCTATTCTGGCTATTCTTTAGCTTGTAGATCTAGTGGAAAAAGTGGGGTACTATTACTGCTACTAGTATTACTGGCTGTGGTCAACCCCTGGTTGATTGACCTGTGTGTTACGTTTCTTCTCAGAGCCAGCGGTCAGGGGTGGTGGACGGGTGTGGCCAACAGCTCCAGCATCTCTCCCTATTGGATGAGGACAGACAACGCGGCTCCCTATTGGAGGAGGACAGGCAGCGTCTCTCCCTATTGGAGGAGGACAGGCGGCGTCTCTCGCTATTGGAGGAGGAGAGACAGCGGGTGGCGTCTCTACGGCGGGCGCAGATCGAATCGGAACAGTTCCGCTACTTCGAGGACCAGTTGCGTCGCCAGGAACTGGCCAATAGGAGAGAAGAGGAGGCGGGGCAAAAGGTGTGTTTACAGTAACTGACACCATACACCAGCAACTTGTTTTTAATGAATGAAATGTAATATTGTCCAATGGAGTATGTGGAGTATGTTAATACCGTATAATGTTAATATAATTTGTACAGTTGGGGTGGTGTGTGTATTTTGTCTCTATGCTCTTCTATTTAGAATAATACAGACACTTTATCAGACGATGTCACATTGGCTTTCTATGTTAAAGGTGATTGCTTTGAACTTTTCAAACCATTAAAGGCAATCTCAGACGCTGGCAGGAATTGAGAATTTGAGACGAATCACTGTTAAGTGCACATTGATCCATAAGTAATAAATGGTCAGGACAAAAAAAAGCCATTTCAGGGAGGTGTAAGAATAAATTGGTTATTTGTCTCGACTGCTGTCATATTGACGTGGTTGGTTTAGCTCATCGTGAGCATGGCTCAAATGCTGAATAAATGGTGGGCCCTGGGATGAAAAAGGTTGAAAACCCCTGTTCTAATGCCACTGACAATGAATAGATTAATAATAATTAATATTGTGTGTGTATGTGAGCAAAGCCACTATTTTGACGCAGCACAAATATTAAATTCTCACAAAGACAATAAATTAATGAAGTTCAGTGATTAAAATCTCACAAATTTCATTTATTGAGATTTACTATTATTATTTTGGTTTTACAGTTCATGCACTGTATGATGATATGCTTGTCATTTACAGTGTGAGAGGTTCACACAGCTTCACATAGGATTTTTTTTTACCTACAGTAAATGTTTGAAAGTGGTTCAGTCTTCAGTGTGTGTTATAAATATTTAACTAGTTTTAAAGTATTACCAAGGACAAGTAACTAAATAATTAACTCCATTGGATCCATTTGTAAGAGAGGTTATATATTTTTTGGTTCGTTTGTTACTAGCGGCGACTGTTCGACAGCAACAATATATGAACACTTTCCAAATGAGTTAATCATCACCTTAAATCTTTAAAAAAAAATAATAAGGTTTTGAAACAGAGCGGTATTCCTCTCCTCTCCACAGGTGGAGCCCAAAGTGCCTGAGGTGACGGACGGCTCTTGTCTGTCCCAACAGCCAATTAGAAATCACGTTCGAAACCCAGGGGCGGACCCTAACAGGAATAAGCCGCCGCCACGCCCTCTGAACAGACCCACCCCCACACTCACTGGAGTACAGAGTGAGCACACACACACACACACACACGCACACACACACACACACACACACACACACACACACACACACACACACACACACACACACACACACACACACACACACACCAGCACACTAAGGATGTCTCTACCATTATTGATCGACTGTACATTATATTATCTATTCTCACTCTTGAAGGTCAGTTGATGCTGTACCTGTTTTATTTATTTACATTATATCAATTATATCCATTGCATGTATAATATTCACACAGTGACTGATTATACTTACTGATTGAATGGATACATATCTCTGCTGTCGGGCAGAAACCTGCACTTATCTCCTTATTTATGCTATTTTTTCTTCTGTTAATGAATCCTCGAAATGGCACAGTACAGCTATTTGCTGAGCTGATAATCAATGTCTGTGTGTATGAGTTCAGTGTCTTGCTCAAGCAAGGTCTATGTTGTTTCAATATCGTCTAGATAGATGTTTAAAATGCTGCTAACCAATGTCTATGCCTTTCATTTTTAGACAAGTTACTGTATAAGCCATTTTTAGACAGATGTGAAATAGCCGACTACTGCTCAGTGTGGCAGTGTAGTGTAGTGTCAGACTTTATGTCCATCCTTCAATACATTTTCAGTCACAACACAGTGCTGGCAGTTCCAGCAGAGAATCCCCAGACGTCCCTTTTCTACTAGGACACTAAGAGAGAATTCCTCCAGGCCAGTGTGGAGATATTAATTCCCCCCAATCCATCTATGCATCCATCATCTGCCTGGTCCTCTGTCTTCCTCTTCCCATGTCTGATTATTACAAGAGTCCTTAGACTTGGAGGGGGCTTTGTAGTTGATTATTTGAGCCTTTCTTTCTTTTTCTTTTTTGTCATTATTGTACCACATCATTATTATACCAGCGGATCCCAAACATTTCAAATCTCTGTATATTATATATTTTTATATTACTTTATTTTTTTCCTATAGGTTTAAAGGTCCCCTTGTGCGTGTGTGCGTACGTGCATGTGTGCGCGCGCTTTCACAACTTGCAGATTATCATAAGAAATCCAGTCATGAGATCTTGTGTTGCTCTAATTCAAGGGAATCACCTGACAAACAAAACATGGTGTGATATTAGTATTGGCTTTTAATCCCTGGATGAATTGGCCGGTCTATTTGGAGTGTCTCACAGATGACTAAGCTTCATTTTACTCTATCCAGCAGGGAGACACCAGACACCCTCCTGAGATATTCCATTGTTATTTGTCTCTGTCTGCACTCATAGCGGTATCTATCCTGTGTTTCAATCTGCAACTGCTGTTGCTGTCCTGAATATCCCAGAGGGAAAAAAATCTCATCTTGCCTTTTGTGTGTGCGTGTGTAGCTCCTCGTACCGAGGGTCTCAGGAGGGTGATCGTCCCCAGGGATTTGACGTACCGGTTCCTGCTGCTAGCGGACTCCAACACGGCCAGAGGACTGGAGACGTGTGGGATCCTGTGTGGAAGGCTGGTGAGATCAATGTCTGATTATTACTGCTGTCAGCTTGCATGATCACCAGCCTGATCTCACATGATAGAGAATAAATTAACAGGGATAAACGTAGATAAACCACTAGTGTAATAGAGCCAAAAATCTGTTCATATTTTGCCTCTGTGTGATGGCAGGGTAACCAGATCCAAACTGTTCATTTGAGGGACAGAACTGTTGCATGTGTGGGACAAGTCGAGTGGGGGAAAACGGGACAAAATGTGGTTGGAAAATTATTAACGTCTTGATGTCAGTATTCCAAAAATCTACAATCTCAAAACGCGTTGCACTGCGTCACATTTTGAGATTGTAAAACCAACTATTAGGAAGCTACAAACTATCAGGGCATTTTGAACACTGGTGCCTGCCCAGTCACAATGTGACTCTCTTGCTCTCTCTGAAAACACACCACTTCAGACTCCATCTTAGCCCATAGCACTTGCTCTGGCCTTGACCTCCTCTAGGTGTATGGCAAACTACTTAAAACTTAGGTATAATCCTAGATAGCATGTTTATCCAGACTTTTTCATGTAATTCTAGCACTATATAGTGTATATAGGCGCAGTTTATTTAAATGAATCATCAGTGTCTCGACTCTCTCTCTCCTCTCTCTCTCTCTCTCCCTCTCTCAGACCCACAATGAGCTGATCCTCAGCCACGTGGTGGTACCAAAGCAGAGTTCGGGTCCAGACTTTTGTGACATGGAGAACGTCGAGGAACTCTTCAGCTTTCAGGACCAGCACAACCTGCTCACACTGGGCTGGATCCATGTAAGAACACACACACGCATGCACGCACACACTTGTTGCTGTCTGCCAATCTTTGTTTTTTGCAGAATCAGAGCTCATGATCAAATATATATCACCATGACAACATAACCAGAGTATCATGTTTCACTTACCCCATGCAACGGAGAGAAAGAGGGAGCGACACAGATGGCGTCTATGTGTGCGCGCATGCATGTGTATGCGTGCGTGTGAGACACTCTCTCTGAAGTATATGAAAACATGTCGTAGTGAGGGAACATATTGGGGTGTGTATACATCGTGGACTATATACAGAAGAAGACATAAGGGTTTAATAAATATTTGAACTTACTTGACCAATTACGGTGACAGAGAAAAGAACAATAGACTCAATAAACAAAAATCTTCATTGAAATGAAGTCTGAACAATCAAAAGGGAAAAGCTCCTGTGCTCCTGCATTAATCCATCACCGTGGAAACAGCAAACTCACCATCTGTGATTCTGTTGTGTCTCCTTCACGGTTCATCATCTGACTGGAGTCATTGTGATGGTGTTTCACTGTTTGGTTGTTCAGTGTGTCCACAATGCGTGGACACCTAATTGCTTCGGCAATTAGAAACCTCATCTCTCCATATTTCAAATTTCTGTCGTAAGTGATTGCCCAACTTCATCCCACAAGAGCATAATACAAAATCGGTAGCATGTAGGTCAGCTATTTTCTCGAATTGATTAACCCACCCCCTGCTGTCCACGTGGACTCGTGATCTTCTCTGTCCGTCCCCCCCGCCAATCACGACGATCAGCCCAATCACGACGATAACCATTTCCCCCATTATACATTAGATTAAACCCTTGTGCATCCACCCTGTGGATATCAAACGTCTACATCAAAGGACAACACCACAGCAGACGATCACAGCACACCATGCACAGACAGAGTAGCCAATTGTATCTAAAAATCAACTGAATATAACTTGCTGTGCCCACCGCATGGCAGCAGCAGCAGAGAGAGAGAGAGAGAGAGAGAGAGAGAGAGCAGACGGCTGCGCACACACGCACACACACACACACACACACACACACACACACACACACACACACACACACACACACACACACACACACACACACACACACACCAGTAGTCCGGGGACCACCAGTGGTCCCTGAGAGCATGAGGTCCATTTGGTTTCATTTTTCTGATCTCAAGAGTTACAGACCCATAAGGGATCCATCATTTAGCTGGATCTAACTAGCTCAAACAATCAGTGCCGCCATTACAAAAAACAAAAACAAAAAAAAAAACCAGCAACCAAGGCTTTTTTTTAAACCTTACCTTGTCTCCAAATAACAGGTCAACCACCAAAGATCAGGGAAAAGATCGCTATTAGATCCAAAAGTCAATAAATCCAAGCTCCTTCAGTGTACAGATCCATAAGGCTCCCTCTACTACACTCTCTCGTCTCTCTGTTTGTTGTGTGGTTGCTATGGAAACCCGTAGCTGACACATGTGGCTCTCCTGCCACGTGGCAGGGAGAGCCACGTGGGTGAGGATGAGAACCCTATAGACTCAACTACATGCAACACATGCTCTCTCTCTCTCTCTCTCTCTCTCTCTCTCTCTCTCTCTCTCTCCCTCTCTCTCTTCCTACAGTGTTGCCAGGTTGTCGGAGAGAAATAAGTAACCAGGTCTCAAAATAATACTACTTTACACATGAAATAGTTCAAATCCATCAGGCATTGAACATGGCAGTTCTTCAAGCTCGTTGTGATGTGTTGTGGAAGTAAATGAAAAAAAAGTTGTTTGAGGTTGGCATGATTTTATTTATAATATTATTTTGATGTATTTATATGGTTATGGGTATTGTATAGTACATTTTGGTATGGTGCCGTTCAAGTTTAGTACAGTACATCACAGTGTGTGATGTGGATGTGAGTGTGGTATATTTCCCTAACTGTGCTATATCATAAACTGATTTCTGCAAGAAAATGCAGCCACAGAACATCATCTGTGGGGACTACATGAACATGCCATATCTCTAATGAAAGGTTATGATGTCCTCTTGAATACAAAAGAAAAAGCGAGTTTCTAGCATGTACCATTTTGGAGTTATCAGTGATCAAAAACAGATTGATGTCACATAATTCAGTCACTATTGAGTAACAATGCTGCTTTCCAAGGCTGATATTTACATAACGGTAGATGCTATTTTATTATTTATTTTTTTAGATTCAAGCAGGCATCATGAGGTTTAATTTGATATATGGCATGGATGTGTAGCAGTAATATTACCTAATGTTAAATGCTAAATAAAACTTTGAATTGAGTTATTGAAAATGGCCTCTGGCCTGCTGCATCATCTGCCATTATAACGCACTGTATTCAATTGCTAATATCTACAAAACAGAACATGTTATCAACTCACTTATTTTTTTTCCATGAAAGCAAAGAGATGGAGGATTTTTTAAGGTATTCCGTGTCTCGAACGGCCCACCATAGATTTTTCCATAATTGTCTAAAAGTCAGGTATTTCTGGCAGTGACACTTACTGTCCCCCTTTCTTGCAGCAGCGGGTGGGTTAATAAATACATTTTATAAAAATGGAAAAGTAACTGTTTTGGAGAAACGAGGTTTTCACCGGACAATTATTTGAAACTCTTGGACATTGTAAGAAGAACTCTCAACAAATACAAACTAGACTAAAATGTTTGGAATGTTTTGGATTGAGCTTTCAAAAACATTGCGCGCGTGTGCACGAAATGAGCAACACAAATCACTGGACGCTGCTCGATAAACGACCGGCGTTACACGCTCTCTTGATCGCAGGTCGTTTTCTGAGCTCAAAACGCCGGTCCCATTGAAAATGAATTAGAATGCGCAATTTATTACTCGCCGTCTGTAAGCCCCTTAAGTCATGTTACTCTTCTGTTGCATGTTGAAAATAGCAGATCTTCAAGCTATTGAATATCTTTTTATATACAGTATATATACCTTACAAAACAACGTAGGAAATGAAATAGAGCGATATTTATTTATTCATTCAATTGTGTTTGACAATGCCAGATTCACTACAGGTAAGATATTGCAAGACTGAAAACAAGACGGGTATAGTACTGCGGGGGGACTCGGGTCAACTATGTATATACTGTATATGATTTATGTTAATAGTGTAAGTGTATATTTCTCTCTCTCTCTCTTTCTCTCTGCAGACCCATCCCACACAGACAGCGTTTCTATCCAGTGTAGACCTCCATACACACTGTTCCTACCAGCTCATGCTACCTGAGGCTATCGCTATCGTCTGCGCCCCCAAACACAATGAGTGGGTGTAATATACGCATGCACGCACATGTGCGCACTATACACACACACACACACACACACACACACACACACACACACACACACACACACACACACACACACACACACACACACACACACACATTTCTGTGCTTGTGAGAACATTTGTTTTAATTGATTTTATCAAATTGTTTTTTATTAACATTTTTTTACGGTAAGCCTAAAGTCTAATAATATCAGATCTATTTCAGATCTTTTTCTTGTGAGGACAAGGAAAAGGATCCTCATCTATTTTTCTATAATTCCTGTGGGGACATTTAGGTACTCACAAGTACAGTAATTCACACACCATGCCGCTTGACTGATTCCCATTTATTCCCTGACCTTCACTGACGCTGATTTCAGCTTACTGTCCACTACAGTCATTTATTTTAGCTGATGCTGTTATCTGATTCCAGAGTGACTCTCAAGTGCCAAGTCAGAGTAAGTGGCTTGAGCTACTCTAGTCGGCAACCGACAATCTAAATTTTAGACAAATAATCTATGATACTTAATCATGAAATCTACTGAGTAAACCAAACCAAGGGTTCCCAAACTTTCAGCCCCTCCCTTCCCCTCACAGTTCCACTACCTACACAGTTGAAAATAGCGACATTACAATAGTTTTAAAAGTGCAGAAATATAATTTACATTTTAGGCATTTGAAGGAAGCTTTTAATCCAGAACAATTTGCAGTACAGTAAGCACGAACAAATAATACATAAAAATAATCATCATGAATCAATCATTGTATGCTAAGAACCTAACAATATCTACTGTATGTTAGTCAGTGTGTTTACTGTTGAGGGTGAGAAAACAATGTTGCACATGATGCTAACCATCTGTGGAGTGTTTAAATCTCTCTCTCTCTCTCTCTCTCTCTCTCTCTCTCTCTCTCTCTCTCTCTCTCTCTCTCTCTCTCTCTCTCTCTCTCTCTCTCTCTCTCTCTCTCTCTCTCTCTCTCTCTCTCTCTCTCAGTACGGGTGTATTCAGACTCACCACTGCAGGTATGTGTGAGGTGTCTGGCTGCAGACTGAAGGGGTTTCATCCACACTCTAAAGAACCTCCCCTGTTCTCTGTGAGTATGTGTGTGTGTATCTTTGTGTCCAGCAGCTTTCAAACTGTAGCTTGTCGTGACCCGTCATTGGGTCACAGCAGGCGTTCAGACAGGTCACTGGACGGATATAAATAAATATGCATACTATGCATAGTTCTTTTTGAGTTGAGTGTTGTCCATGTGTGACCCAAACTGGCCTGTTTTTGGTTTATGGGTATCATGTTATTGTATATGATCACAATGTTTAAATGGACTAGTTTAATGTGCTCTCTTTGTGTGTGTGTGTGTGTGTGTGTGTGTGTGTGTGTGTGTGTGTGTGTGTGTGTGTGTGTGTGTGTGTGTGTGTGTGTGTGTGTGTGTGTGTGTGTGTGTGTGTGTGTGTGTGTGTGTGTGTGTGTGTGCTTGCGCCTCTCTCTCAGGTATGTAAACATGTCCTAGTAAGGGACTCAAAAATCAGCATGCTCGACCTCAGGTGACCAGCAGAGGGCAATATTACTCTTCACTACTGGGGGAACACACCACCACCACCACCACTATTTATACAAGCTTTGTTTACCTGAAACGTTAAAAAGAAAATGTGTTTTTTTGTATTTATTTATTTTGTTTCTGAACAAAAGAAGCTGTGAAGGGAGGTTTCAGTAATGCAAGGGGAGGACCCAGTAAGGTACTGAGATGGTGGTCTCTCTGGACTGCAATGTGACCATCTTCTTTATAGTCCAGGCAGCAGCTAAGGGACGAGGGCCTGAGATCGCTGCTGCTGCTGCATCACCACTGCATAGGGCCCAGCGGTTCCCAAACCTTGGGCTGTGCATCCCCAGTTAACACTAATTATGCTAATGACGTGTATACACATCTTTAGAATCAAAACTTTGTGCCTTAGACGTGTATATGCATCTATAGGTTCCTTTTTTTATTAATATCAAACCATAATTATATGGCCTTTCCTTCTTCATCACCTAGACCGGAACTGCCACTCACCTCCTTGTTCACAGACGGGAAAAAAGTTAATCATAACACTCATGGTTTTGACCGGAATGCCAAGGTTCTTTTCTCCAACTCTGACTTCAGTATAGCACCATCGTTGGGATGATAAAACGTTTGGAACATAAACTCTTCTAGAGAAACTTTAGATGTGACAGCGTGAGCTGTCACATTGTCACTAATTCACACTGAGTTAGATTGTACATATCTATTTTAGCTTTTTTGGTCATTTACGTTTTACTTACTTGAATTTTTGTTATATTTTAGATCATTTTTTGTGAATTTCTGACAATATAATGATGCCCCCGCCCCCAAAAAATGTGTACATGTTTAAAATGTTGGACTGCCTCCATGAGCGCCCCAGGTTGGCAACCGCCAACCACTGGGTTAGAGTCTCCCCAACACCAGCCAGGAGAATATTACCTCCCCCATTAACTACTGCTGAGGTGCCTTTGACCAAATAGCACTTAAACCCCCTCCACCTGCTCAAACAGAGCTAATCAGTGACTCGTTGTAAGAACGGTTGTACTGGTCATCTCCCAGTGACCAACAGTATTAGCCTGTGGTTGTACTGGTCAACTCATGGTACAGCTATTGGTATGTATGTATTGGTGGTGCCGGACAGAAACCTTGTATCTATCTCCATACTTACATTTTGTAATATGTTGTCAACTCATAAATTTGACAAAAATGTATTACTCTATAACACTTACCTTACTATTCATTTCAATGGAAGTTGCTCAGTGGTGCACTCGGAAAAACGCTCTACTTTCACATTTGATGGCCAAGTTTTGTTGGCATGAAATGCAGTAGTGCGCTCAACACGGGCCAGCCTGACGTTCATGCTCTGCCCATCACTATGTATATCACGGCTTCACTGTTGGCCAGCCTTTTTTGGGCCTTGGCCCCCTGCCCATATCAACGGCATGCTACCTGTAAAGTTTGTGCTCCAAGCATTGTTCTGTCCTGGTTGACAACATACAGGTCCACTCTCTCAGTATTTGTGCTGCTTGTAGACTTTGTTATATAATGTTCATGTTTTTAAAGTGTTGTGATTTTTTGCAGTGCCATATAGTTTATTAAACATGGGGAGTGGGTTTGGCATAAAGCCCAATGATTTTGTCATTAAAAGAGGTATTTCGCAGAACACCTAAAAGCTGTTTTTATTTTTGAGGGGATCTAGCCCCTCCCATATACAGCTTCTATGTTTGACAATGAAGAGAAATTAATGTTTGTTTTTGTCCCTTAAACATTACCACACATCACTTAAACATTATGTTGTAATCAATGTTGCATACATTGCAAATTCTCCATTCAGTGTCAATGGGAATTTAATTTGTGCAAGATGAAATAGAACATTTGCTCATCTGCATATGAAGTAAATTGGCATTGCCAGTGGGAAATTAATCTTTGTAACACAAAAAATCACACTAATACCTGAAAGGAGTGCCCCTCAAACTGAAGATTGATTTTTCTTTGTCATGCTTCCAATGAAGCCTGTCCCATATGCACCAGGACCTTTCATGTCATTTTACATAAGCCTGACGTGACGGTTAACAAAAAATGAATAACCAACTAAAACACCCAAGCTTCATATAAGACAGATTACATCATAATTTTTATTCAACATAAAAAAAATTGTTGTGGCCATGTGGTTTTAATGCTTTTCAAATAAATGATCAAATCAAACAACTAAATTTATCATGTATTGTACGGTTAATTCTGCTTGGTGCCAAATCACGTATGTATTCATTGAATCATGTAGGTTGTGTATGACATGACATGCTTCAGATTGCAGATTGCTGCTGTTAATGTACAATGATCAGATTGTTCTCTGACTCTTTTGTAAGAGTTGTATTTTGATCCAAGTGTAAGACACCATACAACAGAAGTTAGCACCCTGTGTCAGTTTTCAACCCAGTATCACATGTCAAAAGTCAAATAGTGACTTTTTTCCAGACCCCACATAAAGTCACTATTTGACTTTCTGAAGAGGGCGTGGCTTTCCTTTTGTCTTGCAAAAAAAATAAAAAATGCATCAAAACAGTAGCGGCACTGATTCGAACCGCCAACCTACTGACTACTGGCCAACCTGCTTTACCTCCTGAACCACCGCACCCCCTGCTGATTTGGGCATAGTTTTACTGATATTAGGGTTAGGCGTAGTAAAACTATGCCTAACCCTAACTCTAACCCTAAACCTAACCTCAGTAAAACTATGCCTAAACTTAACCATAACCTTAGTAAAACTATGCCTAAACTTAACCTCAGTAAAACTATCGCTAACCTCAGTAAAAGTATGCCTAACCCTAATATCAGTAAAACTATGCTGAAATCAGCAGGGGGCGCGGTGGTTCAGGAGGTAAAGCAGGTTGGCCAGTAGTCAGTAGGTTGGCGGTTCGAATCAGTGCCGCTACTGTTTTGATGCATTTTTTATTTTTTTTTGCAAGACAAAAGGAAAGCCACGCCCTCTTCAGAAAGTCACTATTTGACTTTGGAAAGTCAAATAGTGACTTTGTGTGGGGTCTGGAAAAAAGTCACTATTTGACTTTTTCCTGTGATACTGATACTGTGTTGCAGTTTTCATGTTAATCTAAAATGAACATGACATTTTTGTCATGTACCAGCGAAAATGCTTTTCACCACTGAATCATTGTGTGCTTTCAGATAAGGATTTTGGTTTATTTTTTATTCTAATGATTGCTAAATACCATGCGCAAAATGTAGTACTGATATACCGGTAATTGATTATTTACATAGCAAAGCAATTTAATGGCATTGCAAAATTATATCAATGTACTACACGATACATACAGTAGTCAATGTTGCTGTTTTTATTTTTCTCAGCCTAACTCTTAAGGGAGATGCCAGCCATCTGTTGAAGAAAACTCATTTCGGTGTTTTAGCTATCTGTATTTTCACACGTGTCGTGAATCTGTATCCATCTCCATCCATCTTCAACCACTTATCCCCAGTCGGGTCGTAGGCGCAACAGCTCCACCAGAGAGGTCAGGTCTCCAGTCAGAGCAACATTAGCGACTTCCCCCTGCGTGATCCCGAGACGTTCTGAGGCCCAGTGAGTCAATGTGTTTCCTCCACCTGCAGCTTGGTCTGCCCCAGGGTCTCCTAGTGCTTACTGTAGATCAGCTATTTTGGCAAGGTGATTTGATTTTGTAGTATGTCTGTGTTTCTAACACGTGTGTCACGTTATGGTCTCCACCTTGACAAAGCTCTGCATTAGTGGACAAGCAGAACAGCATCACCATCCATGAAGGTGTGTCCATGTGATTCCACGACTCCAGGCTCTCTCATCCACCTGCTGACCAACATTCCAAGTTCAGTGGTAAGTTACATGTTTCAATGTGCAGATGGGTCAGGCTGTCTTTGGAATTGTGAGTGCTGAATATAAACAGATAGTTACAGACACGCTGTTGTCGGTCAGAAACCTTGTATCTCCATGCTGTATTCCAGGGGTTTTCAACCTTTTTGATACCAGGGCCCACATTTGAGCCACAGACCACCATTAGATGACATTTTAACCCCACAGACCCCAGAACGAAAGATTTCCTTTGCTTTTGTCCACAATTCCAGGCTGGATTTTGGAAACAAAACAGTCAAACACATACAGATCAAAATGACCAATAATCTTCTACATTCTCTAGTTGCGTAGAATTGGGCTATATTTTCAACCACTGGTTGAAAACGACTGCTGTATTCGATTTCATTAAATGAACATTTCATAGTACCGCGAAGCCGCACATATTGAGCTTGTAGATTTGTTACTTTTGCTATTTCATTTTTGAATTGGAATCCTTGTATTAGGTTCCCACCCGACGGAGACAATAATATGATAATGCAATCGATTAAATTGCTAATGAAGGCACCAAAGGGAAAAAAAAGGTTTTATAGTTTTTATTTTATTGTATTTTCATTTTTATTAATTCCATCAAGTATACTTGTCTTGTGAAAGTTAAAAAATAATGTCCTTTATAAAATACAGAATGTCTGCTCTCCTTTCCAAATCCAGACTTTATATACAAAATACATCAAGTTTTGTCACATCTTTCGTATTAGCGTTGATATTTATCTTTACACACACAAACCAATGAGGTCCGACAAAAGATAATTATAGGAATATAATTGCAGTGTTATGTATTATGCTAATGTTCATTCCCCTCATTAGTGTGTGTGTGTGTGTGTGTGTGTGTGTGTGTGTGTGTGTGTGTGTGTGTGTGTGTGTGTGCGTGCACCATGTCTCATCTGGGCCCCAGGTTGACAGGCATTTTGGATGCGTGGTTCCTCTTTCCGTGGAGGTTCTGGTTCTTGATGTTCTGGTTCTGTTTGGGCGCCGGCTTCAAGTAAAAATGCAGCTGTGCGTTGAGAAGAAAGAGAGACAAACGGTTTATTGTGAGTCTTTATTTACTGTATGTATTTAATCCAATGAAATGTACCATGTCAGGCACATTGTCTCAACAACCCCCAGGAGTCCACTGGTAAAATAAACAGGGAAAATCAAATGCTAGTGGAATAACTTATCACCAACCTTAACCTCTGTAACTGTAAACCTTAATTTAATCCAAACTTTAATGTAATTCCACCCCAAAACTAGCAGACCTAGCGCAACTTTTACTATTGACGTTTCCGTCAATAGTAACCTCTCGAGTCCGACACTTTCCAGACAGGCTCATCATGGACATTACACTTTAACCCTTAGTGCACTGAATGCGTTTTGGTGTTCTAAGCATTATGTTTTAACTATTGAAAAATAGCAGATCTACAAGCTCATAGCGCGCCACTCGGTGGCGCGCTATGAGCTTGTATCTCTGCTATTTTTGAAAAATCGTGAAAACGTGGTGCAAATCTTTGAATATTATGTTATTCAGAAACTAGAAATCTAGACAGGACACAATGGGTGATACAGGTAGGCCTACCTGTATGGCCTCAGCAGGGCCCACAGTGACGCTTCTGGTGGAGGGGAGGTATCCTGGATACTTGGCGGTCACACTGTATGTTCCAGGCAGTAACAATCTGAAGTAGTCTCCATCCACTCCTACAAGAGCAGCACTGGCATTACACACTGTCAACTTCAGCATGTCTACAAACAAAACCATGTCCAACCCATTTAGACCTGGGGCTGATCTAAAAATGTCTTATTATAGATAACCCAGAAAATGAAACATTTTGTACGTCAAATGTACAAAGAAATTATTGCAATTATTGTTGCAACAACAACAATAATTTCGCAATTCATTTCATGTTTCCCCAAAATGCATTTATTCAAAGCCTGCAGAAGGCTGGAGTTATGAATCCAGTTTATAATGCATACTTTAGTGTGGTCTTCAGAGTCCACCACTTTACATGCACGCTCCCATCTAATCACCTCTAGAGGGCAGGCTTATCTCAATCTTATCTCTCCACCATAAAGTGTCATCTCCTTGCCTCTAGCCTGGCCTAACCTGAAATGATTTTGGCCTGGGGGGGGGGTCCGTCACTTTTTAGACGGCAGATGAGCTGATCTGATTTGGTCTCACCAATGTGTTATCATCCCCGCCCCTCCGAATGGGTCCCATTCTTAGAGTCTTTGGTATTGACCGGCCGGGAATCCAACCCCGACCTCCCAGTCTCAGGGAGGACCCTCTAACCACAAGGACACTGAGCTAGTTTAACAGTTTTTAACACCCTTTTTATAAGGCTGAGTGGAACAGCTAGAGAAGACAGGATATACTAATATATATTTTACTATATTCTTTGCTATCCGTGTCAGGATAGGCATCTAGGCACACATACGTTTGCCTAGGCTAGGGACTTTTTCTCAAACTGAATTCCCACTCCTACGGGTCTGTTTCCACAACAGATTCACCCTGGTGGCCACTACAGTTAGTGGCTACACTTTTTGGTGGAGGCATCCCTGGTTCAAATCCGACTCGAAGGACCAGAAATTGTAGCCACAATACCGGTGGCCACCAGAGATCATTGATACAGGAGTTTTAACACTATCTCTCACCACTCGTCACATCATGGTTGACTCCGCCCACAGAGATCTCAGCGTTGGCGATGGGGTTGTTGTTCTCATCATAGACCATGCCTTTTATCCCATGATGCACCTGGAAAACAAACACTTTCCTTTAACAGACTTTAGCTGCTGAAAGATAGCTTACCTAGATAGCCAATCACGGCGCCAAGTGCCGTGCTACGATCTTGTAGATTTGCTATATTTGGAAAAATTGTGAAAACGTGTGCTTGAAACAACATGTTGTGAGATGAACTACATGGCCCACGCCTTAGTGTTATACTAAATACAGACTAAGTTATACACGTTTTCTACATTGCCAATGAGCCCATGTTACACTTTCCACACACGCACAAAAAAAATTGCTTCCATTTGTACCAACAAACGTCCTGCTTTGCCAGTTAGCATGGGGGTATTTGTTTGTTAAAGATGCAATCTTTAAAAGCAGGATTTGAAACTCTGGTGTCCCTCCAACCTCCTCAGATGTAGGCATTTACTAGTTACAGTATGTAAACCATGGGGAACAACTAAGCGTGCTGGAGTTGAAAATAACACGTGTGTGATGGTGTTCAGGACATCCCGGGAGGAAGTACAGAGGATGTACAGCACACTCTGGTACTGTCATCACATGCCGCGTTTCGCTTTCATGGCTGTAGTGCAGGTGGACATTCAACAGCAGGCAGTTTGGCATTATTAAGTCATGTGTTCTGGCAGAGATGTTGTGCTTTTTTGCACCTTTTATTAACTGGGAAAGCATTTGTTGCCATTTTAGATTTGACTGATTTGATTTGATTAAAAAGTAGCCGATAGATCTCACAGTGTCACTTCCTGCTGCGCTGCAAAGGTTGTGCATCTGCAATTTTGGAGTGATTGAAAGTGTGTGGACTTTGGACTTTGGAACGCTTCATTATGTATGTCTGTGTGTCCACAGCTAAATACATATTATTTTGGTGGTCCTTGGCATGAAAAGCTTTGACAAAGTTTGATTTCCAAGGCAGAATCTGCCTCGGCCAGGTCTTTTACTGGGTTAAGGGAAGGCACAGAGGCCTATGTATCAAATTTTCAGCAGGATAGGCGGTGTGCGTGTGTTCCTCCAACCTGCTCCAGGTAGGACACCAGAGCCTCTCTGTTTCCCAGCCATTCTCTCTGCAGGGCTGACGCTGGAGGGAACTTGTCACAGCTGAGCTCCAGGGTAATCTCATAACAGTTGGTGTACAGGTAGTTGAAGTCCTGCATGCCTGCGAGAGGAAAAAGGGCTTTTGTTATGTAGCTGGTCACTGCATTCCCACTCCAGTAGTGGCTTGGAGTGTTAAGGTAAGATGCATGTCACTCGCTTTTGTAGGATAAAAGAAATACTTTGCTGTTATTATGCAAAATGTGTCATGAAAAGGTCACAAAGTCACACCTTCATGCAGCCTCCCGCCTCTCCACAGGAGGGCATTGTAGGAATTCAGCAATCCTAGTAAATCAGTCAAATCCTAGTAGTTTTCTGATCAGAGTGTGCAAATTTCAAATTGTGCTACTGTTATCTACACACACTACTAATTGAATTTTTCCAGCGGTGACATTTTGAGGAGCAGAGTTACGGTACTTACATGGAAGGGTTGTGTGACTTTGCCCTGAAGGGGTATGTCATAATAGGCGAACAAAACTGGCCATAAGAGACACCATTGTGCAACTACTGTATCTGTATCTATAACTCTTGTGGCCATGTTGAAGCCCTGGCCTGAAAATTATGTCCGCCGTCCAGGGTATTGTTTTGTGCTCAGCATGCCATAGTATTGAGACTTGTTATTTTAGCTCTGACCTCCAGTAGTCCATTTTGGTGTGTTATGTTATGTTTTGGATGGGTTTAGATTTAATGCTCTGTTTGGGGTAGTTTCGGGAGGAACAGTATATGTGGTATTCGATGGGCAGTAAAACTTTTTGTTTGATTTAGTGATAAGTACGTTTATTTCTCTTTTTATGGAATCATCTCTCTAGGGTTACGGCCTCTGAGCCTTGGTTAGGAGGCCCTAACAATAACTGAGACATTTGTAATGCACACACTGGCTGTACTGGGATTTGAAGCTTATGCCTGTTTTCCACGAGGAGAACCCAGTGAACTGTGTTTCACACGTTTGCCTTCTTCACTGACAAAAGCTAAATAACTCTTAAGTCTTAACAAATACAAACTACGTTTGTAGACTAAAATGGCCAATGAATATACAGTATAAGTCATTTCATACTTGGTTGGTTATGTTTAAAAAACTTTTTAAAACAGTCATAGATCAGATGTTTTCATATATCTTGCCCTTCAGAGGTGTTTCTGGTTTGTAATAGGTAAACAATAACCATAAAACATCACAGGTTGTGAAAAGTTTCAGGTTATGGAAGGTTCTGGTTTTACCTTTCACATTGGAAAGAAAACCGTATATATTAACCTGTACTTCCATACTTCCAGATAAGAGCAAGTCAAAGTGCCTTGGATTGGTTGGGAAAGGCCTATGAACTATGACATAATTCTTGGAGCAAATAGTTAAAGTAAACATAACATGTCCTTGCTAAATGAGAAGAGTGTGGGCGATTCAAACGGCGTTATGAGTTCTCTCTGAAAAGTCAACTCTCCAATATAACACATATATACCTCTATGTTATTCTCAGAAGTTCTCAGACGGCAGATGTACGTATGTGATGACGTGATGAAGATGAAATGATAAACCACAGTTTGTACAAGCCCTCCCTGGGGGGGGGGGGGGGGGGGGGGGGGGTCATATTTGATTTCATATCTTTCCCCATCATCTTAAATTAATAAAGGCCACAAAAACATTTTGAAACCCAGTTTGTACCAGAAATAGCTCTTTTGTTCTATGAGGTATTTAGGTTGTAGATTTGCTATTTGTTTTAGATATGATGGTGATGGAGCGGACAACTCCAAGGACAACTTTGTTGTTGTTGCTTTTTTCAACCAATGTTTATGTTTAGGTTGTTATCAGAGGAAGTACAAGATGGTTGTTATTATTTGTCTGTCTGTCTGTCTGTTTCACTTATTTTAATTCTACTAGACCCGTCACACAGTGTGGTTTCCCCATCTAGCAAAGACATCGGTAGGGAAGTCTCATTAGGGAAGGTGTGGCCAGATATAATTTCCTGGGTTTATTAAGACTAGTAGATAATAAAAAATAATAACACTCATCTTTTACTTTCTCCAATAACAACCTAAAACCTTGGTTGAAAAACTAAACAAAGTTGTCCCTTAAGAATTGAATGAAACCAACTGTATAATAAATCCCCTAGAAAATCGATGAACCATTTTTTTAATAACTCTTATTTTTTCATACAGTGTGTCCGGAGTCTCGGGAACCAATTTTTGGATTGTGGACCTCCAGGAGAGAGGTCAAATTCATCTTTTTTTTGTTTCGAAATCTGGGAACCAAATTGTCATCAGAGTTAATATCATAGTTGTCTAACATTTCCTTTCACATCATATACAGTACAGTGTTCCGATTGGCTGACAGAGTGGAGGTCGTATTCATACCTTTGGACAGTGAATACCAGCTGGCACCGTTGGTGATTCCCTCATCAAAGAAGTCGCCGCAGTTCCAGCCCTTGTGCATCCAACTGTGAGCGTATGAGTAGGTCCTCGCCAACTGAACACAACACCCATTTATACAGAGAGGTCAGTGGAGACAACACACACACACACACACACCCACACACACACATACACAGTAGTAAAATTGGACCTCGAACACTATAAAAACTACGCTGTTAATTGGCTAATCTCATCTTTAGCTCAAATCTTTGCTTCTGGAAGCCCCAGGTATTGAAGGAGAATTCCTCCCCAGAAGGCTTTCTTATCTTTACATGCAGTTGATTTATTTGAATTATTTCACAGCTGAACCAAAAATGAAAGTGTGATTGTCAGCACACTATTGGCATGGTGGAGAGACGACAGAGACAATGTAAAATGTGGAGTGGAATTCTCCTTTAATAGGTTAAGTACAGTAGGTAGCCTTGGGAATGGGAACGAGTGTTTCCCCAGCCATGTGGCCCTCACAGGTCAGCAGCCTCTCTCCTGTTTCCTGTAGCGTGAAGCAGCTTGAAAGGACTGTTTGATACCCCATGATACCTAGTACAGTATGTCGCAGGGACTTACCCCCCCAATCCAACCCTTGATGCTGAGTGCCAAGCGGTGAGGCATTACAGTACATTCCGTTTTTTATAGTCTTTGCTACGACTCCGTCGAGGATTGAACCCAGACATCAGACACTGTATTCACACGGCAACGGCAGTTCGCCAAAGTTTAAGCGCAGCAATTTATTTTGAAACCTAACACTATACCTAACCATGTTTAGGTTGGTGCCAGTGCTGTCCACCTGCGAAAACGATTCGATCTACAAGCTCACAATGCGTTAAAACAAAGAATAAAACAGACAAAATTTCAAATCTAAACATAACCTCTAAATACCTAACCTTCACCTGAACCTATTCCTAAGCTCCCCAACCATGAATGAACCATTACTCTCTTGAGAACCTAAACAACACACACACACACACACACACACACACACACACACACACACACACACACACACACACACACACACACACACACACACACACACACACACACACACACACGCACACACACGCGCACACACACATACATGCACATGCACACACTTCAGTGGTAATATTATTACCATCTGGAAGTGGTTTCCTATGTGCAGCGGAGTGTACCTTTTTAAAGATCTTATCGTCGGCTGTGGCAGCGTAGGTGGGCCTCCCTCGGATGCGGGGGTCCCTGGCCTTGTCGAAGGGGTAGTTGGCCACCACCGCCCCACCGTGGAGGTTGGCCGACAGGATGAAGTTGTAGTTCTGCATCCACTTGATGACCGCTAGCGTCTCCGGTTCCACCTGAGGCACAGAAAGATGTTTGTTTTGTTTTTTGGCCTTTTTTTGTATTTATACTGTAGATAGTGTACAAATAAGTTGACAGGAAATGGGGAGAAAGGTTGGGGGACATTGGGAATCGAACCCAAGCAGGCTGAAAACATGTCCCTTCTCGCCGAGCTTTGAGCTTGTGGATCTGCTACTCATTGCCTCATTTTTGTGGTGCTCTAGTATGTCCATCAAGTACAGGGTGTTTAATTTATGAAAGAACACACAGAAACGTATGATATGGAGATAACAGGATTCTTCCCGGCAGCAACCATACCAATAATTATCCCTATGTGAGGTGGAAACCTTGTATGTCCAAAACTGTTACATCCCAGAAAATAGAAAACAATAAGATAAGCTGTATTTCAATGGATCCTCTATAGTTATCATACTAGGCCTATTTAGTCACAGACTCTTGTTAATACTTTCATACGTCAATATGTGTTTAAAATAACACACACAGATCAACGAGGTCACACCACCCCTGCGCATGTTTCGAGCTGTGAAAAATGTCGCCTGACTTTTGGTACTTTTGCGTGACGCTACAGTGTCAATTAGAAACATTCAGAAACCTCAGTCCGCCAGCAAACACACTTAAACGATCTAAAACAAGGCTAAAATGGCTATAAAGGCCTAATAGTCCCTATGGCTGTGCAAGCCGCCTATTAGTGGTCACCAAAGTGATGTGTGGTTATCAGACTTCACTTCATCCACTTGGGAGGACAAATGCATTCAGTGAACTTCATGGCAATCCAACTGGTGGACGAATAGAGCATGCAGACGCTAGAGGAAAGATCATGGGGTCAAGAGGCATGCCTATAAATTCCAATACCAAAATCTCATCCATTCGCTCACACTTGGCATTCCGTGTTACATTGAAATGAGGGACCCGAAGTATGTGGCAATCGAGTAGACAATTACATAGGCTAATGGCAGTATCTGAACATAAATCCTTGCACTTTGTATATAGCCGAGTTCAACCTAGAGGTACCTGTATTCAGGCCACGTATTTAAACACCTCTGTGTAAGTTATGTAAAGTCCACAAAATGGTCACATATTTCAGCAGGTCATTTTGTGTCTTGGAATTTGGCCATCCCTCCTCTCTCCTCTCTCATTTGTGACACATGACGGGGTAGTTTACAGATAATGTGGAATGTTCAAATTGCAGGTTTCGGCTGCCATACATTGTTTTGGTGGACGCTACACCATGAGAGAACACTCACTCGGTCCTAGCCATGCATCATGGTGACATGTAATAATAATTCTCCCTGTGCAGGGGCATTGGAGGCAAATAAACACATAGGCTAAATAGCCAGCCAGTTATTAAACTTCTTCCACCACTATCAAATAAACAGCTCTTTGGCTTAAGGTTGATCAGAGTGGCCAGCCAATAAACCCTTAAATAATAATTTTTGTTACATTCCTGAGCCAATAATCATAGCTGGAAGAGTAATTTCCCATTTGTCTTCTCATAGGTCTTTCAGAAAGTATTTATTTAAAGACCGCAGACAAAGTCTTCATGGATGAGGACAAAATCATGACTAGCCCATAACAAATCATGAAAAAATATTTTTGAAAAATGTTTAAAATGATGGGGAGACCGTGTCTCAGTAGCTAGAGCAGGTCGTCCAAAGATCCATCGGTGGGTGGTTTGAATCCCGGCTCCTAACCCCAAATTGCCCCTGATGTGCTGGTTGGTGCCTCGCATGGTTTTCGCCGCAATCCGTATATGATTGTGTGTGTGAATGGCTGAATGTTAATGCACTTTGGGGTCATTGACCCCAACAAAATGAGAAACACTGATAGGGTTTTAAGAAACCTTGGCATGATTTTGAAGACATTTTGTAGCATCTGGCATCTGTCCTAATTTTGGGTTCAAGTTGGAGTCCCCATGCAAACGCTAGAGCTATATACACATATGATTTACGGCAAACGAGGTGTTTATTATGTGTGGATCTTCATACGTGTGACCGTATACTTCCTTTGTAGATCCCCGGGGTGTCGGCTTACAAGTGAAGGGCACAGACGACTACAACAACACGCACAGACTACAGAAGGACAAATAACCTGAACAAATGTGAGACGGACAATTCTACAGACTAGTAGGACTGCTATTGATAACTTACTTGCCAATTATAGTATTGATTAATCAAGATATCAATGAATTTATAATGACAATGGAATGTCTACAAGTGCGCTCCCTTTTTTAGTTATTTTTAATTGTTTTTTTTTTTCAGCCATAATAAATAAGGACAGATTGTTACATAGTTGATTTTTTTTTATCACACTTGTGATTATTCGTATATTGTATGTGATATTCAAATCACAATCACAGGCAATATAACATTTGCTTCTGGAACGAAAGCATCTGTGTCATTTTAGAGTTTTGCAATTTTTAAGAAAACCCTTAGTCCCCAGCCTAAAGTGTGTTCAGTCCATGACCAAATCAATTTCGAGGCCCTTTGGCTTGGAAAAGCTTTGAGATCAACCACTGCTATAAAGGCAATATTCACACACCTGCTACTTGGAAGTGGAACAGGCCACTGATGGCCACTGTGTGGCCTGCTGCAAAAACACAGCCTGCACACTGCGTAAAGTAAACACAGGGGTTTTCTAAGAAACGAACCCTGCTGGCAGCACGTGGGTGGTTTGGTTTCGCTTGAGACCTTCTCCAAATGGAGGACCCTGGAATTAGGCGTGACGAGAAATAACAACCACTTTGGACGGTTTTAACGACAGGGCAGAGAAGCAGCACGTGCCGGCCATGCCTCCTGTTTCCCTTTTTGATAGCTTTCATCGACTTTTATCAATGGAAACGATGTAGTATAACACAATGGTGCGGGGGAGTCTAAGGAGGAGTCTTCATTAATTTGGCATGCAGCAAGCAAGTCTGTTTCTGCCCACTTTCCTTTATGTCTTTGAGAGCACCGCACCTGCAGTTAACCTGGAACAAACAACATAGTGGTGTGTCTAGTCTGTCTGAAGACACCAGGCCAAACTCTGAAGGCTCTTACATACTAGTAAGAACCTGAAGTGAGTTTGGGTGAAACATTCACCGCAGTGTCATTTTTTAAGGGTTGAGGCGTGTGCATACTCTGTATTAAAAAAAAAAAAAAAACAAAAACAAAACAGAATTGCAAAAACCCTTTCACCCGAACTCACTTCACCCTGAACCATTATCCCCTCCAATGCATGGCTTTCTGATGATTACGTCATAGCTCAGCCAAGTCTATGGACATTTAATGTTTGTTTGGGGTAAAATAGTGTGTGCTCTGTGCTTTGCTGATTTGAAACTAGGTGTGTCTACTACTTACTTGTGGTTTAAAACATGCCTGTCAGAGAGTAAAGACAATTTATTTCGATTTGTTTTTGGGGGCCTTTTCTGTACTTTATTGACAGTTAACAGTATTTAGACTCAGATCCTCAGGTACAGGCCTCCTAGAAATCCCCAGGGTAAAACCAAAAACTAAAAAGTATGGTGAAGCAGCGTTTAGCTTTTATGCCCCAGTAACGTGGAACAGCCTACCGGCTAATCTTCGGCTCTCTGAATCCACAGAAATCTTTAAGCGAAACCTTAAAACATACCTTTTCAGCATTGCTTTTGCTTATTAATTTTAATACTATTTATCATAGTTTTCTTTCCCCCTGTCATCCCTTTCCTGTTCTCATCCTTTCTGTGAAGCACATTGTGTTGCACTTGTTGTATGAAATGTGCTATACAAATAAAGTTTTGATTGATTGATTGATTGATTGATAGACAGGAAAGGGTGAGAGAGAGATGGGGAGTGATACACGGCTAAGGCTGCTAAGGCTTGGGAGTCAAACCTGTGGCACGCCGGCAGGCTGGCTTGGCAGCGTAGGTGCCCAGACGGTTGAGCTAACCGTCTGGGCACAGGCACACAAACTGCAGATGTAAAAAGCCTCTAGCCTGATTTATCAGACTCTCAGTATGTGTTCTGTATCTCTTTCATTCTCTGTTAAATGGCCATGTTATGGCCTGGACAGCACAATGATTCTTTCCCAGACTGACATGGACTATCATTACGTAACATACAGTAGCTCTATTGTATACTTATAATTATTAACAAACTTCAACAAAAATAGCTGGGGGTCCCACGGTGACACCTTGTGAACTTGCAGACCAAGATCAGCTATTTCCGAAAGATGGCGATACATTTGGAAACGCTTGAGTATAGCCTACATTTTGAGTACAAATTTGAAAACTTTGAGTAGTCAATTTTCCCTGGCTATTGTTCTAGCACAGGGGTTTTCAACAGGTGGTTCGGGGACCACCAGTGGTCCTTGAGAGGGCCCCAGCCTCAATGATCTAAAGTTGATTCACCATGTGTAACTCTTCATAAAAACCAACCAATTTGGTTTCATTTTACACTCTCAAGAGTTAAAATATTCATCATCTGAATTGGCCCAAGTCTACACAACTAGAGTATGTAGAAAATTAATGGCCATTTTGATCTGTATGTTTGGCTGTTTTGTTTCACAAATCCAGACTGGAATTGTGGACAAAAGCAAAAGAAATCTTTAGTTTTGGGGTCTCTGGGCCTAAAATGTCCTCAAATGGTGGTCCGTGGCTCAAATGGTGAATAAATGGTGGGCCCTGGTATGAAAAAGGTTGAAAACCACTGCTCTAGCACATCATCTCATGAATGATGAATGGTGACACGCACTGTGGGTTGTATGCTAAGGAGGCTCTGTCCCACTAAACACAGGATTTAACAGGATTTAGTTATTTTTGATTGACTAATGACTACAAAGGTTAATGCTAGTATTTACAGATAGCGACCGTGTGTTGGTTGGAGGACAGATAATAGGTCTGATGTTTACCTGGTATCTTTGTTTCTTTGATGCATAAAATAGTGGTTATTTGTACTCTGTTGACATGACCGTTTGTTTGTTGACAGCCATTAACAGGACTATTTGTTTGGGGGGGGGGGGGGGGGGGGGGGTATGAAGGTACACACACTCCATTCCCTTTTGTACATTCTCAGCTTTTAACCTCTTAAATAAACTCTATGTTTTGTTGTATGTCAAAATAGCAAACAAAATAGCTGAGCTTGTACGTTTGTTGATTGTCTGTTTTTGCTGAATAATCGTCCACTTACGGCGAGCATTCCCTTTGTTTCGCCAAATGTTTGGTTAGTGCGGCATGCCCAGAATAGAGATGTGACGCCTCCTGTGGTTAAAAGCAAATCTTTAAAAAAGGAAAAAAGAAAAACATTGATATCTCCCCCCAGGGGACCCAACTATAGTGAAAATCTTGAAACACAGCAACACTGTTACTATCAAGTGTGACACTGTTGACATTATGGAGAGATGATAAATATACTGGGTTTTGGAGTGTTTGTGTGTACGTGTGTGCGTGTGTCTGTATTTTTTGAAACTGTTTATGGCTATCAAGTGAAGATAGAAAGGGGAGGGAGAGTCTTTCCTTTCCTTTCCTTTCCTTTCCTTTCCTTTCCTTTCCTTTCCTTTCCTTTCCTTTCCTTTCCTTTCCTTTCCTTTCCCCCACAGTCATCTATAAATACCATCTTGGTAAACACATCCCCACTGCAAGGCGCAGTGCCATTGTTTTCACCTCCAGTTCCAAACGGCCTGTTATGTCTCCCTTTATCATCTTACTGCACAGGGTCAAGGTCGCACATTCTTTTCTCCTCACACTGCACTGCATAGTGCATACTGCGTGTGAGTGTACGTGTGTGTGTGTGTGTGTGTGTGTGTGTGTGTGTGTGTCTGTGTGTGTCAGGGGCAGATGTAACATGTCCCATTTGGGGGGCAAGAGAACATGTTGGAGGGGCAAGAGAAAATGGTATGGGGGCGGCTTCATCGCCCATGTCGCTTCACGCCACGGGCGATGAAGCCGCACCCATACCATTTTCGGTTACAGGACTTTTATTAGTCAAGTAAAGCATCAATAATAACATCAATTGTTGTTGAAGTTGCAACAGACACACAGCATGCATAAAGCTAAAGGTCTGACTCAGAGAGTTTTCTGTTTTCAATGATGAAATGCTGTTGGTTTAGTGGTGACACAGCTGTAGTTAGTTAGTAGTGTAGTAGTGTTTCAAATCATTTTAAATATAAGCACTTTAATTTGAAATATCTTGGGTTGTTTTGCATCGTGTTTGGGGGGACAGACTGGGTATTTAGGGGGGCACTACCACCCCATGCCCATGCCTAGATCCGCCCTTGGTGTGTGTGTGTGTGTGTGTGTGTGTGTGTGTGTGTGTGTGTGTGTGTGTGTGTGTGTGTGTGTGTGTGTGTGTGTGTGTGTGTGTGTGTGTGTGTGTGTGTGTGTGTGTCTGGGTTCCCCAGTTGAAGAACAACATCGTACAGGGAGATTAAAGTTGATTCCAAGGGGTAAGCCAAGTAAACACACACGCACAGGTGGCCAGGAAAACACACACACACACACACACACACACACACACACACACACACACACACACACACACACGCACGCAATGATTCAGGAACGCATAAATATGTTTTCTTTGGCACAAAGTATGTAAGTCGTTCAATATTTTCACACATATGACTGAGGTTACGGTTACAGCTGTTTGTTTTGAAAAAAGGAGGGTGGGGAGTTAGAGACCAAAACCTTTTGAAGAAGAATTGAAATTTCCACTTCAGCCGACCCACGGTTTGGGTTTGTACGTTCCCGTACTTTCCTCACTTCCTTCATGGACGCAATTACGCACGGGTACAACTTAAGCCACAATTTGTTTGTACTGTATGTTTTGCCTTTATGAGGTGACAGTACTCCATTAGACCCTGTGGTGTGGTTGTTATGTGCAATGACGTCTACCATTTTTATTTTAGTGTTTCCTCCTGGAGGCTGAAACCACATGCCAAAGACAAAAATGGTGATGTCATAATTTAAAACAACAACAACATCATAATATCATCCCCTCCCTCATAATAATACAACCACACCTTTGGGTGTGGCTTCAGTTCAGACCAGACCCCACCGTCACATGAATAAGATTGGTCATCCTGTAGCGTGGCTTTAGTCAAGCAGCCTTGCCAATCTCGGAGACTACGTGAACTATTGTTTACATTCTTTTGATCGGATCAATTCAGTAGCTATGTGCTATTGGCATCACAGTGTAGAATGTGACAGTATCCGCAGCCTTTTTGAGATTCGCACGCATTCATTTGCACTCTATATTAGCTGCTTTTTCCAAAACTCTCCAAAATTAAATTGGCCTCATGAACATGGTAAAAAAATCATGGCACTACATCAATAATGAACAGTGAATTAACCTCACCTGTTGTTCCCAGTTGTCAGGGAGTGGCAGGTGATGGTTGCGCCCGTTGCTTTTCTCATAGTAGTACATGAGGGCGTTGAGGTCGGGGAAGTTTCGGTTCAAGTCCTGCTCCCTGGAGTTTCCGCGACCCACCAGGTAGCCGTTAAACTCAGGACCCTGTCGGCCCACAGACGACAACACATGCTGAGGTGATATATTAGAGAGGAAGAGAGGAGAAAGAGAGTTATCATATAAACATATTATTCATAGTATCTACACTACTGTTCGATGCCGCACGCAGACACACACACACACACACACACACACACACACACACACACACACACACACACACACACACACACACACACACACACACACACACACACACACACACAGCTTAGCTTTAAAATGGTATCGTTTGTATTCAACCTTCATTTTAATAATATTAATAGCTCCATTGAAATTGAAATATATATTTTGGTAACACTTTCTATGATCCCTACTTTATAATGCATTATGAGAGCATTTATAGTGCATTATAAATGCATTCATAATGCCTCATAACTACACTCATAAACAGACATAATGCTTTGTGATGCACTATATCAGTAGTCATGAAACATTATAATGTCACTGTCATAATGAATTATAACAGCTTAAATTTCAAGGATTCTATGGATGTTCTTGAATACTTATGAAGACCACATCTATAATGCATGATGAGGGTTTATAATGCACTCTTGACTGACTGCTTATAATAGATTATGAAAACCTACACATGCAGTTCATGTGAACTGTAGTAATGACTTATGGCATGCTATAATGGCCCATTCATTATCATGAGTTATCATTGCATGGGTTAAGTAAAGTGACACACATGTATGCATTTATAATCATGCATAATTGATCATAAAGCGTCATTGTTGGGGCTAAGTAAAGTGTGATTCATTTGCTTGCATTTAAAAGAATCTATGCTGCACCTTGAGTGATTATTATGCAAGACAAATACAGTAAAATGTGTATGGTGGGAATTTATGGACAAGAGACCAAATACATTTGTCACATTTATTTTGACAATTTCAATTTGAAAATAGCTGGAAACACCAAGGCCAATTCAAAAATGGGTGGCAATCCCAAGCAGAAAAACAAAAACAAACAAACAACAAAACACACTACCCATAAAAGGACAACTTTGTTTTTTGTTTTTCAGCCAAGGTTAATTATGTACGTTAGAGAAAAGATGCATGTTAATTTTTCCTTTCGCCGTTTTTAATTTTACTGATTTTAGACTATATATATTTTACTGATTTAGACTATATTATGGAGATTTTTATTACCTACTATAGTCCTAATAAATTAACTGGCTACAAGAGTTCAAAGGACATGGGCCTTGGTTGAAAAACAAAAAACAAAGTTGTCCTTTTATGGGTAGTGTGTTTTTGTTGTTTGTTTGTTTGTTTGTTTGTTTTCTACTTGGGATTGCCACCCATTTTTGAATTGGCCTTGGTGTTTCCAGCTATTTTGGTGTTTCCAGCTATTTTCAAATTAAAATGTTCAAGGTAGAAACACACATACACACACGCACACACAAAACCTGACCCTGTGCATGGGGCACCTGCAGACCTGGCCAATGTCCTTCTCTATGTTTGTTCCATACACTAGTTAAGGAACAAACATGCTTTAAGGTTAATTCTACAAAGAGCAGAACTGGGACGGATAACGAATTCTTCCACCTGCTATCCCCTCATGACAACTTTGTTGTTTGTTTGTTTTTGTTTTTCTACTTGGGATTGCCACCCATTTTTGAATTGGCCTTGGTGTTTCCAGCTATTTTCAAATTGAAATTGTCCATAAATTCCCACCATACACATTTTAGATAGATTCTTTTAAATGCAAGCAAATGAATCACACTTTACTTAGCCCCAACAATGACGCTTTATGATCAATTATGCATGATTATAAATGCATACATGTGTGTCACTTTACTTAACCCATGCAATGATAACTCATGATAATGAATGGGCCATTATAGCATGCCATAAGTCATTACTACAGTTCACATGAACTGCATGTGTAGGTTTTCATAATCTATTATAAGCAGTCAGTCAAGAGTGCATTATAACCCTCATCATGCATTATAGATGTGGTCTCCATAAGTATTCAAGAACATCCATAGAATCCTTGGAATTTAAGCTGTTATAATTCATTATGACAGTGGCATTATAATGTTTCATGACTACTGATATAGTGCATCACAAAGCATTATGTCTGTTTATGAGTGTAGTTATGAGGCATTATGAATGCATTTATAATGCACTATAAATGCTCTCATAATGCATTATAAAGTAGGGATCATAGAAAATATTAAAAACATAAACCACATGTAAGGATGAAGCTAAAATTGCAAATACATTGCAATGTGATGGAAAATACCAATACAGTAATGCTAAACAATCCCAGAACACAGTCCAATAACATATACTGCTGTAGCCTTTTATTCTTTTTTAAACTTAACCATATTTTTCTTCCAAATTACTATAGGCCCTGAAGTTAATAGGCTGACACACTCTTTGATGTGCATACTTGCAAGTGTGTAGTAGGTTGTGCAACTTGTACTTCTAAACACAGATTTTAAATGGTATTCATCTTATTCATGTAAAGCTACATGTGCAGTGTTATCATAACTGCGTGTGTGTGACGGAGGTGCCCATATAATTAGCACTAGCATAGAGGCGATTGTTTTTCCCAGAGACACTATCGTAATAATAGACATTGACACAATGATATCAAACATAGAATCTGCCCTAAATGACACGTCTGTGGACAAGAACACAGCATAATACCCAGCTAAACAACACAGCACACAACTAAGATGTTTTGTTCAGGACAGCTTTGCCATTATCATGTCACTTTTCTATGTCTCATATCTTGTTGTCACACCACTACTGTATCTAGCACAATATGTACTGTACTATACTGTACTGTACTGTCTCCTACTGATGCAATATATTTCATCATACTCCTTTTTTATCTTCCTCTTTTTTATCTTGTATGTACTGTACAGTATGTATTGCACTGGAGCTGTGAACAAAGCAAATGAAGCTGAATCTATAGCTGTAAGCCATATACCAAAGGAACACAGCACTTCAACAACTAAGCTGCCACACACCATTCAGCCTGTTTGAGCCAGAACAAAGGTTTTCTCCTTTTCAAACAGAAACTACTGGGACACATTTTATTGTTAAATGGTAAATGGTGCATTTATATAGCGCCTTTATCCAAGGCGCTTTACATAGCTTGTGCATCACATTCACACATTCATCCACTGATGGCAGTGGAAACCATGCAAGGTACTTACTAGCACATCAGGAGCAATTAGGGGTTCAGTGTCTTGCTCAAGGACACTTCAACAACTAACTCTGCGGGAGCCCGGGATCGAACCAGCGACCTTGTGGTTACTCTACCCCTGAGCCACTGCCGCCCCTATTGTACCTGTTGTACCAGCTTCTCTTCATGTCCATGAATATGGTTCAATTCTGTTAACCGTGTGGTTATAGAATTCAGTTACTTGGTTTACCATGTGATCCTGCTGTTTACCTTTCTTATTGGAAGTCGCTATGGATATTAGCATTTGCTGAAAACCAAATCGTCAAATTTAACTCCTAATGGACCTGCAGTCCCATTTGTACACTGTTCACAGTTGTACCAGACTCGTTTGTATCAACATTCTACATAAAATTGTATCAACATTCTACATAAAATTCTGTTGCTGATTGAAAAAACAAAACAAAACATAAATTTCATAGACATCACAGCCTGGCTTGTTTGACAACACTATCGAGGCTATGAGTGGCAGATCGAGTGGAGAATAATTTGGTGGCAAAGTGAGGTTAACATTTAATGCAATCAATCAGATAGGACTTTTCTTTTTGTATGTCAGCAGTAGTTTTTGACACAGGTTTCTTCATATTATTATTCTTATTTTTTTACTCAGTTGGGGTTTTTGGATAATCCCCTGGGTATGATGATGATGTTGCATATTTTTCAGTGTGCTGAATTCACATAAGTGTGTATGTGTTTTCAGATATTTAACAACCTGACTTGACCTTTCACTCTGTTCTTGGTCTGCTCTGTGGTTGAGAATCACCACTCAGAGCCGGGGTCCCCTGGCATGTCTTTTCAAATGGGGCTCCGGCGTGGGCTAATGGGTGTCAATGGGGATCTGTGATGTGAAAAAGTTTGATCAGTACTGGTCACTACGTCACCTGATTGGCGGCCACCTCGTACCCATCGGGGTTCATGGAGGGCAGGATGTGGATGCGCGTGTCGTGGATCAGGCGCATGATGCGCTGGTTCCCCGCTGTGTACTCCTGGCACAGGAACTGTGAGAACTGGATGAGCAGCTCGCGGCCCAGGACCTCATTGCCGTGCATGTTGCCCACGTACTTGAACTCCGGCTCCACTGGGGGAGGGAGAGGGGGAGGAGAGACAGAGACAGAGAGAGAAAGAGAGAGAGGAAAAGGAGGAGGAAATGACAGGGTGGGGGAGGGGAGAGAGCAAAGGGTTAAAAGCGGGGAGGGGGTCGACAAACTGAGGCCACACAGCAGCGTTTTACTTCCCAAAAGTGCTGTTAAAGCACGAAATTAATCATGTGTGGACATTGTGAGAACCATGGTTGCTTTATGGTACAGTACTTAGGCCTTAGTAAACGCACTTTAAAGTTTATACCTTTGGGTCAGCAACAATGACATTGTGAAACACCAGTGAATCTGTGGGACGGTGCGTTGGCCACGGGGAGACTGATTGGAGCTGATGGCAGCATTATTTGGATAAGGTCCTGGCTGGGGTCATTCTCTGGGGGTCTCGGCCACTGATTGGCATATAGCCAGCTATCAAAACAGTCCTGGGGTTTTCGCCTAATTGCCCGTGAAGAGTCAGACAAAACGGCAACGTGGGCTTGCAGCTGCAGCGCATCTATTGACTGGATGGATGTCCTCCCTGTTGCACCCCCCCCCCCCCAGACAAAAGTAAAAAGTATAATTTCATAAAGACGAAAGAGGATGATCTGTATGTGATTAATGAATTGATGAATTGGCCGTCTACAATCCATTGGAACACAGGATATTTTTTGCACATGGACCTGCCAGATTTCCAGCACAACAGTGATGAGTGCAGTGCAGCTAGACCCAGCAGTCTGTCTGACGCAGGACGTTGTCTGAGGCCTCGCCCTGATCCAGTAATGCGTTGTGTCTGGTCAGGGTGATTGATGACTTTCTGTCCAATGTAGGATAGTGATTCGGTGCCTCTTCGGCGCGGAGAGGAAAACCCGGCTACCATCCATTGCTCAGCCATGTTTGCTTTCCAATATAGAGCCCTGTGCCAAGAACGTGGTGGACAGCCTGATTAATTCACATTCCTGCTAAAGGCTGTGGCTTTGGAGAGCTTTTAATTGGCCTTATGAATGAGCATCATTCATAACTTTAAAAAAAAAAGGAAAGAACGTGGAAGAGGAAGAAGAAAATCCCAAAAACTGCACCACCTCTTTTTGCACAACAAGACTGAGTCTATAGGGCCTAGAAAACAGTGTCTTGTCACTGGCAGGTGGGAAACTTTTATGTCCAAAAGGAGAAATGTCTTCTAATAATAATAATAATAATAATAAGGGTAATAATAATAATAACCTGTTCTGTTTGATCCAGTGTAGTTATTATTTATAGTCACAAGCTCTTTCTCTTACCTTTTTCAATAAGTGATTTGTATTCAGTTATTTATTAAATGATAGGTAAGAAATAAAAGTAAGAATTTTGTTTTTTATTTTGCAACTTCACAAGAACTTCATATGTTAAACGTTTAAGCAGTATGGCCTATATTGAAAATAGCCGATCTGCAAAGCTCACAAAACCCGTAGAATCTATTTTTACTAGTTTGGGTCCTGCGGTGACTCCTGGGGAATACGGCGAGACCCCTTTTTGGGTCTCGAGCTTAAAACGTTTGGGAATGACTGCTGTAGTGTGATGAAATATGAAAATAGGAGTTTTCTGGGCCACAGCATCTCGTTGGGGGAATGGGAGAGAGAGAGGGGGTTGCCCTATGAAGACAGGCAGCTCTGTGCCCTGCAGTGTACATGCTGCCTCTGGAAAGAAACACATGTATCCTCTCCTCCGCCCTTGGATCAAACCTCACCACATCCTCTGTCCTGCCTGCAGGCCTGGATCGGCCATTGGACGTACCGGGCAATATGGTGGTGGGAGCGGACCCTCTGGTGGGGGCCGATCTGGGACAAATGTTGCATTAGTTGTTTGTTTGCGCTGCATCCTTTATGTCAGCGAGAGGGTTCTATGTGGTCCCCAGCTAAATAATGGAAAGTAACCAGGTGTAACTCTGTAAACATGTCTACACTCTCAAGAGTTAAAAAAAAATCATCATCTGAATTCGCCCAAGTCTACACAACTTGAGAATGCAGACAAATGGTCATCTTGATCTGTATTTTTGCCTGTTTTGCTTCTGACATCCAGCCTGGAATTGTGGACCAAAACAAAATAAATCTTTAGTTTTGCGGTCTGTGGGGCTAGAATGTCATTAAAGGGTGGTCCGTGGCTCAAATGCTGAATAAGTAGTAGGCCCTGGCATCAAAAAGGTTGAGTTTTATGTATAATGTCGTATTGTGCGGGTACAACATTGGTGTTAAGTGCTTGCATCGAGTTCATCAAGTATTTGTATGGGGCTCTACCAGGACGGACAGTTGGGTGTCTGCGTGCTGGTTGTTTGCGGCGGGTCAGTCTGTCCGGGACGAATTTTTGTCTCAGTCCAATCCATCTCTCCTACACGGTTTTGCTCTCATCTGGCCTGCTCCCTGTCTCTACTGCAAACTGTCTCGTCTGTCCCTACCAGCCTGTCTCCTTCTCAGCTTGCCTACAGTGAGTTTCTGCTATACACTAAATTGTCTACAGTATTTCTCAGATTTCCAACTATCTGCCTCTCCGACGCTGTCTCCCTACCAGCTTTCCAACTATCTGTTTCTCCTAAATTGTCTGACTACCAGCTTTCCAACTATCTGTTTCTCCTAAATATTATATCTCTCAGCTTTCCAAATATCTGTCTCTCCAACCGTGCGTCTCCCTCTACTGACCTTTACACACTGTCTCCCTTTAAAGCATGTTGTAAATTACTAAAGAATGGGGTGTATTATTCGCCTCGACAAATTAAACAGGGAAACGCGAGGCAAAAGGTGATAGCCCTGCCTGCACTCTCCTTTTTTCTATACATATAAAAAGAAAGGCTGGACTCAGCAGCATGTGAACGACATTGACTTCCTGAGTGTGACAGCAGAGGGGTCAACCTACGCCAGCGACCTCTCTCTCTCTCTCTCTCTCTCTCTCTCTCTCTCTCTCTCTCTCTCTCTCTCTCCCTCCCTCTCCCTGGTGGTTCCCCATCGTCAGCGGCATTGGTTCCTGTTTTTCAGACCCCCGGTCACCTTGCTTGCGGGAACACGTACACATCCTTCTATTCTGGCAGAAGGAAGCCGCTACTTGTGCAAGAGAAATCGAGCCGGAGGGGGGAAAAGAGCTAGTTCAGCTCTCAGCTGCCAAGAGGCATAACAGATCCATGTAGAAATCTCACAGACATCATCAAGCTTTTTTTTTCTCCCCACCCCCTCGCTGTAGCTGGATGAAAAGAGAGATGTTTTTGATGAAGTTGCGTGTCATGCTGCGAGCTATGCTGTTTCCACATTTTGCAGTGCATGCAGTTGCATGGCATAAGAAGTGTTTGTCATTCTTCCTGTCTGTGTAAACGGCCAAAGCTCAGGGGAAAGCAAATAATACGAATTTGGGTTCAGAGCCAACTGTTGACTCAAAGTGACACTTTGTAAACTGTGAGGCTGTCCTCCTCTTCAGCTGTTGAAAGCCTTGCCGTCAGACGTGTTTGAACAGATAACAAAAGCTTCAAATGAATCACAGATGTCCTTAAGGGGGTAGCCTACATGCTTCTTTTTTCCTTTTTGTTGCTACCCCTTCTGAGAGCAAACCCCCCAAAACCCCTCATCACTCCTAACAAAGTATATATATCCCCTGAACGTTTTTCCACAAACGCCGTTCCACTGATGTTTTCCTAGTAATAGCAGGGGCAAGGAGCCAGCTTGGGCCCTCAGCCGGCTCGGCTTTTTCCTACTCCCGCTATTAAGCCACAGAATAACACACTCCACAGAATCTAAACTTCGCTGGAGCAAAGAGACACAATCTTGTATTTCATCTCCTCGACCCCCCCTTCACTGACAGCTCTTGTCTCCAAGCAGCAAGCAAGCAGCAGTTCTCACACCCCACAGGCAAGAAGCGCAAAAGATCCATTCGACAAGGAATGCACTTTACTACAAGAGCTGGTATTGTTTGTTGATGTTTCGAGGACATGAGTCGGATGCATAGTGTGCCCGCTGAAAGAGAGAGCTCTAGGGTCCACTAATCCCAACTTTAGGGGTGCGTGCCCTAACCTCTTTCAATGACTTTCCAATACTTCTGCTCTCCAAGGGAACAGTAAAGAGCTGCTACACATGTCAGCAGCCTTGAATAGTGCATGCATGCATGTACAGACATTCACACAACTCTTGCCAGGTATGCATATCAATGAATGAATGATGACTACAATTGCGTTGGTTTTTCAAAAATACACAACCATGTCAAGCTACAAGCTCATACAGCTGCTACTTTTTAAAACATTTTTCGAAAGATCTTGAAAGAGCGAGAAGGCTTGTAGAATAAACCCTGAGCCTTAATTGACGGTGGGGGTCAGGGTTCATTCATACACATGTTTCATCATCTCTAGCCCCCTTTTGGGACCCTTGGTTACCTTTTTCTGCATTTGGGGAACAGAAAAAGGTTACATAGGGTCCCTATACGGTACATCATCTCATGCATAAAATCAAACAGGTTTTAAACGAGACAGAGGGAGAGTTCTCTTCTTACGTGCTTCGTGGATGCCCGGGTTGTCGCTGAACTCCAGCACGTAGAGGTGTCGTCCCTCCACGCTGCGGCCGATGCTGTAGATGCGGCTGATGTAGGGGCACTCGCTCTGCACGGCGAACAGAGCGCGCACCATCTCCTCGTAGCGGTGGTGCTGGAACTCAGGCCCGGAGGCGCGGGCCAGGTGTCCGCCGGCCACGAGCAGCAGAGCCCCCAGCAGCCAGCCGCCGCACCCCCGCTGCAGCATGCTGCTCTCCTCGCTGCCTCCTGCACCCCCTGGACCCCCTCAAAACGGTCCTGGTTTACAGGGCTGGACTGGAGAGGAGAGGAGATGAGATGAGAAGAACTGGAGCTGCTGCTGGACTGCCCTGAGACTGTACCTGACTCTCTCTCTCTCTCACCCTGAGTCAGTCCGAGTCCAAGCCCTCCCCTCTCTCTCTCTGTCTCTCTCTCTCTCTCTCTCTCTGTCTTGAGGCTGTGTGGATCTACAATCTTCACATCAAACCATAGTGCTCCTCTGGCTTTGACTACACTCTTGTTTCTTCTGCTGCTCTCTGCACGTTCCTCCTGCTCACATCCCCCCACTCTCTGTCTTTCTCTCTCTCTCTCTCTGCCTCCTCCCACATACAGTACTCACACACTGGAGAGCAAGTAAGGACAGCCCCCGACTCCTTCTTTGTCTCACACTGCTCTCTCTCTCTCTCTCTCTCTCTCTCTCTCTCTCTCTCTCTCTCTCTCTCTCTTGCTCCCCCAACAGCTGTGTCAATTCATTTTTATTTCATTTCAAACACATTTACAGTACATGGCTACAAAGCAAGTGTGAACAGAAGTGTACGGGGTATGCGCAATTAAATATAGTGTGAACAGAGCTGTGTAACATTTGCAGTGTTGCAGGCAGTGCTGGGCAGTAACTAATAGGTATTACATATTACTGTAATATTATTACCTTTTCCAGCAAAAAGTAGAGTAAAGATATTACCAAATTGTGCAATAAGTAATATGTTACTCTGCCAAAACACGCCTCATTACTCGTTCCTTTGCGGGTGGGAGGGGGGGACTTGGGAAAGTAATATTGCAATATATAATATATTACATATATTATGTAATATATTATTCTTTGATTGTAGTAATAAGTAAAGTAATTTATTACTTTTTAAGAAACCATAAGTAAATATATTACTCTCCTAAGTAATATTGCCCAACACTGATTGCAGCATACATACAATATGCCATAGCAACAATAAAAACATATTTTTTCTTTTTTTCAAATCTTTTTTGTATGTTCAATAGGTATATAGTGATACCCCCAATCTTTGCTGGTGCAGTTCTTGTAGGCTATATTCATGTGTATAAGGATTTATTGGGTGACTAAGGTTTTTGGCACTGTTTAGTGGGGGGTAAAGTATAGGATAAAGTTAGGTTTTGCTATTATAAACAGAGGTAATGTTTAGGAATGGCAGGTATAGAGACCGTTCTGGGAGAGAAGGATAAGGTTCAGATCTGTAAGGAGCAGGAATATGTTTTAGTTATGGTGGTTGTATTCCACCACGGATCCTTGTCCTGTCACACAATCGTATATCCCATTACCTTATTTGCAGTATGTCAGGTTTTTGCTATTAGTCATGTTTTCAAAATCTGTGTCATGGGTGAATGCAATCTGTGGGTGATAAATCTGTCATTTGGCAGCTATTGCAAATCCCTCAGTGTTCATTTATAATGTATCAACCAATTGTGTAACCATAGGTTGATTGTGTTATGACGAAAAAGGACCCAATTGTGTAACCAAGCGGACCCATAGTATCCAATATATCCAATGGGTTATATACAGTATGTACTCTTGTATGTACACTAGTAGTGTGTCTACTTGACTATAGTGTTTAGTATTGCCAAACATCTTCATCTGAAGTACCCCCACGCAGTGCTATTCATTATTAGAGAGTGTGCAGATAGAACCAAATGTTCTCTTAAGGAATTTATATAGCTCCATTTGGCACAACTCCATTTGATTCAATTTTAGAGTTTACCAATCTGTTAGCTATAGGGAACCACCAGTATCTCAAAGCCCCCCCCCCCCCCCCCTTCACTCTCTCTATCTCTGTATCTCTCTCCCTCCCACCATCCACTTATCTTTCTCTGTCTTTCTCACATCCCGTCTATACGTGAATATAGACGTGTGTCTACGGGTTGAAGACAGACTCCCTTTCTGGGAAACAGGACTGTTTTCCAACCCGCCACCCCAACCCCCATCCCCCCGTTCCCTCAGTCATCAACTCTTAAGTCAACACTACTTTCTCTTTCTCTTGAAATTCAGTCATTGCCTCTCCCTCCCTTCCCTCCCTCCCTCTCTCTCGCAGTGCTTGTGTGGATGGGGCAATTGTGTACTTTAAATCACTTAGTTGCACGTGTATGCAACTACACACACACACACACACACACACACACACACACACACACACACACACACACACACACACACACACACACACACACACACACACACACACACACACACACACACACACACACCCTACTCAGTGGTCTTATGCAAGACAGAACACATAGGCCCTGAATACACTGCTAAACTAACAAGTGACATGTAAACTGCAGAACTATATGTATACACACACGTATGCATGCACACCTGCGTGCACACACGTTGCTGTACAAGGGATGAGCGTTGGTGCGCTTGGCAACTGCTGTGGGAGGGAAGACAGCGGAGATGAAAACAAGAGGAACAAGGGGAGGAAGGGGATGAGAGAGCGAAATGCAATGTAATTGTAGCACACATGACCACACATGAGAGGTGTGTGTGTGTGTGTGTGTGTGTGTGTGTGTGTGTGTGTGTGTGTGTGTGTGTGTGTGTGTGTGTGTGTGTGTGTGTGTGTGTGTGTGGTGCATGTGCACATTGCACACATGCATGTCTCATTCATCATTACTGAAAAAGATTGTGTTGCCTTATTATTTCTGGCATGTGGATGCAATTTTATTCTATTTGGTCCCTCTGCTAAATCGGTGGTTTTCCAGCAGCCCTTGAGGGGATTCCAGGTGGTTGGTAAACGAATGGACCCTTAGATATTTAACTCTTGAGAGTTCACTTTTAGCACTACATTTTTGTTAAACAGCTGCATTATTTACAGTGTAAATTATAAAAAGCTCTACACAATCGTTTGCCTGTTATCTGTCCTATAATGATGCCCCCAGCATCAATAGAGCTTCGAATTGTGGTCAAAATATTCTATGTTTTGGGTCTGAGAGACTAAATCTCATCAAGTGGTAGTCTGTGGCTTGGAGAATGAATAATGGGCTTTGATATGAAAAGGGTTGGAAACCACTGCTCTAAATGGAACGACCTCAGTAGGTTATTATCGATGGTATACAGTACATGCCTGTTGATTCCTCTGCCAGTCCTTGTAGAGCTCAAAACAGCCTGGAATTGAATCCTAGACAATAACCAATGTCCTGGTTGTTTGTTGGCCCTGAGCCACTTGTGGCGAGTGTGGTTCAGGGCTACTTCAGCTCAGTAATGATGAAATTGGGTTCTGGATCCAATTCTACAACTTCATACAAGCTTGACTGAGTTTATATTTTCTCATAAAATCACAATAAAGCACACTCTCAGTTGTTTGTTTATTATTTATTGTTGAAGGAACCTTGCAAAGGTGGTATTTGGTGCTCTTTGGGCTATCTCAAATATGCTATAGTGGATATAGATTATGCTATTTAAAAAAAACTAGATCAGCACTCGGTAGAGTAGCCCATGGTCTACTCGTGTGTGAGCGGAGCGAGCTAATACTCATGACTTCAACAGTCTTTTACTTACGTCACCATTACGTCATCACCTAAACCGGCCAATTGGGGTACACCGAGGGATGACCGACAGCATTTTAAAACTTTTTTTATTTACTGTGTATATATATATATATATATATATATATATATATATATATATATATATATATATATATATATATATATATATATATATATATATATATATATATTTTAACATCATCAACAGCTGGATAGCCGAACCATCTGTCCCCATTTGAGATTAAAGTATTAAGAAGCAGTCTTGTTGTGTGCAACCTCTCTCTTTACATTTTGGCTTCCTTTCACAAAATATAACTTGCTAATTTGAAATTGGAGATTGAAGAAGGGCAGGAATTATACAATATAGAGAGGTGACATCAGCCTTGTGGCCTTGTGGATTGCATCTAGGAACAATATCGTAAAAGCTGTGTTCTGTCCATAGCACTGAGGACTAAAGTCATGTCCTCGCTATATCTTCTGGGAATTTGTGGGGTTTTAGTGACATGAGTTGTGGTTCTTTCCATTTCAATATCATTTTTTCCATGAAAACCAATATTTCAATATTTTACGAAAGACTAAGCTAACACTGTGTGAGTGCCGAAACACTATGAGACCCCAGGCCAAGGCTTTATCCAGGAGTAATAATCACATCTTTGTATTTACAAACTGAACTTCCTGGGCAACCAACCACTGAGTTCCAAGGGTGGATGGCAACGGAAGAAGGTCAGTGACACTGGAGAAACAGCTGACCTCCAGGAAAGACTGGCGGGGGATAACGGGGACCGGCAACCCCTGTTGCAACACTCGCAATACCAAGCAAGGAGCTACGACTTGGCCTGCGTCCTGGCAAGCGTTATTCATGTCTATGGAGGACTCACCAAATGATATCCACAAGCTGGACACCGCCACAATGGTTTATCTGGTTAGCACGCGTTGTGCTCCAGGTGTCATATTCTGTGAGCACTCTGCCACAGTCATGGGAACAAAGATGTTTGTATGTCAGAGGCTATAACTGCTCCTACGATGACAACAACCTCATGACATGGAGACCGATGTCTGGCTGAGCATGCCCTCTGCACAGCTTTTGCTTACATTCGGCCTTTTAATGACGTGGAAATTCAATTCCGCTACCTTGACCTGGACAAATGTTGAAATTAAGGGTAAAGGCCTGACATCTAGGGTGTGTTATTTCATCGTGGGAAATTGCATCAGCCTCTTTGGAGGATACGCATCCGATGATCTGCACATCTTAGACCTGAGTCCTCATCTGAAGATGTTATAAAAGCTAGCAGCCATTCAGTACAGTAGAGAAGGCAGGACTCCCACAGAGCATCAGGTGGGAACTGGCAGCCATGACAACAGCAACAGAAGAGCAAAATAACTTGAGTGGGGAAGAAAAACAGTGAGTGGGCTCACTGGTTACAAAAAAAGAAAGGGAAAAAAAGATTAGCTGACAACGGAAAAGCACAAGTTCCAAGCATTGGAACAGAAGAAAGAGAAGGACGAGGCCCTTAAGTATAAAGGAATGTGCTACTACCAACTGCACTGCACCAGGGCAGGCATGGATGCAAAGGAGAAAGTATTTGATAATAGAAACTTAGAAACAGAAACTAGGCCCAATAAATGTAGAAATAAAACATGCTTTCGGCAAAGGAACAGACTGTTATGGAAAAGATGGAAGAGGATGCCAGAAAACACGTGTGTGTGAAGGAATGGGAGAGTATTTTTTTTTTTGCATCTCAACGAAGATGAAAGAAAGGTTTGCGATCTTCTGAATGTCTGAAAAGCTATTGTAGCCTAGTGCTATAACCCACACAAAAGGCCAAGAGCACTCTTGATCACATTTTTCCTCTATTTTGTCACTATAGATCATTAAAGAATTATACTTTTGCATCTCTGTGGGCATTCCCTTTATTGTGTTTTGTCTTGTGGAGTACAAACATTCTTTAATAGAGTGAAATCAGAATTTGGATTTTTTAGTTGTGCATCAATTGGCTCTTGAGATGTGTAATAGCTGGTAAAAAAGTAAAAGGTGTATAGGCTATAGGCGCTGCACTGTAGAACACTGCATTTCATTGATACTAGCTGTGAGAGCGTAGATCAGCCATCACTATCAGTACAATACCATGATTGGCATCCAGTTTATTACTGCAATACAGAATTATACAAAATACTACAACCTAATTCTCCCACACTGACATATTGACTGATGCAGTATGTGTGCATCCTGGCTGTATTGTAGCTGTGATTTCTCCTATACTCAGTCATTTTTAATGTGAATTTCTTCACTCCCTAAATGACCAGATCATCCTTCCACGTCCCTCTCTGGCCCATACCTTCTGCAACTCAGAACTCTTTGCTCCACTGACTCCTCTTCCTGACATTCCTCACACAACCGACAAGCCTGTCTGAAGTTTCCTATGCCAAGGTCAGTGTTTTATTTTGTGCCCATCGCCCCGACCTTCACCTTGTCAAGACCGTTTCCTCTCTCTACTAACTCTAAGTTCACTCTTTTTTGAACGTGAGAAAAGAGGCCAAGTGGCATGAGTTGGCCAGGCCCGTACGTGTCGCTCATGGCTGAGGGAAGTAGGGGTGCTGGGGGGGCTTGAGCACCCCCTTTTTTCAGACACAGCCCCCCTTGGACAGGAGGAGGAAAATACTAGTTATTTTAATCAAAACAGATTCCTGTTAATAGGCCTCATGCATATGCTCTATCGCTGTATCAGAGGCTAAGGTACCTGTGTCAGTTAGCTCATGCATGTTGAGAGGGAAGGTAAAAGTCAATTTTCTGTGTGTAAATGCATGAAAATGTGCATGCACAATGCGCATTCATGCACATTTTGCGTTTGCGCATCTTGCAGCACCTCATAGTGAATGTCCAGCACCCCCTACTGTCAATATCTTCCCGCGGCCATACGTGTCGCTCACAACTGTGATTTTCATTCATTTTTGAGTGCCACCTTTTCTTCAATAAAATAATAATAATATAAGATTCTAGGTGACTAAAATGTGACTATTTTAACCAGTGTTGTAGTGGGACTTTTAGAAGTGGGGGATGCCTCTTAAATGGGAATTCCACCCATTTTCAATTTTTTTTTTCTGAGAGTGTACAAATGTGAACCAAATAGACAAGACAAAAAACATAGGTCTATTTTTGCCCCAAAAATATTTTAGATGTGAGAAGTGGACGGACCCGTCCCCCGCGTCCCCTCTCCACTAACACTTGATTTTAACTATTCAAGAGACTATGACTAAAAAATAAAATAAAAAATTGCTGTGAAAATCAACATTGCTGAGAGAGGCTTGTACTTGGACCCACTGCTGTGTAATGTCTGACCCCATGTGGTTTGAGTCTGTATCGCCTCAGTTATACTTAGTTGTGTAGTGGTACTCAGTTAAAAAGCAGACCCACTACAAAATATACAAAATAACATATACAGCATTTGCTGTATATTTTATCGATTGTAATTCTTATTATAAAATATACATTGACCAAATTCTTCGGCTATTTGAAAATAGCCCATCTACAAGCTCACGTTGATTGGAAGTGGATTAAAAAAAACTTGTGAAATAGACCTTCTGCATAATGAGTACTTTTACTTTTGGTGCTTTAAGTATATTTTTAGCTAAATAAACTTTTGCTATGTTTTGTAGTTTCACTCAAGTCAATTTTGCACTTGTAACAGACTATACAATAGGATATTAATACTATACCCTACCTGGATCACCAGCATATTTTCATTTATAGCTAGGCCTAGGATAGCAATAAATATAGTGTCTGCCTGCAATCATAAAACTAACAAAAACAAATAGGCTATGGGGTGATATACCAAAAGGCAATTTTACTGACAACATCATTGTCTTATGAACATTGTCTTTATGAACATACTGCCCCCATCCACTGGGGGGCAGTACATACCAAAAAACAAACCTCAGAAAGTATAAACTTGTGGTGTGTGTGTGTGTGTGTGTGTGTGTGTGTGTGTGTGTGTGTGTGTGTGTGTGTGTGTGTGTGTGTGTGTGTGTGTGTGTGTGTGCACTTGAAGCGAATATTATGCCCATGAGCTCCATGAATGTAACATTTCCCAATTGGAGGGACAGATGAAAATGGTATGGGTGCGGCTTTGAAAACTTTGAAATTTGAAGCTTTGAAATTTGGGTTGCTTGCATGCCATCATGTTTGGTAGGGCATTTAGCGGGGCATTGCCCCCCCATGCCCATGCCTAGATCCGCCCCCGCCCCTGATGAACTCCACCCATTTCACCACCCAGTAGCATTATGACTTTAGTCCTCACTATAGTATAGGAGGAGAAAATTAGGACACTTGTTGACTGTATTTGGTGTTGCAGAGTTTGCAGAGAGAGAGAGAGAGAGAGAGAGAGAGAGAGAGAGAGAGAGAGAGAGAGAGAGAGAGAGAGAGAGAGAGAGAGAGAGAGAGAGAGAGGTTCTGGTTCTTACCAGAGAGAGCTGACTCCTCCATGCACTGAGTGTTCCATCATCAGGTGGTCCGTCCAGGATGATGATGGGGGTCTATCAGCAGCTGCTCCCCGCGAAGGCAATTAATACACCACCGTGGATTTATATCATCATTGTACTGTTTAGTGGAATAACAGGTGTTCGTGGTAAGTTACTATGTTACTATACTATGTTCGTACAGATTAAGGCAGTGGTTTTCAATTAAAGCGGGGTCCGAGAACCACCAATGCTTGAGGAAGTTAATTCCGGTGTTTCCATGCAGCTTGATTGGAACCAAACGGACCCATAAGCGACCCGATAGAAATTGGGCCAAATGTGGTTGGCCCAATGACCCTTTTTTGAGAAAAAAACAGGTCCCAAACGAAAAATCATGGTGAAACAACGTTGTTTCAACATGTTAATGATTTTTTTTTCAGACCCCCATTTTTTAGGAAACACTGAATGGGGGAGCTTTTTGTTTTGTCCACACAAGATAGCCTAGTAAAATCTTGAAAATTGGTAGAATTCCCCTTTAAATAAAATAATAATAATAAAACACGTAATAGCTTTTGCCTTATTAGCCTATACAAGAAACAAAACGTGCCATTAAAAAAAAACATTAAACAAAAATACACTTGCCTGCTTCAACTGTTCCATGCAGTGCAGTCGATATTTCTAGGCTTGCATGTAATTTACACAGCTGTGTATGATGATCTGTAATTGGCTGGTAAAGAGGAATTAAGCCTATTAAATAAACTGTATGGGCATTTTAAATCTTGGTCTCAATTCCTCATTATAACGTTTTTCTAGTGGAAAGACCTTAACCTACATTACTAAAAGCATGGCAGGGACAACATGTATTAGATGCAACCATTGCCAGGCAATCCCCTCTTGGGATGAGTAACATTACTAAACCTACATTACTAAAAGCAGGGACTACATGCAATAGCTGCAACCACCTATTGAAAATCCCTGCTTTAGAATAAGTTCCTAAATTATAATAATAATATTTCTGTAAAACTAAATTTGCCTTATAGCCTGCAACAATAAATATGAACTATCATATTTAATGAATGCTCATTAACACAAACATATTTGGGGCTTCAGACAGGTTTTGTATTCATGTTTTTGGTCCAAATTGGCTCTTTTGAAATTGGCTCTTGGCTCTTAAATTGGCCACAACGACATTAAAGGTTGCTGAACCCCCTGTTCTAGGTTAATTGGAGACTGTTCCGATTAACACAGCTCCCCCTTCAACACCGATTACCCCTCATTCTTATTTGTTTCTCCCCATTTTACCTCCTTTTATGTTATATCTTCACGTTTCTACATGTGATTTCTGATGGACACTTTATGGTGTACAGTACAGTTGTTGTATGGAGTTGTCATTTAGTCAATGAATGAATGAATGAATGAATGAATGAATGAATGAATGAATGACTGTGTGTGTGTGTGTGTGTGTGTGTGTGTGTGTGTGTGTGTGTGTGCGTGCGTGCGTGTGTGTCACTGCTCCAGGCTCCAATGTGTGCACCAGCAGAGGAGTCAGCACATGTAAGCAGTGTCTGGCAGTTCATCCTAGCTGTGCCTGGTGCTTCCAAGAGGTGGGTTCATCTTACGCTTGTGATTCTCTGCCAGGGAGTCAGAAGACCGCAAAAACTGTCCTGATGATGTTTCGTTCTGTCAATGTCCCTAACAACTTTATGTTTCCATTTTCGTCTTTTAAAACCACATTTATAGGTCCATTATACATTACACAAACAAGTGGAACATCTTTGCTCTATACTCAGCCTGTGTAGATTTAAGTTATTGTTAAGTTGTAATGTATTTACTGTACTTTTTTATGATACTCACTGTGGGAATCAAGTGAGATGCTTGAGCTCTCAATTTGAGCTCTCGGAAGAGCTCAAATTGAACCTCAATATGTTTTATCCTAAAGGATGACTTCAGTTTTGGGCTCTGTGTCTCTGAGACACGCAGCCAGAGACAGAGGGTTTTGAACAGTTCAGACTTACTACAAGAACATAGAGCTATTCCAGGAAAAAATGTCGTTTTCTATTAGATTGACTTTAGGAAGGTTTCGGATCTATCCGCAGAACAACAATGAGGCACACTACATGGTGCCATAACATTATTGAGAGCCAATTATACGAAGAGAAGGTGAAGTGCTACTTAATATAGCGAATAAAGCATGTTTACGTAGGCCTTTTCAGGTCACAACATGTCGACTGCAGTCTAGACAATAACACAATACAGCAGCCTAAGCAGCAGCAGTGAGCTGCAATTACACTTACAGTTTAGACGTTTAGCAGAGCTAAGAGAAAAGTTGACCACAAGACCTCTCCCTGAGCAGTGGCAAGTCTTTAAAGGGGAAATCCACCCTAGAACTGAATTCTGCTGCAACACTGCTATGAACTTAAACAATAAATACTGATTTGTTAGAATGGCAGACATAGTGAAACTATGTCTGTCATCCAGTCTCACTATGTATAATAGTGAGATAATACACCGAAAATGGAGATGAAAATATATAATTTCATAATATTTCAATTTCCATGAATGGAAATGACAAACGGATGACATGGCTTCATATACAGAACATGTGAGTCTATAATGATGGGAGCTAAAAAAGAACAATAGAATAAAAGAAACAAGTAAAGAAAAGAAAACTGCATTCATAATAAAATGCTACAGCGAAATTGTAGCATTTCCTTCCTGGGTGTGAAGTCTGGTTTTGCCTCATGCATAGCATGCCCACAAAGTGTGAACTTAGGTTCTGTTGGCACAGTAGATTTTTTAATTTGTTCATCAGTCAAAATTCATACGCTTTACTACATAGCAACAGTGCATAGAATATTGTATTGTATCTGTATCTGTATCTGATTGTCTGTAGAACTTTCAGATCAAAGAATGGAATATGTTATGGTTAAGGTTGCACTGATTTAGTGTGTTGTTACTTTAGTTCTCAAACCACTTGTTGTTCGTGATTTTGACAATTTCCAAGCAGAGACACAGCCTTATACTGTAGGTCACACACAAGGTGGGGTTTCCTACCATGAGTGTGATGTCATGTCATAGCAAATTGGCCACTGCATGAAGTGTAGATGTGCTGTTTTTTGGCACGATTCACTTCACGTCATTTCCTCCAACACAGAAGTGCTAAGGTCCTTCCTCAAAGGATCTATTCCCTGGTTTATTGATTCCGGAGGCGATCAACAAACCACCACTGAATCTGTCCCCAGAATATGAACGGGCTGCAAAATGAACGAACGATACCATAACTAACTTGGCCGACTCTCCATCATGCAGGACTTTGGCCACGGCGTGGCCGGCTCGTCCCGCTGCGACCTGCGCAGCAAACTGGTGGCGGCGGGCTGCTCCCCCGCGGCGTTAGAGTCCCCCAGCAGCCAGCTACAGGTCCTGGAGGACCGGCCTCTCAGCAAGAAGGCGGCCGGAGCCACGGCCGACGTCACCCAGATCCAACCTCAGAGGCTCCACATCACCCTCAGACCAGGTGGGGGACATACAGTATATGCTTCTGCTACTAGCCACTGGTTTCTTTTGGCCGTTGTTGTTATATCCAGCACACATCACATCAGTGTGGAGATATTTTCGAGGGGATGGGGTGGTCCAAGTTACGTTGTTGTTAATGCATTTTAACCACTCAAACTTCTCTAGTCCTAGAGAACTGGACTTGTATATGTTTTTTAGGGACACTAGCCCCTCCTACGTCCAGCTATGAGAAAAAAGTGTAAATTTTATAATCTTAGACATGTCAAAATTAGTGTTGGGTAATATTAGGAGAGTAATATCTTGACTTTATTTGTGGCCCCTTAAAAAGTATTATTACATTACTTATTATTTACTCATTATATTACTTATATTTGAATCAAAGAGTAATATGTTACATATTACTTTTCAATGTTCCACCCTCCCACCTGCAAAAGAATAAGAGATGCGCAACACAATCTGTTAATGACAATTTATAGTGTAGGTCATGTGTGCAGAATGCTGTGGTGGATTAGGATCTACGAACTACTGCACATCTCTGTTGTTATCTGTTGATAGCTTATAAATCTGTTTCTATTTTCGCATGCAACAACAAGCTCATTTGTAATAAGTAACAAGGCGTTTTTGGAGGAGTAGTAGTCCTTTTGGCAAAGGAATATTGTTACACTATTATTGCTGCAAAAGGTAATAATATTACAGTAATATCTAATTTGTTATTACCCAACACTGGTCAAAATAGGCTTTGAGATATTCACCGTCCCGGCCGTAACTAAACAAATAAAGTAAAGTTTCCCCTCCTCCACCACGTCCTTCAGATGACTCCAAGCGCTTCACGGTGAAGGTGCGGCAGGTGGAGGACTACCCCGTGGACCTCTACTACCTGATGGACCTGTCCTTCTCCATGAAGGATGACCTGTTCCGCCTGCGGACCCTTGGCCGTGCCTTGGCCGACGCCATGAACCGGACCACCAGCAACCTGCGCATGGGCTTCGGGGCATTCGTCGACAAGCCCCTGATGCCCTACATGTACATATCGCCCGAGGAGGCCGTCAGGAACCCCTGCTACAAGTAAGATGCTGCTGTCTGACAGAAATTTCTTAAAGGGTTTTTGGCAACCAGAGCTTATTTTGTTTATGTTTATGTACGACAGTACGACACAAGGAACACTTTCTTGTTTTTTTAGGTGTGTAATATGTTTTTCAAATATATATTTTAGTTATAAAATTAAGGTCCTTCTCCTCCCTGTGGAGAGTGAAGAGGCTGCCCGGTAGAGACATTACTGTCTGTCCGGTGGTAACAGACAGTGTTGTGAGCTTCTCCTTTAAACTATGAAGTGTATGTCACAAGATACTAGCCTGCAGAAGACGCACGTACGATACTGATTCTTGAACATTTCAAGGACCCCTACGGTTTGTTGTGGGTTAGGTCAGGGCTTTATGGACCTGGTCCCTCATAACTTTGAGGGCGTACAATACATACTAGACCAGCACAGGTCTATAACTCTCAATCATTTCACCAGGGGCCCCTTGGAACAAACTCAATGTTTTACTTTGAGAACCACTTGTTCGACCACATTATGGTCTAAGAATATAGCCAATGACTTGGCAGTTCTGTGATTCTTAGATGTGGGTGCCCGATCACTGCTGGTGGTAAATGTGATCTGCTGAAACAACCCACGTCCACTTCCCAGTGAATCACATCGACAGCTGCGCCATATTAAAGTTGGCATCCGTTGGCACAAACACATCAGTCACTGTTGGCTCTTCGTGTTTCCTCGCCCAAGAGCTTGCCTCTCGCTCTCTCTTTATTGTCTCATTAATCTCTGCTTAGCTCCGTCTGGCTCATGCAAGCATGTGGTTGAATGTAATATTTCAAAATGCTTGTTCTTCTCATTTACGGTAGATGACTTGAGTTCAGCTGACGAATGTTGGGCCCCTATACAAACCAGAAGTCATTTCTAGTATATCAACACACACTATTTCTCAGGGTGTCAGAATCGGCCCTTAAAGGGGAATTCCACCCATTTTCATTAACATGGTGAAATACATCTTGATGATGTCATCAAGATGTATTTCACCATGTTAATGGATTTATTTAGACTTCCATTTCTTGGAAACACAGAATGGGGGGACATTTTTATCATGTCCACACAACATCTCTAAGCCAGATTAATGACATATTAAAATGTTGAAAATGGGTGGAATTCCCCTTTAAGGATCTGTAACGCTTGATGGTGTACGCATTATGGTGACCAGATGACTAAAACATTGATGACCTGGTTATCAACATTAATAGGGCCTCGGTTTTTATCACAATTGACTTGGTTTGAGTGCTTATGTTCTGTTGAAAGTTGCTGTCACTGAGAAGTCTGCATGTCCAAATGTACTCAAAAAATACCACCTCATCCACATATAGACAGACTGTGATGAGAGGTAAATGGTGCATTTACAGTACTGTATATAGCGCCTTTATCCAAGGCTACATACCATTCACACTCACCGATGGCGGTAAAAACCATGCAAGGTGCTGACCAGCACATCGGGAGCAATTTCGGGGTTAAGGGTCTTGCTCAGGGACACAACTGTAACAGTCCGGGTCCGAACTGGCAACCTCGTGGTTACCATCCAGGCACTCTTTCCCCTATGCTAATGCTATGCAAAAGGTGTGAGTTGATGGGTCCATTTGGTTGTACACAGGGGCACGGGGGTCCTTAACGTGAAAGTTGGAGAACCGTCGGACCACTGGGCTACACGAGACAGAATAGAGCATTAGTGTCATTGGAAAGACCTGTGGATGAAGTAGAGAAGGGGCTGAATGGCCACTCACACCCTGGGAAGAGGAAGTGACCTCAAAGGGCAGCATATTTCTGATGTCATAATGTGGGAGAGGGCACCAGTTGTTAAACGGTGCTGTGTGTGTGTGTCTGTATGTGTGTGTGTGTGTGTGTGTGTGTGTGTGTGTGTGTGTGTGTGTGTGTGTGTGTGTGTGTGTATTTGTTGGAAAGCCTGGCGGAGGTTCGTTCAGTCAAGAGCGCTCGTTAAAGTCTTTACGGCCATTTGGACGGTGCCGACTCAGCTGCTCTGAGTCAGTGCAGCAGGTAATCCTACACACGCTTTGGAGTCCTAATGAGCCGCCGCTGCGCCTCCACCCTCTAGGTTTTGGCTCGTCTCCGCCTTGTTTTTTTTTTTTTTCATTGGGATTGTTTTCTAATATTTTGATTTATGTTGTTGTAATGTAGTCGTTCTTTCTTTATGTTTAAGTATCATTAAGTGTGCTCTTGAATGGTCATTTGATCATCATAAAATCTGCAAAAATGTGGTTTGTCTGCGCATTTGTTTACAACAATACCCTCACAAAATGTTGCACAAAACATTGGAATCCCTTTCATGTCGGCCGATTGGACCCATCATCATCATAACCTTTATTTAAATTCGGAAATCCAATTGAGAGCAAGGTCTCATTTTCAATGTAGCCGAATACAGGGACATAAAAACAACAAGGACATCATGGGCATATCAATAAGAATATAAAGAATGTAAAAAATAAAATATGAAAAATACAATTAATTAAAACAGTTAAATTGATGAACTGAAATGCTGGAAATCATATCCTAAAATATACCGACAGAAGGTAGAAGTTTAAAGGATTTCTGCATTTTGTTCCAGTCAGCTGGAGAACTAACAGAAAAAGCTGCCTTACCCCATTTTGTATTAGCAAAAGGAACCTTTAGAGTTAAAAGGTCACTAGGGTCGGTCTGATAGGGACCAGCATGATGATCCAACAAGGAGCAATTCCCATGACAGATGGCCTTGAAAATAACCATTGCTGTTCATGCCTCATAGAGAGAGGGGATAAGCCACTGACAGGTACAGTATGTGTCTCTGATTGACAGCATCAACACCACATGCCTGCCGCAGTTTGGCTACAAACACGTGCTGTCCCTGACGGAGGAGGTGGGCCGCTTCACCGAGGAGGTGAAGAAGCAGATGGTGTCCAGGAACCGAGACGCACCCGAGGGAGGCTTCGACGCCATCATACAGGCTGCCGTCTGCAAGGTGAGAGAGAGAGGCCACAATATACTGTATAACCCTGTCCCGGTTTAACCTCCAAAACCATAGGCTTTTCAGGATTTAAATAAAAATAAATGCAAACACATCCAATCTGCTATCGATTTGTGGGAGGTTTTAAGTGTGGAGTGGTTATTTTTGTGTGACACTATTATAAACAATTTAGAAGTATTATTCCAAAAGCATTTTGACACAAACATATACAAACATTCACATGGGAAATATACACACACTAACACAGTATAACCTATTACTGTTTTTAAAGTAAGTAATATACCCTCTAATCTAATCATTTTCAGTTCCCACTGCACTTTTCCCTTGCTTCAGTTTGTAGATATGTTAAGCTAATATACTCTGTTCAGCAAGATAATATTCACAGTTTCAACACATAAGCATTTTAACCACACTGGGAATCTATGAATATGTTTACTTTATGTTGTTACGACAAAACATGATACTAGCTCTTACAGTAGGTAGATGTACATAATTATTACAAAACATAGAGTAACCTTTTCTTTTCTCTGTACATTCCGGCCTTAAAAAAATAGCCCACCTACAAGCTCAGCTTGTAGATCTGCCATCTTCAAAAAAGATACGTTTGAAAATCCCAAATGGCACATTCTGCATAATGAGTACTTTTACCAAATGCCAACACTGTTTTACTTTTACATAATTACATTTTGAAATACCAGACTTTTAGGCGTAATGGAGTATTTCTAAATTTCAGTATATAGTAGCTACCTTTGCTTATGTAAAGCTATTGGCTATATTTATTTCCACCACTGATTGTTTGTATGGGAAACAGGACCACATCGGCTGGCGTCCTGGTGCCTCTCACCTGCTCATCTTCACGTCTGACGCCAAGACCCACATGGCGCTGGACGGCAGGCTGGCCGGCATCGTGCAACCCAACGATGGACAGTGTCACCTCGATGCCCAGAACATGTACAGCATGTCTAGCACTATGGTCAGTGACTCAGTGTGTGTGTGTGCGCGCGTGTGCGTGTGTGTATTGGGTATTTGGGTTAGCATGGAAGAGATTTAAGAAAACACAAAAGGTATGCTCTTTTTCTACTGGCCTAACAGTAGCTTCTAAAATGGTGTGGTTTCAGGACTACCCGTCTCTGGCGCTGATAACGGAGAAGATGTCGGAAAACAACATCAACTTGATCTTCGCCGTCACCTACCCTGTGGTGCCCTTGTACCAGGTGATGCCTCCACTCTGACAATTTTTGTACAACCATGTTAAAATGTCTCACCTCATGCTATCTGTCAAACTAACTTTCCTTGCAATTGGTTCATCAACTTGAAAATCATCTATCATTTGTGCATTAGGCTTATTGTGTGTGTGTGTGTGTGTGTGTGTGTGTGTGTGTGTGTGTGTGTGTGTGTGTGTGTGTGTGTGTGTGTGTGTGTGTGTGTGTGTGTGTGTGTGTGTGTGTGTGTGTGTGTGTGCGCGTGCGGTGGTAGAATTACAGTGAGCTGATTCCTGGCACAGCAGTGGGAACTCTGTCCAACGACTCGGGCAATGTTGTCCAGCTCATACGAAAAGCCTACACTGTGAGTAACAACACGCACACACACACACACACACACACACACACACACATGCACGTGCGCGCTCACGCACCTGAACACGTGCACGCAACACATGCACGGCTGCGCAAAAAAGACACTTGTGTGCTGATCAGAATCAGAATCGACTTACCTGTTATGTTACAGGTTTACTGGTGTAAAGTTTTTGATATTGCCATAACAAAGAAAGGGAAGAAGAAGAAGAAGAATAAGAAAAAGATGGGTAGTGGGACAAAGGTGGTAGAGTTCAATAAAAACAAAGAAATTATCTACAAATGTAGACATAGCACCTGAATTAAGATTATGTGCAAATTATGGCATTTAAACCAAAGGCAGACAAGAGACAAGAGGACAACGCATGGACAACATGAAGGAGCCTTCAGTGATTTGGAAAACCCTCCTGTCCGTGCATGTGTATGTGCACACGCTCTACAGTAGGGGGAAGTGCAACAGACCAGCAGCACATACACCAAGGCCCTCCCCCACTCAATCCTGATTGAAGGAAGGCCCCTCTCATCCTGATTGGACGAAAGGCTTTTCTCCCAAAACACTCTATAGGAAGGATTAGCCAAAAAAGAAGAAAAAATACTTTTTAGAGGAAGACGCATTTCAAAGTCATGACCCTGAGGAGGACGTAGTTAGAATCAACACGTCAAGTCGATGTCCTGTCCCGGCAACTCCATTAACCTAAATGTTTGAGCTGCCCTAGTACTGTCTTAAAGACTATAAAAGTGTTACTTGCTCATTACAGTCAGTATTTTTCAGACTGTGGAGTTAGCACACAAATTACTCGTAAATGTACGAGTGTTTCCTCAGGAACTCTTGAATGAAGGAATGTTAGTGTATAAGTGTGTGTGTGGAGATGGCACCGTCAGCAGGTGTTTGCTGACACAGTCCCACAGTACATGCTGAGTCATGCAGACACTCTGGCAGCGCGCTGAGTCATACAGACTGCAAAGCAGAGCCCCGCTGTCACCAAGGTGTGGGACTGACCACGTCAATGTCTAACATTGTGACTTTGTCTGATTGCGTCTTCAAATGTGGACACTATCTGCTCATAGAGTGGACTCAGACCATGACTCAATATGTTTTCTGCATAATTGTGAAAAGCTGAAAGGCTGAAAAAGACTTAACACTTCACTTTTGTCCATGTTGCGGTTCGCTTAACCCGTGCATCATGAGAACAAATACTCCAGCTTCTCTTCGCCCTCTGGCTCTACCAATATCTGGTGCCAAACCTAAAAAATTAACTCTCTTTGCAGATGAACTCAATACTAAAACAAATCAGTCTTCACTTCTTGGTCCACATGAAGTGGAAAACTTTATTTTTCATTGAACTACTTAAAATACCCTGAGATTAATTGTTAATTGATCAACATATGGAATGATTTATGTAGTGCCTTATATGGAGCGTGTCCGGAGTGTATATGGAATATCAGAGCAGGAAAGTTGGTTGGGGAAGGGTCAACATATGGGATGCATATATTGAGCTAAAGGTTTGAGGTTCATATGCGATTTAGGCAATGAACAAACTGAAGGAACCAATGTGAAACTAGAAAAGTGCCCTTCTAGGCACAGGTCTCCACCAGGCCAGGACAGGTTGTGGCCTCCTGATGGCACTGTAATAGGCCAATGTAAAAAGGGTATCATTTATTATTATGACTTTAGCATTTGGATGATTTGAGGCATTTTGTCCAAAAATGTGTTTTTTTCAAATGTTCACCTGTTGGTGGCGCTATAACAAGCCATTGTGAAAAGAGTGGAATATTTTTCTCAGCCTAGTATTATAGTGTGTTGAAGATTTTATGTAAATTGCCTGCTGTGTTCAACATCTTTACAAAATCGGCCTCCTGGTGGCGCTATAACATGCCGTTATGGAAAATTTGGGCCAGAGGTTCATGGTTGCCATAGAGGGAGTGCGATCGGGTTAATGGTTTGGGAGATTAGCTGGTAACAGACAGACACACACACACACACACACACACACACACACACACACACACACACACACACACACACACACACACACACACACACACATTTTTTTGTAAAAAGATGCCACGAATAGGCCTCCTGGTGGCGCTATAACAGTCCGTTGTGGAAAATTTGGATCAGAGGTTCATGGTTGGCATCCAGGAAGTGTGTGTGTAAATTGTGGCATCGATCACGTTAACGGTTTGGGAAATTAGCTGCTAACAGACGGACACACACAATTGGTTGGTCAAGACCATTTTTTTCTTAGAAGTTGAACATATAAAGCAATCTTGAGATAATCTGGCATGATCATTCTCTTCTTTGTCAATGGGACACGGACATCGTCCTTTGTTCTCCCACTTTGTGTGTGGGGGAAGCGTGTGTGGCTTTGATAATGTGACTCCCAATCCAAGGAATCTTTGGAAATTGTAAAGTGAGTGATGTGTGAGTGATGAGTTCCTTGTCTTTCCTGGGGTTCCAGAAAATCCGCTCTAAGGTGGAGCTGGAGGTGCTGGGGGTCCCAGAGGAGCTTTCCCTGTCCTTCAACGCCACCTGCCTGAACGGAGAGCTCATCCCTGGACTCAAATCCTGCTCTGGACTCAAGATCGGAGACACGGTCAGTTACGTTACTTCTGTGCGTGATGTATGTTTGTATGCAATCTAAATTGCAGGGTGTGCAAAATAACGCAATATCAAGCTTTGTTTGTCTTATCTCTGATAGAGAACATTCGTTAAGGACCACAAATTTGTGGCTAACATTTCTAGGGGATTAGCATATTAGCAAGTTGTGTATTACACTGCACTGCACTGCACTGCACTGCACTGCACTGCCTCCTCTCCTCTCCTCTCCTCTCCTCTCCTCTCCTCTCCTCTCCTCTCCTCTCCTCTCCTCTCCTCTCCTCTCCTCTCCTCTCCTCTCCTCTCCTCTCCTCTCCTGTATTGCTCTGTCTCTTGCCAGGTGACACAATCCAGGTTTCTCTCTATCTCTGCTCCCCCTTGTCTATTGCCCATATATGGTTGTCTCCCCACATGTTCTTACTACTCTTGTAATTGCCCACTTATGGACATTTACCAGATTTAGATGTGATGTTGAATGAACAATTACGTTGACTAAGCACATATGGAGGCCTTTTCTCCCTGCCGCGGAAACAACGGCCTGCTGTGATTGCAAACTGCTGGAACCTGTTTAGTTGTAATGGTCAAAAAGTGCAAGATGTGTTTTGTGTGTGTGTGTCTGTCTGTGTGTGTGTGTGTGTGTGTGTGTGTGTGTGTGTGTGTGTGTGTGTGTGTGTGTGTGTGTGTGTGTGTGTGTGTGTGTGTGTGTGTGTGTGTGTGTGTGTGTGTGTGTGTGTGTGAGACAGAGTGCATTGGGAGATACTCGGAACTCAAGTTTTTCCCACGATTATACACCCTCCAATAACCAATGCATTTCTCATCTTGATGTAAGAGCATCTGACTGAAAGTGTAGGTCATGTGTCTGGTAGGGGTGAATAGGGCAGTACACACAGTACCACACACACACATACACACGCACGCACGCACGCACGCATGCACACACATTGTGAGAGTGTACCAAATGGACCCTTACTGTACATCACATGCCTGTAACTCTGACCCCCACATGAGCTATAGTTTGTACAGTCAAGTCAGGGTAAGAGTTCTGAGACCTACCATCGGAAGCTCGGAATGACGTCAAGTTGCTATAACTAAACATTTTGGATGTCTGAATTAGTGTGTATTAGGGATGTGAAAAAAAGTCGGAAATCAACACGATTGTCGACACGTGCTGACGTCGACACAAAAAAGTACGAGTCGACAAATCGCCTCTTTTTTCTTTTTTTATATTAATGATTTTTATTTTGTATTCTTTGTAATTTCTTGTTCAAAAACGTCACAACGTTACTGTTTTCAAGGGAAGAGAATTGCTTATTTCGGGTAGGCCTATTAGGCTACTATCACTGTGGTGAGAACATGTCTGTGCTGCGCGCGTCTGTGCTGCGTCCTCCTCCTTCCCCCTGCGTTCTGCGCGGCGAGTCCGGCTTTCCCCGAGTAGGAGGAGGAGGAGGCGGCAGCGGCCCCCGCCTGCACCCGCCGAAATGCGTCCTCCTCCTTCCCCCTGCGTTCTGTCCCGCGAGTCCGGCTTTCCCCGGGGAGGAGGAGGAGGAGGCGGCAGCGGCCCCGGCCTGCACCCGCCGAAAAAAAGGTAAACAGGCCGGACGCAATGATTGACTTTTATTTCGCCGAGCAGGCACCTCTGTCTGTAGAGGCCGAAATGGAGCATTACGCATGGGAGAAATCTCTCCTGCGCAAGACCGAGGTCTCACATGGTAGAGAGAGAGAGAGACGGAGAGAGAGAGAGAGAGACAGAGAGACAGAGACAGAGAGACGCGTGCTGCTGGTGGTTAATAGAACAGGCCTATATTATTTGTATCTTGTCCAGTCAGTGTTCTGTTTCACGTTGTTTGAAAAAGCAAAGATGCAGGGAATCCGTCGCAACGAAAGAGGAAAACACCTCTATCAAGTCGATTAGACTACTAATGAATGTGGAATGCCAGGTGCGGGCGCGCGTCTGTTGTCTGTTGCGCTCTGCGCCCCGCTCTGCCATGTGCTTTGCTTTGAGAACATGCCTGATCATTGTCAAGCGCAGTATGGAACGTTCTCCTCAGATATGCATATTTTGGTATTATATATTATATATTGCTTGATGCTTATTTTATCTTGGACCTCTCCCTCCCGCAGGCATTTTCATGCCGCCCGCGCCGCAACATTTTGCGTTGGGTCCCGCCGGCGCCGCGGGCTAAAAAAATAAATTAAAAAAATCGATCGATTATCGATATTGGGCCGCGACACGTCGACATTCCAAATATGTGTCGATTAACATCCCTAGTGTGTATGGTGCTTCATGGGGGGTCTGTGAACTCTATAGGTTTTGGGTTTTGGGGATAAAGCCCTGTCTCTGTCCTTCTCCGGGTCCAGGTGTCCTTCAGCGTGGAGGCTCGAGCACGCGGCTGCCCCAAGGAGAAGAAGAAGACGTTTGTCATCAAGCCAGTGGGCTTCAAGGTGCCGTTTCTATCCGCTATCCATTGTTTTGTTTTATCTACAGATCTGATTTGGTTTTGGTCAAATTTATATTTTAAACACAGTACAACTTCAATCTAGGATGTAAACATAAAGTGTTTACACCTTTCACCTATGATGACATGCCCAAAATGTGGTTTGATTATTAGTTCATACGTTATTTCTACATGTAATATTTGATTATTGTTGTTTTTATCGATTTGATTGATTGATTGATTGATTGATTGATTGATTGATTGATTGAATACTTCACTTGACTTCTATTAGTCAAAAATCTAAGTGCAGTCCAAAATTTATAGCTAAACGGTAGCCTGGGCGAAATGACTGCTCAGAATGCAGTGAATCAGTAAAAAGATACACTAAAAAAGGGTAGATCTGCTACTTGAACATTTGTGAAAATGAGGAACAAATGTTTAAATATGTTATCATGTAAGCAAATGTTTTTAACTCAAATCTTTGCCTTTGCTGGCCAATTACCAGTACATACAGTTTCCGAGGTCCTTGACAGGTGGTCCTTGACAGTTTGAGAACCACTGACATTAGAAACATCATGAGTCGAAAAAAAAAAACGCTCTCTCTCTGCTTCCCAAAGGACTCCCTGTCCATCACGGTCACCTTCGAGTGCGACTGCAAGTGCGCGGCGGCGGCGGAGCCGGACAGCCCCGTGTGCAGCCAGGGCAACGGCACGTACGAGTGCGGCATGTGCCTGTGCCACCCCGGGCGTCTGGGCCCACGCTGCGAGTGTGCCGAGGACGACTACAGCCACGCGGAGCAGGACCACTGCACGGCCTCGGCGGCCGAGCCGCAGCGGTTGTGCAGCGGCCGTGGCGACTGCGTGTGCGGCCAGTGCGTTTGCCACGCCAACGACTTCGGCAAGGTGTGGGGCAAGCTGTGCGAGTGCGACGACTTCAACTGCCTGCGCTACAAGGGAGAGCTGTGCTCGGGTGAGTGTACCACGGAGGTAGTTTCTATGGATGGGCGAGAGATAGGTGTAAGGCTCGATGTTAGGCTTGATGATGATTTCAAACTTTTTAGGGACTCAAGCCCCCAAAATAATATGTATCTGGCAGTGGATGGTGGAAAAAATCTGAAGATCTTCTATTGAAAATGGTTAAAGGTGGAATGAACCGTTGGGATTTTTATTATGGATCCCACCTGATTATCTGGCCCAGAGGGTTTCTCCACCAATCAGAGCATGCATCCCTTCAGGGATGGCTTACGCTGACCTATACTACACGCGACACATGGGCTGTTTGTTTACAAGTAGTCACTCAACCACTTTAATGCTATTTGGTTTGTTTCTACCATATAATGCGTTAAGAAAGAAAGAAAGAAAGAAAGAAAGAAAGAAAGAAAGAAAGAAAGAAAGAAAGAAAGAAAGAAAGAAAGAAAGAAAGACGCACTTTTCGGAACTGTCTACAGCACTCCTGTGAGACAGTGTACACATGGTGTAATGGTGTGTCGTCCTATCATGGTCACATCGGTGACATCACATCATGTTTATAGTACCTTAGCAGGTTATGGAACAGGAATAACATATTATAGAACAGGGAACGTAACATGGTCATGATTTCCCAGAGGAGGCGATTTGGGAAAACCGGACGAAACCAGCTGAACTATAAGTGGTTCAAGGTGTTCAATGAGTTGAGTTGAAACCGAATACCCGCATGTATCTGACTATATTATGTAGCCGCATGTATACTGGCCAATTATGAACACATTTTCACTTCCTCTGAAGGCAGCACTTTATCCTACCCGACGTACGTCGCTGACCGACATGTCCCCCAGGGCTCTACAATTGGTCCTCTCCTCTTTTGCCTTTTTACACCATACCTCTTTGCCTGAATGTTGACACCAGATCAGGGATGCTATAGGGTTCAGGTTGTTGAAGAAATTGCTGCGTCTGTGTTCCCGAGAGAGAGACAGAGAGAGAGGCAGACAGGGAGAGAGAGATTGAGTAGCCCTGGCCTGATGGCCGGCGTTGGCAGTCTCTCTCACCACCTCAGTGGCTTTCTGCACCACCACCACCATCTGTCTGGAATTACATACAATAACAGTCCAGCTTCTGCCCCAGGACACATGGCAGCCACTCATAACAAACACCCAATGTGCTGTTGTGTGTGAGCTGGTCATAAATATCCTCACAAAAGGAGAGCAGAACATGCGTTGGTGTGTCAGAACAACAACAACAACAACAACAGCAAGAGATTGTGTTAGGTATGGAATGGGCTCAGGTTAGGCTATATAGAGCTCCGCAGTCCCACTCACTTTCAACAACAAAGGTACCAGAAAGATGAATGTCACATTCATCTTTCGCCATAGACCTGTAAGTGTCCGACAAAGCCAACTGCCAAGTTGACGAATCATGAAAATTCGTCAATTTGTGAATTTTGTCAATTCGTGAATTTTTTTACACTTTCTAAGAATCTTAAAAAAAAAATAGATGATCTACACGATCACTATTCTTAAATAGCCAATAGTTGCAAAAGTACAATAGTTGCCTCTGAGATGTAGTGGATTAAAAAAGCAAATCATATTGAAAATTAGGAATACATTGAATTAAAGTAAACTAAAAAAGAAAAAATACATTTTCGTTCCACCAGTGCTGTTCACTCATAGTTGTGGTATGAACTCTGCCATGCACTTGACTTGAGGCGTATTTAAAACTGTACTTATTATTTATAGTTCTAGTGCTATGTGAGAACGGCCCATTAGGGGTCAGAGAATGATATATGTGTCGTAAGATAAATGTGTGTGAGTGTGTGTGCATGGACGTGCATGTGCGCGTGTGCGATCCTGCAGTCTCAGCCATGCGTCAGTTTTGTGTGTTTGTGTTTGAACCAAGGTGCAGACAGAGCGAGTGTCAGCCAGGCCACTGGCTTACATGAGCCAGTTCAGCAGAGTTCACACACACACACACACACACACACACACACACACACACACACACACACACACACACACACACACACACACACACACACACACACACACACACACACACACACACAGAGGTTGAGTCATGTACGGCCAGTGACTTACATGGAGATGACTTTACCTCACACTAAGGTCCTGCTGTAATCCAGATGTCTTAGTCGTCTCTCCTTTAGACCAGTACTGTACTGTAGGTTCTCAACCTGTGGATCAACTCCCCCAGGTGGATTAGCTATTGAATAATAATAATAATACATCTACAGGCTCGTAGTGCGTAAGTGAGTGCATAACATATCTGTTATGTTGAAAGATCATGAGAATGTGGCGCAAAGTCTTTGAATATATAATCTTCTTTCAGAGATAATGTTCTTAATACAAATCTTTTCTCCTGTGGGGTTCCCTGGAGCAACATATTCAGTAGTCTAAACTAGACTAAATCTAAAGCCACAACTCCTACAATTCTAAATGCGTGTCAGGGTGTGTGTGGGGGGTGGTTATATGATTATTTTTGGGGAGTCGTGGCTTAACCTATTCTGCAGCCTCAGTAAAAGCTCATCGCTGGTGCTATAGGAGTTTTGAGCACGTAATCCCAGTTTTAGCTGCGCTGCGTTGCCTGCCAGTCACTTGGCCAATTGTACTTTCAAGAAAAATCTGTATTTGCTGCTGTGATTTTTACAGTTTAAGGTGAGGATTTGTTTAAATGCCATTTGGGGCTTTTGTTTCCTCGTTTTTCCTCCGTTGCTTTTACCTCAGCGGCAAAATATTTGAACAATAGAATAGAATAAGCAACGCCAACTCTTTAGCCTTGGCCCGAAAGAAGACCTGTGGGTCAAAGGCATTCGGTGTCCTCGGCATTTGTATTTATTTTAATTTGTATGTTACAATAAAGGCTTTGTAACCTGAGTAAATCCTGAGTGTGTGTGGAGTTCACTTAAAGTGATATTTCACTTTCAAAACAATGTTTTGGTCATCGCGTCTACTCAGGCTTATGTGAACACCCCTTTAAGTGCTGGTCACAGTCCTCCCAATACGTTTATCTACTGTTTTCAATTATTCTTATAAATATTGTTTTGGAAGGTGTAGCAGCTTTGGCACACCGCTAAAATAAATATCAAATATCTAAATACTGACTTGAGTGACTTATAAACTATCTGAGGTGTTCACATGAGCCTGATTAGGTTGATTGACAAAATTTATCATCAAAATTTAAAAATTGAAATATCCCTTTAAGGAAGGGCTTTCCTTTCAAATCAACGCTCTAGCTCTTTAGGCCAGAGTTGAGAGCATTTGAACTTCCAACCTTTTGGACGATGTGCTCCTGAAATTACAGCTTTGGGTTTGTTGTAGTCGTTTTATAGCCAAACAGTTTGTCGTGTAACATCCATTCAAACCCTTAAAATGCCTGGACCTGGCACACAGCTGTGCTGCTGCTAGCATACACCGGCGTACATGCTTCGCACATGACGTCTTTTCCGCGCCTCGAACCGACCTAGTCAGCGAAGAATGCAGAGCAGACGTTTTTGTCAGCAACTTAACAGACCTTTTCGGTTCATTGTAGGTTGCTTGGGGGGTCGACGTTCCGTCTCATAGGGATGCTGTTCCTTCCCTGTGTACAGTATTGTATGAATATGTTTTCCACATGAGGGTGTAAGACAGGAGTAGGCCACAGGAACAGTGTAGAACTGCATGAGTCACTGCAAAAAGTGGAAAATGTTCAGTATTAGTGTGTCAACTTAAAAAATATGTGCACAGTCGGTTACGTTTGTGCCTGACAGCAATGGTATCCATTCGGAAGGTCCTTGGCATGAACAGTTACATGTTTGAGAGAACACAGCTCTGGTGGGTTCATTTCATGCCGTTATGGGCGTATAATTCTCAAGTCGTACCGCAGGGTTTTTTGTTTTGTCTTTTACCAGCACAGTGGCACACAGAAACTGTTTCCTCGGCCCTGGCAAACATACTGCAACTAACATGACTTCACCCAAACCTCAGGCTGCCCTCCTCCAAACCATTAAAGCCCTCTGTTGTGCTGTCACAGCCATGTTTTGCCGTGCTCCCTCGAGAACCCAAAACATTATCATGAAAATACCACACTGCTTACTCACTGGCTGGCTGACATTGGGTGTCACTGCGCTAAAAATAAAACCCCAAGTTTGGTCAAAGACGAGCCACTGGAGAAACACTCCGAATGGCTCTGTTGTGTGCCTATTTAGCTATTCAGTACGACTGCAACTGCTGTGTATGTGTGTGTGTGTGTGTGTGTGTGTGTGTGTGTGTGTGTGTGTGTGTGTGTGTGTGTGTGTGTGTGTGTGTGTGTGTGTGTGTGTGTGTGTGTGTGTTCGCGTGTGTGCGTGCGTGTGTTCGCGATCCATTCTTCTCCAACTCTTCCACAGAAGGGTGTAATTGCAGTGCTGAGGTTTGTGGTCAGTGCTGTTTGTTTGTGGATAATCATTTATCCAGTCAGTGCTTTCCGCTGCTCATTGTTTTATCTGCGGAGTACACAGCCACAACAGCACTGTCACTCCATGGATTACACACACTCAGAATAGATCTTTCTCTGCCTCTCTTACACACACGCGCATGTGCACACACATATGCGCACACACGCGCACGCGCGCGCACACACACACACAAACACACACACGCGCGCGCGTGCGCACAGCCTGACATAGACATACGCACACGCATTCTGTAAAAGAAAACATTCTACGTGTTGGCATGCACATTCAGACACCCATAGACAATCCACAGATTCTTACACACACACTTACACGTATAATTATGAACGCACATATGCGGACACAGAGACAGGCAGACATGCGCGCGTGTGCGCGTACACAGCGCGAGTCACACATTGAAACACTGAATCATGCTGACCAATAAAAACAGACCCTGTAAGACAGACACCACAAGTGGAACACAGGCAAAAAAAGAATTCTCATTTTTAGCAAAAACAATGGAATTAAGTCCAGATCTGTAACAACAGTTCCTCAAACGCACCGCTCTGTGTGTGTGTGTTTGTGTGTGTCTATGTGTGCGTGTATGTGTGTGTGTGAGGTGTGCGTATACTTCTGCTTTCCAACGTCTCTCGTCTGACCCTCCGAGCCAAAGCAGCGGTGTGTCTGCCAAGATCGGCCCATTTTTAGACATAGAAGGCACTCGGTGTGGGAGATTAAAAGTTTTTCATGTGGAAAGAAGAAGAAAGGAAAAAGCTCAGCGTAGCTTGTACTCTGTCTCTGGGAATGGACGTGTGAACACAGACGTGTGGAATGCTCGCATCCAGCACCACTTATGTAATCCCACGGGGTCACGCAACGCGCCACTGGGGAGACGGGGCGCGACACTATAGAGAGAGAGGCCGCACGATCCTGAGCACTGTGTTTAATAAGGCACGTCGCCCACAAACTACGTATGGTGATCTATCTACTGTGTAAATGTACGAGGTCTGTATGTACAGTATATGCCTGTACGGCTGTAATCCATGTAACTCGTGTAAACCGTTTGCCCCACTGACTTTCAAGGTCGACACACGTGTTCGACAACCCCGCGGGGGGAGTGCAATGCTTCTTCTTTGGTAACTTGTAAGTTTTCATTCAACTCCTAGTTAAAGAGGGGGTGCCGTGATTTTTGTATTTTTTCCAATTTTGTACATGTTTAAGAGGTGACTGTATGTAAATAGACCCCTTGGTGTATTTTTTATGTGCAATGATCTGTCATCCCTTTGTATTTAGGGTTTCTTCCTGGGGGCTGAACCTTTCCAGCCAAACGTACCAATGAAAAAAACTTCAATATGGTGACATCACATGCTCAGCCCCTCCCCTAACCCCCCCCCCCCCCCCCCCCCCCCCCCCCCTTTATCATGCAACTAAAGCTGTGGGTGTGGCTTCAGTTCAGGTGGATCTCCACCCATCACCACCCACCAGGCAAAGCAGGCATACTTAATGAACTGGCTGGGTGAAATCATAGAAATGGCAGTTTAACAAACACTGTACACTTTTTGGGGAAAAAAAATCTTACTTTTCATATAACATTAATACCTGATGATCATGTTTTAGGATAGAACAAATTCATGGCACTCCATCTTTAAGTTGTGAAAAGGACATTCTTAAGGGGTGAATGAACACCCATGACGGTACTGTGAGTAATGTCTGCCCATTCTGTAACAACCACCCTGTTTTATTTTGGCACCGCGAGGCCGCTTAGAGGGAACTGGAAACTCTACTGTCTAAATACGTATTAAAAATGTTCTCTTCTTTCATGATCATTGGTGAATGATTAAAATTTTTAATCAAATTAATCACAGCTTCAAAATTAATTTAATCATGATTAATCACCATTCGTACTATGTCCAAAATATGCATGTTTTTAAAAAAGAAACCGAATCTGTGAAAAAAATAACCATTTATATTTAAAATATGTATCAAAATACGAGATCTACAAGCCCTCAATGCTTGTAGATCCTCCAGCTATACTCTAGTTCTGGTTACAGGGAGACACACAGGATATATGTCTCTGTAAAACCGTGCTCTACACATTTCGTTGAATGAGAAAATGCTCAGTGGGTTGAGTCAGTGTGCACATGAGTTAATTGCGTTAAAAATTTTAATCAGATTAATCAACAGAATTAATTTAATCCCATTAATTAACTATTTTCAACAGCCTTACTTCTTTCATGATCATTGGTAAATATCAACTAGAATATGTTTCTGTGTTGTTTATTCCTACTACTACTAGTAACATTAAACGTTTACGGTGGTGCTGCATTCTTTTGAAAGATTATGGGGTGTTATTTCTGTAGCGTGAAACAGCTTTAATGTACAGTACACTGCCTGGACATGGCGCTATATGTTGTAGGGACTTACCCTCAATCCAACCCTTGATGCTGAGTGCCAAGCCGGGAGGCATTGGCTCACATTTTAAGAATCTTTTGTATGACCTCCCAACCGCGGGGCAGACACTCTAAACCACAACGCCACGGAGCTAGGTGTGTGACCGTGATTTCATACTGTATTGATCATTTCTCTATACAGGACACGGGGTGTGCGACTGTGGCTTCTGCCAGTGTGCTCCGGACTGGCAGGGCGAGAACTGCAACTGCTCGCGTCGCACCGACACCTGCATGTCCAGCCTGGGCCTGCTGTGCAGCGGCAGAGGCCAGTGTGTGTGCGGAGCCTGCGAGTGCACCCAGCCTGGGGCATACGGGGCCACCTGCGATAAATGCCCCACCTGCCCCGACGCCTGCACCATGAAGAAGTGAGGCCAGGCACACACAAACATGCACACACAGACACACACACATGCACCCGCACGCACCCACACAAGCATGCAATCATATTCAACAGTGGAATAACAACAAAAAATGTAAAGTGTGTGTGTATGTCTGCAGGGAGTGTGTGGAGTGTAAGCACTTCAAGAGAGGCAAACTGTTTGAGGACAACAGCTGCTCGCGCATCTGCAGGGACGAGATAGAGCTGGTGGACAACATAGGTAAGAACACTCTCCTGATCTACGGACCACCTGCTATGCCCTGTAAACATCTATTAAAACACATGAGTGCGTCTCTGCCAGTGTCCATGCGACCTGAAAAGGACAGCTTGTCCCTGATTTGGTCGACAGGACTGATTGCTGGTTGTCATTCCATTGCTTTTTGAATGCCAATCGTGTGTTTTTATTATTTTATTTTGATTTAACCTTTGCTTAAAGGTAGGGGAAGTGATTTCACTTTTGTCAGATATCACCCAAAAAATATTTTTTTCTGTTAAAATGCTCTATTATAAGGTGTGGAAACCATATATGGAGTTTCCCCCTCCCCCACGTTAGCAGAGGAGCTAATAAAAGTTCCCCAGGTGGTGGCGAATTCTCTTCCAATCAGGATCGAGCAGCAGGCTCACATAGTGTAGCTAATGTTTGGCGCCCCTAGTGCACCAGGCTGGAACTACAGGATGAATTTCAAATCACTTATTTTATATGCTTAACCATTGAGACAAGGTCTGTTTTTTATGTGGGAATTGGCCAAGAGGCAGGAATAAAATCACACTTCAGTGATACATGACAGTGACAAAACAGACAGTAGTACATTGATGATACACCTCAAAATACATAATGATAATGATGATAATAATGATTACAATACAACAATATAGTCTATGCACAATTTTGGACCCAGAATAATCAGATCTCTCTGCTCTTCTAACCATAAGGTGGCCTGGCGGACCCAAAATAGGCTAACATCTAGTAGTGACACAGCCTTTGACGCATTTATGTAGCATTTATATGAACAGCAGTATAGCTGTTTATGCCAGTTAAAGTCATTTATAAGCATTACATGTCATTGATGCCATTGTTTCTTGTATCATTCCATCTGTCCAGTGTTCCATGACACCAATGCAGTGAACTGTACGTACAAAGATGAGAATGACTGCATTGAGCGCTTCCAGTACTATGAGGACACGAGTGGCAAGTCGATCTTGTTCGTGGTCAAAGAGCCTGGTAAGAATCACAGATACAGTATATCCCGGTAGCTATGCGTCCTCTAAAATGTGTAATCCTTAGAAGTGTCCTGTCAGATCTGTAGATATTATAGGTATGACATGTATTAAGTTAGCATGGAGATACACTGTGACTATTAAGATGCATTGAATCTGTGTTGCATCACATCATCCAGTCACTGGTGTTGAGGGGCGGGTCACAGGAGATTTGTTTAACGTCCTGATTGTTTTATACATTGTATATCTGTCATTCAGCCCTGGTCCTCTCCCCATCCTAGTACAGCACTACAATTTTTTAGATTATACTTAAAAGATGGAAATGACAGACAATCTCTTATGGTCAGGGGTAAGTCATTCCAAATTGAACAGCCCTGGACTGAGACAGTGTTTTTACTAAAGGCGTTTTTTCTGAATGGTACGTTGCAGTCCCCTCTGGTAGTTTACCTGGTGCTGATTCAGGCTATCAGGCTTCCTCTGTATAAAGTCCCCTATGGGAGTTGGGCACAGACCATTTAGAAAGCTATACTTTTGAAGGATGTTACAGTGGTGATAGGAGTGTGTAGTTTGTTTCAATTTTTGAAGGTTGTACTGTATTTGATTGTGTATTTCTAGACGCTAAAGCCCACAGCATGTGTGTGTAAACTATTGCATTACATGCAGCACCGTGAAGAGGTCCAAATTGAGCAGATTGCAACCAATAGTCTACAAATAGAGCAACAACTCATGTTAACATGAGTTTTAACCCTATACGTCAGCTAAATGACAATAGGGTGTTTCCCCTTGTGCCAAGCCCCAAATAGGGCCTCTGGATAACAAAAGAACATCTTCATACGGTACGAAACCACCCTGTCTCATATGTGTTGCCTTGACAGAAATATGGTGAGCAGTCCGGGCAGAAAGCCCAGGTCCTGTGCCTCATTACCAGACGTTAACACAGACTTTCATCTCCCCACATTCTTGCCCTCCACTCCATCCTGTTCAGCATGCCTCTTCACCCTTCGCCCCTTTCCTCTTCACACACACACATGCACACGTCTAACCACCCCCGGTGCCTGCAGGGTAAAGTCTGTCCTGGACCATTTTTTAATGGACGCGTGGGTTTCATTTAGGGAGCGCCTAGGTAGGGAGGAAGTGCGCCGAACATCCCCTTGAACGTGGGAGCGCCCCGCTGGGCAGAAGACGCTCATAAAAAGGCACGTACAGCTCCGGTCCCGCTGGAGGAACGCGCTGATGCCACACAATCCTTTAGTTCTCCCAAGAGAAGGTGGGAGAGCTAAAGTCTTTCATGTGTCATGGGTTGTGGATTAGCGGTGGGGCCCATTGGTGGTGCGTGGGGACTGGAAGTGGGCCATCGATTACCTGGCAAAACACTAAAGATTGTATTGATAATAATAATAACAACATAATAACATACTAAAACAATGCTAATTGGGGATATACTGTATTTGCACATGCTGTTAAATGATTCCTATGTGCATTTTACCTGGGGTTTATCTGGGGTTTTCTGTGGGGTTTTGCAGGCTTTTGACGTCACATTCAACAGGAAAATCAACAAAGCATTTGTTTAAACCAGAAAACCCCAGACCACAGAAAATCTACTAAATGTTAAAAGTTCATTTTTGGAGGTGCAATTGATCTCAGAAAACCTAAAAAATATGAGGAGTGGTTGAAGAGGAAGTGCAGAGCAGGGGACAAACAAGCAGAAAGCTATTAAAGGGTCCTTTTGGCAGGCTGGCTGACAGAGCACATTCTCAGACACTCATGGAGCTCACTACTGTGTTTTGACTGGGATCGGGTGCACTGATCAGCAGCAATGCATAGAACATCTTGCATTTCTTTTGTTTAAATCAATTAAACAAAGCAACAGAATAAAGTTTCTCAAATAATATTCATTGACAAGGGCATTCTACACTGTAGCTGAATATACTGTAGGTTGAATACACACAGTTGCAGAGAGTGTCAAGCTATTTTAATTGTTGGTATGTAGTTGTTGGTGTGTCAAAATGCACAACTACTACTAGTGATTTTATTATTTGGAGTAAATAATGCCACAATAGACCTTTCAGCAAACCCTTCCCCAAACTGCTACGGTCCAATCACAGCTAAGGATAACATGATAGACAAACCTCTCCACCAATAGTTTACCTATATCATAAAACATTGTTTTAAAAAAGTAAATGCCACACATGTTTCCACTGCAGGCCTGGTTGATGGATTTGGAAGAGATTTTGAAGGTCTGGTTAGAAAAATGAAATGAGTATTTAATGTGTAATGTCCATTATATATACATTGGAATAAATGAGCCCGGGTGGGGAGAGGGGGCGGGGCTTACTGCAGGGTCTATTGAAGGAAGAGGAATTAGAAACGCGAAGAAGAAATAGATACTCCCTTTTAAACATGACATGTTTAAAAGGGAAACCTTTAGGAAAGTGGAAAGTGAAGTTGATAAAATGCGTCAATAGGCACAGCATGGTAGTGATGTTGTTTTGGAAAGCCTGGTACAGCATGACAGCCACAATGAAAAAGGCTGTTCGGGAGACAAATAGGAAGTGGTAGGGAGCGTTCATGGAGGTACTGGAGGAGGAGAAGAATGATGGATAGAGACCAATAAAAAAGAGAAGAGTGATGGCGAGAGGCCAACAGAGGAGTGAGCCTTTGATGTCAGACATAAAAGATGTTGCTAGCTGTGCCAGTGGTTACAGACAACGGAAACCACAGCACATACACATAGTTCACTTGCGCGTGCTTGTGTACTACGTGAATGTGTGTGTGGGCGCATGCGCGCGCGCACACACACACACACACACACACACACACACACACACACACACACACACACACACACACACACACACACACACACAAAATGTGTCATCGCTCCTACAAAGGCTGAAAAGCATGAATTTGCAATAAGTGATTGAGGGTAAATTAAATGTGGCCACATAGCGAAGTGGTCTTGCTTTATTGTAGGCTACGCAATATTTAATTAATAATGATATTAAAATATTTAATTATATATTATTTTTAACCCTATAACACTAAACTTATTTTTTGTTACTCTATCAGTAAACACAGGTATTTTACCCAGTGTACTCGTGGCACAGGTGACAGGTCTCCACGATGCCAGATCAGGTTGTGGCCTCCTGGTGGCACTATAATAGGCGAATGTGAAAAGGGTGCTATTTATCGTTATGCCTGATTAATGGGAACTGAAGAAGGTACTTTGAACCAACGAAGGGCGCTAGCACGAGCAGGACCCGTAAGGGTCCATTTGGTTTCATTTTACACTCAAGAGTTACACTCTCAAGAGTCCACGCAAATAGAAAATGGAGAATAATTGCTATTTGGACACAATATTTTGCCAGTTCTCTTTCCCAATTGTAGACAAAAGCGTGAAGGTTCTTAGTTTTGGGTGCAAGAGACTAAACTCAACATCACAAACTGTCAACTCAAATCCCAAATACTGTTTTCAAATATCAGTGGTAGCATCTACAAAAAAACCTTCAAATTCTCTCCCTCTATTTTTCATTTTAAGCACATTATTCTTAAACACTATAACAGTAAGTAACACCATCACCACTATTTCAAAGCTCAAACTTTCTAGGGGGCCTTGAAATGGATTTTCAGTAAAAAAAAAAACACACATTTTTTTGATGTGTAGAAGATCTTGTTGAGACGCTCATTTTGAAAGTAGCTCTCAAGTCAAAAAAGTGTGGGCACCCCTGAAGTACACGTTCTGCTGTGTATTGGCAGTGAATGGCTGACTGGCTGCCTCTCAATCTGACACTCTGGGATCCACCTTGGGTTATTGTCCAGTGTGGATACGTGATGCCGCTTCAGGTTACTTATCCAATTGAAAGATGTATGTAAGAACAGTGTTATAGTGGGACTTTTTTGGAAGTGGGGGGGACGCCTCTTAAAGGGGAATTCCACCCATTTTTTTCCGAGTGTACAAATGGAACCAAATGGACCTGCTAGGGTCCATTTGGTTCACATTGGAACCAAATGGACCCATTGGAACCAAATGGACCCAAATGGACCCGCTAGGGTCCATTTGGGTCCATTTGGTTCCAATGGGTTTGTACACTCTCAGAAAAAAAGGAGACTCATTGGTGAAACACATCTTGATGATGTCATCAAGATGTATTTCACCATGCTAATGATTTTTTGCAGACCTCCATTTCTAGGAAACAGAATGGGGGAACTTTTTCACCATGTCCACACAACATCTCTAAGGTGTATGTATTAATGACATAGTAAAATAAAATATTAAAAATGAGTGGAATTCCCCTTTAAGACACGTGCATGCACACTTGCATTCGCGTGCACCTGCGTAACACACGCACTTAAAACAAGTATAGCATATTGAGAATGATTGTTTACAATTAGTAATTCTATCCATAAAAGTAAATGACAAGACAAAAAACATAGGCCTACTTTTGCCCCAAAAATATTGTAGATGTGAGACCTTCTACACCCCTGTGTAAGAAGGTTTTCCTCCTGTATGGACAACCAACAACACGTAGGTGCCTGTCCAGGTTACCTAACTGAGTGGACTCCGGTTACACTCTTTGCAGACGTAAGGTCTTTGTCCTGTATGGACACGTAGGTGCCTGTCCAGGTTACCTGCATAAATAAAGCTTTTCTTACACTTGTTGCAAATGTAAGGCCTTACTCCTGTGTGGACACTCTGGTGCGTCTTGAGGGAATTTAAGTGGTTGAACCTCTTGTTACAAAGTCTGCAAAAGTAGGGCTTCTCTCCACTGTGGATACGCAGGTGTACTTTCAAATCATGATGTTGGTAGAAGCTCTTGTCACAATGTTCACAGTGGAACATCTTTTCACCTGTGTGGGTGCGCTGGTGTCATCTCAGACCATATAGTTTGCTAAAGCTCTTGCCACATTCTTGACAGCAGAAAGGTTGGATGAGCTGGTGGCTCTCCAGTCTACTCAAAAACCTGCAGCTCTTTCCACAATGTTCACAGACGTGGCATTTTATTCCGGTGTAAGTCGTCCGGTGACTCTTCACTTCTCCTGGCTCAGTTACAGGAGTCTCGGTAAGCTGTTGATGACGGAGCGATCTCGGTTGGTTTGTGTCTTCTTGTTTCTGGTTGTTCATAGAGCTCTTGGTCGTCTGACAGGCGGCTGAGAGGATCTGGTCATTGCTCTGCATTCGGCAGTCCAGGTGATCGTGGCTCCTCTTTGCGTATCCATGAAGGTAGACCTGAGACGTTTTGCCATGCAGACGCTTGGTACAGCTGACCTGTTTCTGGGGAGACGTCATGCCTTAGGAGACTTTATCTGAACGGCTTCTATTACAAATAAACCGTGATGGGGTTGATTGAAAGGTGTCTGCTTCCAGCAATCACTAAGGGGCTTTCTCACTAATGTGTCTTTTCACATTATGAGTTCAGAGCTGGCCGACCTCAGCCACAAACTGTCACCATGCAATGACAAAATTAATAACAACACCACTTTGCGCAGGAGTTGCTGCAGTTTGTGTATGTGTTCTGGATTTGGCACACTCGGTACCTGCACAAGCAGAGCGCACAAGTAAATTTGGTTCATCTGAACAAAGCTGGTGTCTTCTATGTTGCAAACAAGCAATGCCCGGACATTTCATGTCTGTACACGTCACAGGCAAAACATCGACCAATCTGAACTGGGAGCAGAGCTAACCCAGCAAACACAGTCAGGACCGGAACAAACAAATTAGTGTCTACCAGTGTTGTTTTGTCATGTGTGACGACAAAGTCACACATGGCGAGAGGTAGGCGCTGACGATGACGAACAAAGCAAACATAGTGCTATGATAGTGCTATCTATGACTAAAATATGGCGAGACGTGTGTGAATTATGGTTGACTTTATGTGACGAGACGACAATGTTAGTGGATTGGGAGTTTCAAAGCAAACACCATCGCTGCTTGTGCAATTAAATCAGAAGAATGAACGCAGGCTGCTTGTGTCTAAGCTAAGACCCCCCCCCCCCCCCCCCCCCCACACACACACACACACACACACAAACATGCATGCATGCTCACGCTTGCGTGAGCACTCCTGCATACTCATCTCTAAGACAAAAGTTGTGTGTGTGTGTAACCAAAAGAACTCTGTTAACTTCACTGATACGACTTGTGCTACTACTTCTTATTGCATGTCATAGATGGTTTTCACGTTCACTGGTGCTATACTACACTAGCATTTCTATATTTGGAAACATAAGCTTCTCAGCCAGTCACAATTTGAGGTCAGAACTAATTGTGATGTCACACTGTCACACTTATAAATGCTTGAACTGCTTGGAATTCCTTTATAGAGCCAGTCGTTTCTCGTTAGACATTTATTTTAGAGTGATTTATTAGATCCCGTTTTAGGTTTACCTCGCAATCGTTTATATTCGTTTAGGTAGGTTGTTCGAGATGCCCCCAACGAGAGGAGGCATCGCCATCGGTATCGACCTGGGGACTACCTACTCCTGCGTGGGGGTCTACCAACACGGCAAGGTCGAAATTATCGCCAACGATCAGGGCAACAGGACCACCCCCAGCTACGTGGCATTCACAGACACAGAGAGACTCATCGGGGACGCAGCCAAGAACCAGGTGGCCATGAACCCCACCAACACAGTGTTTGACGCTAAGCGGCTCATCGGCCGCAAGTTTGACGATGCAGTGGTGCAGTCGGACATGAAGCTCTGGCCCTTTGTGGTGGTGAGCGACGGAGGAAAGCCCAAAGTTCAGGTGGAATACAAGGGGGAGAACAAACGCTTTGACCCAGAGGCCATCTCCTCCATGGTCCTGTTGAAGATGAAAGAGATCGCTGAGGCCTACCTGGGCCAGAAGGTGAATAATGCTGTCGTCACAGTCCCGGCTTACTTCAATGACTCGCAGAGGCAGGCCACGAAGGACGCCGGCACCATCGCCGGGCTGAACATTCTGAGAATAATCAACGAGCCGACGGCAGCCGCCATCGCGTACGGACTAGACAAGATCGGGAGGTTGGGAGAACGCAATGTCCTCATCTTCGATCTGGGTGGGGGCACATTCGACGTGTCCATCCTGACACTCGTGGAAGGCATCTTCGAAGTGAAATCCACAGCCGGGGACACCCACCTAGGCGGGGAGGACTTTGACAACCGCGTGGTCAACCACTTTGTGGAGGAATTCAAGAGGAAGCACAAGAAGGACATCAGCCAGAACAAGAGAGCGCTGAGGAGGCTGCGCACGGCTTGCGAGAGGGCCAAGAGAACCCTGTCGTCCAGCTCTCAGGCCACCATCGAGATCGACTCTCTCTGCGACGGCGTCGACTTCTACACGTCCATCACCAGGGCTCGCTTTGAGGAGCTCTGCTCGGACCTATTCCGGGGAACGCTGGAGCCCGTAGAGAAAGCCCTCAGAGACGCCAAAATGAGCAAAGGAAGCATTCATGACGTCGTCCTGGTCGGAGGCTCGACCAGAATCCCCAAAATACAGAAACTCCTTCAGGATTTCTTCAACGGCAAGGAGCTGAACAAGAGCATCAACCCTGATGAGGCGGTCGCTTACGGAGCTGCCGTACAGGCCGCTATCCTGTCGGGCGACTCGTCGGGGAACGTTCAAGATGTGCTGCTGTTGGACGTGGCACCCCTGTCCCTCGGCATCGAGACGGCCGGAGGCGTCATGACGAACCTCATCAAGCGGAACACCACCATCCCCACCAAACAGACCCAGACCTTCACCACTTACTCCGACAACCAGCCTGGGGTCTCCATCCAGGTGTATGAAGGAGAGCGAGGCATGACCAAGGACAACAACCTGCTGGGCAAGTTCGAGCTGTCGGGACTACCCCCTGCTCCCAGAGGGGTCCCTCAGATCGAGGTCACCTTCGACATCGACGCCAACGGTATCCTGAATGTCACCGCGTTGGACAGGAGCACGGGCAAGAAAAATTACATCACTATCACCAATGACAAGGGCCGCCTCAGCAAAGACGATATCGATAAGATGGTGCGGGACGCTGAGACATACAAGGCCGAAGACGACAAACAGAGGGAGAGGGTCTCCGCCAGGAATTCCCTGGAGTCCTATGCCTATCAGATGAAAAAGTCCGTACAAGAGGACTCCGTGAAGGCGAAGCTCAGCGAGGAGGAGCAGAGGAAGGTCATTGAGCTGTGCGACCAGGCCATCTCCTGGATAGAGAGCAACCAGTTGGCTGACAAAGAGGAGTATGAGCATCGGCAGAAAGAGCTGGAGAGAGTGTGTGCACCCCTCATTACGAAGACGTACACAGGCGGACCGACAGGGGGAGGCTTTGGTGGCGGGGATGAACAAGGAGGTTCTCAAGGCCCAACCATTGAGGAGGTCGACTAAAACGGAATCATGGACTTAAGGTTACCCGCTCTGATCACTAACCACTTCCGCAGCATTCGATCCCCTGTGGGTTGCTATCTTATTATTAGACTTAGACAATTTGGTAAACCGTCCATTCTTCCTATCAGCACTTCTAGTCTCTATGTCCGTCTGTGAGCAGCTACTCTCTGAAATCACCGTGCCTTTATATCAGGGGCTGTAGATATAAAATATTTTTAAAATATTTTATATCTACAGCCCCCGAATATATTATGAGCCCATTTCATAGAATATTTCCAATTGTAGTCTCATACTCAAGGGTAATAGTTGCCACTCAACCTGTGACATCCAGCCACTTTGGGGATAAATAAAGAGAGAAGGGACTTCCCATTACAATCAGAATTGCATTTTTATGTAGATTTGGATAGCGGTTTATGCAGGCAGCTTTTTCAGGTACATGTAGCACATAAACTACTTTGTATTCATATGTTATATTATCATATTTTCTTTTTTGTTCATGGTTAATGCAAGTGTGTCTGCTAAATGTCTAAATTGTAAATTGTCACGAAATGTGACTTAGTTGATAAGATGAGCACGGAATGTCACTTCACATGGGTTGGGTTCCTTGAGAGGTGCTCGAATTATGCCAAATTTTGTCACAATATAAACACTCACATGTTACGTCATGTGGGTGATTTTTATTTACTACATTATGCTTGGCACACAAGTTGCCATGGATGGCCTGCTTCTGACTCTTGTCAACTCACCATACGTCCCCTCTACCAACAGTTTAACGCCTGTGTTCTAGAGGAGACTAATTTAACATGAGAGGATGTTTTGCCTATGAATATTCTCTTTCCGATTCAATTGCAAGCTTCTTTTACAAATGGCTAAATATAAACGGACAATATGAGCATCTGTGGATGTTTTAAGTTATGTCAAAGCAATTTGCAGTAGACTATATGCCATTTAAAATATCCCCTACAATGGGATTCCTATATACTGTACAGTATATATGCACGTTTTCTACTCAATTGGTTTTGTCAAACACATGTGTGTAGGCGTCATCTGTCATCATACATCATAAGCATCATCTCATACTGGACAGAGTGCCTGTTGCCACAAATTATGACTATATTATTTACATGCCATTATGTACCATATACTCACCTAAATGAGTCTCATAACTGATTATACTGCTGTATAACCCCAGCTTCTGTACTATTATTGGTCTGCTTTTTTGAAGCACTGGTATGTTTAAAAAAAAGTAGTCTCATCTTGCCATATTGTCCTATTCCTGTCCTATTCCACCAGACTGCCCCAAGGGCCCAGACATCCTGGTGGTGTTGTTGTCGGTGGCCGGAGCCATCTTGTTCCTGGGCCTGGCCGCTCTGCTCATCTGGAAGCTGCTGGTCACCATCCACGACCGCCGCGAGTTCGCCAAGTTCGAGGAAGAGCGAGCGCGGGCCAAGTGGGACACGGTGAGTGAGCTGAGGGCGTAACAGTTTGTGCTTTTGTGCTTTTTAACTGGTGGTGTTGTCGTCTGTGTGTTCAGTCGACCAAAACAAAAACAAAGGAATCCGCCTGAGATGCTGGAACAAGATTCTAGCTGTATACAGATCAATTTATGTTTGTGTTACTACTTTCCTTTGAGTACGATCCCTAGAACGACAATCTGCAGTTCCCTGTTGTCACAGGGCAGTGTCGCTGTCGTCACCTCAGGTGAGTGCCAGGACCGCTGTCAGGATGATGGACATCAACATGAGGAAAGGTAGCCAGGTCTTAAGGATCCCCGCACAGCCAACATGTTTGCTGTGGACGAGGGCCAGCGCACACAGATTGACCATGTTCCATGACGTGCTGTCCTGGTAACGCATCAGGTTCAACGCCATCGCCACGTGCGAGTGACAGTTGTCACAGCAGAGGTTGTGCATCCTACGCTTGTACTCCTCGGATGCATTGCGAACAGCAGCATCCCAGGCGTCAGAACCGTTGGCGTAAACTCCGCTGACGTCCAGCATCCAGTACTTTGTCGGCCTACCGAAGGCCATGTTGTCTTCCGAGACAAAGTAAGGTCCGGCAAAGTCATAGATCACACCGTTGGATGTACAGATCCCCATGTGTCCGATGAACGGAAACAGCCACGACAGCACAGGGATCGGCGTCCAGACGATGCAGTGTGGGTATCTGCAGCGCTGAGGGTCTATTTTCTCGCAGGCTGTCTGGGAGTTCTTCGTGCTCTCCATGTCTACATCATCCGCCATCTGTAGACAAAAGAGAACAACAATAATGCGGAAGTGCCACTACATCCGGTCTTCCCGGTGGAGGCTCCTCATTGGCTGTATGGATCCAACAGTAAAGTGTACAGAGGAATACAAAAATTGAGCACTAAATTGGAAAGCAAGGGAAAAGATATTTCCTTTGACGTGTTTACACAACCATTTCCATCCTTGTCACATTCCCTTCGTCGCTATGAGTGGACACGGTTGTAGCTCATATATACAACGTATGACTGAGGGAAGTGATGGTGAAATATGGTAACCAATAATGGTGTTGGCTCCGTGGCAACATGCATCATCTGGTTATTGTGGAACATTTTGTGAAATGAATGTACCCACTTGTGTGGCACAATCATTCCCCTCTGTTCATCCTTGCTATAAATTCATGTAAATATACTTTTGGTTCTACAACTGTAGTATTTTCAAAACATATTTTGAGTAACAGAAACCTTTATCCTCATCTTATCCTCCAACTTTGAGTCCAAGGAATTGCCCTGTTATAGGTCTCTGTCTAGTGCACCACACATGCATGCATGCATGCACGTACTGTATACACACACACACACACACACACACACACACACACACACACACACACACACACACACACACACACACACACACACACACACACGTTTTGTATTATTTCTTTGTGGCATGCTGTTTGTTACCATGCTGTTAGAAGAACAAAAGGCAGCCAGCCCTCCCCAGGGAAGGGCTGGGTCTCTGAAATTAACTGGTGCTAATTAGCCTTTACTGGTAGTACTGTGGCCTCTCTCAGACACACACACACACACACACACACACACACACACACATGCACGCACACACACACACACACACACAAACATGCACACGTGCCCCACACATACGCGTGTTATACAGTGCTACAAAATGCCACACACAGATATACAGTATACTGAGTATGGCATACACACAAAACTACATAGAGTACATCACACAGACATGTAGTGATGCACACAGTATAGCATTGTTGTTGTTTTTTTACTAATTTGCAATTGATCAATCAGAATCAAACATTCAAGGTTGTGATCAGGGCAGGAAGTGTTAGAAGATGTAGCCTACCCACATGATGTACCACCCAATTAGGACCTAGGCTGATTATACAAATGTATCATTTATAATAGTAAATGATATTCTTATGTTATGCTGCTATATCCTGTACATAACAACAAGAATGCCAAAAGGGTTTCCCATCCAAAAGGTTTAAAACACCAAAGGTTATTTTTATTAGATTATTATAGAAAAGTGAAGTCTAGTCTACTGCCGTTTTCTACTCTTTCCTGTAGTATTTACACAGACTATATATTCTGTTCCTATCAGGGTAGCTGAAAAGTTGATAAAAACTGTTTAAATGTTCAACTTCATCCGGCGCCTACTAGCCATGTGTTCCCAGTGCATAGCACACACTGTATATACAGTAGTCTTTGACCTGATAGTGTGCCACATGTTCTAGTCCTATTCAACCATGTCAACCTTTGCTACATATGTCTCTCCTGTTCTCCCTCTCTCCCTCTTTCCGGCCCATCTTCATGCAAAACTATCACTAAAGGCAGAAAATACATAATATACCGGTAATATATAAAAATACATAATATAATATGTTAAATTCAAGACCAAGTGGCCTTTCCATTAAAAAGATGAAGTTCCAGAACTGGTTGTTTGTGAATATTTTTCTTCTTCACAAATTATCCAACAGGCCGGAAACATAGCAGCAAACTTTCACTATATCTAGTGACTTTGACAATGATGCAGAGTTTAAACAGTGGCACTGAGCAGGGCACATTGTTTATGGTCTGGACAGTGGACAGACACCCCACACTAGCCCTATAGGTGACATTAACCTGTCATTTTTCTTCCACAGGGACACAACCCTCTGTACAAAGGAGCCACGTCCACGTTCACAAACATCACTTACAGAGGCAAGGACTGATGCAGAGAAATGGTTCCCCAATGACCAGAGAGCATCAACATGGACTCTGATAGTTCTGGAATGCTGCCATACACTGTAAAAAACACAGTGTTCATTTAAATGGGGTGTAAGTGATTTTTTTTTTCTAAAAAGAAATCACGCCCACCCCTGTGAAATGAGGAGTGCTCTTATCATCATACGATCATCTCATTCCGGCCATTAATAATTTGTGTCCATACCTTTGCATTCAACATTTGTGTTACCCAATGTTTGTGTGAAATTTTCATTGTCAAAGGCATTCATTGTATTTAAATGTGGGGTTACACACTTCGAAAGCTGGACATAGGAGGGGCGCCTCAAAAAGGAAGCTCAGCCTCGGACATCTCGGTTATCAGTTTTGTGGATCCTGACGCATCTGCGCTCAATTTCAGTACATCCGCAGCCCTACTGACTTGGTTTGCAACAGACTGACAGACGAACACACAGAGACACTGTCATAGACTAAAACACTTAAAAAACAATGATCAAAATACAAAGGTAGTTTCCACTTATTTTAACAAAAATAAATTACCACTTACACTCCTCTTTACATTACACTCTCAGAGTTACAAATGGTTCGAGATGAACACTGGATGTGTGTATCACGTGCAGGTCTCTACTGTCACTGGATGAAGATGTAAAAACTTATTTGTGCCTGTAAATATGTATAGATGATTGCAATGACATGTTCCAAAAGGGATTTCTGACGTTTCACTTCTATTGCAGCAATAACGATTTTACCCGAACATATGTATGAAATGGGAGACTGGGAATTGCTGAACTCATTTCTTTAGTTCATAACCAGAAGCACATAGTGTTCAAGTGCGAAATACAAACACATGCACCCATAATTTCCTTCCTATCAAGCTGTGGTTTCCTGTTATTTGGAGTATGGTGGCTTGGTGAGACAATGCTTTCTGCCATCTTTCGAATCTATCGATATTAATGTGGTTCTGAGTGTGCCGCCTGTCACTCTCCTAAAAAGAAACAGAGTTTAAGGAACAGACGCCCCCCCAAGATAAGCCATTTCCTGTGTTGCAGAACCCATGCTTTCTTAAAGAGTATAATATTTCACGTGGAAATATAAAGACTACTTCTGATACAGCATGGAACAGTATGTTCAACATGGAAGGATGGAAGCAGCTGAATTTTGGCCAGCAATCAGGTTCAGCACTGACGCGGCTGAATTCCACCCAGTAATCAATCCGGTGCAACAGTTCCCAACTCTTTTCCCTATCCTATTTTCTGCTATAGGACACCATGCACCCCCACCCTAGCACCACCACCCCATACATATGCACTCACATGACACATGCTCACACTTTTTTTATGTATGTCATACGAATAGTGGAAGTTCTCAATTCATAAGCAAAGATATATGGTGTGTAGAGGGAAAAATCACGCCTGTGTCACATCATCTCACTCCAGTCACAATTTGCATCCTCAAATTCAAAATTTAAAGTTTAAAGTTTAAATTGTGTTACATAGGAGAGTATATTTCCCCTCAGAAAAGAAGGGGAGAAGGTTTTAGACAAAGCTCAAGCCCCAGGCTCTTTCTGGGTTTGTGGCCTTGAGCAAGGCCCTAACTGCTCCCACTGAGCATGCCTGTCACCACATACTGTATACCTGTGTGTGTGCCTGTGTTTGACTGTAAACATCAAAAAACAATTTGATGAAGGTGTCTTTGGATATGCACTATACAGCCCATTTCAGGTAATACTACCTATTGTGTGGGTAGACATTCGGAAAAACAATAGCATATTTAACTGTGCATTTACAGTAGAAGAGTGAATTGGAAAGGCTTTTTATGCAAAGGACCACATATTTGTATTAGTTGTTTAGTTGTAAGTTGTTTTGCTGTTGTAAATACAGCTCCTTCATGGGGTGGCAGGTCTCACTTCCTATAAGTTCCTCCCATACAAACAGACTTAACATTGTTTAAGCTGTCATGTTCATGTTCATGTTTTACTTTTAGCATTCCAATTTTCCATGTGTTTTCCTTAATAAACTTTGTATTGTTTATGTAACATTGTTGTGTCCAGGGAAGTCATTTTTTAAATAATAGTAATAATAATTGTTTTGATTGAAGTGTGGGTCTAAATTAGATGCTCGTATCAAACGTAAGTCATTATGATATCAATACACATTTAATTTATTTTAATTTCAATATTATATTATTATAGGGATTGCAGTTGACAGGACAGAAGGACAGGACAAGACAAGACAGGACAGGACAGAAGGACAGGACAAGACAGGACAGGACAGGAGGACAGGACAGGACAGGACAGGAGGACAGGACAGGTCAGGAGAACAGGACAGGACAGGTCAGGAGGACAGGACAGGACAGGAGGACAGGTCAGGAGGACAGGACAGGACAGGTCAGGAGGACAGGACAGGACAGGAGGACAGGTCAGGAGGACAGGACAGGTCAGGAGGACAGGACAGGACAGGAGGACAGGTCAGGAGGACAGGACAGGACAGGTCAGGAGGACAGGACAGGACAGGAGGACAGGACAGGACAGGTCAGGAGGACAGGACAGGACAGGTCAGGAGGACAGGACAGGTCAGGAGGACAGGACAGGTCAGGTCAGGAGGACAGGACAGGACAGGAGGACAGGACAGGTCAGGTCAGGAGGACGGGACAGGACAGGAGGACAGGTCAGGAGGACAGGACAGGTCAGGTCAGGAGGACAGGACAGGACAGGAGGACAGGTCAGGAGGACAGGACAGGACAGGTCAGGAGGACAGGACAGGACAGGAGGACAGGTCAGGAGGACAGGACAGGTCAGGTCAGGAGGACAGGACAGGACAGGAGGACAGGTCAGGAGGACGGGACAGGACAGGAGGACAGGTCAGGAGGACAGGACAGGTCAGGAGGACAGGACAGGACAGGACAGGACAGGAGGACAGGACAGGACAGGTCAGTAGGACAGGACAGGTCAGGAGGACAGGACAGGTCAGTAGGACAGGACAGGAGGACAGGACAGGAGGACAGGACAGGACAGGTCAGTAGGACAGGACAGGACAGGACAGGTCAGGAGGACAGGACAGGAGGACAGGACAGGACAGGAGGACAGGTCAGGAGGACAGGACAGGTCAGTAGGACAGGACAGGACAGGACAGGACAGGACAGGACAGGACAAACATGTTCAGGACAGGTCAAACATGTTCAATGCCACATCAAACATGTTCAATGCCATTTCCAGTTGGTCAAATCAAATCAGTATAGCTGTCAGTTACTAAGAGGCAGTTCTACTGTGCTTTATAGTTACAATTGCTGCAACAGAGCAGTATTACTAGCATCCGCTTTCAGTGAGGTCTTATGACTAAATGTAAAGGCTATAAGCAGTAAATGGAACTGTAAATAAATTACATGAAGAGAGTGTGTATGTATGGAGAAGCATTCAATTAAAGCAGTGTTTTTAACAAGTAGTCCTAAAGGGGGTTAATGGGTTATAGTTCCATGTGGGAGGTTTCTGATTAGGCCTATACAGTACAGTATTTGTACAATCAGAATTCAATTAAAATAGGAGTTTACAGTGTGTATAATTAGACTACAGGTGCTGGTCAACGAATTAGAATAATTTGAACAGTGCAATCGTTAAATTCTTTGAATGCATTTCTTGTGCAGAAAACAAATCAGGTGTTCACCGCACCTGTCCTACTGGTTAGAGTAATCACAGAACTCGCTACCTGTAAAAAATTTGCTCAGCTGAGCTTTCCAAAAGGCCCATTTAGGCCATTTAACTGTGACACTGTTGTTTCATTGAATTAGAATAATGGAGAAACCGTTTCATTGAATTAGAATATTTTTTATTATAATTAGAATCATCACTTTCTCAGTATTTTGTGGCTGCCCCCTTGGCTTGTATGACTGCCTGAAGTCTCCGTGCAGGGGTTGACACTAAGGTCTCCGAGGTACTTGCCCATCGGGCAAGTGCAAATCAGGTTCTACTTGCCCTCAGCCAAATGGACCCTTGCGGATCAATTTGGTTTCATTTTTACACTCTCAAGAGTTAAAATTCATCATCTTAATCAGCCCATAGTGGTCACAGACCCAGTGGTCCCTGACCGCAGCAAAATGATAGTTTGGAACCAAGTGGACCTGGGAGAGAGATAGGTAGAGATAGCTAGTTCTTCAAATCGATGCCACGGACAGGGCTTGACAGTAACACTTGCCCGCTTGCCCGGGGCAAGTAAAAACATGGTGGGGCAAGTGAAGACTGCTACCTGGTTGCCCGATCAGGCAAGTGTGCAACTTCGTGCACTATAACACTACACAAGATAAATTTGTCTTGAAGGCAGTCATTGCACTCTGCCTCTGTGTCTTTCCCTGCTTTCTAGCTATCTACCTATCTCTCTCCCAGGTCCATTTGGTTCCAAACTATCATTTTGCTGGGGTCAGGGACCACTCGGTCTGTGACCACTATGGGCTAATTAAGATGATGAATTTTTAACTCTTGAGAGCGTAAAAATGAAACCAAATGGACCCTTGCGGGTCCATTTGGTTTCATTTTTAGGCTCTCAAGAGTTACATCTGGTTAACCAACTTAGCTGGGGACCACCTGGAACTCTCTCCAGGACCACTGGTGGTCCCTGGACCACCTGTTGAAAGCACCCAAGTAGGAAGTAAACTTAAAAGCAAAATTTACAATATATTTTTGGGGGGGCAAGTGACCATGACCTGAGGGCAAGTAGAACCTGATTGCACTTGCCCAATGGGCAAGTACCTCGGAGACCTTAGTGTCAACTCCTGCACGGAGACTTCAGGCAGTCATACAAGCCAAGGGGGCAGCCACAAAATACTGAGAAAGTGATGATTCTAATTATAATAAAAAATATTCTAATTCAATGAAACGGTTTCTCCATTATTCTAATTCAATGAAACAACAGTGTCACAGTTAAATGGCCTAAATGGGCCTTTTGGAAAGCTCAGCTGAGCAATTTTTTACAGGTTACAAGTTCTGTGATTACTCTAACCAGTAGGACAGGTGCGGTGAACACCTGATTTGTTTTCTGCACAAGAAATGCATTCAAAGAATTTAACGATTGCACTGTTCAAATTATTCTAATTCGTTGACCAGCACCTGTAGCCTATTGTTTCAACTAAATAATAATAGGCTACAAATTGAGATTGCGCTGATACATCGGCTACTCTAAATATTGTAAAGTAATGAAATGCACTGGCTCCATCTGCTGGGCAGAACATGTACACGCGCCAGTGAAAGTGAACGTAAACATTGTTGATACTAGTAGGTGGGCTCAGAGCCATATAGACAGAGCTGTGCAAACTCCGTTCACTTCATGGGGGCCAGTCTAATGGCGGCTCATCTATATAGACTTCTATTGGGAATGGGGACAACAAATGGGGACAAATCCTGGACTGGAAATAGGCAGTAATGCCATGGAGTAGGTCAACAGCCCAGGTACACATGCCTAAATTAGCCCTTATTTGCGCCTGTATTTCAACTCCTACCCAGGGGGCAAAGGAGGGTGACCTGCATTTGCCATAACATAAAAGGTTGTCCACCAGAAATATTATCTATGACCCTGTAGGATCACAACCTATATGGACAACCCGGTCAATTTTTTGCTGGAAACCCAATATGGCCGCCGCAATATTAGCCCCTATTAGATATAATGGGGGGTGAATAGGGCAAAATTTTAAACTGAAAGATATTTCCACGAAACTTAACAGGTTGATCAATTATATAAATACAAACATTTTTTGTATTGGAACTTTTCATGAAATCCAATATGGCCGCCACAATATGGCAACCACAATATTAACACACAGAAATAAGGTTTTGGCTCTAACCTCTGAACCAAATGAGCTAAAAACACAAATGTGGTGTCTATTGAAGAGTTTCTGACCATGAAAGACTCACAGGAACAGCTATTTTTATCATTGGGCATAGTGTACCCTTATTGAGCATATTTACAAGATGGTTAGCTACAGGAAATAGTGATTTCACTCATTTCTAAAATGATTGTTGACTGATTTAGCAGCACACGCAAATGGTTTTGGGGTTCTCCAGATGTTTCTTGAAGGAGAGGGTCCTGTCCAGTGTAACTCCAAGATATATGGGGTGGGTACTGTTGGACAGTTTGTGACCATCCCCTGTGACACTCACGGGGGATCATGGTTCCTCGGGTGAAAGCTGCATAGTTGGGTTTTTGACAGGTTGGGTTTCAGGTGGTTGTTATTGTAGTAGCTTGACATTTCTTGGAGGGCACTTTCAAGGGTGGATTTGATCTTCTGGAAGTCTGCTTGTTGCGTGGTAATGCAGAGGTTATTGGCATAGATGAAGCATTCTGGGGGTAGTGGCTGGTCTAAATATTGTAAAGGAGGGGGCGAGCACACTTCCTTGTGGGAGGACATTCTTTTGGGCTTTCCATTTACTCCTCTGGTCATTTAGGTGGGCGTAGAAGCATCTGTTGTTGACAAGGCTTTTGATGACCTGGCACAGGTTCAGGTCACCAGTCATGTTCAGTGGTTTCCTGACCATTGTGTGGTGATCGTCGGTGTCATAGGCAGCAGTGAGATCTATGAATGCTGCCCTATTTGCTTTTCTTCAAACCCATCCTCAATGTGTTGGTTGAGGTTGAGTAACTGTCCAGCACAGGAGGTGTCAGGGCAGAAACCAGCTTGGTCTTTAGTCAGCATGGTGTCTATGATTGGGATGAGACGATGGAGCAGCAGCCTCTCATAGAGCTTGTAGGTGATGCAGAGGAGGGAAATGGGTCAGTAGCTCTTTGGGGTCTTTGCCAGGTTTGGGGATTGCAACAACATTGGCCTTTCTCCAGACAGAAGGGATGGTTTTCTGCGCTATGCATGTGTTCAGCATCTCCAGGAGCCAGGACTTTGCGTTAGGTCCGAGGTGCTGTAACATTTTCACCAGTATGTTATCAATCCCTGCTGTTTTCCGGGTTTCAGCTTTCTGATTGCAGTTTTGAGTTCTTCTAGGTTGAAGGGTTTGGTGAGAGGACTGGCTAGTTGTGGTTGGTCTGATACCACTGTACAATGGTGTTCTCCTGTGGGTTGGCAGCGGTGTTGGTTATGACTGTTGGCCATCAGCTGCGTTGCAACAGTTTGCTGTGCCTTTGTGATTATGGGTGGTGTAGTGTGATCTGCTCCGAGACGACGGATGTTGGTGTTCTCTATCAACTCCTTCCAGGCTTTCCTTCATTCTTCCCCAACTTCACTGATCAGGGTCTCTCCAAGTCAATAAGGGATACGCCAGGGATATACTGTGTCTGACATCATCTGGGTATGTGATGAGTCTGTGAAGTTGGAGTAGTTATTGGGAAGTAGTGGTGTGCTAGATATGGACTGCTTTCCGTAGGTTGAATCTCCTACGGAATGGGACAGTGGTTGCTTGGAGAGAAGATCTAACAGTGATGGCAATCGGCCGGTGCTGGGTGTGGGGCATATGGTCCAGAACTCAGTTCTAGATGTGAGGTGAGGTGTTTCTTACAGGCAAGGTCTGGGTTGTATCCTCGCTTGTTATGGATTAGAGTCAGATGTTTGGAAACAAGACAGGTTTCGACTTCATGATGTACTATGAGCATTGAAGTAGCTAATGCTGATGTGGTACGTCTTCTTGCATCTTTCTGGTAGTTTTGTGTGTAGAAAAGGGGTTGCAGGTGGTTTGTAGACTGATGTGACAGACATCTGGATTTTGGATGGGTGCCCATGATGGTTTCCATGTGCCCTTCTGTGATGTGGGTACAGACCTCATCAATCTTGAGGTTTGGCCTGCTGAAAACAGCTGATCCATACTGTCTGTGTCGGATCTCAGCGACCAGTTTCATTCCAGCGATGGTGGGTCCAGCGATTTTGTGCATGGCCGATGTAGGTTTCCTGCATACAGAAACAATGGCAATCGTTGCTAGTATCTCCTTGCTTCTGGAGAAACCTTCAATGTTGATTGAGACGACTGACAGTGCAGGTCCTGAGTGGGGCAAGCATCTGTGACACTGTTGAGATGCAGCAGGCATCTTCATCTGTTGATTGCGCATTATAGTTATACAGAGTTGTAGTTATACCGATATTGTCCCACTGCCAGTATTAGATTATGTCCTCTTGGATGTACAGTATATCTTATTCAAACCAACGTTTCCCAGGCTGCACCACAGGGAGGTTTCTGTATTTGCAGCCTGGAATGTTACTTGAGGTACTTCTTCTTTGGTGTTTTAATTGATTTGAGAGATCACTAATAAGCACAGGACAAGTTTGACACTGGTAATGTCAGTCCAATCAGCTGTGCATGCCCAATTAAAGGAGAATTCCTCCCATTTTCCCATGTCATTAATATACTTATAGATATTGTGTAGAAATAATAAAAAGTTACCCCATTCTGTTTTTCCTAGAATTGGAGTTCTGAGAAAAACCTTTAACATGGTGAATTTTGACATGGTGAAGTATGATCATTTTTACAATCATTTTTATACCTCCAATGTTATGGAACTACAGGTTCGACCCTCATTTTTCAAGACCCATTTACAGAAAAAAGAACATTGAATCTCAAATAGTATAGTCCCTGAATATAAGACGACTCCATTTTTGGGATATTTCCATTGGGAAAAAAACATAGTCTTATATTCAGGCCAATAGTGTGTGTATATATATATATATATATATATATATATATATATATATATATATATATATATATATATATATATATATATATATATATATATATATATATATATATATATATATATATGGACACCCGGCGTTACACGTGTTACACGTTACACCTTTTCCAGAACTCAAATGTATAATAGGATTGGGTGGAATTATAGAGGAAGAGGTTAATTAAGAGATCTGGATGAGCTCCCCCATCATGGATGAATATTAATATAAACAGTAGAACTAAGCTAATCAACCTGCAGCTGGAGGGATGTGTGACATGTGTCTTTCTATAAGGAAACAGCACATCAGCACACAGGAAAATTAGGGCTAAAATGATTATATAGGTACACTTAAATTTTAAATATGGGCTATATGACTAGTCTCTTGTGGTCAGAGACTCTAAAATAGACACCAAGTTTGTGTTTCTAGCTCATTTTGTTCATAAATTAGAGTCAAACCTATTTTCTAGGTGCTAATATTAAGTCGGCCATATTGTGGCGGCCATATTGGATTTCATGGAAAGTTCCAATACAAAAAATGTTTGTATTTACATAATTGATCAACCTGTGAAGTTTCGTGGAATTATCTCTCAGTTTAAAAATTTGCCCTATTCACCCCCCATTATAACTAATAGGGGCTAATATTGCGGCGGCCATATTGGGTTTCCAGCAAAAAATTGACCGGGTTGTCCATATAGGTTGTGATCCTACAGGGTCATAGATAATATTTCTGGTGGACAACCTTTTATGTTATGGCAAATGCAGGTCACCCTCCTTTGCCCCTGTATTTCAACTCCAGTTTGTCCATATTCAGGCTGCATGAGCAATGCTTGAGCGCTCGGTTTCGGATCCATCAATGTCGGAACTCTTCTACTAGATGGCTCTGGGTGGGCTTTGGGCTCCAAGGCAGCGAGGCTGATTCAGAATTGACGAGCTCATTCGTGAGAAATCTTGACACTTTAGTTTTGTTTTTTCCACCGCTGTCCATTTTGTGTGGAGTTGCGTATGTTTTTTTGTAATTATTCCACCAACGCTTATGGTTCTATTATACTTCTGAATGATCCGCACAGCGGCACAAAGCGAGCAGCAGTCGGCAGCACTCACCCCAGAGGGGGGTTCGGTAGGTTCATGATCGCCGCCCTTTATCGTAAAACTCCGGAGGAAGTACGGGACGAAAACATTAACAAAAAGGTGTCACGGCGGACCGTGCAGCAGTCAGTGATCATCGTGGCGTGGCGCGTTTGTCAGCGGTGCTGTATCGCGATCATATAAAGAAAATACACGACACGAGTCAAAAGTTAAAGTTATAGAAGAGGACCGGGGAACGATCGAAGCAGGGATGTGACTGTTGTAGACATTCTTAAATAGTGATCACCACGATTTGGCACAGCGGCACTCAAAAACAACAACAACATCCATCTACAACGGGACGGGGGGCGATCGGCCTCTCCTCCACCTCCTCCCTCCAGTCCAGACAGAGAGGATCGGTGATCGGGTCGAAGGAAAGGCCGAGGAGGATCAACGGCCTCCCCGAATGATGCCACCAGCAGCAGCCGCCGCACACAGCAGAGAGACAGCCCGCTGCAGCTAGCAGGAGGAGATCACATCAGAGCAGAGAGAGACACAGCCACCATGTCTGGAAAATCATCATGGGGGCTCACGATGAGAATGATCTGAACACGGCGAGGAGGATCCTTTGAGAGAGATTTGGGACTCGGGAGTCATAAAGAAGGAGGGGAGAGTTACAGAGAGAGAGAGAAAGAAAGAGAGTGAGTGAGTGAAAGTGTTTCTGCCTGTGCTGTACCTGGACACGAGTGGACCCCCGTTAGGTGAGATGATCAACATTATCAATATTTATTTTGTATTTTTATTTCAACACTTTCAACATAAAAAATGCAATATTTGATTATTATTTTATTTTAGCTCAATGGCATTCCTATCTCTGGGACCCCCAATACAATGCATATTGTAAAATGATTTCACTCACAGCCTACAGATGGGTCAAATTACCCCTGAGCACCCATGGGCCCTTGGGCTATGGCCCCATTGGCTAATTTAGCCCTGGGTTTAGTTAACTTTTAGTACAAACTAAACAGCATCTCATAAATATATGTACAATGGGTAAGAAAAGTAAAACAAACAGACAAACTAACAAACAAAAAGTATATTTTTGTGCATGCAGTGTGTATATTTTAGATGACAAACATGCAGAAGCACAGCTTCATAATCCTCTACAGCAGTGGCTTCTAAAGTGGGGCCCAGGAGGACAGGGTTTCTTGAGGGAGTTCCAGGGGTGGGCAGCTAAATGATTATTAGGATTTTTCAGTATAAAGTGGGGGTCGTACCATGCTAGAGATTAAGATGCATAGAGCTGTAAAAAAATAATGCCAGTGGACACTGGCATTATCTATTTACACATGGGGGTCCCGGGGTTGAATAGTGTCAATTTGGTGGTCCTTTGCCTAAAACTACTTCCTAGATTAATAAAAGAAAGATATTATGACTGTTTAATGAATGATGTGTAGATGAAGGCAAAGCCAGCCCATGCTGTGTTGTAGACTTGTTCATCATGTTGTCAGGTTATATGTCAGGTCATGGCAAAGAGAAGCTTTTAATCCATGGCTGCAACTATTGATTTCCTTAGCGATTATACCACCGGATAACCCTTTGTTGCACAGAGTCGTGGCTAAATAACAGACCTTCAACTTTGATGCGTGTAGAAGGTGCATCTTGCATTGTATTTTTATGTATTTTTTATAATACATTCGTTTATAATTCTTTGGGAAGAATTATAAAGACATGTATAGGTTTGGGATCTGGAATCGGAGGAACCCGATCCGACATCGAGAGGAACCGGAAAACCGCTTCTGGAGCTTGTTTGATCACACTTGACATGTGGACTTCTTCACGTTATGCTGCTATACACCTCCTTACAACACGGCCGTTCACAAACTAGAACTCTGGGAGAGTGTATGGGTTGATTTGGTTCCATTTGTACAGTTATGGAACTCCCTCTATATCACTATGGAGTCGGACTGTCAAGAGGAAATTGCTAAGGACATACTGCATATACATATTATTTTTATCTGTTATATTTAGATGCCTTCGGGGAGGAGAGGGTAGTTAATTTTGAGAATTGGTATTGAGAACAGTGATCGTTCATCCACAATCCCACGTTACAGGAGGAGGATTTAACTTGTGCTGCTATGTATGGCAGGCCCTTTAAGCTTTATGATTTAACAGGAAGTGTGTAAAGTGAACAAGGATATTCGATCCTTTTTTATATAACTAAAACTTTCGCCAGGAGGAGCATGCCATTGTACCTTCTCGTGGGCTTGTCATTGTGTTGCACAACACTTGGATGACAATCAAATGTGGGGTAACACCCTGGGAAAGAATGACACAACAAAGTAGACGACACAAATCTCTTCCGCTGCAATCTGTGCTGATTTACAGCACTGTGTACTGTAGAGCCATGGTTCCCAAAGTGGAGTCCGGGGACCCCCAGGGGTCCTTTAGTTCCCTAAATTATAACCTCCTGGGCAGTATTCCTTTTTGGGCTTATGATCCGGTCGGGAGCGGATGTACGGACTACAATGACTACAACAAGACGAATCGCTACGTCATGTTGGAGTCATTGTTTTGTACTTCTCAGGCAAGATGAAACCTGCTAGAAACCATATAAATCTGCTCTTATTGGGCTCCATGGCATACCTTTTCAAATGGCGAGTTATACCTCTTGGTTTAGGGGTACTTGACATGAGGTTGAGAAAAAACTGCTGTAGGTACATCATCATTCACTCTGATGCTGATTTTCCAAGTGCTGACCCTCATCGCCTGTCTCCTTGAAACCTTGCCATACCAAGGCCCACTATTTATTCAGCATTTGAGCCACTGACCACCATTTGATGACATTTTAGCCCCAGAGACCCCAAAACTAAAGACTTTTTTTTTTGCTTTTGTCCACAATACCAGGCTGGATTTCGGAGAAAATAAAACAGTCAAACATACAGATCAAAATGACCATTAATCTTCTACATTCTCTAGTTGTGTAGACTTGGGCTAATTCAGATGATGAATATTTTAACTCTTGAGAGTATAAACATGAAACCAAATGGACCCGCAAGACTCCATTTGGTTTCATTTTTACGCTCTCAAAGAGTTACATCTGGTTAACCAAGTTTCCATTTTGCTGGGGAGCACCTGGACTCTTCTCAGGGACCAACGGTGGTCCCTGGACCACCTGTTAGAAACCCCTGTTCTAGAACAGGGCTTGGTTTTAACCATCATAGCATAGATTCTTTTTTACTTTGTTTTCATTTAATCTGTGCAAAAAAAGTTAGTCAGACAAACATTTCGCTACACCGCGGCAGCTATCTTCGTATGGTGGGAACTGTAACCGTGTGTGTGTGTGTCTTTTCTTCTAGGCATGATGGAGGACCTGCAGAGCCAAAGTATCAGCCTGGACCCCCGCCGGCAGGAGCTGCTGGAGGCCCGCTTCACTGGAGCCGGGGTTGCCAAGGTCTGTGACCCGTCCCGTCCGCTAACCTCCACTCCCCCAAAATCCAAATGCTTATGGCTTCCACATACTCCAGTTTTCTTTAGGTGATAACTGTGGTAGGTGGGAAAAATACAACATAGCGTCACTGAGTCGTGGGGGTAAGAGACTCACCGCTCACCTCAAAACCTCAAAACATCTCTGCTTTTATCAACCACCTCAGTGGGGTTGTTATCACCCAAAAATGTATATGTATACTTTAGTTAAAGGTAGGGGAATTGATTTCACTTTTGTCAGATATCACCCAATTTTTTTTCTGTTAAAATGCTCTATTATAAGGTGTGGAAACCATATATGGAGTTTCCCCCTCCCCCACGTTAGCAGAGGAGCAAATAAAAGTTCCCCAGGTGGTGGGTGAATTCTCCTCCAATCAGGAGCGAGCAGCAGGTTCACATAATGTAGCTACTGTTGGACGCCCCTAGCGCACCAGACTGGTACTACACCATGAATTTCAAATCACTTACCCTACCTTTAATACTACTTGGGCTCCTCTTGTGTGTATCTAATGATCTAAAGCCCTACACACACAAGCTGCATACAACGCGTGTCAAAACAGCCTCCTCCATTATTTCCATTATTTGCACGGCGCCCGATACGCCACTGTTATATTTCCAGGCGCTGCCATGCTCATGCTGTGAAAGTGTTTTTTTATTATTCTTTTACTTAGAACTGTACAAAGTTGGCAACCACGTCAGCATGTCGTGCCCTGTTGGTGTTGACATGCGGCAGTGACACGTCTCAATACTGTGCCGCAGGGGCGGTTTTAGGCATGGTCATTATGGGCAGCCGCCCAGGGCGGCATCGCGAGGGGGGCGGCATAGCGAAGCAAAAAAAAGAGAAAAGAAATCGGCTATTCCGTCACTTATTGTCATTGCAGCATGGATCTACAATACAGGTATTGCGCCCACTTGCGCACAAAAAATGGTAGTGTCGTGCAATTCAGCGTGTGTGATATGTGTCCTGGTCTGGGGGGTCCAGTTGTGGTGTTACTGCTGGACCGCTTGACTTCAAATGCGCTCTCCAACGCGCCTCCAATGCCTCTCCAATGCGCTCTCCATATGAATTTTTTGAGATTTGAAAAAGCAAGAGTTCACTGGCGAATGGTGGCAACAGTATTTATGATACAGTAAATAAAATCTTACCTCACATGGTTTCTTGGGAAGTCCTGCTTTTATTTTTTAAAGGTTGAGAAAAGTCAACAGGGCCTTTTCAAATCTCAGAAATTTAATATGGAACTCTATGGAAATATGGAGCGCATTCTTTCTGTCAGTGTCTTCGTGCAGCAGGTGCACTAATTAGTGGGGACTTTCCACAGTGGTTAAAGGAGAATTCCACACCAAAACATATTAGGAGCAATCTACCTTGATTCCTGTGACATGCATAATAATGCTCTTGATTATTGTCATAGATGCCCCCTTTTCTACATTTCACCCTGAGGTCCCCCTTCCTCCAATGCAGTTTGCATTATAGCTACTTATTCATTGAATTAACTGAAACTATAGTAGACTATAAAGCATAAACTCAAATGCAATCAAGACTAATAATAATAAGGGTAATAATAATAATAATAATAATAATAATAATAATGCCACCCCATGGAAGGCTACTTTTTGCCTGTGTGATTTATAGCCAACTTTGCTTCGAAGAGTTCAGTAATGCAAATGCATCTCAAATTGATCATTAGATTATTGATATTATTATTATGAAAAAATAAAATAAAGGGAAAAAGAAATCACACCTGTGTGAAGAAGGTGGTGTCAAGGTGACATGCTCACTAGATGGTGATATCTACTCAGAAGGTTTATGTATTTTATGTATTATGTGTGTGTGTGTGGCTTTTTTTTTTTGTAGTAGGCCTAGTATGGACGATGGTCTGTTTAGTCTTGAGTGGTGGAGTAGAGGTGGTCGTTGGGTTGAACCCGGAGGGTGTGTGTGTGTGTGTGTGGGGGGGGGGGGGGCAGCAGCAGGGGATTTCGCCCAGGGAGTAAATCACTCTAGAACCGCCACTGCTGTGCCGCTATAAGGCTTCCACTACCCTGTTGTACTCATCCCGGGACCCTGCTCAAAATGCTCTGACCTCAGATGTTGATTGCTGTTTTCTTTTCTGTGTGATATTTCTGAAATAATACAAAAAATGGGAAAAACAAACACACAGGGTCCACAGTCTGTCACACATGCATGAAGATCTGTCACTATTATTCATGTTTGTACAATTGTTCATGTTCATACCTTTAAAGAAGTACAGAGGTAAATTGTTGTAAGCATAGGCTATACATAACCCTGTATTTAATGTTTAACTTTTAATATTTAATATTTTATATTATATTATATTTTTATTTCCTTGCCTATTAAAAGTTATTTGTAATATCGGCCCTATGAATTTTTGGCTTGTCCTGTTGCTGCGTTTGTATGGAATCAGGCCAGTCTTAGGTAGATGACATGACATTTTAGTGGATGGGAGCAGGACTGTAAGTGAAACATGACGGCACGCCATCCTTGTAGCCAGAATCGGCCAATTTAATGGCAGGCGGCGTCAATGTTAAAACAACTTTTTACCTTTTTGCGCCATCTAGCAGGTTTTGCTATGTGCCGTCTACTGCTTGCCTGATTCCATGTGAATGCAGCATAAAAGCCAGTCGGAAATGGTAATTTTCATTGATATTGCTCCAAAATGTTCTTGCACAATTGCCTTCTTCAGGCATGGCTCTGGGTTGGGTTGAGCGGTTTGAGAACCACTGATTTAGAAGGCATCCATTTTGTGTGTTTGGATTATGGGCCTCAGGCCTTTAGTGGGTTGACTTCATTTGTTGTCATTCATTCTGCTCTTACAGGCACACAACGAGTCGTCTAACCAATCACTGTGCAGTGTGGGCTCACTCAGCGACCGGGAGCTGGAGGTTGGTAAACACACACATGTCACATGACCACAATGTCTCTAATGAAGTGTCTGTCTGTCTGTGCGTCTGTCCCTAGTCTAGTTACTAGTCTAGTCTAACTAGTCAATCACTCCTACATTGCAGTCTGAAACGACCATGAGTTTTGATACAGGCAACATTTTGAAATGTTTTGTACTATTACAAATTCTTAAAACAAAAACATGTACAGTACTCCGGTGTCAGATTCAGCGCCGGGTGATGCTCATGTGTGCTTCTTTCTCCGTTGTCTCTGTCCTCCAGACTCCAGAGAAGTCGACTGAGAAGAGAAGCAGGAAGAGAAAGGCTGACGGCTACGACAGCGGCCAGGGTGGTGAGTCTGACTCCTATTTTATTACTGTTCGTTCATTTGAGAACTCGGAAGAAAACATTAAATGTCAGCATATGAAGGACCATAATTAAATAATACAAAATAATCATAATTATTAATTAATTATTGATAAATTAATTACACTTCAATTAATTATTGATAATTTTAGCAGTAACAGGACACAGCAAATCAACAATGTTGGCGGGAGGGAGGGAAATGATTAACTAGTACTGTTCCCTGGTCAGTTGACACATCTCACAGTTATCCATTAAAAGTAAATAAATAAATAAGCAAGCAAGAAAAAGTTGTAACAATGATAATAATTGTTGTTCTGTTCTTGGTGCCTTTTGTAGGAAAAGGACGGGGGACAAAAATAAGTGACTATTTTGAGGTGAGTAATCGTCACTCTTTGTGCAAAAACGGACAAAACATCCCGGGTTCCTTCTCTCATTTGCTCCTTCTCTCTCTCTTGCTAGTGCATTTCATATCAGTACTGTGTATACTGTGAACACAAGAAAAGCCAGTACAGCACACAATAAAATGTCCTCGTAGTTTTAAGTTAACCACTCCATGGACAGAGAAACATGGAGGTAAATCAAACCATGTGAAAGGGATGTTTATTGTGTGTTGGCAGTGCTCTGCTTTGCAATAATTTCCTCTTATCCAAACATATGCTCCTCCCATCAACGCATGATGGTGTTGTTGATTCATGTCTGCCAGAAACGAACCTAGGGTACATGTTACTAACAAACACATGGCTTGTAGATCTATGCTTTTTTTGGAAGTGACGCTGTGGTGTAAATTAGGGATGGGGTGATATGAAAATGAGATGTTTAGCGTGATAATCAAAATATGGTTTTAAAAACCTAAAATGCCGCGCAAACCACACAAACCCCCCAGTGTGCCTAATGCCTATTCTGGCTTGTCCAAAAACAACAACAACAAAAAATAATTTGTAGCTCGGATTAGTCCTAATGTATGACTGAGGACGAGGTCACCTGAAAGCTTTATTATTGTTAATTGTCAATAAAGATTGGTAACAATTATCGTCCCATCCCTACTCTGAATAACGAATACTGATTTTATTCTGTGTGTGTGTGTGTGTGTGTGTGTGTGTGTGTGTGTGTGTGTGTGTGTGTGTGTGTGTGTGTGTGTGTGTGTGTGTGTGTGTGTGCGTGTGCGTGTGCGTGTGTGACATACTGTGTGTGTGTCTGTCCAGTGTGTTGGTGGTGGGACCGGGCCTGTCCGGGGCCTTCCTCCTCTGGTGCGCTCCTCTCCACAGCACTTACACTCTAACACCTTGGTGAGCACGCACTGTCCGTCTGTCCGTCTGCCTGCCTGCCTGCCTGCCTGTCTGTCGTAGAGCTCCTCACAGGGCCTAAGACATGAATGGTCATGAATGTGAAACTAGATCCGATTTAAGACCCGTCTCCTAAACAGTTTTAAATCTGGAAATCCATCCCGGATGGACCCCATGGACAATTTAGACCAAAATCGAACTGTTTCCCCAATCGGACTGTTTGCCCGAGAGACCCGACAGGTCTCAATCAATGACCCGTACGGGTCTTTGGTGCATTCGGGTATAATTCTCTTGGAGGGCCCGTGAAGAGCTCTAGTCTTGTTTGTCTGTCTGTCTGCCTATCTGTATGTCTGTCTGTCTGCCTATCTGTATGTCTGTCTGGCTGCATGACTTTCATTAGCACAAAAACAATTAACGTGTGTGTGTTGGAGGGGGGCATTTTCTCTCCAACCTTTATATTCCATTGGTTCACATTCTTCTCATGCTGTGGGCTATGGACCCTTTCAAGATTCGCAAGTGGGCACTGATCAAAAAAAGGTTGAGAACTGTTGCTGTATCATTCATGTCATTAATTGTAGAACAGCTTCCCTGTCAATATAATTTTTAATCCATTTTAATTAATTTGGGCGATCTACTGGCACAAATGGAATGAGGTGCACGTCACGGCTTGAAATGTCCGGCGCAACCAGAAACGGACATTTCATAGTCAAGAGCTACGCAAACTCTGTTCACTTCATGGGGCCAATCCTCATAGAGAATAGTGACAACCGGAAGTTGAACAAATAGTAACAACTGGAAGTTATGCATTGGAGTCTATGGCCTCACATGAACCACGTGACCAGACGATTGTCTGCCCCCTCAATATCGCAACTCTGTCAATTTCTAAGGCTCTGTGGTGTTGCCAGTGTGCAAAGGCTTATGGGAAAATGAGTCCCTAGTGTTTACAATTGGGAGGCTGCCTAGCAGTGCGCAGCTACCTCCTCAACTGTGTGGCCAATCAATCAAAATGTGATTGATTGTCCACTATGGAATACTTTCAGCATTACAGAGTTTTAAAGCAGAATTCCATGACAAACAACAGCGGTCGGTGCAGTGGCTATTCAAAGGTAACTTTAATCTTAGCAGGGACACTTGAAACATGCTGCTATCACAGATTTAAAACTGCTAACATATGTACATGACATGTTACTGTTCTACTTGTAGTTGAAAAGTTAGATAATTGTTTTGTGAACAGTTTCACAGTCGGCTTTAAAAAAGGTGGCTCCATTTAGGTCCCTTTGCTCTGTGTCTCAGAGGATTGTTGGACGGTTGTGAGATGGCTGAATCGATTGATATTTCCTTAACCTTTTCATGAATTCAAGAACAATGGCTGCTATTTCCACACACTTACCTTTCCAGACTTTCCACAACTTTCCACAGCCCAGCTTTGAGAGGCAGAAATGGTGCCCTTTTTACAAATGAGCGTTTACTGAGGAGTCGGGACCATTGATATGAGCCTACAGTTCAAAATGGGTCAAGTGATCCTTCAAGCCCTAGTTGGATACTTTTTTGTGCCACTAATAACCATGCTGCATCCCTCCCAAATCACATGCTGTCTGTCTGCCAACACCACCACACAATACCTGGGCAACGTGTTAACAGCGCCACAAGTGCTGTCATTTTAACAAGCTAATGAATGAATTCAGCAAACCAGTCTCCTCTCCGTCTCTTGTCACTTGCCCTTGAACTCATTTTATTCCGATTTCAAAACACCAAAGATTTGTTCAGTTGTATAATTATGTTTTCAATGTTTGATGTACCAGTGTGTACCACTGAATGTGAACGCTTGGCCCATACATAGCTATGATATGTTTAGACGACGTGTCTGTAGTCAAAGAGCTCAATAGTCTTGTAGTGCAGAGTTGCAACCTTAGGCACGATTATGAGAAATATTGTTTTTGGTTCAAAATATAGAAAAAGGCAACTAGATGAAGTTTCTTCATCTGTATGTTAATTACAGCCTGGACGTAATTCTTCATTCAGTCAAGGGGAAGTCTGGTCGCAGCAGGAGGTGAGCAGGTGGGCTTTACATACGGTATACCCTATACTGGGCTGCATTCACACATTCTAGACACCGGCTTTGTGCCGGAGCGGAAGGTGTCAAGCACAACACAAGACATATGCCCAGCGAGGCATATGTCGACCTCCACCTCACCACCTCCTGGTGCTACGGCCATATTGGATATTAAACACAATATAAACAATGTGTGAGGGATGGGGCAGAGAAAACCCTTTATTACAGAGACGGGGAAGCTGCCTTTAAATTGTTGATGTCTGTCTATTTTTCTTTCAGGTTCAGCAGAACAGTCCCCCAGACTTGTCATCGGCCAGTACAGTTAAGATGGATGCTTCCTATTGCTACAACCACAAAGCCTCGCAGGTAAAAAGGCATTATATCTCCCTGTCTCACACAGCACCATTCCTCAACAAACCCCTTAATCAGAATCGGTTTTATTATTCATCACCTCAGAGGTTTTCTGGTGTGAAAGTTGTGTGAAGTTTTTGTGCAAGCTCAGTTGTTATTTCCATTGGCCATAAAAGTGCAGGAGAAAAAGAGGGGGAGCAGGGGAGCAGTGCGGGGATGGAGGGAGATCAATGAAAAACAAATATTTATCTCTAAGAAAACCTATATTTAGTATTTTTATCCAGTGCTCTAAGTACCTCTGGTTAGACATAGCGTGAGCGTAGCAGCAGATATGATACTAAAAAATGATATTAATTGAGCTACAATTATAGACATCAAAGCATTTGACCGCATAGTCCACCCTTTTTAAACCCTTTTTATACTAGTAGAACAGGCCTGACCTGCACTGTACTGTACTTTGTGCACTACTTTTTTACCTCAACACAAAATCGCTTTGTCAAAAATACAGTTCCACGTACTAGTGTACGTTTTCAAACAGGGATTCCATATGGGGCCAAATAATGTTGATTTGGGGGTCGTTGACTTTGAAATAAAGCCGTCAGGGAAGCCCTGCTCGACACTGACCTGCTAGTGTGTCTGTCTGTCTGTCTGTCTGTCTCTCTGCTGTCTGCCTGTGTCTCCAGTCGGAGTTGACCCTAGAGAAGCTGAGCGCTCTGGAGACCAGCAAGAACTCTGACCTGGAGAAGAAGGAGGGCAGGATCGATGACCTGCTGAGGGTAAGGCAGCTAGATCACCATTTCCCAAACAGTGAATCAGGACACATTTGTATGTCGCAGTATACATTTTGTTGTGTGTTGTGTTCACCCAGGCCAACTGTGACCTGAGACGTCAGATCGATGAACAGCAGAAGTTGTTGGAACGGCACAAGGAGAGACTCAACAAATGTGTCACCATGAGCAAGACACTCCTCGTTGAGAAGGTGTGTTTGTGTTTGTGCTCAAAAGTCCTGCCCTCTTTCATGATGACGAGTATCCTAGAAGAGAATATTCTGCTATCACTTTTCCGATAGACGTTTCAGTAAGTGTTTATTTAAGGACCTTTTTAAAGACCTGGGATGGATGGGATGGTGACAAAGCATGACAACAAACACAATTGTTTGGAGCCAATTAGAAAGAAGTAAAACAACAAAAAATCTACCCTGCCCTTTATTCTTTCTAATATGGAGTAAACCTGTCTATCTTTATCTTGGGAGTATTTAATTTGCAACAATGCTTTCTCACTCAGCAGTAAATAAAATAAATGCTTTAAAGATCGTAAAGATTTATTAACAGTTGAAACGGGGACTGTTGTTTGCAACAACAAAAAAGACATTGCAAGTAAAGTTTTCAGATTTGGAATTGTTCATTTCTTTCAGATAGGCCTGCATTTCTACCTGATTACAACCATATAAAATGAAATGGGAGTTAAATGCTGCAATTTGTAAAAAATAACAAAAACATGACTCCTAACATTGCTAATGTGGGACTCATCAAATGTCGCTGGGACTCATCTAAAAGACGTGCGTTGCGTTGTGTTGTGTTGTGTTGTGTTGTGTTGTGTTGTTCACAGTGTAAGCAGGAGAAGATGACCTGCAGGGATAAGAGCATGCAGGACCGCCTGCGTCTGGGTCACTTCACCACGGTGCGTCACGGAGCCTCCTTCAACGAGCAGTGGACGGACGGACACGCCTTCCAGAACCTCATCAAGTCAGTGCACAAACACACAACACACATACTGGGTATCTGTTTACAAAACAGTGGGTCTGGACCCAATTTTGGATCATATTTCTTTTTGTTGTAGTTTGCTGTTTGTTGTTGTTGTTGTTTTGAATGATTTAAGTTTTCTAAGTTTTCGTCAGTAATTTCATGAAGAAATCAAAGTAAATGTATTATTATTATTATTGTGCCTTGCAGGCAGCAGGAGAGGATCAACTCCCAGCGGGAGGACATGGAGAGGCAGAGGAAGCTGCTGGGCAAGAGGAAGCCTCCGTCTGCGGCGGCGCTGCAGTCCAACTCCTCCATGCCTCCACCCAGCCTGGAGCAGAACAACAAGCGCAAGAGCAAGAGCAACGGCCAGGAGAACGAGGCGTAAGTACTGGTCTGGGGCAGTGGTGGTTCATCCCCCAGAATGATAGCCTGTGGGCATCCCCCATTTGTGAATATATGTCAAGGACACCACCCCTTGTTCATGAGTGAGGGATGGAGACCAGCTGGAGAATCGGAGCAGCAGGGGCGTTATTGCTGTCGCTATACTGCACTGTTGTGACGAAAAGAGAGTTGAGCCAGAAGGCAAAGCTCTCTGTTTACCGAGCTATCTTCATCAATAAAGCCAGCTTAGGTGGCTCGGGGATCTGGTTAGGAAGCCTCTCAAGCGCCTCGAGAACCCCCCCCCCCCATAAGAGAAGAAGGAAAAAAGTAATCCAAGAAATTACTTTGCCTCTTTGGAAATGATCAATAGTTGCTGCCCTGTGCTGTGTGGGGGAAATCTCTGGCCCCAAAACTCAACTGTCTGTCATGCTCGCAGGTTGTCGCTGGCAGAATATCACGAGCAGGAGGAGATCTTCAAGCTGCGGCTGGGTCACCTGAAGAAGGTTAGCACGCAGCTGAGTATAAATTTCTCTGCACCTTGTTTTAAGTTTTTACATGCTTTTCATCAGTGGAGAAAACAGAAATAACTGATGTGCTGTGTTTGTACACCAGGAGGAGGCAGAGATCCAGGCGGAGTTGGAGCGTCTGGAGCGAGTGAGGAACCTGCACATCAGAGAGCTGAAGAGGATCCACAGTGAGGACAGCTCACAGTACGTCTGTCTTCTTCCAACTTTATTTATTTAGGGGAAGTCAATGGGCTGCATGCATGCATGCAGTACAGTGTAGTACTGTACAACCCTCCGCTCTCTCACAAACCTGCTCTTTGCATTTGAACATCCACCGGTTCCAATCACAGCAGACTGAAGCCTGTTTTTGTTTTGGGCAGGTTCAAAGACCACCCCACGTTGAATGAGAGATACCTGCTGTTGCATCTCCTGGGAAAAGGTGGCTTCAGTGAAGTCTATAAGGTAAATGCTCATCTTTTCTAAATCATCTTTATTAGCAAGCCCACAAACCGTGTGCCATGAAAATAATGAAAGTGAATAAGTAAGTAAATAACTAAAAATTGAACATAGATATAGAAAAGATGATGTGATGTTCTCTCTCCAGGCCTTTGATATAACAGAGCAGAGGTACGTAGCTGTGAAAATACATCAGCTCAACAAGAACTGGAGGGATGAGAAGAAGGAGAACTACCACAAGTGAGTCTGGACAATTCGTTTTTATGATTTTATACAATTCTTTAGCCCTATACAGTATTTCTACTACTACAGCTCTTTCCCCCCGCTGCACCAGATCTCATTTTTCGTAGATTTTATTTTCTGTTTTCATAGACATACCACAACAGGAACGGTAGAGTCAATGTGGTTGATATGTGATGGTGATCTTAAAGAAAAAGATTGTTGTAAATGCTCCTTGTCTTTTTGTTGACAGACATGCATGCAGGGAGTACAGAATCCACAAAGAGCTGGACCATCCTAGAATAGTCAAACTCTACGACTACTTCTCACTCGACACAGACTCGTAAGTGTTAACCGAACGTACGCAGTGTTAATTTAACAATGATAGAGTGCAAATTGAACGTGTGTGTGTGCGTGCGTGCAGGTTCTGCACGGTGCTGGAGTTCTGCGAGGGCAACGACCTGGACTTCTACCTGAAGCAGAACAAGCTGATGTCGGAGAAGGAGGGGCGCTCCATCGTCATGCAGATCGTCAACGCACTGCGGTATCTCAACCACATCAAACCACCCATCATCCACTACGACCTGAAGCCTGGTCAGTGATCCGCTTGGCTGACTGTTGCATGCACACACAGATGCTTACGTAGTCGTAGTAGCATTGCAAAAATGTATTCAATTTCTTCAGCTGGTTGGCTCTGTGTTGAACTGCAAGTTTAGAATGATGATAACAAATGTCATAATTGCACTGTATTTTGTGCGATGGCTGATTTAGGCAGTCACACCTGCCCTGAGTCCAAACTCACAATAGGCTCTATGCTCAGTCAGCAGCCACATTTTAAACCATTTTGACCTGAAAATGGATTCTACAAAATCCAGACAGTTTTCTGGATAAAACCTGCATGTTTCTGTATCATCTGTATATGGCTGCTGATGGTCACCGTGACAGAATAATCAATGATTTGTGCCACATTTTCACAATTGTTAAAAAAAAATACCATATCTACAAGCTCATAGCGTGCCACTCGGCGGCATTCTATAAGCTTGTAGATCATTCTTTTGTTTTTGTTTTTGTTTTTTTTACTTTATTCCATGTCCGACTGCAACACTCTCACTGTGGCCCCACTAGGCAACATTCTGCTGGTGAACGGCACAGCGTGTGGCGAGATTAAGATCACCGACTTTGGCCTCTCCAAGATCATGGACGACGACAGTTACCACCCTGTAGACGGCATGGAGCTCACCTCTCAGGGAGCAGGGACATACTGGTAATAAGTACACGCACGCACGCACACACACACACACACACACACACACACACACACACACACACACACACACACACACACACACACACACACACACTTTGACTCTTTTTTTGCTGTGCCTTGAGCCTTGTGTATGTGTGTTGACTGGTGTGGTTTCCAGGTACCTGCCTCCAGAGTGCTTTGTTGTGGGCAAGGAGCCCCCAAAAATCTCCAGCAAGGTGGATGTGTGGTCGGTGGGAGTCATCTTCTACCAGAGTCTATACGGGCGCAAGGTACTAACCACACACACATACACACACACTAGGGATGCACAGGGTCAGGGTTTTTCATGACCCGTGGCTCACGTTTGTTATTATCTGGCTCGGCCCAGCCCACCCTGGAGCATATATCCATTTTCCCGACTCGACCTGGCCCGCAACCCGCCCACATTAAATACATACAAAATATCCCTAGAAAAAAGCTGCTTCTCAACTGTCTTATAACACTGACAAGCATGCATATGGCCCTGTTCGTTCCAATGATGTGAGGACATATATGGATGAGAGGAAGAAGACAGAGATGCGTCTGTGCGTCGCAGATATACACATACATACATACATACAATAGGTCTGGAAACACAGATGCTGAAAGAAAACGCGAGTAAAAACCTGTGAAAAACTCACGGCAGTTGACACACAGTAAAAAAAAGTTTGGAACAGAATTTGCAGGGATGTGCAGAGTGTTAGAGATGGGCTGGGGCTGAAATCTCAAGAGGGCATCTGAACAAAAATAGTTCTCAGCGTCTCAGCAAGAGATTGTGGATTGGCTAAATTTGGGGCTGCAGGCCAGCACCCTTTAGCTAGAGATGGAGTGGTGTAACAACATGCAGGGCATTTGTTTAGTAGTGTCTGTGCACGTCCCTGATTATGGTTAGTGATTGTGTACAGCCTTGCTACTGCTACGTGACTGACAGCTGCGTTAGGAGCGCTCTGCAAATAGGCTTCTAAAGTTCACAGTCACCCTGTTTGGGGATTTATTGGTCACACTGGAAGATATATCAAGCAGCACAGCAACATGCACACATCCGGTAGGCTACAAGCAGCAGCATGGTTGACTATACCTTCGGCCAAGGTGTCAATTCAGTTTTTATTTTTATTTTATTTAGTCTACACAAGTCTACACAACTCGAGCATGTAGAAGAAATGTTATTTCATTCAATGCTGAATCTCACCAAATCACCAAATTAAAACCACTGAACCCTCTCTCTCTCTCTCTGCGCAGCCGTTTGGTCACAACCAGTCCCAGCAGGACATCCTGCAGGAGAACACCATCCTAAAGGCCACAGAGGTGCAGTTTCCACCAAAACCTGTGGTCAGCACGGAAGCCAAGGTACTTCAGGAGTGCCCCTGCCCAGCACTAGCAACACTGGCTCTCAAAACCTTTTTTTGGAATCTCCCAGGCCCCTGTCATGTGAAAAGAAATCTCTTCATGCTTAGGAGGAAGCATGAGGTCTGTCCGCTGCCCATAAAGCTTGTAAACATCTCTCCCCCTCCCTGCCTCCCTCCTAGGCGTTCATCCGTCGCTGCCTGGCGTACCGCAAGGAGGACCGCGTGGACGTGCTGCAGCTGGCCAGCGACCCGTTCCTCATGCCGCGCCGGGCCCAGCAGGGGGGTCCCGGCGGGACACCGCCCGCCACATCCTCTCCCTCCACCTCCCTCTCCTCCTCCTACAACAGAAGTGCCTCCAACTCCAACTGAAGAAAGCCACAGGACAGAGCGGGGCAGGGGACACTCACCCCCGGCCAGAGTCGTCCTGCACTGACCGAATAGGCTCTTAACACAGCAGCCGTTTTGTAAAGAACCTGGGCCCTCTTCCTTCATTTCCTTCACATGTGTTGCGATGATACTAATTATTACGGTTCTGTTATGGCTAGAGGTGTGTGTCAGCTCAGTGGAAACACTTCTGCTTGTTACCACTTTTCTGAGAACCACTTTAACAGAGCCTTAATAAGTATAACTGGTAGGACCCGTGAAGGAAGTGGGGACTTGGCCCAATTTCTGTTCAATATGGCTTGTTGTGGCAGCTTCAGATCTCACAGGACCCCTTTCTGAACACACACACACACACACACACACACACACACACACACACACACACACTGTGAGGGAGAAGGGAGACACACAGATGTGCTCGTGCCAATGTACGGACGCTTTAACAAACACACTGGTTGTTGACGTTGCGTCCTCCTCAACCGCAGGTCCATGAGGACACTCGACGGGTACGTAACTCACAGCGTACACATCATGGAACCCTGCACGTACGCACCCGTATCGGTACACTCTTGAGTTAAGGCTTTTACGGTGTAGATTAACTCATTCGGCGGCCTAAATCGCCTTTTTTCACGCCTGTTTTGTAATGGCGTTAGGTGCAGAGAACGCCTTTCTGCGCCTGTTTTAATATCAATTGATTACAGTAGGTCCTGTATGTGGTCATAACACTCCAGTGGGGTCTGGGGAAAAAAGGAAAGAAAAAACTTGTTTAGTTTAGTGATTCTAAAACATTTTCATTTCAAGGAAACAGCCCTGTACTGGTGTATAACTCTTTACAGTGTACAATAGGAACCAAATGGGCCCTTCAAGCCCATTTGGTTCCATTTGTACACTCTCAGAGTGTTTGGGTTTATTGAAATTAAAAGGTTTGAGAGCCACTGTACACTAAACGGAACAGCCATAATTAGTATCTTTGGTAGCACCAAAGTAGAAGAGTTATTCTGCATGTGTAGAACCCTTTGGCTCAACAAAGAAGATGTTCCACGCTGGATTCAAACCCGCAACCTCTTCCAGTTGGTGTTGGGCAAGCAACTTTACTGCTGTGCCTCCCGAGGCCTTCGGGTCTGTAACTCTCAGAGCTACGGAACCTGTAAAGGATTCATTTGGACTTCACAGTTGACTTGCATATACCCTGCGTGCTGATCTGGTCTAGAACTTGTGAAATGAATCTATAGTTTTATTACATTCATTTGTTGGTGTTTCTCTTAACATTGTCACCATTCCCACTCGAGGTAGTTTCTGTCTCTCCAGAGAGAAACTACACAAATAGTCCTCTGTGAAGCATTTTGCCAAGAGGACAGAACAACTTGAACACCAAAGTCACAGGGATTCCCCGAACCCGACGTTGAGAATTTAACAGCTTTTAACAGGCCTAGAATTTGCAGAATTGTCATGACCTTGTTGCTTGTCTCATCGGACACAACTTATTTTCTCTCTGTACTAGAACTTTCAACTTTTATGATCAACTTTTCAAATCCTCCCCCTCGTCTTGTATAGTGATGGTGATGAAGTTTTCTTCTTCTCCTTCCCCCGCCATGTATGCGAAATCATATTTGGGTACTTGATTGATGATAAAAAGCACACTTGAGATATTATCTGTGAGGATATAATAATTTAGTGAGGGTTCAAGTTGCCCCCCTCCCCCGTATAATTTGCAAAACGTTATAGATAATGTAACGGTAATATAAGTTGTTTTTATTGTTATAATTGGAAAAATAAAGTATAATGATTTTGGTCCGATTGGTCCTAGCTGGAACACAATCGAAACATGCGATACCCTGATGCTGTATGTACTGTACATGGGTGGTAACTGCTTTACTCCAGGCCAGGGTCCTTCAGGGAGTTCCAGGGGCTAAATGATAGTTAGGAACCAAATGGACCCTTATGGGTCTTTGACTCTGGGAGTGTACAAATGGACAGATCCATGTGGTTCCATTTGTACACTCCCTCATTCAAGTCAAGGAAGTGATCTGTTGGACGAGCTGGTCAGAGTTGGGGCTTCAGTCTTCACAAATAAATTAGCTTAAGTTTGAAGTTTTCAAACAACAAAAAATAAATAAAACAAAAAAACTTGAGCCGTCTGTTAAGTCCCACATAAGCGTGTTTTCTAAATTGGACATCCAAATAATTGCCACAAACACAAATTGTATTCATAATGTAACATTAAAATAAAATGATAATACAAATAAAATAAACTTAAATCAAGGCATTAAAAAATGATTGCATTGCAGAACCAATGCAAAGACTTTAGTATGGTCCTTGCTATTGGTGTGGTATCAGGATTGGGTTCCTTATTAAACAGCAGTAGACATCGGACTGTTCAGCTGTTCTAGTGCATCGTATCAGTGATTCTCAAACGTTTTGATTTCAGTGTACAAATGGAACCAAATTTGGTTCCATTTGCATACCAGAGCTACAGAGCCATGGTATAAGGGTCCTTTTTAGGAACCCTTGATGTCCCGCTGAGAACCATTGCCCTTCATTCACCAGACCTACCGGTCGGCAGAGACTATATTCTGAGTCTGGGATATATTTGAGAATGATTTACACCAAAGTTAATAATGTTGTCCGGGGGCATCGGAAATGTTTGATGCAAGTGAGGGTCATTTTGTACACGAGGATTTACCTGGTTTTGACTCTTTTGAATTATTGTATTGGATAACTGGAAGTTGGACTTTGTTCTTTCAGTGGTTCATATTTTTTCATGAGATTTCCAGACCCTTTTCATGTGGTTTTGTTATCTTCAGCAAAGCGGTGCTGGCTATGGAATGGCTGTTGTGCGAGGAGAGGTTCAAATGCTCAACAGAACTGAATATGAACGCATTAAAACCAACATTTGGTTTAACTGTTGCGTTTTGATATGTTTTTCCTTTTGTGTGTGTGTGTGGAGAATAACTTGGGCATGTGTCACAAAATTCACTTTATTGTAAATCATGCATGGTTACACGAGAGTTGCTTTCAAGCATACGTCTCTATTAAAAGGTATTGTATTTAGTTTACAACTGAATTACCCAAATCTTACAACTGACACCAGCCGTCAATCGACTAATGTCACCAAATGTTTCGAACGTCACATGTTTTTTATTAATGTGTTAAAGGCCCCTAACACACAGCAGCAGCACACATCTCTGGACTTACAGAAGGTGCTACTACATCTTGTTTGTAGGGTAAGTATTAACCGTGCATGCTTATCCATCTGAGTGGACACAGATATACTGTATATATTGTTAGTCAATGTTCATGTTATTAAGACAACTACATAGTAAAATCCTATTAAGCATTCCAATTCCAATCTATTTTGTAATTCTTGTGACTTACAAAATTGATGAATTAGGATCTGTATGCTCATTGAAAGCATCGGTGTCATTTGAGCCTTTGGTTACTCAAAAATAGCAGATGTACAAGCTCATTTCATCACTTTGTCCTGGGGAGAAAAAACAAATCTTAACAATATGTGCAAATCAGATCATGATTCTGATTCTACAAATGACTGGTCCTTTGTAGAAGTCCTACCTACATTTACTTAACTTTTATCTATAAATAAAAATAAAAGGTTACATATACTGTATGACAAAAAAGGGTTCCCATCTTGAAAGGTAAAAAAACAAAAAAAACAAATGCAAAAACAAGTTCCTGTCCTGTTAATGGGTTAACTTAAATCTTTGCTTCTACAATTTAGCGTCTGTTTTAAACTTGTTTTAATGGGTCTTTGCCTATGGTGAATCAGTTGTTAACAGATCCCAGAAGTACATAATGTATGTGGGTCCAACCTGCCTTCTCCAGGACCTGCCTTGGCAGCTTTAGTGATTTAGTCCATAATTAGTGTTTTTTGGCAGGTGACATGTGTCTGTTTACTGAAGCACTGACTGGAGCTGTGTGGACTCTGGTAGCCAAATATCTTTGTTGCTGCTCCTGAGATAAACACAGCTGGTTGTAGTTTCCCATTCTGCTTTGGCAAAAGCCGTACAAAATTTCAACATTTTTTGCACATTAGCAATGTGAACGCCTATTCTGAGGAAAACATGCTTGACTGGGTAGATCTGGTGTGGCCACAACAACCTTTCAGGCATATACAAATGCTAAAATCAAGTAATTTATAATAGATTCAGCATTTTGTAGACAGACATTCTATAGTGTATACAGCATTGTGTAAACAATGTATACAGTTTCACTGTACAGATATTTTACTGTTATATGGATGTCAGGCTCTTGGCTTACTTATGATCCATGGTGACTTTCTACGTATTTAACGCACTGGCATGTGTTCCTGCTGATTGTATGTCCGCTAAATGCCGAAGTTGTGTAGAGGGGGAGGGAAAAACAGTGGACCAAGTACCAGTCAACTGAGTAGAGATTGATTGCTTGATGTTGCAATCTGAGATTGATGTTATGAGGGCTCCATGTCACTGCTAAACCCATTAAACATATTTGCCTGAAAAACAAATTGGAACCATTGAAACCCGTCAACATGTGTCGATGCAGATTGGCTAGTTGAGCTATTCAAAAACGTTTCTCAAAATGGTAAAAGTAATTTAAATAATTGGTGTGAACAAGGTTGTGCCGTGTATTGGTGAGGCAGTGCCCCTTGTTGCTATGGTAAACATGGCCCTAAAGACATGTGTACATGTATAGGGACAAAGCCAGTCCTGTAGAACTTGCACCACTCAAAAGAAAGTTTAAGAATAAGTGGTTTAACAGTGATGAAAATGGAGCCCTAACCAGCAGTGGTTTAAATGGGCCTAGTAGACTGCTAGGTGTATTCTAATGCAAAACCAATCAAAAGCATCCAGAATGTTATTTATCAAGCTGATCTTATCCTGCTTCAGGTGACGCACACACACAGCATAGAATACAACAGATACAGATGAGCTCAGCATGGATTGAAGGCTGCACTCTAATTGAAGTACAGTAAGTCTTGGATTGCCTCATGCCAGTGGTGTAAGACCTGGAACTAGGTTGTCACCTTAGCATTGACCACATACCAAACCAACATTATTTTATACTTTAGCTATTGGAAAATAACAGCTATACAAGCTCAAAGTGCATTCCCTAGCTTGTAGATCTGCATTTAAAAAAAATCATGAACATTGTGCAAATATTTGAATATATATTCTTTCACACAAAACATTTTTAATTCAAATATTTGCTGTCCCTGGAGAAATTGACATATTTTGCAAAATATTTGGGGTCTTGGACATGAAATGTTTGAGTACCACTAGATTCAGAAGACATACTTTTGTAGACTCAACCCCTGGTCTAATTGAAGGACCGCAGGTATCTCTGACTGTACAAGCCATTTGTAAATGGTCACAGTTGCAGGCCTGTAAAAGGCCCATTTGGAACCCCAAGAGTTTCTACCTGAACGGCCCTCATTAAGCTCCACCCACTCCGATGGCAAGCAGTCCTTCTCACCCACATTTAGATGCAGGTTAAAATGACAGTATTTCACTGTAGAAATAATCATTTCAGTAGCAAAATGTCTTCTAAATCTAGTCAACCAGGCCTGCGGTAGGCTATGTTGACTGGACACATGTGCATGACATTATTTCAATAAAGTAGAGTAAACTAAAGTAACATGGAAATGGGGGAGGAACAGTTTCCGACATAATCAACTTTAACGACCGTCTGGCAGACATTTCCATATAATAGACCTGTAAGGCTGCGGCTATTATTTGTATTATTGCCATCACCTGCGTGGGTGACTTGAGTCTGTATGTGTTTCAACAACACAGCCAATAGTGATGCGCGGGTCGACCCGTGACCCGCGGGTCCCGCGGGTTACCCGCGGGCTGGGTTGGGTCGAGTCAAGAAATGTTCACTTTATTCGCGGGCTGGGTTGGGGCGGGTCAAATAATGTGTAATGGGAGTTTTCAAAATGACTGTCTTAAACACAAGTCCTGGGAGAACATTTGCGCATCCTACCTGATTGTTGCATGTTGCCGTGGTGGTTGGTATATCCTCCAGTGTGACCAATAAATCCACAAACAGCTACTTTAGAAGCCTACTTACAGATCGCTCTCAACAAAGCAGTCAGTAACTTAACGTAGCAGTAGCTGGCTTTAGCCTACAATCGATCACCATCAGGGACGTGCACAGACAGAAAAGAGGGGCTTCCGCCCCTGCCCTTTACTAAACAAATGCTCTGCATGTTGTTACACAACTCCATCTTTAGATAAAGGGTGCTGGGCTGCAGCCCCAAATATAGTCTACAAGAATCTACTAGAATCTACAAGCTCTCAGTGCGCGACAGCGCGACGTTCTGAGAGCTATTTATGTCCAGATGCCCTTTGGTTTGTCAGCCCCTGCCCCTTTCCAACACTCTCTGCACGTACTGGATTTTACTTCCAAACTTTCTTTTCCCTGCGCGACAACAGCGGTGAGTTTTCTTCTGGTTTTTACTAGCGTTTGAGCATTGTGTCTTCAGACTCCAGACCTGTTGTTGTGTTATATAATGTAGGCTATATCAGCGATGCACGGACGCATCGCTGCTGTGTTGTTTCTCTGTGTCGCACACGTGTGTAAAAAATTAAGTCCTCGCATCGTTGGAACTCTGTGTGTGTGTGTGTGTGTGTGTGTGTGTGTGTGTGTGTGTGTGTGTGTGTGTGTGTGTGAGAGAGAGAGAGTGTGGTGGGCGCGTCTCTGTTTTCGTCCTCTCTTCGCACACGTTTATGTCCTCGCATGTTGTGTTGTGATGTGATGATGTCCATGCTTGTCAGTGTTATAAAAGACACAAGAAAAGCTTTTTTTTATCACATAAAAGCCGCGTTCTTAGGCATATTTGGCGTGTATTTAATGTCGGCGGGCTGCGGGCCGAGTCGAGTCATGAAAATAAATCTAATGCTGCGGGGCGGGCTGGACCGAGTCAGAATTATTATAACAGGCGGGCCCCGCGGGTCATAAAAAACCCTGACCCGCGCATCACTAACAGCCAACCAAAATAACAGTTCGGGGTGTCGAAAGCTTGCCGTCCGTCATTTGACATTGGCATTTGACAATCACCTTTGGGATGGGGTTTAGTGAAGGGCGAATACAATCACTATAGACCATGATGAACGTTAGCAGACCTTGTCCAGTACTCTGACCCAACCCTCCTATAGTGTAAAAAAGGAGGATTCTTGGTAACAATGTGATGTCCATTATTGTCCAGCCACGGTTCCAGTCTCTTGTTCCCCTCGAGCAGTAAACTAAACTTTTTATCGGTTGTAGAACTGCGAGGAGACCCAGGCCAGGCCCCACTTGAGGTTGGTCAGCATGAACTTCAAGGCCTTGGTCCACTGCTCCTCTGAGTTGAACTGGGTCTTGATGGAGTACGAGCCGCCGCTGCCTCCTGTGTCTTCGATCTTGCCCTTCTCCACATCCATCCTGAAAGCATATGAAGTACACAAACATAAAGGAATGGTAATCACACAAGGTACTGTACATTATGAGAAACAACTTCCACCTCTAATGTGTGTATTTTTATTTATTTATCCAATGTACTTTTTAGAGATGCAACAACGACTCAGAGAGACATACAATGTGATGATGCAATCGTCAGACATACAGTATGTTGCTCCTTGCTTGCAGTTATGGTGAGGGTTTTCAGTTGCTGGATCAATAGTTTGTTATTTGTTGTTCATATATGTTGTTGATAAGCATCACTTTTGTGCTGACCATGCTATATCTGAAGTCTGTCAAGCTTAAGATTCTGAACATTCATTTTATATCTTAAATAATGAAGATTTGTTTCTCTGGCACAAAAGGGGAAAATAACACAAAATACTAAAAAGTATGCTTATCAGCTAAAATTGTTATATTAAACATTGAGATTGGTGAAAAAAGGCTAGTTAATGTAAATCACTGATACTGGTCCCAGGACCGTCCTGGGCACTAACTTGCCTGTAGGGCAGACAGAAGCCCGTGTCTCCCTTCTCTACCTCCTCTTTGAACTGCTGGACGCAGTCGAGGAACGCCACCATGGCGTGGTCAAACTTGTTGTCCCAGAAGAAGCGCAGACCTCCAGAGCAGTACAGAGGCAGCTCCTGAAATAAAGCAAAAGACAGACAATGCATAATTTATAATAAAAAAGGAAAATAAAATTCACCACAACTGAAACATTCTGTCGGGCTAAAAGTCTAATATGTGATTCGTGAAAGGGCATGAAAGGAAAACAGACAGCGTGGTTTATTAAGGTTTCTGTCAGTATTGTATTGTATTATTTTTACCAGTGTTTTATTTTTTACCTTGGACTTGTCAGTCAGCGACTCCAGGTAAGAGTGGTTTCCGTATGGCACCAGGCGATACCTGCAACCCATGGATGACAGTTAGGTAAAGTTTAACAACTTTACATCAAACTCTACATCAGATCTAAATGAGCTAGTAGTAGATCTGATATTTTTTTGGCTATTGTTTGAGAAACGATCATTCTTCTAGAATAACCTGATGTGTTCACCTCTGGAAGCGCAGGCCCATCTTGTTGGCCAGTGCGTGCAGCAGCAGCACGGTCTGTCCCCATGCGGCGTTGATCTCGTTCCACTCCACAGGGACGCTGGGTAGACGACCCAGCCGGAAGTTGTTGATGGTTCCAAACTGACCGCTGTGCCTGTTGGGTGGGGACAGTAGTGGACAAACACCCAAACCATCAAACCCACTGGACAGTGGACACTAGAACACACATGAGGAAACTGACACAGACCCCCTGTTGAATGTCACTTTATCTGGTTAGTTTGCCTATTTAGCCTCACTTTTCCTCCCTTTTTGAATTACTTTGTTTTATAATTTTGCAATTTTCTTAACCCGCTGGCCACATAATGCAAGGATCAAGTAAGGAGCTTTTTGTTGCACTCCACACCCACCCCGTGATTACATCCTTTAATCCATCTTTTGATCCGATCGTATCAGCACGCATCCATATCCATTCTGGGGTTCGCCTTCGGACATTATTCTACCCCGGACATTTTCACTGTCCAAGAGCAGGCCCCGTGTGACGTGTGGTCTGGATTTTTTTTTGCCCACAATTACGTCATAACATCTGGTTTCAGATGTTATGAGAAACAATCTCTCTCTCTGTCTCTATAAAATAACGGTTACAACGGGAAACCTTTGCATGGAAGTTTTTGTTTGAGTTGTAAATTGGCTTTGAGTATAGAGAAAAGTGTTGTGCAAATTATTACTACAGATAAAATAACTGTATGCTGACAGTAAAGCATACATGTACATGTATGAACTGTGTTTGTATTTTGCTCATTGGATGTAGCAGAGACATCACTGAGCACTGCTGTGCCAATGTTTTAACCCATTTAGGCCTGATCTAAATTTTCTGAAAAATGTTTATATAGCAGCACCAAAACAATTGAATGTTTGAATACTGTACATACTGTACAGAATCCAAAAATGGGTTAAAAATAACTAGTAAACATGTATAAACAGTTTGTGAAAGGGATAGTTATTCTATGGAATAGCTTAGTGCTGTTTTATTATGAAGAAAAGAGCAACAGTACAGTATGCTACACGGCGTGTGTGTGTTTTACCAGATGTGGAAGGTAGCGTTGAACACATTGGTCTTCTTCAAGCGGTCCAGTTGGATCTGACAGTATCTCATCTGGTTATCCACACTTTTCAGCTCATCATCCAGCTCCAGCTGCTGACGCTTGAACTCGCTGTACTCCTTCTGGTACCTGATACATACACATGCATGACTCTTTACACCGGCAGATGCTCCTACTTTTGCAGGAGGTACAAACTTATTATGCATATTTGTACATCTTTGCATTTATGCTTGCATTGAAAACAAAGGGTACACTGTATCTTTGCATGTGCCTGTTTCAACGCAGCATCAATTCAAGTAGGCCATAAAAATGTTCTCTTATGGCAGTGGTACCCAAAGTGGGATCCCCGGTTAAATTATAGTTTTGAAACAAACAGAAATTATGGGACTGTAACTCTGAGTGTAAATGGAACCAAATTATCATGTTAGTGTTCATTTGATTCCATTTGTACAATCTGTGGGATAATTAGTGTCTATTTGGGTCATTGACATGAAAATGTCAATGGCATTTTCATGTCAAGACAATGGCAGACAATTAAAACTCACTGCAGCTCCTCGGTGTCCAGCTGCTGGGAGTGCGTGCGTCCCTGGGTGAGCTCTGCAGCCACGGCAGCGCGCTGCTCCTCCACCGCCTCCAGCTCTCTAACCAGAGCCTCCTCCTCCTCATTGAGCTGACGCAGCTCCGCCAGCAGGCTGTCCTCCTCCTCCACCCGCAGGGCAGACAGCAGCTCCAAGCACTGCCTGGGAGAGGTATTATAGTTAACTACAACCAGGGTTGGGTAAGTTACTTTTTAAAAGGAATCCCCTACAGTTACAAGTTACTTTCTAAAAATTGTAATCAGTAACGTAATCCGGGTTACCCAATTTCAAAAGTAACGTAACGGATTACTTTCAGTTACTTTTGGATTACTTTAAGCAACTCTATTTATCAGTAATTACAGTAGATACAGTATACTGTAGTTTTACTGCTGTCCCTTAACAGGTCCCAACATATTTTTTCCATTTTTCTCACATACTTTATACTTGTATTATATAAGCACAAAATAAACAAAAAATAAATAACCAAAAACCCACTTGATTGGCAGAAATAAAATAAATAATTGTACTTTGTAGTTATGAGGTTGGCATGCAGTCACTATAGGCATTGGTGTATTTTTCCCTCTTGTTTGTCTCACAGACACATTATCCTCAAACAATAATAATCTAACTAGTGTAGGCCTACTAGTAATAATTCTTTCTGCAATTTGCTACAATTTGTGTCAAACACAGCATGCTCTTATTTGGGTCAATGGGTAAGCAGAGTCAACATTCAAACAAGTCAAAACAGTCAACATTGTGCCTTCTAAACAAAAAGGCAAAAAAAATACCACATGCCATTCTCAGAAACATTAGAGTATTAACAGATATGCGACATCTCCTTTCACTTTCATGGAAAGGTCTAATGGCGGCTGCTCTACATAGCCTAGACTTCTATTGAGCATCGGGACAGTTTGTCCCTATTCAGGCTGCATGAACAGCGTCCCAGCGTCCAGTTTCTGACCCCTCAATGTCGCAACTCCGACATTAGCTGGCTATTGTGTGTGTGTGTGTGTGTGTGTTTTTTTTACTCCGTGTCGGCTCCGTGTTGTTGGAGCCTATTTAGAGAGAAGTTATTTTTATCTAAAGTTATGCTTTATCGTTTGATTGGACCTGCTTCCATGGAATACTGTAACTCTTGACTATCGAGGATTTACTGGAGCCCACTTTTTTAACGTGACAACGTGACAAACATGGAGTTTATAAGGAGGGCATCGGAGACCACAGTTAATGGATTATTGGACATCGTTTCCACTATCTAGTAAGAACACTTTTACATTTTGGTAGAAGAGATTAAAGCAGGTGACGTTGTATCAAGTTTAGAAGCGCTCCACACACACACACACGCGCGCACACACACACACACACACACACACACACACACACACACACACACACACACACACACACACACACACACACACACACACACACACACACACACACACACACACACACACACTACACACAGCTGCTCCGTCGCTGCTGCTGCTTCTGCTCTGAGATCAGCGCATGCATGCGCTCACATCGGATCACATTTTGATTGATGGGACTTGTTAAGGGATCCGTTCATAAAAAAAATGATTGAACCGGGTGTGGAGTCTGTGGACCCGGTTCCAGAAATGTAATCAGCATGTAACCCCCGTTACAATCTTGCCGTTACTGTAATCGAGATTACACGTTTTAAAATGTACCGTGAGGCGTTACCGTTACTGTTTTTTTGTAATCTGATTACGTAACGCCGTTCCTTGTAATCCGTTACTACCCAACCCTGACTACAACTAATGACATAATATACACTGCCTAGGGAGGGATATTATAGTTAACTAATGACATAACAATAACTAAAATTAAAAAATAAATATAACATTTTATTAACTGGACCAAATAAGAAATTGATTTATTAAAACTATAATAAGAAAACAAAAATGATAATACTATATTGTGTGTTCACAAAACTAAAAATGAAAGTCAAATTAGACAAAATGCTTTTAGTTTCCCCGTTACCAACCGCACACAGCTACTCTGACCTTTTTTGAGGCCTGCCTGCACCTGACAATAACCATAAGGTATAATAGTAATAAATAATACACAAAAACAGACGCTAACAAAAAGCTAGCAAACCCGCTCTGAAAACAAATTAAAACTAACTCAACTGACAGCGCCGAGATAAGATGCTTACTTGTAGTTCTGGCATTCATTCTCAGTGATGTTGAGCTGTGTGTCCAGGTGGTCCAGCAGTGTGTCTGTACACTCCTCACACAGCGGGTGGTCCACGTCCGTCTGTCCCGACATGATGTCAAACAGGTTGCTGGTCACCTATGTGCACACACGCACACACACACGCGCACACACACACACACACACACACACACACACACACACACACACACACACACACACACACACACACACACACACACACACACAATTTAGTTAGCCAATCTAGCTCCACCCACTGCACCGATGTTGGTGGAAAGTTTAGAAATTGGACCATTAAGAGGGAATTATTAGGAACCGTGATTGCAGAGCTCACCTTGAGCCTACGGCTCAGGTTCTCCATGGTTCCTCCGTCGGACGCCTCCCCTATCAGCGTGAAGCTGTTGGCGCTCTCTGTTGACATCATCCTGAACACAAACAAAATAACTTCTTTCCTTTGTGTTCATTTCAGCCAGTATGACCCGATTCTACAAATGTCTAAAAATATATCATATTAGAAAACATGTGTGTCATTTACAATGATGTCTTTAGAATTTCTCAGTTAATTATCAGCATGGTTTGTAAGACTCAACTCTAAACTGGCAGAGATTGGGATTAGGCATAATACAAGGTCTCACCGTGCAGGAGGGATGTATTTCCTGGCAACTCCATCTTGCTTGCTTTCTGCAAATGTCTCCTTGGAAGGAAATTAAAGACATTCAGAGAAAAGATCCCATAATGAGGGAAGGTAGGTAGATAGAAAACAGGTACACTATGGCTACCCGTCAGGCCTATGGCTGACCGGCTGTCTCTGCTGCCACCCATTCACTATTTCAGGTATATTTAATTAAATCTCAGAATGTCCGATTAATGAATGAACCGTTTCAAGTGTACCTCCGGTGCAGTCTCCCCTTCGTTGCTGTCAGTCTGCTTACTAGGAGTCACAGTGACTAGTGGAGCTGTTCAGGGTGAGAGAGAGAACGAGAGAGACAACGAAAGGAGAGAGAGGGGGGAGGAAGACACTTAGATGAAAATAGCCGTTGAACTACATGCTCTCCAGCTTGTAGACTGAATAGTTTGGGCTGTTTTTATTCAAATACACCCCCCACCATTAATAGCAGTATTCATATGTACAATGCTAAAAACATGTTGTCCCACAGCCCTGACAATGAACATGGACAGTGCAAACTCCGGTGTTAACTGTGGCCATTAGAACAACACGACAACAAACCCCTAGACCTACCGATCAGCTCCTGGATGGTGACACGGTCCAGGACGTTGAAGGAGGTGTCCAGTTTCAGAGGCTGGCTGCAGCGCTGACACACAAAGCTGACCTGCATGGTGCTGCTAGACGATTTGGAGGCCTCCATCCCTAGACTGCTACTGCTGCTGCTACCAGCTGAAAGTCGAAGCACAAGCGCACAAAGCAGGGGTCATGCATATGACTTATGGTGCTGAATCCACTCTTCTAATATGCCTGCAGGGGTGACAGACATCTGCTCCCAATGCGTTAGCTCCCGGATATCTGCTCCCAGGTGGTTCAGACAACTGCTCCCATCCGATTATATTTCACGATATATACACTGCCCCTGATTATATTTCACGTATCATTTGCACACGTATTATTTCTTAACACCACTCCAGTAAGAATAACACTACTGTTGCACACGTATTATTTCTTAACACCACTCCAGTAAGAATAACACTACTACTACTACATTTCTAAGTCTATATTTTTGGGGACTGTCATGTGATATAATTTAACATTTGGTTTCGATTGTGGTGATTGTGTTAAGGGTTGGTATGCATGCACGTCTATTGTCAGCAAGCAATATCAAGGGTATATGGCCTGGGCAGGGCAATATCAAGCCAATATCAAGGATAATGGCTTGGTATGCAGTGATAAGTGTTGGTATGCATGTCTATTGAAAATGCATAGTCCCACATGTCCCACACACAGTTTTAATGCTGGGTACTTCGCATTGTATTTGGGAATACTTTTTTTTGCCCACCCCTGATTACTAGGCCTACAACAACAACTACTACTACTATTACTACTACAACTACTACCACAGATACTGAACGAAGGATACATTACATCGTACTACCAAACCAGAGGCAGTATCTGTGATGTGACGTTAACTGACCGGAAACGGAAAGAGGATTTATTCACCACTTGTTAAAACGTAACGACAAAGTCGATTCATAGGCTAATAGTCATACTGTTGGTGTGTTTGAAACAATATGTCACTAATTATATGTCAAATACACACGTACGTAACAAAAAACTAACATAAAAAAAGAAAACTAGCTCCGTTATATGTCGGTGGGAGCCATTGTCTGGCTAGTGGGATTAGTGGGAGTTTGCCGACCGGGGAGCAGATGGCGTTGGGAGCAGATGACTGGGAATCGCCTGCAGCGTACCTCTTGGTGTTAAAGGGGAGTGTGCTTCATTTGTACCACTTGTACGCTCTCAGAAAAAAAGAAGCATCTAAAGAACATGAGAATACATCTGATGTCATCAAGTTGTTTCACCATGTTAGTGGTTTTCTTCAGACCTCCATTTTTGGGAACACAGAATGGGGGAACTTTTTTTAATCTTGTTTACCCAACACCTCGAGGTACATCAATGACATAGTAAAATGTTGAAAATGGGTGGAATTCCCCTTTAAAGCATCTCAAAGGCCCTGAAAAACAAGACTTGGTCAAGCGTTCTCGCGTTTGTTTTCATCCATTTAGGTTTTCTTGACTCAGAAGATCATTCATGTTTATTTATGTTAATCGGGCATCCTAGTTTCATGTTCTCTGCATTTTGTGAATATGTATCGATACAGAAGAAGCTATTGCAATAACTTAACGAGTTGTTGAGATTGATAACATAACATAATAACATCTCGTTTGAACACACAGACCTTTTCACTGTCAGAATGCAGTAGTTAGACGTGCCGTGTGTGAGTTAGCTTTTAGCCAGCAGTTTAGCACACGGCGCTTGGTTTGACTCACTGTTGGTCGCTCTGGGGTTGAACTGCGTTTCTTAGTAAACGTAGAGCTCCTCTTCGGCCCCTCGCCTTTAAATAAATATATTTATAATACGTGTTTTGATTCTACTAGCATTTAAGCGCGGTGTTTACATGTTTCCTTCTAGTCACGGGACTATCGTTTATTAGTTCACCAACTTCCTTATTGTTGTTTTGACCGGATGTGTCTGCGTCTATTTCTTCTTCCTCTCCTTTGGGGTGAATGGTGGTTGGCAGCGTGCCTTGCCGCCACCTACTGGCCTGGAGGGAGGTACAGGCACTTACTCTGAGTGCAGTTCTAGTTTTAGATTGTAGTTCAATATACTGTAAAACATTAAAGAGACTTTAGTTGTTGCTGTACGATACTTTAAAACGCTTGTTACACGCGCGCCTAAAATGGCGCTCATTTGTGCCGGCCTCGTTGAAAGCGGTGTATTATTTCCAACTTCAGTTTGTCCCTATTCAGGCTAGTTTTTGACCCCTCAATGTCACAACTCCTCCAGCCCAGTAGGTGTCGCTGCAGGCTGTGTAGTGTACTGAGTCTGACCGTCTGGTCTGTTCTCGACCGCGGTCGTGACGTCAATACAACCAAGTAACAATAATAAATAGTTAGCGGGAAAAACTCACGAGCAGCTGTACTGTTCCGTCAACAAGAAGGTAATGTTTTGTTGTAACAATACACAACTTAACGATAGGATTATGACAGTCATGTTTCAGCCGGGTTAATATATTGTGTTGTTAACTGCGAAAAGCTCTCCGTTTCCCCCAGTCATTCAGTTGACAGTCATAATGTCTTCATACAAACTTACCCCCAGCGCTTCACAGAATGAGTGTCAAGTGACAGAGGGAAAGTGTTTGGGTCAATACTCATATGTGATCATTGATGATGAAATAAGACATCAATGACAGTCCGTGTTAGGGAAACAATAGCTGTGGACGGACCATAGCTCCATTGCTGTTATGATTCTGCCTCATGCAGTACTGCAAGGCAGAATCACAGAAGCAGTGGAGGATCAGAGCTATGGCAGATAAAGCTAAGGCAGTGGCCATCATATCTTTTATTTTCAGTATCACGGACCCCGACGTCACAATGTGTTACAGTGTTACATGCTGTATCGATTTGTATGTACCACTTAAACAGAATCAAATCGATAGTCTAAGGCCTAGGCTTATGTTATGCAACACTGGCTAGCCAGTGTTGCATAAGCCTTGACTTTGATCAAGGCTATCTATCATATCTATGTATTTATTTTTATCAGCCTAACCTCTACTTTTGTATCAATGATTTATGAAAATGCTAATTATCCAATGTTACAGAAATGAGTTTCATGCTGATATTGTTGCAGTTCCAATTTTGTCTGATTGTGTCTTTGTGCCATCACTTTCCATTTTATTAATTGTGTATTTCATAACTGCAATCTAACTGAGTGCAGGTCTAGTTTGATTAATCAATTAATCCGTTTGATTAATCAATTCATCAAACTGCGTTCCCTTTTGGATAAAACTGGTTTCCTGGCCTGAAAAGGCATTTTCTCTTTTAATAAAATGCTGGAGAGTACTCCTGTTACTGAACAACTATTACAAGTATATCCCAATAGGTAGTGGTTCAGAATATAGACTTATTTAACTTATCCAAATAAAATCACTCACCTATCCTACAGTTCAATTTTCCAAATTGTTGGAATTTCCTGTTTTGCAATTGCACACATGCACACGCACAACAGACTATGTCCATTATGGAGTACTATGTCAGGCATGCAAAAATGCGTATTGTATGACACACAGACAGGCATGTTCTGCCTGGCTTCCATAGTATGGGCTCGCTGAGTTTGCAATGACTGACTCTGTTTCTGTATAGTTAGATGTTCTGATGACACCATTGATTCGGGGATTACAGAGTACCGGTATAATGAAATGATAACCTCAAGTCACAGTTACACGTACGCACACACTATTTATTTTTGCTCTGTTTGTTTTTTAGGTTTAATTAGTAGAAGAAGACAATGAAAGCCCCACAGGAACAGGATGTCAAAAGGGGGATCACTGTCCTCTGGGAGACCCTGCAGTGTCCTATATGGTCAGTGTCTGTCAAACACAGAATCACCATTGTCCAATTCAAGCACTCAAGAGGAATTCAGTTATTTGTGGTGATTAATAGATTAGTAAATTACTGTACTTTGCATTTTTACAGTCTGGATTTGATGAGTTCACCTGTATCCACGAAGTGTGACCATCACTTTTGCAAGTAAATAATCCTTTTATTCTTGATATGCTATTTTCCCTTTATATACTGTACTGTAAATCTGAAGAATGTATTCATTATCAACACTGTGCTCTACCTCATCAATTTCATTCACAACATACTTTTATCTCCCCCACAAGATATTGTATTATGCACCTTTTTGGAAGCGGTAAACAAAGGGAGACCAGCTGTCCAATTTGCAAAAACAAGATCACCAGAAGGTATGCCATGCCAGAGGCGAGATAGAAACACTGAACACAGAGAGTGTACTGGCAGTTGTTATGCCGGTAGTTTGAAATGTTGCTGTATGAGTGCTTCTAAAATTAAGTATGTGATTGTTTCAAACAAATAGGAGTTTGCAGGAGAGCCCCGGGTTTCAGAAGCGGATAGCCGGATTGAAGGACGTAATACAGGCGTATGAGCATGACACTGGCACAAATTGTAAGCATTTCTGTATTTGTTATCAAGGCTTTTATTAGTTTTGTAATGGAGATTTTCACATGAATATGGCAGTCACTCACTATGTTTACATGCTCATTCTCTTAGCATCTTGTGATTAGAACTGTCACAATTATGGCATTTTACAACATGAATAATTTTGGTTTCTAAGCTTCATAAACAAAAGGTACACATTGCACATATGACAAATAAAGTACATTCATTATTTTTATAATGTTATACAGTACTTACAAAAAATATGAATAGTGCACTTTTTACAATGTTTGAAAATATTTGAACATTCATTTTGTCAATGTGGAAGTGAAAAAAGCATTAGGCGATTATGTGACAGGCCTAGGTACAATCATCTCCACATTTTAACCTTTAGTGTTTTTTTTTTTTTTTCGGAAATAATAGATTGCAGTGTCGCATTAAATTATCAAAAATAATAGAGCCACATGCTCGAAATGTGGCGCGAGGCAACATTTGCAGATCTGTTACTTTTGTTATGTTGAATTTTAATCCAGAAAAGTAACAATTGAGCAGGGCATTACATGCAAAACTGTAATTTTGAGAATGGTCTTGCATTATAATTTTTGCTCATTCTGTTGCTTTGTAATCTGCAGACTGGACTGGAGTGGCCCAGCAAAAAAAGCATCAACCACTGTAAGCAATGGAAATAACTCTTAGCCATTCAAACTTGGCACTATGTTCAGTTATTTATCCTATGGTATTCTGGACAGGATTTTTCTCTGTCCTAATTACCTTGGTAGCTGGCTAAATACATACCTAATGTTTGCATGCCTTCTCCTTCTGCACAGTGTCACACAGGATTCATTACAGAAAGCTCCCTGTCATATTGATGGATCTTGTCCTAGAACAGCCCCTGACAGTGGTGGAAGTGAGGAAAGAAGCGCTTCAACGTCCATCTCCACCGTAGCAGGTATGCAGCCTAATGATACTGTTAGATCACTGGTTTCCAAACACTGGGTCGGGTCACCATTTGTGGGTTGTTCCGCCGGTCCCCTTATTTGTGTTTTTTACATTAATTTTTATTTTTTTGTATTTAATTTGTAAAAAAAAAAAAAAAAAAAAAAACATTCCCACAAAATATTTCAGGAAATAAACTTTCTCGAGTCCCTTGTAGTTCAGCCAGGGTCTGGAGTCTCTGGACTGTACCTGTCTTGTGGAGGCATTGCAAAGGGCTTGCTGTTAGAGAGGTTATTTACTTACAGGGAGAGGCTTATGCACTCAGCTCTCCTGTGTGCAATCTGCTAGCCAGCAGTGAAGGACAATGACAAGTGACAAAACACTAAATGCAGAAGACAGACTCACAATGTGAGAACCCATAGATCCAATCCAGCAGTTGATCAAACAATACATAAATGCAAAAAGAACTGAAGTCTGGAAACTATCAGTTATTGTCTTATTATTCTGTCAATTACTATTTTTATTTAGTTTGATTACCTTTTAATTATTTTAATTACTTTATTTTTATTTAGCTTTTAAGAATTATTTTATATTTCACCGCGCAGCAGTGTTGTGTAAAATAATGAAAATGACTTTTCAAATTAATACATTGTGTTGGCTTCTAATTAACACATAGGGCTCAGGACTAGCCAATTTTCTCTATACCTTGTGTTTATATGTTCTGAAGGATTATTTGTCATTTCCTCCTCAGCAATGGATGACTTTTCAAGGCTCATGAGTCTTGTGGACTCAAGTCCTTTTCACCCAACTAAAGACAGGGAGAAAGAGACTGACATGGAAAACAGTCCCCCTGAAGAGGCTCTGGAGCCCGCAGCAGAAACAGAAATGCTCGAGATTGTGGAAAGGTCCACAGCACCACCCAGAAACCGATGCAAGAAGAGAATCTCACACATAGAGAATGCTTCGACAGATCTGGTGTTGATTCCAGAAGAGCAGCAGTTGCCAGTTAGACGCTCTCTGCGGAACAGCAAAGGCCCAGAGCCAGAACCTGACGTCATTTTGGATCAAAAAAGGAAGCAAACTCTGGAGAGGGTTTCTGAGTGGGTCCTAAAAATCCCACCCGACGTAGCAAATTCACAGGTTGAGAAACCGGCTGAAGAAGACGCTGTTCACACGCAAAGCCCTGCTTCTCCATCAGAAAATAGTTCCCCCACTTGGACAGCACAGATTGTGCCGGATGTGAGCGCACAGAGAGAGGACCATGCTAAATGCCTCGAGGACCAGGTCTTCGGGGTGGTCTACGGTCGAGGCAGAAGAAAGAGCCGGACTATCCATCCACAACTAAGCGTGTCTGTAGACCCACCCGCCCTTCCACCCGCACCGCCTGCAGAAACACAAAGCCCGATAAAAGTCCCCAAGAAGAGAAAGAGCAACATTCTCACCCCTGCTGACTTTGTGAAGAGGAGTGTATTGGAGGACCAACTGGGAATAGCAGACCTGTCAACGGATGTAATTTTAAAAGAAAATATATTGACCACACCTAAAGGCACGGACAGGAATGGATTAGAAGATGTGGAGGAACCGAGTAAGCTGCCAGAGAATAACAACAACAAAGGCCGAGGGAGTCGTCAGCCAGGGAGAACATCAAAGAAGAGAAAGATTGACACCTGGCAGGTTGTAGACGGTGATCTTCAGGAACAAACGGACAGCAGCACTGAGAAACGGGATGCTGGGAGGAACAGGGGTAAAAACACCAAGCCAGATAAGAGCAAACCACCGCTGAAAGTGCCAAAGCCCCTTGTTATGGTCGGCGCTAGTGAAAGCAGCTCCACAGACAAACTCAAAGTTGCGCCGGTAACGGAGGTACATGTTGAGATTGAGAATTACCCCAGCAGTGAGGAACCAAGTGGAACTCCACTCGTGAGGACTGCCAGGAGAAGTAAAAGACTGAAGAGTCTCATTGAAGAAGTCCAATGCAGCCACAAGAAACCACATCCTCCCCTAAATGTAAGGGTCAACCTGCCTGGCACGGACGTGGAGAAGAACGTAGACACGTGTGTTCGTACAACGTTGGAGGGGGCGTCCAGTCAAAATGGGAATGCGGCACAGTTGGCTCAGAAAAACGGTTGTGTTGTCGACGGTGATATGGGAGGGATAGAGAAATTGGAGTCGAGCGGGAGCATGTCTATCCATCCAAGAACACAAGAAGCTGCGACCCCAGTCAAAGAGTCTGCAGCGGAAGTCCCTAATAGTGGAAGTCCTCGCGAAGCCGCTGACGCCTGCTCTGTGGCAACGGTCCCAGATTCTATGAGTCCTGGCAAAACAGCGGTGCAAAATTCAGCCGGTGAAAACGATAGTCGAGATGAGCCACCTCCGAGCACAACTCTGCTCGAGAGAGATCAGATGGAGACGCCGGTGAATCAGAGCCAGTGTGTTGAAATCGAAGAAGACAAGAAGAATGACAGCGAGCTGGACACAGAGCAGTTGCTCAAGAGCTTTAAAGCTGTTAGGAGAAAATCTTTCCATCTTGGAATTTCAGCCTCGAAAACAAGGCAACATGATTCAGACAGAACAACAGAAGCGAGTTGTGACATTGATGCAGGAATCAAAGATAAGGCAGACCAGAGTTTCATAGGTACAAAGAAACATCTGCATTATTATTCAGGCAATGTAACAGAAGTGAATTGTCCTGTGGAGTCTGGAATCAAAGATGCAACAGAGCAGGATTACTTGGGTGTAAAAGAACACCGGCATTTGAATTCAGATGAAGTAATAGAAGTGAACTGTCATGTCGGCCGCGAAATCAAAGGCGTAACAGACCCACAGATGACAGGGAAAAAAGATCTCTCCGTCATCCAAGATGGGCTGTTACAAGAAACAGAATTGACCTCTCCTTGCTCGGATTTGATCCCCCCTTCTACCGCCCCCACTCATAAGGAGTCACGGCTTCAAGCTCAAAGGGGCCTGAAAAACTGCTCTGTCGCCAAGGTAGATCAAGTCGTGGTAGAGAGTTCAATCCCAGATACCAGTGGAAACATTCAGGACGGCGTTGTGAAGGGCCTCTCTGACAATATTGTCGGCAGCATCCTCACGCCTAATTTCGTGGCTAAAAGTCAAGTGGAAAGCCCAGGCGCTTCTGGCCTCTACCAAGCATCCAATTCTGGACTGCTCTTTCCAGCCTTTTTTGCGTCTGAGGAAGATGCGCTGAATGGGACCCCGGCGCATCCAAAACAACAGGACAGTGTCCTACAGGAAACAGGTGAAACCGAGGAGTCGGATGGAAGACGCAGCATTTTACCAGAATCTGTTTGTGTCCCGATAAAGCCATACACTGGGGACACAGTCGAACGTGTGGCCAATACAGAAAGCTCTTTGACTCCCGATGGCCTGATACCGCCAGTTGTTGAAATGACCCGCCAGGCAGTAGAGGTCAGCCAAATAAGCAGCGATTGCACTGGTGATTCCCCCATCAAGGCTGGCACAAGGAAGAAAAGAGCCCACAGGTTGCAGTTGTCGTCATCGTCAGAATCAGAACTTAGTGTAGGGAAACGGAGGCTGGCTACTGCTGGTCTGGCAACATCTGCTTGCACATCGATGACAGAGGAAGAGTCTTCAGATTTACTCCTACGCCAAGTTCAGGGTCAGGGAGATTGCGAGGAACGCAACGGTCATGGAAAGAATGGCTCAGATGGTGCGACAGAACAACCGGGTCATCCCCATGACACTCTCAGCCCAGACGGTGAGGTTTCCACGAGCCAGGCCTCTGTGGACTTGTTCGGCACCCCAGAAGACTGTAAGTAATTTTTTGATGAAAACATTTGTTATTATTCTTCATATGATATATATTTTTTTTTTCTCAATGGTATCGGACATTGTCCGGCATTTATTTATATATTATATAAATAATATTACTCCTGAGGAGGTGCGTCTTGAAACCTGTCCTGAACTGGGTATCCAGACGTAAAATCTAATCCATTTACATTTTATGTTGTTATTGGTCATATAGCCCTTAGCCCTTCACTAAGTCCCTCCCCAATCTGACCTTGTCCAATAAGCACGATAAAGGGGAAAGGGAAGCTTGACCTGCATAGCAACAGTTAGCAACTATTTGGATTACCGGTAGCTTTGGACAGTGGCTAAACCCCGCCCCAAAGGGTGGGGTTTTGAGAAGGGCTCATTAAGGCTATTTGCAATTGTCTGACAATTAATAATCAAATAATATGTCATAATAGTGATGGCCCTACTGTCCTATTATACAGTGTCACAGTGACTGTATTGACCATTGGCAATATTCACACAACCACTCTGCCTGTTTCTCACTTTCCCCAAATCTCTCTCTCTCTCTCTCTCTCGCTCTCTGTTTCTGTCTCTCTCCCTCCAGTACACAGTAGTGGTTTGGTTTCTGAGGAGGAGTGTGATGAAAGTGGAGATCAGAACGTCAACCTGGTGCCAGGTTCTCCGGTCTTGGCCCAGAAGAGACAATCTCCGTGGTAAAACAACACTTTTCCTACACTACATGTGACATTACACTACAGTGCTATACCCTTACTGGCAAACAGTAAACTCTGCAGCTGTGGTTCTCAAACATTTGGAGTTTGTGTCAAGGAAGATCTACGAAATCTAGTATTATTTAATGTTTTTGTGCCAGGAATGCAGGAAACCCAGAAACGACCAGACAGGTGGAACAGGACATGACTGACAGCGAGTCAGAATCAGACAGCCAAGTGCAAGGTATTAGTGCAATTATCCCATCCCTCCTTTGCGTCCCTGGCATAATTATTATAATTATTTTGGAAATGATCAAATCTAAACTGAAATGTGTAAACCCCTACTGGGAATAAGTATATAAATCTATGTGATCTGTCTGTCTGTAGAACCAACGGAGGCTCTTTTGGAGACAAAAAAGAAGCCTAACTTCAGGAAGAAGGTACTCATGCACACACACACACACACACACACACACACACACACACACACACACACACACACACACACACACACACACACACACACACACACACACACACACACACACACACACACACACACACACACACACACACAGTTTGTATTTCTATGCTTGCAAGGACATCAATGATTTAGCACAGTGATTTTGTGAATGCCAATGGCCATTTTAAAGTTGTTTTGTGTTTTTGTATGTTTATTTGTGCATGTTTAGAAGCGTCCAACCAAAGACAAAGAAAACGGTAAGTGGTTTTGTACTGTATATTGTTGTTTAGGTTTGAGTGTGACTTTTCAAATAGTGGATGTGTGTGCGTTTGAAATAAACTGTCCCAGACGGTTAGCACAAATGTCTGGGCACCTAGGCTGCCAGGCCCTGTGGGTTCAACTCCGTGCCAGATGTCCTTTTCTTCCCCCTCTCCCCTTTTCCCGAGTACATGCTTCTTTAACCACTGCTGCATTCTTGTAGGTACAATGCAAAGCCATTTAATGGATTCTTGTTCTTCACAGTGTATCTCCCAACATGTGACATGACCGATTCTGTGGCGTCATCACAATCCTCCTGCGACTACCTCCCTACGCAGGTAAATGCTATTGCAACCGTGGGTTTCATTATGTCATGTTTTATGCATTGACTCCCTCTCCGCTCTTCAAAAACCCTCAGTCGCATTCAATTTATGTAGAATTTAGGCAAAGGCATCGTATGCAAGATTAGAAATTGTAACTCCAGCTTTTTGCTTGATCAGCTGTATTTATTTGAAGTCAATCTTGGAACCCATTCGGTAAAGGAAAAAAAAAGCCTTCTTTTTGGGGGTCGGTGGCCAATGTTTGGGGACCTTGACATGACATAGTTTGTGATTCACCAATAACAAAACATAGGTTTTTCAGAAGACATTAGAATCTGGTCTCGGTGGCTTAAGGTCCAATTCTGCTATTAGTGGAATTTATACCTGGTGAAAGATTTGTTTTTAAGTATGTCATGTCCCATCCTGCCCAATAGATGGCAGCAGTCACTGCATGTCTTTATTACCCAACAACTGAGATCCTGTCATATACAGCATGACAGACGACCTGCCCAGCTCACTTAAAAAAAAGAAATGGTGTCCCTCAGCAGTTTACTAAATTGCATTTCATTTATGTCGGGGAGGAGAAATACTGCCTTGGAGATGATTTCTTGTTTTTTGCACCATCCATCTTCCAGTGTGTTTTCAACTTCTATCCGTCTGCGTTTTTGACTTTGAACTGGAGCTGGACTGACTCTGATAGTTTAGAGAGCGCGCGCGCGCGAGAGAGAAAGAACGAGCCCTGGTTCAAACACAGCTGAGCATACAGTGTGTGTGTGTGTGTGCGTGTGCGTGTGCGAGAGGGGAGGGGGGGCGTTAAACATAATTTATATTTCATACTTGGTTGGATGCCAGTGGGATGCACCACATTGTTTCATGCTTTTTTCCACTTGAGGCTTGCGGTTAAAAATGGCCAAGTGGATTTCACAAAATCACCGTCCTAAATTATCTATCAGCAAGTATAGTAAACTCAAAGTCTGTGCGTGTGTGTGTGTGTGTGTGTGTGTGTGTGTGTTGACGGTGGACATATAATCGATGTGCTCCTGCTGTATGCTGAAACGATTTAATCCAGACGGTTGGTATCAGTCTATTGATAGCAGTGACATAAACATTCACACATAAGTTGTAGTAGCAGTGTTCGGTTTACACTGCAGTTGGTTCACACTTTTTTCAAGTCACAAGGACCCCCAAATTCATATGTTTTTCAAATCCCACCCTGATTGAAGGTTGGGGTTTAAAAAGCAAAAACAGCAGAGATGCTCGCTGTAGATCAGCAAACAGGGCGACTGTGGCTCAGGAGGTAGAGCTGGTCATCCAGTAATCCGTGGGTCGGCAGTTTGAATCCCAACTCCTCTGGCTCCTGTCTACATGTCGAAGTTTCCTTGGGCAAGACACCCAGCCCCAAATTGCTCGCGATGTGCCGGTTGGTACCTTAGTTGCATGTCTTCCACTACAATGGGCGTGTGAATGTGTGTGTTTAATTGGTGAATGTACTGCACTATGTAAAGCGTCTTGGATAATGGCACTATATAAATACACCATTTACCAAACATAAATGGACAAAGTGCTCAAAATGATTTTAATGCAACGTCAACTGCTAATGGCGAGGACCCCTTGCCCCTAGAAATTAGACACAATCACAACAATATGAACACAGATGGCACTTTAATGCGGGGTGTAAATGGGGTCAGACTCTGACAGGAATACTGCCTGTTTACCTCCCTCTTTTACCTTGCACGCTCTCTTTCTATCTCTCTCACTTTTACTGATATGCTGGCACTAACTAAGTGTTTTCTAGCCCCGGATTTACCCGCCATCACAGAGGTGTGTGTGTGTGTGTGTGTGTGTGTGTGTGTGTGTGTGTGTGTGTGTGTGTGTGTGTGTGTGTGTGTGTGTGTGTGTGTGTGTGTGTGTGTGTGTGTGTGTGTGTGTGTGTGTGTGTGTGTGTGTGTGTGTGTGTGTGTGTGTGTGTGTGTGTGTGTGAGAGTGAATGGGTATTTATATAGCACCTTTATCCAAGGCACTTTACATAGCTTGTGCATCATATTCATCCAGTCACACACACAGTCATACACTGACGGCAGTGGAAACCATGCAAGGTACCTACTAGCACATCGGGAGCAATTAGGGGTTCAGTGTCTTGCTCAAGGGCACTTCGACACTAACTCTGGGTGTGTGTGTGTGTGTGTGTGTGTGTGTGTGTGTGTGTGTGTGTGTGTGTGTGTCTAATCACAGCAGTGTTATAGCACCTAACGTCCACTGTGCTATATATACAGTGGTCTTGCTATATATAAAGTATTCTCTCAGATTTATGTGTAAATATGTAGATTTATGTACCTCCTTGGTCTCCCTTGTGCTTTCCCCCCACAACCTTTCTTTTTCTATGGAAAAATGATATAATGGGAACTCAAAAACGAATTTCACCCACTCTTTTACTTTGCAATGTGATGGATACTAATATTTTACATATTTCAATTTTCAAAATAGTCAATCTGCAAGTTTTTCTTCATTGTCTTTCTTCATTGTACTGCACCCCTCCTTGTCTCTTTCGACTTTCAGCAAAAGCTGGAGATGAAGGAAGAGCTGGCGCGGATGGAGAAAATGATGGCGGCTCTGACGGAGGCACTCCGGGCCAAGGAGAGCGTTTCTTCTCAACAAGACGCTGTGACCTCTGACCTCCAGCTGCCGCAGCTCCAAACCAGCACATCCACAGGTACCCGACATGGTTTAAAGTCCCTGATGTCGCTACTCGGCTGGTTTCAGACGTTTAGATTCCATAGATGTCAGGAAGTGTGTCTTCTATGGAAGCCACAAAAACAATCTTCTCTACAGCTCCATGGTGCATTGACTAAGTTATTTTAGGGATGTCCCGATACTGTATCGGTATGGGGAAAAGTATCGGATTGGCCCTTTTTTGGTTCATATCACTATCGGCAAATACTGTATCGTTACCAGAAAGTATATTCTGCTTAAATTGTAAATTGCAATTGTAAATTCAACTAATGGGTACAGTATGTATATGATGCGTTGCAATGTTTTCACTTGATGTAAATCGCTCTGGATTAAGAGTGTCTGCCAAATGCCTAAATTGTAATCTCTAAACTACTGACATAGTGAAATGTTGAAAATGGGTGAAATGCCCCTTTAAGCACAGTACTTGAGTAAATGTAGTTATGTTTCACCACTGCTGTTTTCTCTGCAGAAGGCCGTGACCTTCACTTGTCGCTGCCATGTGTCCAGAGGGAGGACACGGCTGGGCTTTCTGCCAGGTAGGCACGTCCTTTCCTGATGTTATGTGACAATACCTGACATCAGTGATCTTCAAAGTGTGTTCTGGGCTCGTCCTTGTACCCTATCAAAGTGTAGTACAGCGCAATGGTTTCATGGCAAGATTTTAGCCTTGCAGATCCAAGGGTAAGACTAGAATATTTTGTTGTGGTCGGTGGCACATTGCTAGTACTGTCGCCTCACAGGTGGAGTGTCCTGGGTTTGATTCTCACTAGCAACTGTGGGTGCTGGCGGCCTCTCTCCTCCACCGCGTCCTCAGTGCCCATACTCAAGTTGGTGAATGGGTTGGTGAATGGACTTTTCTGTGTGGAATTTGCATGTTCTCCCTGTGTCCCCTAGAGTAAATACCCTCACAAAAACATTTAGTAATCCCGGGCTCTAAACTGCCTCCCCCTGGCTCCTGATGGAAGGGACAGGAACTGGTTGGAATGACGGGTTCCTTCCACAAGCTACATTCAACGAGGGAAACCTGACTCCTGTCAGGTGAAAAGAAGGCAGCTTGGACTCCTCATGCATTGAAGGAAGTCCAGTCTGCTGCCTCCCCAGGTTGGCGGAGGGTGTGTAGAGCCAGGATCAGATTAAATAATTGGCACAAGGTGAAAAATGGGTCACAAAATCGTGGGATAGAAAAATATAAAAAATAATATTTTGTTGGATGAGATTTTGTCCACCATTCCATGCTGCATATTAGATTAGGCAGATGATGATCAAAATAATACTTATTTTACATGGTCCAATTTTGACTTCTTGTAAATTACCGTATATACAATAATGCATGTGTTTAACAATAATTGAAATCTTGAGAACATATAATGAACAGATCCATTTGGTTTCATGTTGTATTCTAAAGAGTTAACAATCTACCACAAAAATCAAATTTGGTTTAATTTTTACATTCTCAAGAGTTACATCTGGTTAACCAACTTTCCTCATTTAGCCTGGGGACCACCTGGAATCCTTTCAAGGACCACTGGTGGTCCCCGGATCACCTGTTGAAAACCCCTGTTCTATAGAGCGTCGCCATCCCAGAATCTTTGTGACGTCTGTGCCAAATTTTTCTTTATCACAGTGGTCCCAAAATGTTTGCCGTCTCCCCTCTGGGGTGCAAACTAGTGAAAATAGCTGATCTACAATTGGCTATTTTTACTTCTACTTAAAAATGTGTTCTCTAAATTATGGATATGTTCCAAAGGGACGATTATTGCCATAATACTCATTGGGAACCACTGTTGGAGGACTGCTGCCTTACATAACCAATGTATACCCCAACGCATGTAATAAAACCTTGACTTTGACATTAGCTTTTGGTAAACTTTGAACACCTTGAAAGACAATAGATCGTAAATACATGAGGGGGGGGGGGTATAATTATATTTCAGTGGTGCAGCCATTTTACAACGGAACAATAACTCATGCAGGTAATTGTCTTGTCTTTTGGCAAGCCACAAATAAACTTTGCATTTGAGCGTGCGTGCGTGTGTGCGTGTGTGTGTTGTGCGTGTGATCTGAAGAGGACGGGCAGATAATCTCCCTAATGAACAGCACAGTGTGTGCTTATGCTGTGTGGGAGAATACAGAAGTCATTAGTGACTGCATCTTATTTGTCATTTGGGGCACTTAGAGGAAAACTTGTGTTGCTGGTGTAATTCATCTCCCCTGCTTGACTGCCTAGCATCCCCCCTCCCCCCACCCCGCTGCATTCTAAGTGCTGTCCTCTTGGCGGGTGGGTGGAGGAGCATGGGATTGCATGATGAGCTGTGAGGCATTATTGTAGGAGACATGGGATTGCGTGGAGACCTTGTATTGTTTGTGTGTTGTTGTCTCTCCAAGGTTGAAGGCATGCTGGAGATAACAACACGAGTTTGTTCTGCACTCTGTACAGCTAGCACTGCCGGCCACAGTAAATGAAAAGCGTCTTTTTTGCAGAAAATGAAGATTATCTTATACTTAAAACAAAACAATGCCCCTTTTCTTTATATTGTCAATTAGGTGATGGAGTTATCTGCTTTAGCAGACAGTATAAGATTCCAATGGAAGTGCTTTTTGCTACTTTTCAAACTTTCCCTATATATTTGCGACACAATCAAAAACATGATTTCAGATGTTTTTCCTTCCAACAACAATGATACATGAAAATGTTTGATTAAAAAAAACCCTGTAAAACTACAAGGTGCACAGCGTTCAGTTCTCTGCGTTCCACTAAAGGCTGACACTCCTGTCTTCCTGGTCCCCAGGCAGTCGGACGCAGCGGCCAGGGCCCCCAGCCCCCCTGTAAAGCCATCTGGTATGGGAAGGAGAAGTGATGTTCCCGGTCCCACCCTGCCCGGCCCACCTCCCCAGCACGACGCTAACCCAGAACCAGGTCAGTGAGAGAGGCACGGCAGCCTCCATCCTTCATGCACTAACAGGACCAGGCATGTGGTCATTTGTCAGAGGAAGATGGAGATGATGATGATTGTAAAACCGGAAAGTATTGAAGGTGACATCTTTCTCTCTTTGGGGTTTTGACGCTATTGCTTGACTTTCCAAATAAGGTATTGTTTTCACTAAATGGAATGTTCCAATGGATGCTATGTAATTATTTAGGCTCAAGGCAAGCTCTCGTTAATAGATGTTATATACTGTATGTATAAAACCCACAGACACACTTAACTGTTTTATATACTGTATGTAGTTCACTAGCTCTCAACATGGGTAGTATAGTAGATCCACAAGCTCTCAACATGGTATGATGCTATGCATTGTGAGCTTGTAGATCAGTGAATTCGTGCTGGTTGTCGACAAATTGCTGACACTGAGCGTCAATCAGTTTTTTAAAAAAAAGACGGACACTTCCCCAGCAAGGTCCACATTTCTTTCCTTTTTTTGTCCTGTACATTCCATTGTTGTACTGGAGTGAAGTGGACAAGAATTCAAGCCAAGTCAAGTTTAATAGCAGAAATAAAAAGCAAAAATGGCCAAAATGCTGACTTGCAACAACTAATTTAGCTGAGCTCGAGGGGGGGGGGGGGGGGGGGGGGGGGGATTTCAGCAAAGATAGACTGTAGTTCTACAGTCTGCATTAGTGATGGGACAATTAATCGTATAATCAATTAATCGCGATTACACATCGATGTGCAGCTGTTAAAAATCGATTATTATAATTATTATTTTTAGCGGAGCAAAAAGGCGGAACTAATGTACGAGTGCACTCCAGTTCCATACCAGAACGATTAGAGTGGCGCACCCACCACTCGCACTCTATACTTTCGTTTTCAGCTATCAAAACAAAGAAGTCGCCGTGGCAGAGGCAAAGAGAAAAAATATCCCAGAAATGGAACGCTATGGATTGTACGAGGTTGATTGGACACGGGAACTCGAGAAAGCTCACAGCGTCGACCATCTCGGAAATCTGGCCGAGACGTGACGCATTGACGCTGTAGTTGTTGGGCTCCATAAGTGCGCAACACGGCCTGGACTCCGTTGCTCTGTACGAATTTGGATGTTAATTCTTTAAAGATAAAAGTTCAGACAGACTTCGTAATTCCAGTTGCCTTTTCTACATGCATGGGCAGCTGTGTCCGCACGATGGTTGTCTTGTCTGTCAGTCAGTACAACTTGCACACGTTGAGTTGTGTCGAGTTCCAGTGTCCTCTCAATATCATCCCAAATCCCAAACTAAAGCAGTGCTTCCGAAAATGGGTCCGAGGACCCCCTGGGTCCTTGAGACTAGTGTACAAATGAGAACCAGGAGTATGTACATAACGGGTCCACTTGGTTCAATTTTGTACACAGAGTTAAATTAACATTGATTTTAAAATAAAAAAATGGGGTCCCATAGATAGCAATTCCATCAAATGGGGTTCTATAGACAAATGCATGTGAAGAGTTGAGAATAATGGCTAGTAGTCTTGGGCAATATACCGGTATTACCGTTTACCGCGATATTGGAAATCAATACCGAGTAATATCGTTGGGTCTGTGAAAAATATCGAATACCGAATATCGTCAAATACCGACATTATACTGTATTCTATTAAAATATGAGCAATGAGACTTAATTGTAACTATACAAACAATTTTCATGTTCACACATGCCTAAACTAGCCCTTATTTGGGCTAGGCTTTTTGGAAACAATGTATTTCCAACTCCAGTTTTTCCCTATTTAGGCTGCTTTAACAGCAGAGCGCTCAGTTTGTGACTCCTCAAAGTCGCAAATTCTGAGAACTAGGTGACTGGTGCAGCGTTCCAACTCTGATTGCCGTCAATACCGGTAATATCGAATATCGAGCTAATTAAGACATTATCAATACCGATATTAAAAAACCAATACCGCCCAAGACTAATGGCTAGACCTGCAAAGAAAGTACTCTGTTATGGGTGTTACTTGCATATCTTTTCAAATAGGGCCTGTGGGCTAAATTAGTGTCAATTTGGGGGTACTTGGTATGAAAAACATGTGGGTACATCCACTGCGTTAAACCAAATGCTCAAACCATGCAGCATAGTCTCAAGAACTGACCCCAAGCTTCCTTAATGACACAAAACTAAATCCCTGAATAAGAAAAAAGTCACCTTCCAAGCAAAGAATATAGAATAAAATTAGACAAAGAATCGAAAATGTATTGATCTGTATTATCTGTACATAATACAGATCTCATTTTTAAGAAAGCTGCTTAAAGTTTCTTAGTTTCATGAGAAGTAGCCTAGATGGCCTGGGTGTTCACTTAAACTGTTTATTGCTATACTCTATTTGGTCGCGGACCCCCATGTGAAAATATTCTATGGACCCTTGGAAGCAGAAGCAAAGATTTGAGTTAAATATGTGCACTATGAAAATTATACATGTTCTTAATGATTAGAACTCACTTTGTTTATTAGTTCCACAGTGACTTAGTGATTAATAGTGAGTGATTAATCATGATTAATCAGGATTAATCAAAATCGTTACATTGCCCAATTAATCGGGATTAATCGTTATCGTGACCCCCAGAATCGATATGTAATCGCATCGCCAGGTACCTGGCGATTCCCACCACTAGTCTGCATGTGCACAGCCCAATGCTACAACAGCACAGGTGCAACAGAGCTGCAATCAAACCCTGCAACACATCATAACCCAACTTCTACTGCCTGTTAATGTTTTAATGGCAGTGGAGAGGCAGGCATTAAAATGCAATTAAAAAATCAAACAAACAAACAAAAAACATAAAACAAAACGTTTATAAGCACCAGGATGAGATACGACTGTGGCAGTAGACTTTTACAGAGGTTGGTTAACGGTAGCTAATGGCTGTTCCCATCATGACATTTTATTTAATTGCCATTAACAATTTGCCTTTTGTTTTTTTGCATTGGGACATGGTAATTGAAAATTGCATTTCTGTTTGGCTTTTAGGCTTCACAAGAAAACATTGCACAGGGCAGATATGACAAATTAATTTAATACACAGAAATTACCAAACAAAGCAACACATCACACAGCAGTGTGTCGCATTTTGATGTGTTGTGAGCTTCTGTTATTCTCATTTTTTTGTGAACTGTGACAGGACATTTATTATGATGGTGTTGTGTTAACACCCAACTCTGCCATGATGAACTGCCGACGCTGTGAGACAGACAGCGCCGGCTGTCTCACAGCATCGAGTTCTATAGAGTTCTATAGCAGCTAGGGGTTTTCAACCTTTTTGACACCAGGGACCACCATTTATTCAGCATTTGAGCTACGGACCACCATTTAATGACATTTTATCCCCAAAGACCTAAAATTAAAGAATTCTTTTGGTTTTGTTCACGATTCCAGGCTGGATTTGGGGAAACCAAACTTGTAGACCTCTTCGGAAACCGAACTTGTAACAGTGTAGACTTCTTAATTAAACAGTGCTACTTCAGATTAATATTTTAACTCTTGAGAGTGTGAAAATGAAACCAAATGGACCCGCAAAGGTCCATTTGATTTCATTTTTACATTCTCAAGAGTTACATCTGGTTAACCAACTTTCCATCATTTAGCCTGGGGACCACCTGGAATCCTCTCAAGGACCACTGGTGGTCACCGGACCACCTGTTGAAAACCCCTGTTCTATAGAGTTCTATAGAGCGTCGCCGTCCCAGAATCTTTGTGACGTCTGTGCCATTTTTTTCTTTATCACAGTGGTCACAAAATGTTTGCCGTCTCCCCTCTGGGATGCAAACTAGTGAAAATGGCTGATCTACAATTGGCTATTTTTACTTCTACTTAAAAATGTGTTCTCTAAATTATGGATTTTCTTGATTCCTTAATGAAATTTCTGGGGATCATTGAATCATTGAAATAGTGGGACCCATCAAAATGTGTCTGCGACCCACAACTGGGTCCCTCTCGAGCCGTGTGTTTGAGAACCAGGTGGCCTATCATGATGACATGGTCAGAACAGGGGAGAATGCCAGGGTTAAAGCGTGTTTTTTTTTTGCTCTCTTGGCGTATAGCACGGCAACACTCTGGACAGTCCAGTAGAGAAGACCCTGAGGCTGAGAAGAGGAGTTCACAGGCCAAGCAGGCGGACGGACCGCTGGGCCAAGCAAATGGCTCATTACTGTCATTATCTGCAGCGCAGTGCAAAGCTCCAGACAGAGGTGATGCCAGAGCCGCCATGGGCAGGGTGTCCTCGCTGGCACTCGGTCCCCACAGGACTCCTTCGCTGGTGCTGGTGTCCTCAGGACTGGGCTCAAATGAGCAGGTGATTATTTTATTCTTTTTACTTTCTTACGTTTTACTTTATTCCCAGTTATCATGGAGTATTCAACAGGTTGTGTTCTGTAATCTTCTTAAAAACAAATATGTTACAATGATACAGTATAGTAAATGTGTTAAAGCAGGGGTTTTCAACCTTTTTCATACAAGGGCCCACCATTTAGTCAGAATTTGAGCCACGGACCACCATTTGAGGACATTTTAGCCCCACAGACCACAAAACTAAAGATTTATTTTGCTTTTGCCCACAATACCAGGCTGGATTTAGGAAACAAAACAGGCAAAACATACAGACCAAATTGACCATTAATGTTCTAGTTATGTAAACTTGGGCTACCGGTAATTAGTTTGTGAATATTTTAACTCTTGAGAGTGTAAAAATGAAACAAATGAAACCAAATGGACCCGCAAGGGTCCATTTGGTTTCATTTTTACGTTCTCAAGAGTTACATCTGGTTAACCAACTTAGCTGGGGACCACCTGGAACCCTCTCAAGGACCACTGGTGGTCCCCGGACCTCCTGTTGAAAACCCCTGTATTAAAGCTCAAATAACACACATTCCAAATTTTGTTTTTAATATTTACATACATGTAAGGTGGTGATTATGTTTTGCCCCCTGTCCGTCCGTCCGTACACGCGTCCGTCCGTACGCGTCTGTCTGTCCGCACGCCATGGGCTCCATTTTCGTTACCGCTATACCCCTTATCCCTTAACTTCTTCGCCTTTTTAAACTATTAAAAAAAACATTTCTCAGTAGTTCAAATGGCCAGTCTACTAGCTCACAACGTGTTAATAGATTGACATGTTGAAATAGTCCAAAAAAGTTTTTCAAAATAGTGAAAATGAAATAAGGGATATGGCATAAGGGGTTTAGCATGTAACGAAAATCTCACGCCAAGTGTAACTAAAGGCTTAAATGTGTGACAAATGCTTGTCAAACTAAATGTGTAAAGGTGACTTTTTTCCACATTCTTGGTTTCATGCATTGTAGGTGATGGTCAGAAAGTTTGCCAAGAAGCTGGGCGGACAAGTGCGTTCCCAGGTGACGGCCGAGGCCACTCACATCATCATGCGCACAGGTACAGTAACGGATGTGTGTGTGTGTGTGTGTGTGCATGTTGGTGTACAACATAATGTAGTTCTCAGTTCAAATCCATGTAGAATCGGTAGAAACTCAATGAATGCTCTAGATCGGCAATTCCCGACTGGGTGGACTGGGTCCCCATTTTTTGTTTTTGTTTTAACTACTACTTTTACTTAAAGGTAGGGGAAGTGATTTGAAATTCATGGTGTAGTACCAGCCTGGTGCACTAGGGGCCCCCAACAGTAGCTACACTATGTGAACCTGCTGCTCGCTCCTGATTGGAGGAGAATTGGTGGTGACCTGGGGAACTTTTATTAGCTCCTCTGCTAACGTGGGGGAGGGGGAAACTCCATATGTGGTTTCCACACCTTATAATAGAGCATTTTAACAGAAAAAAAATATTTTTTGGGTGATATCTGACAAAAGTGAAATCACTTCCCCTACCTTTAAGTAAAACATTTGCATACTTTTTGCACCACTGCCAACATTTGTTTTTTTTTCCTGTTGTTGTGGACAGAACACATGCGTTTGCAATGCACACGAGTTACATTAAGCAACAAACCCAAAGAAAAGGCATGGCAATACGTCATCATATACTGTACATATAAAGTAGTTAATGTGAATTGTACATAAGTTAAGAACACAACAGAAAATAAGCTATATAGGCTAATTAAACTCTGTGCTCAAATGCTATATAGTGCTACTGCATTACATGAAATGCTATAAGTCTACATCCGCTTGCTATCTACTTCTACAAATGCTATCAAAGACGCATTAGTTGTTTGTTCAGGTATGCGCAATCCAGAGAATGATCATTTAGACCTTGTAGTTCTTGTAGTCAATAAAGAGCTGCATGGCAGCGTGAGGCTGTGTAAATGGAGCGCTCTGTCAGGCCATCACTCTCAAACTGGTTGCTGGCCGCTGAGTCCGAAGCCCATTAAAAGGTAACGCGAAGGTTGTCCACGGTGACATAATTTTTTGCAGCATTTAATTTAGTCGGGAGCCGGGAACGTTTGCACCCTGCGGCCTTCATCAACGTCTGTGGAAATGAGAACTGCTTCAGAGTTAAATAGAGTGTCTCCGAGGCACGGCAGGTGAAGTCATTTTCCCCCAGATTGCCTTTGATTCGCCAATCTCCCGTGTGTTAATCCACACCGTGTCTCGTGACGGCTAAAGAACTAAAATGACACTCCGACCGTGACTTGCGTGGATGTTATGCATGCCAGTCCGTTGCGTGTAAATGCCTCCAAAACCCACCTCTTGAAAATGGCTTTCCCCATCTGAGGTCTAGTTAAGGTACAGTCCAAAGGTGCTGACATCATCGCATTTTGTGATGACAGCTATGGCCGTTTTAGCCCAATGAGTGTTTTTTTTTGTGCAAAATGAGTGCTTGGAATGGATTCAGAATAAGGAATGACATCCTCCTAGTTTGACACGTGGCGTCCGCCACACACAGCCAATTTTTTGTCTAGTGATTTATGGTTTGTGTGTGATGAAATATGAGCTTGCCATAATCACGATAATCCTTAATCATATTCCATCATATTGAAGGGATCTCAATGCAGTCACTTGCTGTGTGTGTGTGTGTGTGTGTGTGTGTGTGTGTGTGTGTGTGTGCGTGTGCGTGTGTGCGTGTGCGTGTGCGTGCGTGTGCGCGCGCGCATTAGAGTGACAAGGAAGGCAATTACATTTCTGCACTGTCAAATAGCCAGTGCGTTGTCAGGTGTGCATATGAGATTATTTGCTTGGGGGGGGGGGGGGGGGGCAATCCGGCCCCCTTGGGTTTGTGACTATGTGGCTCCCTGAACAATGATTAGCTGTGTAGTAGTGTTTTCTGTTTGACTATGAAATGAAATTACTTTGAAAAGTTTTTAATACAAATAGTTCCAATGGCATCTAAATGGAATGTTGTACATTGTACAAGTCGTGCATTCTTATCGGTGTTGCAAGGATGAGGAAGTCCTTGAACACATTTCCCTCCTCCAATGAGTACCCGTGCCAAAATAATTTGGTGAACACTGGTTTAGAGGCCATGCGAGACAACTCTGTGCTTGCTAAAGCACACAGGTAGCCGTGTCAAGCGTTGTGAAGTGCAATTGAGCCGCCTGCGCTGTCCAAGTTGCAACCCGACAGGCACAGAATCATAAATCCCCGTCCCTCAGTAGGGATAGTCGTGAGGAGGCTCATGTCAATGTGACGTGAACACTAGATGCAAAGCAGTTGATAATGGGGACGTCTGGCCGGCCAATCAGAGGCAGGCGGGGACGGGTCTTTACCCCCTCCCAAGCGTTTCCTTGACTCATGGCTTTTAAATGAGTTCTCAAACAATGTCTGGCAAAGGACGTCCCATTTGACATGCATCGAAAAGAGACAAATTACAATTTCAGGACGCATTCATTGTGATGTGGCGTTGTGTGAACTTTTGATCTGCTATTCTCTGAAATTCTTGAAGATTTGGAAACATTTTAACACATATCTACACAATTCATATTCATTTCAGGATTGTAGGAGGTCGAGTACTTTTCAAAGCCCTTTAAAGGCAATAGCCTTTGGCCACTTCAGCTATCTTGAAAAATAGTGAAAATATGGTGCAAATACATATGGTGCACGGTGCACATTTTTAACGTGAATCCTTGCAGTCCCTGGAACAACAAATCTTGGGGGTGTTGGCAGCCACCACTGATGTACAGTAGCAACATACGTTTTTCAGGAAACTGTCAAGGTTTAGAAGGCGTTTGTATTATCTGGTCTCAGGTTTCAATGTGTTTTTATTAGTTTTATAGCTACTAATGGTGGTGTCAGACTGCGGCGTTACCTTACAGTGTACATGTTGAGTTGAGTTGCATTTGGAAGCAGACAGGAGATGCTCCGGGGCAGAGCAGCTCCTGTGATTACAGCCGCCTTCCTCACCTACGCACTCTGTCTCTACCCATTTATCCGAGTGCGTGCGTGCGTGCGTGCGTGCGTGTGTGTGTGTGTGTGTGTGTGTGTGTGTATTACTAATATTACTATGCTTGTGAGGACCAAAATGTATCCCCAAAAGCACAACCTCTGCCAGCTTGGGGACAGCAATGGACTTGAAATCCTGCTTCCTTCATGCATGAGCGTCCGAGTCGCTTCTTTACACCTGACAGGAGGGAGTTTTTTCATGGTTGGATGTAATGCGTGCATGGAACACGTTATTCCAGCCAGTTCCTTTCCCCTCTGTCAGTTAGGGTTAGGGCTTTTTTTTCAAGGGTTCTTGAGTAGCTAATAGTAGTTAATAGTAGTTGGGTGCCAGTGTGGCTGATAACACTGAAAATAATGCCTATTCATGTGCAAAAAACAAAGTAACAAACAAATACAAAAAAAATGGCTTTCATAAAATCATGCTAAAAAGTTAATGTCCTCACAAGTCTAATAATAACAGGTGTGTGTGTGTGTGTGTGTGTGTGTGGGGGGGGGGGGGGGGGGGGGGGGGGGGGGGTCTGGTCTATAGCCCCCTCAGGCGTTATTATCACTATAGCTAAACGCTATAATGGAGTATTGTTTCCTCGCTCTCACGTGCCAAACTTGCAACCTCAAACGCCCATCTTACAGTATAATGGCCTGAAGCCTACTGTAGTCCATACATGCAAAAATAATTAACAGATTTCACATTGTGTTGCATTTTTTATAATAATATATGTTTTTTCCATCATATATATTTTACCATCATGCTTCCTCTTGAGATATTGAAAAATAGCAGATCTACAAGGTCATAAAGCTTGTAGAGTTGACATTTCTGAAAAATCATGGAAATATCTGCAAATATTTTGAGAATGGAGTCAGCAGCCATGTATGTATGTAATTTCAGGGGTCCTTGACATGAAAAGGTCTGAGCATCACTGATCTACAGTGATGTACAAACAGGTTTTTAAAAGGATTTAAGAAGACCTGAATCAGTCCACAGAGAGTTTACAAATTGAACCGAATAGAATGGTTAGGGTGCATTTGGTTGTACTTGTATGGAAAAGGAGGACATGTTTCCAAACCTTTCAGTCTGCGGCCCCCAAAATAACACTGCGTTTGACTCACAAGTCAAACTCAAATCACTAAACGGCTACCGATGTGCTGATTGGTGCCTTCTGCCTTGCATGGTTTCCTCCACTATGGGTGTATGGATATGTCTGTGTGAATGGGTGAAGGTACGAATGCACTAGGATGCACTAGTTGGATAAAGGCGTTATATAAATGCAGCATTTCGCAGCATTAGTATGTTGGGGTTTTGTAACTAGTATGGTTCAGATCTATTTGTAATCATTTTTGCATTGTAATCCACTCATTCTGTTAAATTTTATTCGGATGTGCATTTTTTATCTGGATGTGCATTTTTGATATTGGAAAAGATAAAAGTACATATATTTTTGATGATTCAAAATAACAGTATGACCCCACCGTCAGTGTCCCAGGGCGCCTCCTCTATGAGCATAGGAACATTTACACTAAATGAAAACTGTTCTGTGTGTGTTCTTTCGTGCGTGTGTGCGTCCGTGCGCGCACGCCGTGCACTCGTGTACTCGTGTACTTTCGTTCTTGTGGAGTAGCTAAATGTTCCGTACAAGCACATAAAGATGAGAGGAAAAATACTGCAAAGTAAGGACATTTCCGCTCGGTTGTTATTTTTAAAGGTTGGGGCTAAAGGTTGGGTTATGTTTAGGGGCCTTTTCAAAATGTGCTTGCGTGTGCACATTTTATCCGTGCAATGTTGTTGCCACATCTCTGCCTCTTCTCTCTCTTTCGCTCTCTCAATCTCTCTCTCTCTCTGTCTACCTCAGATGAAGGGCTGGTGTGTGAGCGAACGCTCAAGTACTTCCAGGGCATCGCTGGCAGGAAGTGGGTGGTGAGCTTCCAGTGTGAGTTTTAATTTAGTTCTTTCTACTTGAATCGTGCGTCAAATATCTAGAATTGTTTGTTCGTGTCAGTATGAGTTTGTAGAGTTACTATATTTTTTTATATCCACAGTATAAAATTATGGTTTAATTCAGTGTTTTTTAACCTTTTTGACACCAGGGCCCGCTATTTATTCTGCATTTTGGCCACAGGCCGCTATTTGATGTTGTTTAATCTCTCAGACCCAAAACTAAAAGATTTTAAAGTTAGTGTCTACAATGTATGAAAGATAAACTGTCAAAAGGTTCAAAATAACAATTCTTCTACATTTCCTGATTGTGTAGCTTCTTGAAAATGAAGTAATTCAGATGTTTGAATATAATTTAACTCTTGAGAGTATAAGCACCCCGGGAGGGTCCATTTGGTTTCATTTTACGATCTCATGAGTTTTCATGATTTAGTTGGGGACCACCTGGAATCCTCTCACGGACCACTGGTGGTCCCCAGCCCACTGGTTGAAAAACCACTGGTTTAATGGTTCAAATCATTTTGACTTAACATTAAAGAATTGAACAATTTTGACGGCTTTTTCTGATGAATCTCTTCACGTGACTTTAAACCACAGCAATTGTAGCCATGTGTTTGCATGCTTTTTGACGTCACACGTTTCCGTTTTTCCTCCCGTCAGGGATCGCGGAGTGCTTCAAACGAGGAGAACTATTAGACGAGGTACGTAACGTTTCGCATTCCTGTCACGCTTGGTGCAAATCTCACGTTCAAGGTGGCGTGTGGAAGTCCTTCACGATTTGCTCTGCCCCCATGTGCATTATTTGCGATCCATTTGGATCTGCTTTGTATTTGTGTCCCTGTTGTTATTGCACACCTTTTTATTTCTACTTAACGTTTTTTGCCCTTAATTTCACGGCGCCGCGGCTACCCAGGCCAGTGGGTCGATTTTCCGCAGAGCTGATGTAAACGCAAAGTGAAGGCGAGTGCAGAAACGTCTCGGAGCATTAGGGCAGGGCCATATGACTTCAAATCAATATCACGGTTATTTCAAAACCACTGGAAAAACAAAAATAAATGCTGTTAGGGTGCCTGAGCTTTCGGTCAGAAGACAGGTTGCATACAGCACAACTCCTAACACATGGTTGATGTAAATAATGAATCGCACTACTGTAGACGTTTGGCTCATTTCTTCCTTCTATGAATTTTCGGGTGCCATTTCATTTCACTGTTCCTCGTGAAGCTTTTTCCTCAGTGGTTATATTTATAGTGTTTATTTTTGTACAATTGGCTTGTTTCTTGTGTGAAACCTGATTTGTTACAACATGATTGTTTTACATTGCCATTTAGTGCTGTAAATAAACATACATGCGCGTGCAAAATGGAACAAAATCTGTATGCTCTCACAAAAATAGGTCCTCAAAGAAAAATCATTAACATGGTGAAACACAACATGATGATGTCATCAGGCTGTGTTTGGCCATATTAAGGTAGGCAACTTTAATGTGTGCAAACACTTATGAAACTGTTGGTAGACTGCTGTGCTGCGATTGGCTAAAACGCTGAGCCCGACGAATGTTTTGTTTTCACAAATTATTGATGACAGCAAAGTTCTGGACTGTCTGCAAGACAAAGTGTCTGTCTGCAGGGAGACAGCTGTAGCATCCAAGTAGAAGCAACATAGAGGGGGAAAAAGGCAAAAAATATAGCTATATACTGTATCTGTACTGTATGTACTGTAGTTCAATTTTTGGCTAAAAAGTTGCCTCTATTACCTTTAATAATTTACAGACAGAATGCACAGACCTTTTTTATCATGTCCACACAACATCTCTAAGGTAAATAAATGACATACCGGTAGTATAATGTTGAAATTCCCCTTTAATTAAATTAAGCGCTGAGTGGTGGGTCCTGTTGGTTCCATTGAATGCTTAGGTTTTCAGCGTAGTGTCTACTACAGAGCCTTGTCTGTGTGTGTTTTCTTCAGAGTCCCTATGAGGTGCGAGGAGACGTGGTGAATGGCCCCAACCACCTGGGGCCCATGAAGGCCCGCACGGCAGACGAAAGCAAGGTGAGTCCCAGAAACCAATCCATTCCCAACTCTGCCAAATAGATGTGTGGGCAGGTACTGTAATTAGCTATAACGTCATGGGAAAGCAAATAAACGATTGCATTGACTCTACCTGGTGACAGCCCGACTGTGATGATGCTACTCTTTGATTCGACAAAGTGACTGCTGGCATTTTGTGCACATTTCCGCTTTTTAACTGGGATTGTTTAGGAGGGAGAAGAGAGTCTGAGACTGACTGGCGCGACTGGCATTGATAAGACGAAAACCTGGAAATTGGCCATAATGGTTGGCCGCCTTGTTTGAAGCCCCGTGTCTGCACTGCAACATGCTCGTGGTTATGGTGAGGGTTAGAGGGGGCTTGTCATTTTATTAGATATTGACCAAAAACAGATTAAGGTTGGCGAATATGCGCTAAAACGGATCGCACCGCAATGTGCTGCAGTCACAGTGCAGTCAGGGGCGGGACTTATGAACTCAGTCGGCTTGCAGCATCTTATTATCATGAGAGTTTAGTTGACCGAATCTACACTTTTACGATTTAGCCAGCCAAAATGTATTTTGTCATTGATTGTACAGTTGCTGAAAATAGTCGATCTAACAGCTCACAACGTGTTGCACTGTGGCGCGTTGTTAACTGATCTGCTATTTTGAAGATCTACAAGTTATATATTATGCAGTGTAAAATAACTTGATCTTGTATTCAATCATATTTTTTCAACGCTGCTATCAACACTGCTTGGATCCTGCTCTTCCACTGGGAATGTTTAGACCCTGGTATTCTCCCCTACCTCAACATGCCTCTTGCCCTATACCTTAGTAGTAGACATTTTGGCCGTCATTGCATGGGAGACCTGGTTTCAGGACGCGTATAGGTGATTAAAATGTTGCGGGACGGTTGCTACAGGCAGGCTGGCAGCTTGACGGGACAGGGTTATGAAAAAAGGCAGTCCTCGCATCCCTAACTAATAATGACAAACTGCTGCCGTGCAGTCGTAAAAACAATTGCTTTCCAATTTATTGAAATAATGTCATGTAAATTTGTCCAGTGCACTGTCTACTGCAGGCTTGGTTGAATAGATTTAGAAGACATTTTGATGTTTTTTCAACTGAAACAATGCATTATTTATAGTGAGAATTCCTGTCATTTAACATGCACCTCTATGAGATGCCGTGTCTCACCCTGCATATTGGAGCAGGGTGGGTTGGGGAGGGACTTAGCGAGGGGCTAATTACTATAAAGACTAAATTGTGGAGAAAAAGAGGGTAACAGATTAAAATCTTATGGATCCAGCTGTCAAGGCGGATTTATACGGTGCCTTGATGAGCATCTACATCTGCTTGACACGAAACGTCACAGTTAAATAAATAAAGCATTAACACAGTACTGTATATACAGTAGTGTCTGTGAAAGCGTTATTTTAGGCCTATTTAAGAGTGGAGGTCGAGGGTCTTCACAGCATGCCACCTTAATGGATTTAGATATTTAGTCTCACACACACGCGCGCACACACACACGCGCACACACACACACACACACACACACAAACAGCGGACTGTGTCACAAGAATGTTGATGCCCCAGGGGGATGTGTGCAAGGCACGAGTACGAGATGCGTGTTGTCATCCGTGCATCGCTAACTTGCACGTAAATGTGTTTGTGTGTACACTTACAGTGTGTCTGACATATTCTGTGAAACGAAGAAAGAAAGCCACATCCACACATTCACATGGATGTGGCTGGTGTGTGTGTGTTATCACTCAGTGGGCTATAATGATGCCCTGGGTATTTGTCATTTAGGTGTTGCGTAAATTAATTCATGCTTTGTTGTTTTCTTCCCCATAGTTGCTCATGAAGGGCTACAAGATCTGCTTCCAGGGTCCTTTCACAGACATGACCACAGGTATATGTTACATTACAGTTAATATAATATCACAGTTAGCCTCGACACCCAGGCTTTCATTTTCGTTCGCCTTGTGCGAAAACGGAAAGCCTGGACTAACGCACGTTGGAAAGTGGCCTTCAAGTGGGAGTGAACCTTCCGGGGTGGGTGTTGCTCTAAATGATGTGACGTAGAACAGCAGTGGACGGGCGCGGGAGGGGCCGGGGATGACGACATGTTAGTGAGATCAAATCAGAGCGCAGCACTTCCGCCGTGTGGATGCCACGGCACCCCGCCCCCCAAGGCCAAAATCATTGAGGGCTAGACCAGGCTATATCACAGTTAATGTTTCTTTCCATAAGCTTTCTTTCATGTTAAAGCAAAGTGTCTGCAGTATTTGTTTGACATGATTCAACCATCATTATCAGTCATAAATGGCAATTGTTGGTGATGTTGTCTGTTCTACATCCCATTTCTCCTATTTTTCAATGAATACACTGTAGAACCCCCCCTTCCCGGTAACAAGATGTGCACATGCACACACTTTCCAGTGGGGGGAGTGCAACATTCCAACAGCACATACACCAAGGCCCACCCCCACTCGACCCAGATTGGAGTTAGGCTCCTCTCAATCTGATTGGAAGAAAGGCTTTTTATCATCACTATAAACCTCAATACGGAATACGGTTGAGGGGCTGGAGCTCAATCCAAGCAAACAAAGTTCTGACACAATTTTTTTTATATTTCTCCTTAGCTGTCAATATTCATAACAGACCTATATTTGTGTAACCTTGGATAGATTGGATGCAGCTCAGTATGCTGTACTGAACTGAGAAATATGGTAGTGCCCTGTGTCAATGTTTGAGAGGAAGTTACCAGACACTGTATTTTCAGTAGGTAAGAGCAGTGAGTCATTTTACAGTTTTTTGCCCTACAGTACAGTATGTTGCTGTCAAGAGGAAACCTTGTATGTTCAACTGTGCCCCTTTTTTATTATTATTTTGGGAACATTTAAAATTGGCAAAAAAAAGTATGTACAGTATGTACATTTACGTTTGGGTTAGCAAATATTATCAGATGGCGGTCCACGGGCCAAATATAGTACATCATTTTGAACATACGGTATATCAATTGATACATGTCCTTTTGAACGAGTGCTCTGTGCATGGCCAAACCGTTGTCCCGATCTGCCTTAGACTGGGTTTATTTTCGTGGCGGTTTTCCGCCACTCTCGACGTGAACGCACCTTTTTAGATGAGTCACCTTTTGGTTCGGGTCTCGCAGGACCTCACAAATCATGTTAAGACCATGATTCCATCTAACAAACGGCCCCATGGCAACGCCGCTGGCATGTTGTCCTATTCCTGGATGCTTTCTCTCTCTCTGAGGCTCGACAGCTGTGTAGAAGTGGAGCTGACAGCAACGCTGCTTCGCCGCAGGGCTAAATGGACTCCTCGTTGCAGCCGGCATGCAATGCATGCAATGCAACGCATGCATTGCATGCATTGGTGGCCGTGATGAGCTTTGCCAGATTTTGCAGGAGAAACAAGCTAGCCAGGCTGATTAAAAAACGTCCAAAAGAAGACATTTTATATGTTTTAAGCATTTTGTTTTATTACTCAAATCTTGTGGGGGTCCCCTGGCACAAAATATATTCATTTTGGGGGGTCAGTGGACAATTAATGAATTAATTAACATTTTAATTTGGGTGTCCTATGGAAATGTTTGAGTCAGAGCTACTGGTTTAAACAACCAAACAACGTCTGGGAGCAACACCAAATTAGCAACAACATTTCATAAACAATGCCCCCGGGGTGGATTTAAGTGGTCCTTTATCTAATGAAAACCATGATGTCAGGCAGAGAACTTCAGATCTCCATGTTTCAACTTTTTTATTATTAGTGTGAATTGTTGTTCATTGTACAAGAGTATCGCCCAAAAAAAAAAATGTTTTCCAATAACTCTAGTGGAGTAACACAAAGAATATTTGCCGTGCTTCAATGTAGTGAAGTAAAAGTTCAAGGTGTTGGACATCGGAAATGCTCAACTTAAGTTCAAATACCTCATGATGGTACTTAAGTAAATGTACTTTCCACGGCTGACAGAGGGTGAAGATTTCCACTGAAAGCCCCATCATCTCCCACAGACACACCACTACTCCGTCTCCTCTGAGACGGCGAGGTGTGTGTGGGAGGTGATGGGGGCTCTGAGAACGCTTTTGTAGTTTGATTTACCGCTCCCCCTTTTCTTTTTTTTTTGTTTTGACTTCCGCCGTGCACCTCCACAGATCCACGATCGATCCAACCGTCTGGATTTGAGGAGAGAAGTGAAACGAGGCGTATATACAACGAAAAAAAAGTCAGACGGATAGAGTTGCAGGGTTTTATTTTTATTTTCTACTTACGGTACAGTGACCCATGTGGAAAAACAGCTCGCTACCTCCGCATTTTGTTTCAAACTGTGTTGGAAAGTACCAAAGAACATTTACTCAAGTACTGTGCATTTTCAAGTATTTTCCATTTAACTATAGTCAAATATTTTCCTTCTTTTTCTTATTTTTTGATAGTGCTGTTCTGTTTCACTCTGCTAGCCGCTACATCTCAGAGGAAAACAGTGTGCTTTTTACTCACAGTTTTTACTCACACATTAAACTAATAGCTAGATATACAGTAGTTTATTATTACAAAACTTACAGTAACCAACCAATCGAGCACTAATTAACCATTCAAACATTTAAAACTGATCGACAAGCTCACAACACGCTAATGTGGACCATTGTGAGCTTTTAGATGTGCTATTGAAGTTTGACAAATATATATTTCATTGGATTTGTTTAGGTATATTCTGATGGCACTACTTTAGTGCTTTTACTCAAGTTGACTTGAGTGGACCCATTCAGGACGCAAAGCCCTTTAGGTGTTCATGTTCTACTTTAACTATTGAAAAATGGCAGATCTACAAGCTCCAACAAGCCTGTACTGTATATCTGCTATATTTGAATAATTGTGGATATCACCAAAATATTTTTGGTGATCCTCGACCTCGACTGGAAAATGTTTGAGAATGGCTGACAGACATTTAGGCGATAGTAGGCGGGAACCCTAGTGGTAGTTTTACCCTAGTTGACGGGAACACCTCTTGGGGTTCTGTACAGTATGTACAGTATCAAAAAATGACAAAAATTTGATGGTGTTACAGAATAATTTGAAGTTTTTCAATACACTTAGGTTAGTATTTCAAAGACATTTTTAGAATCGGGATAGTCTACAATGGCTGACAGACATTTAGGCGTTAAATCTTGTAGCTCTTCCACACTCTGCTGCTTTCAACACCTGTCATTTTGGGTGCAGAGGACAGTGACAGGTAATAGTGGAGCGTGGGCGCACTGCGCACGGGCGCTAAAGGTCCTCCGCCTCACCGCCGAGTCGCATGTTGTTTTCACAGTGGTTGCTATGGAGTCGGCATGCTGCTGGCTGCCTGCAAGTTTATTTTGAGAACTCAACGACGACACGTTGCTTCTTGTCGCCATCCATTCCAAAGTACAGCCTTGAAATCTCGCCTGCTTTTATAGTCTTTTACTGTAATTCATGACCAAAAACAAAACACAAAGAAGTTAAAATATCTAGATAATGCAGGCTTTGATAATGTTACTTTTACATTTTTAATGCACATCTGAGTACTGCTTCCACCACTTCCACCAAACTGGAACCTTGAAACCTGTGTTTCTTTTTGCTTTTGTTTTTTTGTTTTTGTTTTTCAGTGACGCTAGCTGTCGTCAATTAGGTCAAATGATGGTCAACTGTGATGTAAATTGTTGGCTACAGGCATTCTGATTGGCCAGTAGGAGATGATGATGATGATGTATGATGAGAAGCCTATTGTGGCTTGCATCCGGCCTGCCTGCGTACTTTTCAATTTCCTACCCTGTTGATAAGCATCCATTCTATTAAGCCAAATGTGGATGAGGGAAGGTAGATGGTGAGTCAATGTCTCAAGGGGTTCGCATTGAAAAGAAAAAAAGAACAACCTACAAAATGCAGTGTATTGTATTTTTCGCCCGCTTTCCTCTTCCCGGGGCCTTCAAAGTGCTCCTTAACTATATGCCTGGCTGTCCGCGGGATCAATGGGGGCCTGCTAATGGACCCACCGTCTGCTGCCAGCCGCGGTGAATCGTTCCAGAGCTTCTCCTTCACGCCGTGCAAAACGCAGGTCGGAGGAAGAGGATGCAGTCTGCCAACCCTCCTATGTTTATCCCCCGACGAGATTGGCGTCATCAATTATTCAGCCGCGTGCGTATGTCGACGATGGCATTACGCGATAGAGGGCTTAGCCTTAATGTACGCGGTAGGGCTACGTTTGATGTGTTCCCCTCTCTCAGCAGCGATGTATCTTGTGTTACTTGTGTATGAGATGAGAGAATGTAGCAAAGCTTGGCGACATTATTTCCCTTTGATGGTATTGTGCTGATATGAATCTTGTTTGATGATTGATCGTAGCGGAATTGGCGTTCTTCTTGGCATTTTTCTCGATGCTTAACAATATTGTGACGTAGAATATTAATTTTATGCTCTCATGAGTTACAGTTCATTTGGTTACCTATCAACTCTTAACCTGAGGACTGCCTGGAACCCCTGCAAGGACCACTGGTGGTTTTAAATCCAACTGCTTTACATGAAACGCATCACCTCACAATGACACTCAAGAAACGATACTTCTGACTTTTTAACCTATTCCTAAACTGTATATTGTGTCAGTGCTGTTTCTCCTCTTCCAGTTTTACCTGATTGATGGAGTGACACATCTTTGACAGAAACCTTTTTTCCTTCTACAATCTACACTATGGTCTTAGACTATAGACTAGACACTTTAGAAATATCCCCCTAGTTGAAGTGGTGAAATGGGTTTGTGGGGTTTCATAAAACATTTAACCAATTCGTAGTATTAACAAGGGCTTGTGGCTAAATAATAGTCACTAGAAAGTAGAAACATTTCCTTTGACCATTTTCCTGACAATGTACCACTCTGGACATGCAAGCTTTCCACCCGGCGGCAAGGGACATATTGAATGTATTGGTAGGCTTGCATTGACGTGTTCTCCCTGTCCTTTGATCAACAATGGATCATGCTCCATGCCGTCAACTCAGGGGAACGGGAGAAGGGCTAGACAGGCCAGAGAGATATACATCTGTCAGGTGAAAGCTATTCCAAAGGCTTTCAACTCCTGTCACATAAAAGCTTTAATGTGTGCGTGTGTGTGTGTGGGTACTTGGGTTACTATAGTTGTGAGGACCAGATGTCATTACAAGTATAGTCGAACTTGACATTTTGTCATCACAATGACAGAAAAGGTTGCTTTATGGTACAAAAAAAGATAATCCAAAAAGATTTCGACAAAGATTCAGGCTTGGAATTATGCTTGATCTACAAGCTCCCATCATGTTGCAGATACCAGTGCCAGCCACCGAATATGACATTTTAAAACCGTGAAAGCAGCCATGTCATTTTAGATGCTTGCGATGGCTAGTGTGAACTTTACTTGTGCTATTTTTGAACACAGTTTGAAATCGTCCTTGCTGGCACGAAAACAAGGGAAGGCATTTGTATAATCGTCCTCGGGTCTAAATTAGTTAAAAATGTAAGTACAAGTATATTAATATCAGTGCTGTGTGTGTGTGTGTATTTGTGTGTGTGTGTGTGTGTGTGTGTGTGTGTGTGTGTGTGTGTGTGTGTGTTTCAGATCAGTTGGAGTGGATGGTAGAGCACTGTGGAGCGTGGGTGGTGAAAGACCCTCTGCACTTGGACAGTGATAAGGTACAGCTTCACTCACTGCGTCTCAAAGTGGGGGCCATGGATGGAGCGTTGTTGCTTTGTCCGCTCTATTGTTATGGTAATAAATTATTTGGTGAGCTTTTAAAATGTTGTATGGATCTCCTCTTCCCTTTCTGGGTCCAAAGGCCTTTTCAGGGGGGTCCCCTGCTAAATGATTGATGGACCCTTAAACAGACCCGTAACTGAGAAAGTGAGAAGACATTGTGCTGAAACATGTCCAGTATCGAGAAGAATCTCTGCCAGTGCCGGGCAAAATGCTAGAATCTTAGCCAATCAGGATGAAATATCAAAAATCGAATTCGCAAAATGTATATATCAGGATTCTTAAATTTGTATGTATTTATTTATTCATTCATACAGGTCAAAAAGACTGACGTTACCTGGCTTAGACTTGTTTAAAAATGTTCTATTGTGATAAAAGTAACTTGACAACTTGAGTAAAATCACTCATCCATTGTCAAATCGAATCGAAAATCACAATATTAATTGAATCTATAACAAATCAGGGGGTAAGTGAATTGTCCCGTGAATTGGTCCATTTATGTAGCCTTTATCCAAGGCGCTTTACATAGATTGTGGACCCCATTCTCCCATTCATACACCAATGACAGCAGAAACCATGCAAGATGTACTGACCAGCACATCGGGAGCAATTAGTGTCTTGCTCAGCGGCACATCAACACTAAGGCCGAGTTTGGACTGGCAACCTTATGGATACAATCAGCCACTCTACCCCTGAGCCACCGCCGCTCCCACCTACTGGTATTATGTCCTGGAGGCGCTATAACATTCTAGTTGAGCGCAGCATGTGGAAGGAACATGTTATTCCAACCGTTTCCTTTCCCCTCTATCACGTGCCCTGGCTGTCCAGGGGGAGGCAGTATATAAACCACAATTACTACATGCTTTATGTGAGGCTACCTCCCTGTACCTACAGCCTAGAGCACTACGGGGGGAACCAACTCCACACAAATACCCTCTTGTCAACCTCACCTATGGGCTTTTTTCAAGATGTCTTTTATTGTGTGATGCAAGTCAAGTCTGACCTCCAAAAGGGGAACCAGTGCAGCTCATGTTTACATAACGCCTTGGTGAATGAATGTGTCACAGTCGGCGATGTCCTTTTCCAGACAGACAGCCAGGCTGGCTTGTAAACGTGTGATCTTGTCTCTTCACAGATGTTCCATCAGCTGGTCGTGGTGCAGTCTGCCTCAGAGCAGTGGGCCGGATGCAGCCGTGAGTAATGAAACGTACCGCTGCATCACTCTCTGTAGTCCACTGGTAACCAAAGTGGGGTCCGGGGACCCCCAGGGGGTCTCCAGCTAAATGATAGTTTTTGAACAAAATGAATGGCCTTTAAATGAAGTATACAAATGGAACGAGGCATTTGGTTCTATTTGTGCACAATGACCCTTTTGCTCCAGGTGGACTCATGGCGAGTATATCCCCATGAGTCGCGTTCGTCCGCTGGCTTTACTATCCTTGAGGAAAGGTTGTTTTGTCCCTATGTTGGATAGAAACACAAGTACACACACACACACACACACTTCCTAAATGCATGGAATAGGCTGTTAACCCTAGCAGCACCTGGGGCAGCTGTGTGGTTATATAACAGATGCAGTCTTTTCGCCTGGGAGGGGGATGGAGGGGTCCTTTGGGATAGACCAGGAGTGGGTCAAGTGAGGACAAATTGCTTGTTTTTGTATACAGCATGGCACTCGTGAGGACATCACAACGTCAGTAGGAACGCATTTACACCCGAGGGTGATACAGTAATTTAGCAACAAGAATGATGAGTCACAACAAAGCTTAGTTTTAATCATGCACACCCATCTGAAAATGTTCAGTGTCAGGGGCCCTATAGAAGTGTGCGTTAGTAGTGTGTTAATTTCGGTATGCATATCTGAATGCATTTTTTTTTTTCATTAATATTTGAGGCAACCCTGGTGCCTCTTGAGTTTAAATAAGGGTTTGCAATGGAACTATTTCGTCAAGAAGCACAGACAGTAGATGGTCCACCATGTTGTGTCAAAGTCCCCAATATTGGTTTGGAATCCTGTTGTTACACAACTTTTCCACCCTGCCATCAGAAACAAAGTGCACAAACAGAGACGGGCCAGACAGCATAGGGACAGGATTAGTCCAGAGAGACAGAGAATATACCAGGAGTTAGAATGCTCTGGTGGGGAAGTTATTGCCTGTGTGTTGCACCCACGGTTCCCAAAGTGGGTTCTGCGAACTGTACCTCTGAGACACGAGATATTGTACTTACAGTACTTAATAAATGTACTCAGTTACTTTCCGCTACTGGGAAAGACGGACAGAGATAAATCAAAATGAGTTGACTATAAAACAGAGTGGCTGCCATGTAGAGAGAGGGAAGGTGGCAGTGTGTGTGAGATAGGAGAGCTGAGAGACCCTGAAATCTCTCTCTCTCTCTCTCTCTCTCTCTCTCTCTCTCTCTCTCTCTCTCTCTCTCTCTCTCTCTCTCTCTCTCTCTCTCTCTGTTCCAGTGGCGTTTCTAAGCAATTTGGAGCCCTAGGTGAGATTTTCCCTGGAGCCCCACCTTACCAAATGGACCCTTATGTGTCCATTTGGAAAATCTCCTGTGAAGTCATACCTATGACAGGCACAGTAAAATGGCGCTCCCCAAGGGATAAAAACATTAACTATTTTAAACTAAAGAACATATTATGTGTTATAAATGTTCATTTCTAGTTATAGAGGACAACTATAATGAGTTCATCCATATGAGGCTTATTAGTCTGGGATCCTTTTAAAGCATGTCTGGTGGTCGCCCTGGTGCCCCCCTCCCCTCATAGTGCCCCAGGCAACTGCCTAGTCTGCCTAATGGCAAAAACGCCCCTGCTCTGTTCTCTCTGTCTCTCAGTCTCTGTACCCTGGTTTGCTCTGCTGCATATTTCATGTGGCCTCTCTCCCCTGACTCCTCCTTGAGGCAGACTCACAGCTCAGGTAATCTAGTAGACCCTCTGCGCTGATGCACGCGTCCACTCCACCTCTGTCTCTGTCCTTCTTTCTCACACCTCCTTCCCTCCCTCACTGCCTCCAAGTGATAGATATTCCCTGAACATAGAATAGAATAGAATAGAAAACCAGAAACCTTGTATCTCCCTGTACTTACACAGGTGGGTGTTAGTACTAAGAGGCCCTTTACTTTGTAAGGCCTTATGGTTAGAGATACCGCCTTCTGATGTTATCCCAAATACTTAGTGGCCGTTCACAACACCTGCATATGATACATTTACCTGTAATAATGGTTGAAGCTTCTGCATGATTGTGCCATGCTTTATATAGGGTGAGGCCATAGCCTAACATCACAGCGTTCTGTGACAACTCTCTCACATGGCTGTATATATATATATATATATATATATATATATATATATATATATATATATATATATATATATATATATATATATATATATATATATATATATATATATATATATATATATATATATATATATATATATATATATATATATATACAGTGCCCCACCAGTTAGGAGACGTTATTTACTAGGTCCATATAATTGTTAATTTTATTTACGAGATCCCATATAATTTTCAAACCTCATAAGTCACCTCACCTTCATAAGTCGTAATCCAGGAGAGCTGTCCTTGGTGGGTCTTCAGCAATCCAAAGTTCGGAAGTTATTTGTGATTTGACATGTAGAGGTTTTTGTTGAGAGGAAAACGGTGTGCACTAATGCTAATGATAGCCAAGTGTCTGTGCATTGAGTATGTGTATTAAAGTTGATAGTGGCACAGGTTAACTTTATTTGTGTGTACAGATAGAAGCACAGAAAGTATTAATACCCTACTTTTTTCCACAAGAGTGTCTCGCAAAAGGGGCAAAAAGAGACAATCTACAAGCTCACATTGTGATTGTGAGTGCAGGGGTCTCATGTTCTAGGGGTACAATGAGAGAGAGTGGAGAGAGATACATTTGCTGAAAAAAAATAAATCAGCAATTACATTCCACATCTACAATACTGGAATTTATTTATTTATTTATTTATTTATTTATTTATTTATTTTCATTTCCTCATGACTTTACTGGAAGAAATAATCATTTGGCCTACAGGAAGAGTAGTCTTTACTGTAATGAGGACTAATGTGGATCTGTAATAAACAATTTATCATAGTGGATTATTCTGTACTAGTGTATTGCAATGGCAACTACAGTGTCACACATGTAGGTGCTCCGTTCAGATTTGGGGGGAACGATTCTGATCAACAATATTGTGCGTAAGAGGAATTTCTTGTCAAAACGCATATGAAAACTGTTCCTTGTGTGGCAAGGAAATGGAAAATGTTTAGACCTGTCATGATTTGGATGTAAAACACTATATATACACTCAACAAAAATATAAACGCAACACTTTTGTTTTTGCTCCCATTTTTCAGGGGATGGACTTAAAGCCCTAAAATTCATTCCAGATATACAATATAACCATTTCTCTCAAACACTGTTCACAAATCTGACTAAATGTGTGATATTGAGCACTTCTGCTTTGTTAAGATAATCCATCCCACCTCACAGGTGTGCCACATTCAGTTGCAAATGCGACATCATGATTAGTGCACAGGTGTACCTCAGACTCTCCACAATAAAAAGACACCCTGAAATGTGCAATTTTCTTTTGCCTTATTGGGTGTATGGGCCTCCGAACCAGTCAGTATCTGGTGTGACCACCATTTGCGTCATGCAGTGCAACACATCTTCTTCACAGTTTATCAGATTGTCAATTGTGGCCTGTGGAATGTTGGTCCACTCCTCTTCAATGGCTATGTGAAGTTGCTGGATATTAGTGGGAACTGGTATGCGCTGTCGAAATGGTAATAATGTGGTAATATTGTGTTATTACCATTTTTACAGTGTGTACCAGTTCCCACTAATATCCAGCAACTTCACATAGCCATTGAAGAGGAGTGGAGCAACATTCCACAGGCCACAATTGACAATCTGATAAACTCTATGCGAAGAAGATGTGTTGCACTGCATGAGGCAAATGGTGGTCACACCAGATACTGACTGGTTCTGAGTCCCATACCCCCAATAAGGCAAAAGAAAATTGCACATTTCAGGGTGTCTTTTTATTGTGGAGAGTCTGAGGTACACCTGTGCACTAATCATGATGTCAAATCTGCATCTTGATGTGGCACACCTGTGAGGTGGGATGGATTATCTTAACAAAGCAGAAGTGCTCAATATCACACATTTAGGCAGATTTGTGAACAGTGTTTGAGAGAAATGGTTATATTGTAAATCTGTAATGAATTTTAGGGCTTTAAGTCCATCCCCTAAAAAATGGGAGCAAAAACAAAAGTGTTGCGTTTATATTTTTGTTGAGTGTGTATATATACACACACCATGGTAAATGGTATAAAATAAGACCAGTATCTCCAGATCGGGACCATTTCCGATCTCGGATCGATCAGAGCCACCTCTACACAAAATGCATCAGAAGTAGAAAATCCACAAGCTGGAAACTTCAACTTCTTATTCTCTCTGTTGTTTTTCTGCAGCTCTCCGGAGACGCAACACGGTGGTGACTCGGGCCTGGCTGCTGGACAGCGTGGCGACCTACACCCTCCAGGATCTACTGAAATACAAGCTATGAAACACACACACCCTCCAGGACCACCTAAACACACACACAGCATTATAGAGCAGGGGTTTTCAACCTTTTTGAGACACAGGAGTGTTTAATGTCAAGGACGCTGATAACTTTTAACCTTCCATTTGGTTTCATGTCTACACTGTATGAGACTCTTTAGGGTCCATTGGAAAACCCTGAAGGAACCATGAGCGTCGCTGGACCTCATTTTGAGACATTCCCTGGCTCCGGGGCCGCATTATGCTCTGGAGCACAAAAGCAAGAGAGTCATGCACATGGAGGTTTAGTGTACAGGTGGATGGATGTGTTGTGTTTGTGTGCAATTGACCGTAGAGAGAAGGCGACAGTTAATCAAAATCAAAGATTATAAAAAATATAAATTCTAATAAAATAATCGATTTTGAAACAAACTGTGTTTATTTTATTATTTTGTTTGTAGAGATGTTTGGCATTTTCAAACCCACCAGTTTATGTTGATTACATAATAGCGATTAAGTGGTTTATCAGGGGAAAAAAACATTTTTGTTGATTATGGGTGCCATGTAAGGCTGCTACTATAGTTGTTGCTGTATTTATATAGCCTGGGTACACCGACTCCCCCTGCTGGATAATATGCATTTGCATGCCGTTGGCGGGAGACGGGTGGTTTACAAGGCTAGTATTTACATACATGCCAATACAATTTAAAATTTGGTACCCATGCTCACCGCTGCCATTTCCATGTCTACTCTTTCTTGTCTGGGATTTGCTATTGTTGATCTGTGAAACCGCTATTGATGCAAGTACTACTGTAAGTGCTACAGACTAAGATTGGGTCTGAAGAGGTGCGTTCTCAAATTTCTGAGCAAATTGCTCAGATTAGTAGCTAATCTGCAAGTTCTGTTTATATTGCTGTTCTAGCCAGAGTGTCTCACTGCCTTCTGTCAGTGGGCGTCATTTGGTATTCAGTTTTGGATCAATGCTGCATGCATCTCAGTCCATGCCCGTCCATTCTATGTACACATGGCACGTGGCAGGAAATATAGGCATGTTTTCATACATGTGACATGTTGAATACATGTTTTCATCTATGTATATATGTGACTGATATGTGTTTGCTTGTCTGCAACCATACATTTATCAACCACTTTCAACATGTGCATTCTGACATGATTCTCTCACGAAATAACCTACCTTCTGCCCAGGCCATGAATGTTTCCTTGAGCACTTAACCATGGTTGACAAATGTTTGTGGACCCTGTTTGGACTTTAGTAATAAACAAAAATACATTTTTTATACCATTAGCATATCTGTGTGTGTGTGTGTGTGTGTGTGTGTGTGTGTGTGTGTGTGTGTGTGTGTGTGTGTGTGTGTGTGTGTGTGTGTGTGTGTGTGTGTGTGTGTGTGTGTTTAGGAATACGACGTATATTTTAAAGAAATCTAAAAATGTACTAAATATTCATTATTCAATATTCAAGAAGTGGTGAAAATAGCTGATGAGGATCTAGATCTGAGTTGTGTCGGCCCGTGAGCCAAACTGTTGCCTCCCATATTTTTCAAATGGTTCCATCATCCAGCCTGGATCACTGAGGCTCTAAAAGTGATCAACCTGGATCACAGAGGATGAAGGACATGTGATGGCTACTCCCTGCTTCGGTTTGGCCTTTACGGTGTCATAATTCTCTCCCATCAAATCGGAAATGGAAATTCTTAATCCATTCTGTACTAGAAAGAGACACCAATAGCCTATGAGGCGTGTACATCTGCTATTTTTGGAGGGAAATCATGAAAACACAGTGCAAATCTTTTGAATATTATACAGGTATGTTCTTTCAGAGTGAACATTTTGTACAATCTAGTGTCTGGTTCAAATTGGGTTAAATATGGTATAGTTCCAGACTACTGTATAGCATTTAGAGATGCTATACAGTGGAATAGTTGTCTGGCTACGCAAGACTACGAGATACATGAGTTGTAGCCTACAACCTTTCTTTTCATTTTTAAGGTCTTGAATAACGAATGAATGTGTGTGTGTGTGTGTGTGTGTGTGTGTGTGTGTGTGTGTGTGTGTGTGTGTGTGTGTGTGTGTGTGTGTGTGTGTGTGTGTGTGTGTGTGTGTGTGTGTGTGTGTGTGTGTGTGTGTGTGTGTGTGTGTGTGTGTGCGTGCGGCGTGCGTGCTTTCAGGTGCTCGTAAAACTGTTAACTATGTATCTCAGGTACTTGGGGGTATTCCTAACTTCACACCACCTTTAATATCTTGCACCAATGTTTTTTTTTCCATCTTCTTCGCTTCAGACCTGAGGTGAAAGCCTTTTAACCTGGAACACTTGATCCCATCATGGCGTCCTTTTAAAGGTCTCATGTATTTTAATAAGGCCTTGTCTGCTGTTTCTGCAATGTACTCACTGCTGCTCAGAGCGCTGCTTTGATGCTACAGTAGTCTGCTCTGCTGGCTTCAGGTGTGTGTGTGTGTGTGTGTCTGTGTGTGTATGTATACTGTACTGTACTTGTATTACTGGCCCCAGAAGTATATCATTGTCAGGCAGAAACTCCAGAAACCCTTTTTTGTAGATTAACACCCCAACTGCATCATAATTAGCAGATCTACAGCTGGAAAGATGGAATGAACGAAGTGGCTTTTGGAGCTTGTAGGTGTGCGTGTGTGCGTGTGTGTGTGTGCGTGCGTGCGTGCATGCGTGCGAGGGAGGGAGGGAGGGGGGGCAAGTGTACAAACACGCTGTGGAACAAGCCTGAGCTTAAATGATTGAAGAGCCAGCATCTGGAAAGAGAAGTGGAGATTTGAAGGGCTGTCCATTATGATACAGCAACAATGAACTGCACCTGTTGTACAAGCCAGCCTCACCAGAGATGGAGCAAATACATGTACTGTACCTAACTATTGTATTGCATATATATACTGTATACAGGGGCAGCTGGGGCACAGGAGCTAGAGCAGGTTGCCCAATGGTCGACTGGTCAAATCCTCCTGTCTACATGTCAAAGTGTCCATGACCAAGACACTGAATCCCAAATTCCTCCCGATGTGCAGGTTGGTACCTTGCATGGTTTCTTCCACCATAATTGTATGAATGTGTATTGTAGTGGATTTTTTAGAATGCCAATAATTTGTCTGTATTCCCAGTGTCATCCGAGACCATTCTGACTGCAGCTGTCACTGTCGTCACCTGACATGACTTCTCCACATGCTTACTGCTACTAAAGTACAGTAGTCCCATTAGTGGACTGCGTCTATTTGTACAACAATCCTTATATGAACATTCTCTCTGTGAAAGCTAGACTATAAGAACTATCTGTGAAGAGGGTTCGGGGGGCTAGCACTAGGCTGGTCTCCCTGAGTTGTGTTCCGGGCACAAAACTCTCATTCCACTCTTTATTTCTTCATGATTATCTTGCATTATTTTCTAAGTTCCTAAGAAATCAAGTACAGTATGCGAATGGGTGAATGTAATTCACTAAAGTGCCTTGGATAAAGTCACTATATAAAATTGTCCCTCTTTTTTGTTTCATACTTACTTTTTACATATTATTATTATTATTATTATTGATACTACTGCTACTACTAAAGGTATTCAAAAAGTAAAGGGAGAAGAAGCGGTCGCCGGTCGTTAGCCGCACAGCTTATTAACTGCCTTGCTTTAGTTGAGACTCCTTTCTGTTTCCTTGTCCACAGCCTCTAGCACAGAGTTGCGCCCCGTCCAGGAGTCAAGAAGACACCCACCCAAGGAAAACTGCCAGCTCTTGTCCATTGGATTGAACCTGGGAGCTTCCACATTCCAGGTGAGGTCTCTGCTAGGAAGTCGTACAGTGAGTTGGCAGCAAACTGGCTAAGTTATCTGAAGGTTGTGAGTTCAAAAACTGTTCAAGTCTTACCATTCAAGAGCAAACCTCAGAGGACAACTTACTGTAAGTGGAAAGGGCAAAAAAGTTCTTGATGATTTTATCTTCTACTTAGTCTTATGTGAACAACCCAGTTCGTTTTTAACCCAATGCCCCCCCAGGGCCCATTCTCGAGACGTTTGGAAAAATATACAGTATATATTTGCATTGGAGTTAATGAGCCATTTGTTTTTGTTGCCCATTTATTTATTTTGTTCCCAGTGGTCAATAAATACAATTGGCGATTGCCCAGGACTATTTCAGCACGTCAGTACTTCTTTTGTACACTGAATTGTTTCTGTGTTTCGCGAAAACACCTGACCTTTTTTTCTTTTAGCAGTGGCTGATATTGTCCTAAAATGTGAGGAATTCGTTTACTATTTTCTTTAATTTTTAAATATCGTTTTAGATTTGTCTCCACCGGCTCCTCCCCCTCCTTATCCTTTTCCAAAAAAACAAATTTTCAATAAGAAACGAAAACCGTAAATCAGCGCTTGATTCATGTGGTTACTGTAAGTCTAATAAAAAAAGAAAAATCTGAGTACTTCTCTCCCACCACTGTTCTTTTTAACCAGACTATAAAGCTCAGCTGATCAGTGATGCTTCCATCCTGCTGCATCTTTAATGGCGTTCCCACGCAGGCTGGCTGTCAGCAGCCATAAACCTGCTATGTAATGAATGCTCTGCAAGCACGCAGCCACAGTGTCATCACTGTTGTCAGGGAGAATTATTATCGTCCAGGGGTGGTCCGGTCCAGATGTGTTTCAGAGGATCCACAGCTAGTATATAGCGCAATGCATCACAATAATTTTAGTAATAATAACATTAGCCATTATTTTAACTCAAACCTTAGGAGGAGATTACTATGGCAGTGTTTTATATAGCCTCAGTTTAACCCTGAAGTAAGTAAGGTAAGACATCGAAACGAGAAAAGAGAGACAGGCTACTGGTTGTGGAAACGATTTTGTAATACTACGAGTAAGTTTTCCACACTTTATAGAAAGTGTCCAAAACAATGAGATGTATATTTTAAGGAATAAGGGATGCACTCCTTGCATCAAGACATAATTGGAGCAGCATACTTGTTGCAAGACAGTTCCAATCTGCATTCAACCAAGAACTAGAGTTGTGTACTGAAGGTTTCCAAATTCCAACCTCTTCTGGGTTGTGGTCACCCATCTGACAACTTAATGACAGATAAGTGGGAGCCTGTTTATTAAAATTAAAAGATTGATTGAATATTGTATTAGTGCAAATAGTACCGTACAGTGAGACGAATAATGAAACACAAAAATGTCCCGGGGACTTTACATTGTGCTAAATGTTACATTGTGTTCAATTTTCAGACCCTTTGAAATGAGCGATAGCTCATGCACTGCCCCCCTTTCCATTTTCCTTTTTTAATTCTCCTTTGTAATGACATATGTATTAATGTTGTAATTAATGTTATGTTGATGGTAAATGGTGCATTTATATAGGGCCTTTATTCAAGACACAGATTGTGCATTACATTACATGCATTACATTCACCCATTCATACACCAAAGGCGGAAGAAACTATGCAAGGCACCAACCTGCACGTCAGTACCAATTAAGGGTTGAGTCTTGCTCAAGGACTATTCGACGCTAACTCTGGAGGAGCCCAAGTTCGAACTGGCAATCTTGCAGTTACCATCCAGACACTCTACCCCTGAGCCACAAGCAACAAGTTCCATGAAGAGCTTTTGGAATGGGAGGATTTAATGCTTGGTAAAAAGTGGGTCTGAAGACATGATTTCTGAGCCAGTCTGTTATTGTCCGGCGCTGTGCTTCCAGTCGATATTCACATCTAGAACATCTAAAGCTCCCATCAGCCCCAGCGGCCATTTGGAGACACATTCAGTCTGCACTTCCTTTTTTTGCGACAGATAAAAGGAACCAGCCAGCCGTCAATAATCCTTGATAAGATTCTTTGATAACAACGTGAGAATATAACCAGAGGCTCAATAGCAGCAACCCTGAAGAGCAACAACAACCTCAGAGGGTCATCCTGTCTATTCAGCGGTGATGGGGAGAGTAGCTAGATGTAGTTCAGTCCATCGGAGACACAGAACTTCTTCCATTTACTAAAGAGATGGGAAAAAAGTGCATGATAAACGTAAAAAAATGGTGCTTTCAACATTAGAAAGAAAACAGGTTAAGCCATTGGTTCCCAATGTCGCACCCGGGGCACTTTACAGGTCTGTAGCCTGGCTAAAGCCAGACCGAATCAGCTGTTGGCAAAAAGAATTGCCTAGTGTCAGCACTGCAGATAGGTCTGGAATAGCTCAATTGTACTCCCATTTCCTACTTGAGAAAATTGGGGTGGCCAATCAGGACACAGTATGCAAACATATTTGAATACTATGTCCTGATTGGAACATATTACTCTCCTAAGTAATATTGCCCAACACTGTCCTTATATGACTAGTTTATAGCTATAAGAACTGTCTGGAATTTGGCATGGGGAGGCTTGTGGATTGGCTGCAAGGAGGCCTGCTCCTTACTCTGTATGTTGGTGCTCTGCTGAATGACTTTGCCAATCCTTCATCTTTGGAAGATTATTTAATCTACTGCACACCCCCCTGGAACTCTCAAGAACCGCTTCTAATGTTGTGAGTCAGTGGGTTCAGCTGATCTCCGATCCGAATCTGCAGAGCCGTAATGTGAGCTTACATTGTGCACGGGTATAACAATAATTGCCGTGTCAGGGGGAAGAGGGAGAGCTTGTCATTAAAAATGCATCGCCCATTTAAAGTGCATTTAAAATTGAACAGATTAAAAATATATGGAGCCCGCATCCACCCACCGAGGGCCAAGGCTTCTGTGTTCTTCTCCTCCGCAAGTAAAACAATCAGAGCACCTAAATGTCAGGATATTTACAGGGCCAAGGAAGTTTGTCCCCTTTACCACCCACGCCTTCCTGCACATGTCCACAAACACGCCCCCTGCCTTTTCTCCCCCTCTACGCCAAATCTTTGTTGAGAGGCATCCAATAACAAACAAATCTGAGTTTTACTGTCACACCACAGTGCTACAGGTGTATAATCAGAGGGTGAAATTCGTCCTTGTGCGAGTGCCGTCATTTCGTTGTCACAAAAGAAAAAAGCGGGGTGGTCTGTGGGGGTTAGAAAGATGGAGGGCAAGGAGGAAAGAAAAGGCTATGATGCAACAAAAGGTTGCATGCAAGTGGTGTGTCTGCAGGCTTTTCCTGTGGACACACCATAAGGTGGAGAGAAAGGTGTGGGGAAGTACAGTATACACGCACAACGCCCATTTCTGCTACTGCATGAGTGAGACTGGAGGAACAATCATTCATGACTCTGTATTCACCTGCTATTCAAAATTCAGAGAACAGCAGACAGGAAATCAGTCACATTGTGAATGCTTTTGCCCACTAAATTACCGTCTGCAGGGGTCTGAATGGCGATTAACTGGGTTTCAAGCGGATCGCAATATTTGTAAAACACGAGAGTTTCGAGGTCTTTCAACATTCATGGTTCCTGTTATTTTTATTTTATTAGCACTTGCAGCAAGGTGAGGTGCGCTAAGCATTAAAATAAATGTCCCTGTCCTGTTGAAAATGATACTGCACATCACGCTCACACTCCGTTGAATTGCGATGCGTTGTGACCTTGTATTTTCCCTCCTATCTGAAATAGGACTTAAACCCTGGTTTTACGCGTTTGAAAATATACGATCAACCTGCAGCGCATGGATGATCGAGCAAGGCCTTCTACACACTGTACCACAGCTCTGGGCGTTTTGATGAGTCAGCAGTGGTCTCCTTTTGGCCTAGCCAACGGCCACAGCTGTGCTGTGGAGCAAATATTGGCAAACGGTGGCCTGGCGGGGGCACACGCGGGGGAACACACCTTCACTCTAGTATCCCAGAGGTGAATAATATTTGAATATTGATAAATTATTAATTTCAGTTGTTATAATTCCAAACATGAAAATGTGAGCCGCTTAAATTACTTTAAATGAGTAGGTTAGTGAGTAGCTAATGTTGTCATTTTTTATGTCCAATGTATTTGTATTTTTGTTCATAAAGTTAACATAGTAAAGGCATTTAAAATTAAATGAAATGAAAAACTAATACTTTCAGGATACTTCAGGATGTTATATATTTCATTTCAAATATGTTCAAAATAGATTATCTCCCAGCTTGTAGATCAGTTATTTTTTCTACAACAGTAATAAGCGACCTAGAGGCTGCTTATTTTGGTCTTGATTTTCTTTCGCCAACTCTGGCTGCAGTGGTGGTGGCTGACAGTTTGCTCATCGTCATGCTGGCGCTGAGGTGAGCGCTAGCTAGCTGCTGCACTGTGGGACACCGGAGGCTACACACACACACACACGCATGTGTGCGCACACATACACACATACATACGCGTGTGCACACACACACACACACACACATGCACACACTCTGACAGAGCACTACAGCCTGTCAGTGTAGTGCCACTACAGTCCGGGTCATCACACACAACTACACTCATTATTCACACAGGAATGGCTAGTGTGTGTGTGTGTGTGTGTGTGTGTGTGTGTGTGTGTGTGTGTGTGTGTGTGTGTGTGTGTGTGTGTGTGTGTGTGTGTGTGTGTGTGTGTGTGTGTGTGTGTGTGTGTGTGTGTGTGTGTGTGTGTGTGTGTGTGTGTGTGTGTGTGTGTGTGTGTGTGACAGACTTGCTGCAGCAGCAAATTTGTTCAACAAACACCTAACCCACAACTTTATATCGTCCAGACCCCTGACTGTAAATTAATGAACAGAAAAGGCTGGATTTATGCTCTTTAAAGGGACATTTCACCGCTGGAAGAAACTCCAGTCACTCAGTGGCAGTGATGTAAATAGGTTTTCAATCTGTTTAGTCCCTGATGCAGGGAGGGTCTTTTAGATGAATCCCTGGGGTTTTCAACCTTTTTGACTCCAGGGACCACCATTTATTCAGCATTTGAGCCACGGACCACAATTTGATGACATTTTAGCCCCACAGATCCCAAAACTAAAGATTTCTTTTGCTTTTGTCCACAATTCCAGGCTGGATTTGGGAAACAAAACAGGCAAATTAACATACAGACCCAAGTGACCATTAATCTTCTAGTTGTGTAGACTTGGGCTAATTCATATGATGAATATTTTAACTCTTGAGAGCGTAAAAATGAAACCAAATGGACCCGCAAGGGTCCATTTGGTTTCATTTTTACGTTCTCAAGAGTTACATTTGGTTAACCAACTTAGCTGGGGACCACCTGGAACCCTCTCAGGGACCACTGGTGGTCCCCGGACCACCTGTTGAAAACCCCTGTTTTAGATGAATCCCTGGGAGATTTGATGAGTCCTACTTCAGAGATGTTAGTGAGTCATTTTGCCATTTTTTACAAATCGCAGCATTTATCTCCTATTTCATTTTATATGGATATAATGTGTCTAAAAACGTGGAAAATAACATGCTGGATTATTATTACTGTACATGCTGGTTACAGTAGTGGGTCCCCAGTATGCAGAGGGTCCCTGATCTATAAATTGCGTATTTGAATGCAGGATGCAGTGGATCTACAGTACGTCACTGCAATGGATAAATTGTGCGTTTATCCAAGTCGCTTTTCATCATAGTTCAGGGCTATCTGACTGAGACAGCACTGTTGTCTATCTGTACTTGGTTTGCTCCTTTTCCTGCATCAATCTATCAGGAAATGGCAGACCTACAAGCTCACAACCTCTCTGCTGCTATTTTCAGCTAATGTTCCCATCAGAATAAAGATCCCATGGTTATGGTTCAAGTGGTTTATGTAAAAATCCCAACCCCTGTTCTGTACAGTACCATTCCATTAATGACATGTTGGCTGCACTTAAGTGCAAACTTCCAACTGTACACGGATGATTCAGCATTATGTCAGGTTAAAAAAAGGTGACAGAGTTACAGTAGAGGAGAGACTAATGCCTTATAATTTATGCTCCCTGCTGGCATGACAGCATTAAATCCACACGCTCAAGACACGATGGCACTCCACACATCACGGCATGCTTACACAGTTACACACACACACACACACACACACACACACACACACACACACACACACACACACACACACACACACACACACTCAAATTTAGCCATTTAGCAGTAATCCTGCCTAGAGCGACTTAAGCAAGGGAAATAAACACAGAGATAGATACATTTAGTTATAAGTGAAGAGAAGTAAAGAACTCAAAAGTGCGGAGCAATGAAATCCTCCCATCAATTTGCCAAGTCCCACCTGTGGTTTTGCCCCTCTTCGCACCCATTGGTTGCCGCTTTGTTGGTTGGACAAAAAATCCTCTACCATTGAAATACCGTGTTTTTCAGTTGCTTTGTGTTGATATTCTGTGCTTTCAATTGTCGTTTTCAACTTAGTTTCACTAAAGTTACCCCACCGGTGCAGCATGGTGATATGGATATATCATGTTTGTTTTTAATTTATTTGATATTGTTTTAGCAAATTCCACAAGGTGGAACCAGGGCAGAACCTGCTAGTTAGTAAGTCAGGGACCAAACAGAAGGCTGAAAAATGGTCTATACCTGCACTACGACGTTAGCTCGTTCGGAAATGTGCACTGCGCGTACTGGTGTGCCCCGGTGTGCTCTGTTGTCATTCGCTTATTCAGTTCATTCGGTGCCCTTTTGTGCACACACTGAGCAATCCTACCCTGGAGATGGGGTTGGCCAGTGTGGAAGGTGTGATTGCTGAGCTACCGCATGAGGACTGTATTGTGGGTCCAAAACTTTTCCATGGCCATCAAGGAACCGTAAATTGACACTTATCATTCAGGTGGAACTCCATTTGAAAGGACACCCCCTTATGGATCTAGGAGTGATTCACAATCAGTATTGATAAGAAGTGTAGGGTGTGGTGATTGGTTTAAACTTGGTTTTAATGCATTCTGTGACTTCACCACCTACCATTCCCGGGGTGAATTTCCTAAAGCACCCAAGGTTACTGTGTCCTCATGTATCCCGCCCCCAAACAAAGAAAGTGTCCATTACAATCAGTGCAATCAATATCACTCAAATAAAGTGTCCATTTCAATCAGTGCAATGTGAAAGGAAATGACAAGTGTTCACAGTGCAATGGAATGTAGAGAGAAGAGTAGGATCCCAGCCAAACCCTGAACCTTAACAGGTACATTTTACATTGAAACTACAGTATACCATTGAGGTAAACAAAACAATGACCCTCTCTCTCATGTATGTCAAACTCAAGGCCTGCGGGCGAAATCAGGCCTGTGAATGAATCATCTCTGGCCCTCGGGACGATATTGAATTAGTATTAGAACGGGCCCTTTGGTATATTTCACACACCATGATAATAAATGATGCAACAAATTTAAAGCAGTGCTTGGTGAAGATCATAGAACGGGAAAGTGAGCTTTAATAATGCATTTCAGTTTTTATTTTATTTATTTTGCTGACAGATTTTTGGATGAAATGTACTTTTTTGATGTTTGCCTGCCACGTCCTTTATACTGGTGCTTGTGCATGTTGAAACACAGTCCGGCCCTCGACTCGTACCAATTTTTCTATTCTGGCCCACTGTGTATTTGAGTCTGACGCTCCTGCTCTCGGTACATCCATCGTTTTTTCACTAGATATTGGGCGACATGAACTCACTTACTAGTTCGAGACGGTTTTGGCTGTTTTATGATTGATTCAAATTCTAGTCTGTCCATAACTTTGCCCTCAAGACTGTTTACTCATAAACTATTTACGGTACTACAAGTACATTTCTGGCATTTATTTCCTATTAAAACAAATCATTTGTATGTTTTTGTGTTGGCTATTCAAAACTACAGCAGTAGATGGTGGTGGTGGAGGAAGTACGCTGTCGGGAAGAGGCTGGGACAGTGGACAATATGGAACAGTGTGGAGAATAGGAAGATCAGGTGGAATGACATGTGGGCCATGGAAGCGAGACAACTGAGCTTTTCAATAAAAGCTACATACGACCTGCTCCCAACCCCAGTTAACCTTCACCAGTGATTCGGAGAAGACCCGGCATGTGACCTACAGTATGTTCAACACCAGCCACCCTCAGGCACATTCTCACAGGGTGCAAAATCCTTTCACCCAGGGACGGAGGCACAATCAGGTCCTAAGAGTGCTTGCATCCACCCTGGAGGGGGTTAAGGCAACCAAGAGCGGCTCCACACTATCTGAGAGAGGCCAGCTACTCTTAGGTTGCAGCAGTTTCCTCTGGAGACTGCTGCAACCACCCTGAGACCTGACCTGGTGCTATTGTCCCCTTCTCTGAAAAAGGTGTACATCATTGAACTCACAGTACCCTGGGAGGTCGCAGTGGACAAGGCTTGCGAGCAAAAACACCATATGCAGAGCTTGCTGCTGAAGCACAACACCGTGGCTGGAACGCTGAGGTCCACGCTGTAAAGGTGGGATGCAGGGGGTTTGTGGCACAATCTACCATCAGACTGTTCGCAAACCTGGGAATCAGAGGCCAGAACCAGCCATCAAAGCTGCATCAGATGCAGCTGAAAGGAGCAGCCAATGGTACTTCGTGAGGAGGAAAGGCCCCTGCTGGGCCCCGAAGTAGAAAACTTGGAGGTATGCGGTCAGCTTAGGCTTGACTCAGGGAGTAGGACGCCCCTGCCATGCATAGTCCCTCGAGAAGTCAGCCATGGAAAACTGACAGGCTGATCAGGTCTGATCAGCCTGTAGCCGTCCACTTTGGGGAGGATGTATAGTGTAAGGCCGAAAAATCCAAGGATCCCAGGGTTCTCTACTGATGTTGCGCATCCAGCTCCACCACCCATCACCGTTCATCACCATGACGACAAGATGACACCAAGACGTCCTACCCACAGTGACACTCGTAGGTATGTGCTAGCACAAAGGAACCTCTTATCCTTTGTTTGATAAACCGTAGATATACAAGCTGTACATCTAGTTTTTTTTTATAGGTACCTTTATTATTTATACAATAATAACGCTACGGTCTTCTACTGTAGCAAATGTTACTCTTCCTCTGCGTTTGTGTGTGTGTGTTGTCGGAGACATGTGACAGGAGTGTGGGCATAGTGCCACGTTCTCCGTTTTGATATAATTATCTCGTACACTGCACTAATGGCTTTCTTGTTGTGAGTGTTGCCCTCTGCACGCACTGAGAGCCTGTTCCCTACGAAGAGTGCCTGCCAGGTGCGGCTCCTTCATTAGATAGCTAAAGAGCGTTTTACAACCGTGTACAATACTGTACATGCCATCTGCTTTTCATGCACAGTGTGGTCCCTCAGTGACACCTCATTACTCACTATGCTCTATGCTCTCGTACCGTTTTTCGGAGTTTCCAAATGTATATGATGTTTCTTTTATAGATGAGACGAGGCTGAAGTGGTTAGTATAGCCTATGCTTAATAATAGGAACATCAAAATCTACAGGAACTAGTAATTCACGCTTCCAAATAATTGGTGTGGAGTAGAAGTTCAATATTTGCCTCAGGGATGAGTAAAAGTAAAAAAAAAAAAAAAATAGAGCATTGAAAATACAGTAGTACAGTAAATTAACATATTTAAAGTGCAGTAAATCAAATTGTGAGAGTGTACAGATGTAACCAAACAGCACCACTATATAGCAGTGATTTTCACCCAGTGGTCCATTGTTGAGAGGGTTCCAAGTGGTCCCCAGCTAAAATGATGGAAAGTTGATTAAGCAGTTGTAATTCTAGAGAGGGTATGTTTACACTCTCAAGCAGTGTTGGGCAGTAACTAATTTTAGATTACATATTACTGTAATATTATTACTTTTGCTCCAAAAAGTAAAGTAACAAGATTACTCTGCAAAAATGGGTAATAAGTAACGCATTACTTTGCAAGTAACGCCAAGTTACTTTTTTAAAATGAGCTTGTTGTTGGATGCAAAAACAGAACAGATTTACAAGCTATCGACAGGTACTGTAACAACAGAGATGTGCAGTAAATTGTAGATCCAGTCCACACGCTGCATCCTGTGCAGTTATGTCCACTTCAAATCCCCTTGCTGCTTTATTTTGTATTTTATTTTTAAATACAAGACCTCAATGAAAACAATTGTGAAAAAGTTTAAAAAGTCAAAGAGACAGATTTTGTTGGCTTTGTTTTCAGGTGCAGTTTGTGGGATTGGAGACTATTATTATTCCAATAAATTGGATTCAGTTCTAAAAAGAGCTCGCTAAAGAGATTATGTTGTACATCTTTTTTCAAAAGCGGTGCTGAGAACTTGGGAAAGTAATATGTAATATATTAATCTTTGATTCCAGTAATAAGTAAAGTAATGATATTACTTTGTCTAAGGGGTAATGAGTAAAGTAAAGAAGTTACTTTCCTAAGTAATATTGACCAACACTGCTCTCAAGAGTTAAAAAAAATATCTAAATTAGGCCACTTAATTAAGAAGTATATACAATTAGAGAATGTACAGTAGAAAGAATGGTAATTTTGATCGACGTTTGCCTGTTTTGTGTCTGAATTGGAATTGTGGACAAAACACTGCTGCATAGGATCTGTCGTTTACTATCTATGACCCACACGACAGGCCAACAATTTGCGTTGTTATACTGTCTTGGCGGTTCAGTGACTACTGAAACAATCTCCTGTGAAGGAAGCAGTCACGACTCATGTTCGTACTCTGTGAAGCTGCACACGCTTGTGCGTGCAAATGGTCGAACCACTGGCTAATTTACTAACCCTCAGGCAGTACGTCCCACCGAATGCCACTCAGCTCATACACATTTGCATGCACCCACCCACACTTGGCACGCACGCGCACAAACAAGCAGACCACAGCATTCCAGATGGTCAGCCAGATTGTTCCGTGCTAATTTCCCCTGTGAAATGCTTGAACAGAAAACATCATCTGCATGGCTTTGCCTCGACATTAAGACCGCATACCCCCCCTTCTCTTTCTCTCTCTCTCTCTCTCTCTCTCTCTCTCTCTCTCTCTCTCTCTCTCTTTCTCTGCCTCTCTCTCTCACACACAAGTACACCAGTAATTGGGCCGTCCTTCAGCGTTTTCTGTGTAAGTGTTGTCTGTAAAAGCGACTCTTCAGTTAAGTTATTTACTCAAGACAAAGTCAAGCTGAGGCAGCATCATCATGTTGGATGCTGGCTCTGCTTACTACTAATGAACCCGATGTATCCTCCTGTGTCGACTTGAATTCTTCTGATGGACGGAAAAACAAAATAACGTATGCCAAAACCTTTCCGAAAATTGAGGGGGGGAACAGAGCCTGTGGTGGTCCAATAGACCCAGGGTAGTTAGAGAAAACGTATAAGGGAGGGGATGGTCAGGTGCAGGGAGGATTATGCAACGGGCACATTGGGCCCAGGCCAGGCCCCGGTTTGCCCAGAGCTTAAGTGAGAAAAAAAATCAAGCAGGAGTGTCCGTGTGATGGCTAAGAGGCTCAAGCTCAAGGCCCCCCCAAAAAAGGGATAACAGTGAACAACAGTGGCACACGCAGTCCTTTCACTGTTATTTACAAGGGGCTTATTCATGTTGTGTACTAAACCATCATGATACAGTGCATTACTGCAAGTGTTTGCATTTATTTGGCTTAGTCATTTTGACTGTTTATCATTTTGAAATGCAGGTGAATGTCACACGCCTATATGTCATAATAGATATGCATGTGTGCAGACAATATGCGCCATGTCTGGAAGAAAACAAAACCCAGAAACGATATGTTTCGTGACCCCGTGGTCACGAAACATATCGTTTCTGGGTTTTGTCGCAGGCTTGGAGATTTGCTATTTACTAACAAAGTTTAAATCGGGCCTTATGGAAAACGCTGATCACAAGTGACTGGAAAGCGATGCTAACAGCCAATTTTCAGTATCACACTGTGAGCCCCGCAGCACCCGTTAGAGGCATCCCCACCATTATTTAGAGGCAATTAAACTTGTGTGTACACACTTTTCCAACATTGTTCCACTGTGGACACTCAGGACGTTTGCCGGGCTGAAAAACAACAGCAGCCGAGAAGAAAGACGGTGCGCGATGATCACTTCAGGCATCTTGACGCGCACATCTGGCGTTTGAATGGCCAGCACAGAGCCAGGGCACATCACCGTTAGTTGCGTGCGTTGTTCGTGTGCACTTGTGCGCATGTGCGTGCACATTCTATTTTTGACCACGAGTGAGTCAACGGTGGCCTTTCAAAATGGGTACCTTAAGTATCGTTGTCATGGCGATGATGACTGACACGTCGCTATAGCACTTGAGTCTGCTGCAGAGGCAAATGTCATGCAAACATGCCGAGAGCTAACTTCAAAGAAGACATGAAAATTTAGTTTTCTCACACTTTTAGAGCATATTCGTGGGCCACAACGAAGACTAATTACCAATACCTTTAATATCTGATTGTACTTTGTACTGTTTATGGACCAACAAAGTGTCCAATCAATCAATCAGTCAATGTACTGACTCACAGGCCTGTTTCTGTTCTCAGGGGTCAGGCAGGAACCCTGTGCTTGGTGCAGCGTCCGTCCGTGTGTTCAGCAGAACATGGCTTGAAGGTGGAACTGTGGTGGATCTCTGGCCTCCACCTACTGTATGACAGCAGGCTGTTGATGATGGATTAAGTGAGTGTCAATACTGCAATATAGAAATACCCTTTATAGAAATACTCAGTTGACTAAAAATACAAAACTATTGGCCTTAGGAATATTAAAAATGACCAAAAGCAAAGTACGGAATGGATTGTGAATAAGTCATTTTCATGTTCAAAACGTGTAACCGGTAAAAGATCCTGTTGCGACAAATGTTGAGTTTATATCGGCTATTTTCAAATGGCCAAAAAAAGGGCTGAAGTGGTAGTGATAACCAAAGCTGTACATAACTCTGCAAAGTAACTAGTAACTAAAAGAGTTGTAGTGGAACAAAAGTACAACATTTGCCCAACAGCAACAACATAAAATGTCACCTATAATGTCAGGCCAAAAATAGGGATGGCTGGTTGAAATCGTTAAAATATATTTTTGGGGGGTAGCACAGAGTTTGGCACTGATATTATAGACTTGTACATTAAAAAAAATCTAATGCATATACTGGATACAGTGCTGCACTGTGCACTGCAATAATAATATGCAGCTGTCACAAAATCCCAAGGCAAAGCGTCCTGGACTTGCCTCAACACAAGCTGAGACAGAACAACTGTACTGCAGCATGTTCTGTAAGACATTGGGACGTTTTAAGAATTCAAAACACAAAGTGTTTCAATAAAACATCTGATGAAGTACAGACAGACTACGGGGAAAAGGAAAAGCTCTCTTCTACAATTTGTTCCATTGAAAGTCGGAGGGGGGGTGGTGGTGGTGGGGATGCTGTTCTTCAGACAGAAACATCCAGTTGGGGAAAGTCGCAGCGATCCTTTATTGTAAGAGAAACCGCTCCACCGGTTCTCCTTTATCAGAAGTATATTCTCTTTTCTCGTTTCTTTTCTCTCAAAAACAGAAATGGTATCTTCTTCAGACAAAGTGTCCTCAAGAAAACTCCATTTTGCCCCAAAGACCTCTCCTAGCGTAACGGATAGCAGTCAGATATTCATTAAGAAGACATTCTACCAAGAAGCAGAGCAAAATTAGCTTTATTTCGGCATCACACATACAGCATAAAGGCTTTTTTTACTCAACTTTTGGTCACCTTGTGAACTCTGACATCCATTCGACTTGCGTCAGCACTTTTTCCAGTTCAAAATGTCATTTAGTTTTTCGTCAGGTTATGTGTGTCTGGTGCATTACGTGCAACATAGTTTGATCTATCTTCAGGGCCTGATTTGGACCGAGTTGCTGCATCGGAAATGGCAGATCTTTAAAATCGTTGGCAGAGATGGGTGGGTGTAAATATAAAATAATATTACAGTAATATTATTACTTTTCTCTGTAAAAGTAATAGAACGAGATTACGTCCTACGAAACAGTAATAATATTACAGTTACATCTACTAATATTAGTAGGTACTTTCATCATGCTGCTGCTTTCAACAGTATTGTGTTTGTGAAGGGAGATGAGCTAATGACACTTTACTTTGATCTAAAACAGTGTGTCGCAACCTATCATTTTTACAGTTGCGACATTGAGGGTTCAGAAACTGAGCGCTCAAGAGCTGCTTGTATAGCATTTTTCACTGATCAGGGTGCAAAAAAAAGTAATAATGTAATTTTTGCTCTTGAGACCAACTACCGGTAATAAGTAATTTAATATTACTTTCCTAAAGGAGTAATGAGTCATATATTACTCTCCTAAGTAATGTTGCCCACCACTGAACATGGGTAAGCTTAAATTGCGAGATCTGCCATTTCCAAAGTGCTACAGAACATAAAATGGAGCCAAGCGGCTGCTCTGCGTCTCTCTCTGTGGCTGCACGCATAGCCTAGAGCCGTTTTATCAGAACAATGTTAATTTCACAACACGTCAGTATTAATGTGCCGAGCGATTACTCAATTCTCCGTTGTAAAAGCACTTGTGGTTTTAGAAAAAAAAAAAATTAGTGTCGTCGTGTCCCATTATTATTTTTCTTTTTTTGTCTCTCCGGGCTAGAAACCTTTCAAATGTCATTAAATAAAGTGGAACAATAATAGAATTTCCCCTGACATTTAGGCTACAGATAAACTCCAAACACAGTCGTGTGCTTTCTCATTGTGCTTTAATTGTGTTAAAGCTGCAATCCTGCATAATGCTCTCGCTACAGCAGTGGTTCTAAAAGTGGGGCCCGGGGACCCCCCAGGGGTCTGTATAGACTTCATTGTAGGGTTAAAGTTAACCTCCTGGAACCCCCCCACCCCCAGCCAAGAACACCCCCCTGTGAGCACCACTGGGGTAGGACACCTACTTGTGGACAAGTAGCCCTGGCTAAAGCTCATAGGCCCTCTTGCTTGAACGGCCTTTGGTTTGTCCCGCATAATTTGAATCCCAGACAGACAAACATACGGATTGCAGCTTTAATCGCTGAAGAGAACCTTTTGAACCCGACATGTTGTGCTTTTCCTTTTTCTTCTCTGTCTCCCCCCAAATCAGTTCCTTGCCATCCTCCACGTCTATTCGGTTTGTTCTCCGTCGTAACGTTTTCACCAGCTTAGCAAAAACCCACTTGTGTCCCATTGGTCACTTCTTCCTCCTCCATTAAAGTCACGCTAGTGGAGCTTCAAAGGAAGCGGCGGCATCTTTGCCCCAGTTAAAACGGGGCCACGAAAATAACAACAAAAAAACAGTAATGAAAGCAAAACGTCAATGACGAACAAACAATCTCCCAAAGAACTCTATAGCATAGCATTCTCTGTTGTTGCTGTTTTTTTTTATCACATCGTCCGTTTTTTTCTTTTTCGCAGTGCAAAGATTCGACAGGACTCAACCAAATAAATAGAATGTAGTATTGTACACAATGTCTCTGGCACCCCTTCCCATCTGGGTCAGTGGGCTCTGCTCTGTGCCCCCCCATCTCCTCCTCCTACCGCCGCCACTACATGAGCACGCAGCTTTTGGCGCGGTCCTTTCGGATGGCGGGGGGGTGCTCGAGCATCTCAGTCCGGGGCGGCTGCTGCGACACGCGCTTGAGGCCGCGGCGTGAGCCGGCGCGCTTGAGCGCCTGCTGCGCGGGGGCCGGCGGTGGCGGCCGGCTGACGCGTGACGCCAGGGTGGTGACGTGGAAGACGTCGCGCACGCTGTTCTCCGAGTACTTGGAGGTGCACTCGGCGTACGCCGCCGCGCCGATCTGCCGAGCCAAGTTGGTGCCCTGAGGGGAAGAGAGAAACAGTGGAGTTAGCAAGCTACTCTAAGTAGATAAGGTACATTATTTTGTTGCTTTGTCCGTGCGTTTTGTCCGTGCATACTGAACACGGAATGTGATTATTTGATTGGCTGAGCATGGAAGGTAGATGGACCGTATGATGATGTATGATAATTGTGCCTCCTCACTTCATACAGGTGTAATTTTTGAGGGACTACCTATATACAGATTTCCGTCACGATATGAAGTTGTGGCACAAATGCCATTGACAATGAACGTAAATATTTACGTTATATGCACTGTAGACAAGCACATCAGCTAACCGCTGACATTCATTTGTCTTCTTACATGATTATGATCAAGATACTGTATGTCATTCTTATTGGATGATGTATGGCGACAAGAGTGCCCCGTACTTCACACGGGTGTGATTTCTTTTTGTATTAGAAAAAACAGCACCAAACCGACAGAGACCATATACCAGACCAGTGGCTGTTGCTGAGTGCCATTTTTATGGAGATTTTAACCCCAACCTGCCAGTCTCAAGGCAGACACTCTCTTACCACAAGCAAGGTCTTTGTGTATATCAGGTACACTTTTATGTGAACTTATCTGAAATCTTCAGTTCACAACGAGTTCACAGCTTCAGAAATGCCATAAAATAAGATTGATATCTGTATTATCCTCTTAGTCCACTAGGTATAATGAATAATGGTCACATCCTTTGAGGTACAAGAGATACAATTGCTAGCTGGGGAGGGGGAAAAATGCAGAGCTCCCCTCCCTGCACACCTATAAAATATTCAAAGCTTCTTCTCTGCAACTATAAAACTAGTGTGGAAAATGTGAGCCTGTACGTCGTTCACCGTGGTCGGCTGAACTCGCTATTGGCTTCGTCTCTCTTTCATCATCAGTGTTGATGAGGGATAATTATTATATTGTAATGACCAAGGCGTGAGCCTTGGATGCAGCCTTTTCTTCAGCTCCTCCATGCGAATTTGTTCATTTGTAAACCTCTCAAAGTGCAACATTGGTAACGCTCCCATGCGGCGTTCACCCTGGTGGCTGCCAGAAGTTACCATTTGATTGTTATACAACAAGCTCGTTTGGCACATCAGGAGCAATTAGGGTTTCAGCGTCTTGCTCAAGGGCACTTCGACACCAACTCTGGGGGGAGCTTGGGGCTCAAACTGGAAACCTTGCGGCTCACATCATTCCGTCTTACAGGCCTTTCTACCTAATAAAGCCTGGGGTTACTTAAAAAAACATGGAACTAGCTGATAGAAACATTTTGTTTTCTCTTCATTAGAAAACACTAATTGTGTGGTGGAGAGCGAACACTTTTTTTAGCATTGTATGTGCTGTTGAAGACAGACATGCAGACATACACACCTGCCCAGTCAGTTGAGTGGTTATGCACCGCTCAGAAATACGGTAAATACCGGTAACTTAAATAAACAGACGAGCCGGTTCATTTCAGGATGCCCACACTTCAAACGATGAATACAAGCCTTTGACTATTCATATGATGGTACTTCTACTGAAGTAAAAGAACAGCACTGATTATTTGCAGGAACATTGAATGAGGCTTGCAGAGGTCAGTGCATTCTTCTTTCTTTATTGTCTCTGCACTTCCACAGCGTTCTGTGTACTTACTGGAGCAACAAAGACGATGCTGATTGGTAGAGAGCTATTACTTGCTGATTGGAGGTCTTGTGTAGAGAAGCAAGTATAAGTATACACTTTTATGGGAAGGAAAGGAAAATCAGCCCCTGTTCAAGGCATGTACTGTATCCTCCATGCCTGTGTTTCCTAAAGACTTGTGGGACTCGGGACCCATTTGTGGGTCACAAACCCAAATTTGTGGATTGTAAGTAAAATATCCCTTTTAAAACATATTGCTTCAAGTGTAAAAAAAAAAAAAAAAAATCAACAATAGATGGACTGTTTTGGTCCCATGGAAAACCCAACTGTCTCTTTTTGCTTTTAAACTGAAAGGTTAGGGAACCACTGCTTCCAGTTCCACATTGCCAAGTCAGAGAGCCACACAAAGACAAACACAAATCAGATGAGAGTACAGTATATCCTCACCATATCTACCACACACCCATTGCTTGCACTCTCTACATGCAAAGGCGGAAAATAATACCGGTTCAAACAGAACGACTCTGGTATCCATGTTTCAAATATGCTCAGTATCAGAGTTCATAATTCAAGTCAACAATGGTCACAATTCATCCCCGATATTCTGAAGTAGGAAATAGGTGCACAATTGAGCTATTCCAGACCTATTTGCTAACTTTTTTTTTTTTTCTTTCTTGCCAACAGCTGATTCGGTCTGGCTTTTAGCCAGGCTAAATGCTCCCAACCTGCATTTCAAGAACAATCAGGTGTCTTGCTCACTGACACTTCGACACAAACTCTGGGTGAGCCTGGGATCGAGGTGTTCTATCGGCCGCTCTACCCCATGCACCGAAGTCCCATTCAGTTGTCCCGCCGTCGTGAGAGCACCCAGCGCAGAGAGGCCATCTGTCTGCACCCCAGAGATCTGCCACTCACAGGTAAGACTCCACTCAGTTCCACCAGAGCCATTTTGGATTGAACCTCCAGATAAACAATGCTTCAGTTTATACAGTAGTAGCATTAAGACCTGAGGCAATTTCTCTACAAGTACGTGCCAAGGACTCTCAAATTGTACCTGTATCAGTGAGCTAACCCTAACCCTCTTCTGTCTTGGATTATTGTGAGAGCAAATAAAGAGTTGTGTAGGTGTCTGCTGGTTTGTATAATTTACATTTACATAATTTACGTTGTTGGGTAAAAATGTTGGTATTGTGGCTTGTTTGGATGCAGACCCCAAAGCAACACACACACACACACACACACACACACACACACACACACGCGCACGCACGCACGCACGCACGCACACACACACACATGACACAAGATGCTTTCCCCAGTTTTAATATTCTTAAATGAATACAATTTATTTGGTGGATTGGTGATTACGTTTGACTTAAATGGGGAAGGTGTTTTGAAAACGACTCTCCATGTAGAAAAGACAACATGTTATGCTGTGGTACACAAACGGCAATCAGACGTACAGTCTATTTAATTATTCATAGAAGATATTCTCTTAACTTTCCATATCAGACCTAATTTGATGGCATGCTTTCTAGAAGCGGTGGTGCTCTTTGTCTTTTTCATCTTTAACAGCCATCTGTCACGTCTGTTCGTTCTCATAGGGAAAGTAATATAGCATTTTAATTCAGGGTATAACTGCATGTACTGTGCAGTATATGCTCAATTAAATCATACAAAGTTATAGCACTCATCAACATTTACAGATGGCCCATATTTTCACCAAATAATCCTCATTAATCCTCCTCAAAACGAATATTTGCTGTCTGGGCACTAGTAAACCTGATGTTACTTGTTAGTGTACCACGATGGTTTTCAACAGAACCCGACTGAGATCAAACCTGCAGACCACCACTATAGTGTTGGATGGGTCCATCATAGATCCACCACCCCACATTCATCAGTTAAAGATCTTTATGGTCTACTCTATTTGCTTATCAGTTGTCAAGGACCACTGGTTGAAAACCACTGCTGTACAGTAAACCCATTCACCAGTAGAGGGAACCGTTTGAGAACTTCACATGAATTCAGTAGATTGTCAAAACATGTAACATACAGTATATCTGCCAGCATCTTATAATTGCTTTCCATGTGGGTGAGCAAGTAGGGCGTTTGCCAATGTGCTGTATGTTATTTCCATTAAGATTCCCTGAATAGAAAGTTTATCTGCTGGACACTTATGTTCAGTAGCAAAGCAGTGGAGTTGGTATGGAATGGCACATCTGTAGCATAAACTCAAATCAAGCTTCGCCCTGAAGTGCATAATATACTGCATTCAGGTGTACTCGGTCTGATTTGCGTTCCCAGTTGGCCCCTACAGAAAAATGTAGGACGCAAGAAACATAACAATCCCTCCTCCCGGTGCCCAGTGCCTTTTCATTATTCATAAATAGGTGCGCATCAGCAATTTAACTGCTTTTCTGTGGGATGCTACAGACCCCAAAATCCAGGCGATATACATTACAAGTAGTAATTGAAAGAATTTCAAAAGATATGTCACATCTAATATTTCAAATCGACAAAAACAAACATCATTGTAGTCACATGTGGCGCAGAGACAGCGCGGTTTTGTGTGTGTGTGTGTGTGTGTGTGTGTGTGGGGGGGGGGGGGTGCCTCCTCCTGGCGGAGGTCCGCGCTCCCCTGAGCAAGTTGTTCTAGATAGATTGTTTACACAACATTAAGGTTGTTACCGTTGTTGTCTGGGAGCGCCGTGTGAATATACTGTAATTCGTCACTCGCCTGAGGACTGCCTTCCGTATCGCGGCTGCCGGGCAGAAACCTCACATCTCAATACTCTTTTGAGTCTTTTGAGGTGGTACCCGCTAAATGCTGGTGAGTTGGCAATAGTGTAAAATGAAACCAAATGGACCATCCCGCGTCCATTTGGCTCTGTATTACTGGTAATTAATTTGTAAAAAGGTTTACACAATCACAATTCAAGATTGGCCTGTTATGTCTCTACTAATGGTACAGACTGCTGCTGAGGATTGAAAAAAAAAAAAAAAAACATCAGAACCCTAATGGGACAGCGTGATTCCTGCCATTTCGTCTTATTAAGTGCATTGACTTGGCTGGTGGACGCGTCAACCTGGACTACTCCATTGAGTGCTTTGCTTCTCTTCTTTTTTTCAAGTTACCACCATCAATACAGAATCTCGTCAAATACCCAATAACAGTGCGCCTTGATATGAAATTTTCACATAATTACACCTAAATGAACACCCGACTGGGTCACACCATTGAGCCACATGAGCGCTCCGAGATAACCATACCTGTTAAAATCCGATAACAAGCTTATTGAGTATCCGTTATCAATACGCATTTGTCTTTTCAAGCCTGTTATTGAGCATAGTAGCCCATGAAGTCATGTTTAAGCAATCAAGACAAGAGGTGATCAATAAATAAATCTAATCATCCACACTGGCACAAACATGCACTTTAAAAGTGTATTTATACCTTGCAACCAGCGCTGCCTGGGGAAACAAAATAACACTTTTAAAATGATGTCATACAAATTGCAAATTAGTTAATAATTTGAAGGCCCTGGTGAAAGATGCTGGTTCTGTTCAGAATGTATTGTCTCGCATCTTGCCACAAAATAATAGAAAAGTGAGCTTGATGAGGACGCGGCTCAATAAGCCTGATTGATAAGTAGATTGTTATCAATAAAAAAACGTACTTTTGATGCATCTGAATTTGAATCCAGAAAAGTAGTCTGGGGCAACATATAAGGTTTCCACTCCACATAGACAACAGGAGGGGGGTATAAATCTTATCAATACAGAAAATAGGCCATTAAAATTCATACGCACAGCTGTTTCACTGCTCAGAGATGCCAAGAAAACAATTATTCCACTTTACATTGTTACGGGTGTATGTCTCTCAACCAACTCCCCCTCAGTCCCTGGTCTTATTACAGAGTCATTCATGATGTGCTGTACTGCGTGCTTTCATATTTTGGGGGGGAACTCAGTCAGGACCCTGAACTAACTTGTTTTCAGAAGTCATTTGCCTCAGGTTTTGCATTATGCCAATGAAATAGAATGCCCTCATGTATCAGGCAATATACCATAAAGTATTAGTAGTATCTACTACTGGAAAGCACTGCAGCAGGAAATCAGTGAGTAAAATAAATAAATAATATAATAGACATAAAGTGCTGTGGAATGGCATTTGTAAAGGTAATGCTATTAGGCTCTGAAAGCCCTTCACAGACCCTTAACATCACCAAACCCACAGCTTATTACTAACAGTACCTAACCTGATGGTACAGTTCACTGATTTCATTAAACTACACCGAGGGGCATAAACATTTTCTGGTTCTACCGTTCTGGAACCCATTATTTTTTTTCCCCCATAGGCATTACCAAAAATAATTAGATACATAATTGTAAGCCTAGAATCAAGCCATCCAGTGAATCATGAGCAAAATATGTCTGATTTTGTGAAAAATTAAACTAATATGTACTAAACATAATGAACAAAACCTCACCAAACAGAGCTACAGCTATGTACTACAGCTGAAATGACATAGATCGAAGAGTTCTGATGAACATCTGATAACCAAAATAAACAAAACAGTTCTCACGCCATATACCAGATAGTTTTAGCCTGACCTCAGTCTGAATTGTCATTTCGTTTCACTTCATTATTCAGACTGAAGTCCCTCCCCACCACAGCAGTTTCTGGGATGGGCGTTATCAAAGCGGCAGTCTTTGCGGTGACTTCTTGTATGTACAGTATGTTGTCTGACTGTATATGTTGAGCATGAACCGAGACAAATTCCTATCAACAACTGTTGTTGACATGGTAATAGAGTTCTTAAATCCTGAATGGTTCATATCAACCCATAAGAACACTTGGGAAAGCAGACAACGCTGTTGTCATGGATGTGGCTAATGTTTCTAGCATGTGAACAAAAGCCATAAAATATTTTGGATGATGATGTTTACAAAACCTGACGCTTCTTTATAGAAGCATTGGAGGCTGAAGGCGGTTGAGTTGAATTTTCTTTTTAATGTTAACAACACCGGAGGGAGGTAGTATTTTTAAGGTAAGGTAGTATTTTTTAAGGTGGCGATTCAGGGCTGGATCCAAATATAGTTTATGATAAATGAGATTATTCAGTAAGCAGCATCGTTTTCCGTGCCGTGTGCCTCGTATTACACAAGGGGAGGAAAGAGTTGCAATAAACCTCATCCCTCTTTAATTTGTTCTGTATGTGTGTGCTTGTGACATTTTCTCATATACACACAGGGATGTTTCCAAACTGTGCCTGGTGCAACTGCAGGATAATTCTTTACATTTTTTTTTTAATTTAGGAGGTTGCCATCTACTGTACGAGGTAATTAGTACTGCAATGAAGCGCTAAATTGCCCACCTGCTGTATACATATGTTTATAGTATATGCCAAAAAACTTTTTTGAAACCTTTAGTGTATTCTATCTGAAGCGCGCTTGACGATTGCTCTCAGCTTATCGCTGTTACCCCACCTTACCTTATATTTGAGCAACTTAAACCACTTGTACATGTTCAACCTGACAGCCATTTGTATGAAAGTATATTATTATTAATAATATTAACTTTATTAATAATAATAAAAATAACAAACAAACAGAAACAAAACCCTAGTGCCCAGAATATATATTTGTATTATTCTAATTGAGAATCATGTTTTTTATATATTTGATACCTAGGAAATAATTAAATTACATTTTTCTCATGAATGTAATATCATTTAAATTAATACAATACAGCTTAAACAATCGGCGCGGTCGGTCTGCTCTTCTATGGAGACATTTTTATTGTGTCAGAGATTTGTCCACTATCAGGTGGTATTGTCAGTATTGATTCTCGGGGTGTGTGTGTTTTCTCACCTGCTCGTGGGTGACGGGGATGAGCCGTAGCTTGGACAGCTCTCTCAGGACGTTGAGGTCAGTCCTCATGTCCAGCTTACAGCCCACCAGAACGATCTTGGCGTTGGGACAGAACTCCTGGGTTTCGCCCTGCCACTGTCCAGAGAAAACGAGAGAAACCCACAGCCATCAGCAGCATGACAAGATGCACATGCACACAGTAATCTAAAAGCAGGAGGTCCCAGGTGGTCCCTGTGATGATTGTTCTACTTTAAATTATTGTTAAAGGAATTGTTATTTTTGCCTATTGTCCTGCTATGGTACCACTTCAATGCATCATGGAGTTTTGGGACCAAATCCTATCCAATGATTATAAAATATACTCTAGTTTTTGGGGTCTGAGAGGCAAAATCTCATCAAATGGTTGAGCAGAATAGTTGTTCTGCTCAAATGCAGAATAAAATTAATGGACCTTGTTATGAAAAAGGTTGAAAAGCACTCATCTAAAGCACACTGGCTCTCAAGGACTCTTCTAGAAATATTAGAACTACATAAATAACCTGAGTTCCATTTGGGTTAAAGCTCTCTTTTATTGGTTCAATAAAAGCCACATGCACACTTATGACTATCAAAAATAGCCTAATCTACAAGACTGTAGATTGTGCTTGTAGGCCATTCATTCATTCAAAGTAGGCCATTCATTCAAGTGAAAAACAAAACAAAAAAACATTAAAATATGGATATTCAAGGTTTGTAACTGACAGCAGCAATATATTTTACATATTCTGTATCAGGCACAGTGATGTGTTTACCGGTGATGATTTAGTGTTTCATTAGGCACTCCTATAAGGCAGAGCAGACAGCCTTTATGATAGGCCATAAACACCAAAACAAACCCCTCTGTAACGTGCATGATATGTACGGTCGGTGTAGTACACACTGCAAGTAAAAATTTTAGTGGTGATTTAACTCCAAAGGGAGTACAAATGTTCAGCCCGGGTCCATTTAGTTCCCCTTGTATTCTATTCTGAGTTAAATTACCACAACAGACTTTACAGTGAAGTTGGGCAGACTTTCAGCATCAAAATACCTGGAAGAAGTTTACGATGCGACGGCAAATATGTTTTCCCTCTCGCGCACACACAAGTTGTTCTGGGGGACGTGATTAATTTGTTGCCGGCAAACAGTTCTGGGACTTGTTTGAACACAGATTTGTTTTGGAAATGACAGGCCCCATACTTGTAAGAAAGTGAAATACATTTCCAGGATTTTTCATAGGACATCAATTTTCTCAGGCAATTAACGTCAATAGATTTCACAACAGTGAGGATACGTCTGTCTGTCCTCACTTTCAATGTCACCATTCAACCAATACTCTTCACAGGTGTGTGTGTGTGTGTGTGTGCGTGTGTGTGTGTGCGTGCGTACGTGTGTGTGTGTGCGTGCGTGTGTGTGTGTGCGTGTGTGTGTGTGTGCGCGTGCGTGTGTGTGTTTTGCTACCCAAGGGAGTGTAGAGAGTGTTCCGTAGTTCTCCAGAACCATTGCAAGTCTTCATGAAAAAGTGTTGGCTGTGAATGAAGGGTACTGCTGTACTCCTCTGACAGCCGGTACAGACCTCAAATACTGAACTAGGTCTGTACATTTTTATCTTTTACTAGCTGCTAGAAGTACACTGTTTTTAAAATATATATATATATATATGTATTCCCCATAATTCTTATTCCACTGGGTCTGATTTTCCCCTAAATAGCCAATCAAAACTCGGCTATTTGAGGTAAAGCAGTCGTTTTCAATCAGCATTTATTCAGCATTTGAGCCACAGACCACCATTTGACAACGTTTCACCCCACAGACCCACAACTAAAGATTTCTTTTGGTTTTGTCCACAGTTCCAGGCTTTATTTTTGCAAACAAAACAGGCAAACATACAGTAGCCTAAATCAAAATGATCCTCTACATTCTCTAATTGTCTAGACTTCTTACTATAATTAAGTGGTGCTAATTCAGATGATGAATATTTTAACTCTTGAGAGTGTAAACATGAAACCAAATGGACCCACAATGGTCCATTTGGTTTCATTTTTACGCTCTCAAGAGTTACATTTGGTTAACCCACTTTTTATTAGTTAGTTAGGTTAGTCAACTTAGCTTGGGACCACCTTGAACCCTCTCAATGTGGTCCCCGGACCACCTGTTGAAAACCCCTGATGTAAAGGGGCAAAATAATCACCATACTACCAACTAAATAAAGTTGCAACTTGTGTTTGTTTTATCAAGTATAGAGGGTAGAAGTGGTTCAAAAACAGACACCATTTGACCTGTACCTGAACCGATCTTATCCAACACAGATTGTATTATTAAGCAATTATTCAAACACTTTACCCGTCAGCTCAAACTGAGGCAAGAATGATGGATTTGCTTTAAATAGTCTCTCACCTTTCTACACTTTGATGTTATGACAGCCCCTAACTGGACCGGACACTCTATCAAATTACATTTGGTAGATACGGTATGACACTCAGCAACTCAATTATTCCCACTGGCTGGCAACACAAATCCAATCAAGCAGAGTGAAAATGAGCGACAACAATTGGGGCGATATTACAGAGGTTCTCAAAGTGGGGTCCGGAGTTCCCTGTTTGGGCGGTGGGGTTTGACGATTATCCCCCATCTAAACTGTTTGATGGTTTAGGAACCAAATGGACCTTTAATGTACCGTTAACTCTGGTGGTGTGGAACATGGAACCCGAATTGACCCATACGGTTCCATTTGCAAACTCCAGGGCTCCGGGGACTAATTGTATTGTGCACCCCAAATCTGGCGGTCCTTTTGAGGACTCCTGTCGCTGCATTTTAAAATAGAGTGATATTTCAAAAGTCTCTCACACACAAGCACACACACCACACACACACACACACACACACACACACACACACACACACACACACACACACACACACACACACACACACACAATCACGATTCCCAGTTGCCCTGGTGACTGGGAGGTAAATCGGTATTAACCTTCCCAGCAGCAACAGAAACCAGGCCCCCTTTGATTGCACGTCAAACGTCATAATTATGGAGAGAATAGTCATTCCTTTCAATGTGGAGGAGAGGCATTTTTCTGTTGTCCGGCGCCATCGCTCTCGGCCAATGACAAAAACCCTCAAGTCTCTCTCCTCTGGTGGCCCACGGTGTCAGATCTTTCGGGGGCGGGTGGTCCACTTGAGAGACTAACTTGAACCTTGACCCCCTCGTGAGATGCCTGGCTAACAGTGATGAATGCGTGCCTCTGAGAATGGATGCCAGGGATGCCAGGACCACATCTATGGGTCACTCAACTCAACACGCACAATGCAAAGACCCCCGCAAAGACACCCCCACACCCCTCCACAAGCAAGCCTCAAAGCCACTCACAACCCAGCGCTCACATGCGATGCATTCATGACTGAAGATTTGGCACTGGTCACACACTTAACCCCTTATACCGGTGGTTCCCTAAAAGTGGGATTCTTGAGAGTTCCAGCTTAATGACAGTTTGGAACCAAATTGACCCTTATCAGTCTAACTCTGAGAATGTACAAATGGCACAAAATCAACCCATTAGGGCATTTTTTGTGCCAACCCCATTCTGTACAGTGTTTTAAGCCTTAGTTAGCATTCGCTTCAGCTATTGAAAGCAATAGCATTAGGTATTGAAAAATAGCAGATCTACAAGCTCGAGTGGTGAGCTTGTAGGTTGGCTATTTTTGATTTAAAAAAATCATGAAAAAAAATAACTCAAAATTTTTGCTTCCAGGGGCTGTCCCTGGAACTACATATTTCCAGAAGGGGGTCAGCGACCATATACAGATGAGTTTTGGGGTCCTTGGCATGAAATATTGAGCACCACTGAAGTAGTAGGCTGAGGATTTATTCAGAAAACTGTCCCGAGTTTAGAAGACATTTTGTAGAATCAGGTTTCAAAACGGGTTAAAGCAGGTCATGTTTGCAAAATAAATAATATATGGAGTACCCTCTGGTGTCGTGCCTGTGGGCACGACACCAGAGACCAATGTAGGCCAGAAGTTTATCTCACCCTCCTTACGCCTCTCTGTGTCTGTCTGTCTCTCTCTCTCACTCGCTCTCTCTCTCATGGAGGTATTGGTTTACTCATGAATGACTCGCAGTGTGTTATGATTATGAAACAGCAGTGTGTGTGTGGCAGTGCGGCTGCCGTTGCACCCTGGCCTCAGGGAGCTGCCTAAGATCCTTTACCTGTACAGTAACTACTGGAGCCTCCACTGTCACTGCTATGATGGTAGCTAGAGGCCATACACACGCACACACACACACACACACACGCACACACACACGCATACACTCGCACTGAGTTCTGAGCCTACCGGCGAGGAGTTATTATGGGATTGCTTGTGTTCACTTGCTGTTCTGGTGTAGGGGGAAGCGGTCGCTCTAACCAGAGGAAGATATATACTGTATACAGTATATAGTTCTATAACACATATGACTCCTTTTTCTTTATAGCATAGAAAATCTACGTACGCAGTATTGTGTATTAATCCTAAATTGAACAACGCCTCTCTACTTTTAGACCATTAAGTATTCAGCATTGAGTTTTCCATCTCAAACGGAGCCGCCATTAATAACTGAAACTCCGGCTCCATTGCTGTCGGCCGCGCGGTCGGTGAGGAGGGTCTTCTCTCGAAGGGCTCGGATTGAGGCTCGCTCGCCGGCGAGAAGACAATGAAGCGCTCTTCTCGTGAGGCCTTTGTGACTCATGTTTAAACGCTGACATTCATCAGTTAGTACAGTGTTTGGCGCAGAATGAGAGAGAAAGAGAGACAGAGAAAGGGAGGTTGGTCCCAGGCTCCGGCTAAACGGCGTTAGGAAAACCACACTGTCCGCGCCACAGACAGTGTCACTCCCGACGGTGACACTGACACGTCTGGGAGAAAAGGCTCTTTTGTGTTTGGGATACAAATGGAGAGACGGGCCGTGTGGTCCGTCACTGCCGGCGTGCAAAGATAGCGTATAGCTGTTGTGTCAGAAACCTTGCATTCACAATTTTCACATTGTTCGCATTTTGTTTTTCATAAACAAATGCCCCATTTTATACTTAATTGCATGCCGCACAAACAAGTGGAGTCCAAGGGTTGCCAAGGAAGCAAAAATGTACATACCGGTAATACTTCTGTAAGATTTGTAAGATCTGAATTAAAACTGTCTTGACGTAAGTCAAGACAAGTAGGACTATGTGTGTGTTTGGCTAGACAAAAGTTATATAATGGTCTCCTTCCTTCAATCACATAATAGGGACTTTAGGCTGCTTGCCGTAGCAGCCGTTACTTCCTACTACGGCAGAACCTACACTTTAATGTAGTGTCCACGACACCTGTTTCACACATGCTGCATAGACGCGTCACCATGGTAACACGTCACCATTGCGGTAAGGGGAGCGGTTCTGAAAATGCGGCAGCTTAAAGTGCCTAATATGTACCATAGTAGCGGAAATAATCAACAATCTACAAGCTGAAACGCATCAAATCATGACATGATGGGAGCTTATGCTGGCTATTATTATTATTATCGACAAGATTATTTTTAATGACAAAATAGGGAAGTCTGAAATTGTAGACATATTTAACCAATGAGAAGCATACCTGCACATTGGTGCAAGGCATTATTATTATTATTATTATTTTATCATTTCCTGATAAAGAATGGTTTTGGACATACAAGGTTTCCACTCGACCCGACAGATGAAAGGCGTCTTCAATGCAGAGATACGCGTGTGTGTGTGTGTGTGTGTGTGTGTGTGTGTGTGTGTGTGTGTGTGTGTGTGTGTGTGTGTGTGTGTGTGTGTGTGTGTGTGTGTGTGTGTGTGTGTGTGTGTGTGTGTGTGTGTGTGAGAGAGAGAGAGAGAGAGAGAGACAGACTGTGTGTACCATACAGAACAGAAAGTCACCAGCTCTGCATATTCTCTGACTGTCATTGTGTTTTCTCCCTGTGGCCACACACTGGCATTTGTTTAGTCTCATGCGCCTCATGCTACTGAAAAATCTATGACAGAGCAAGCAGAGCGTGCACATTACGCACATACACACACACACACATGCACAGCTGTAAGCCTGTCCATTTACAAATCACGTGAAATGTTTTGCTCCCTTGTGTTCTTGGTAAAACAGAGAGGTAGATGCCATTTAATGCTACCCCCCAAAACCGCTTTGATTTAGATTTGATGTCAGCATCTTCATTAAGACTTTCAGGACCGGTTGGAGACGAGTTCGTAATTAATTTAATCGCTGTTCGTGCCTTGATTATGTTGTCCATCAGTTTGTTTATGTTTGCTGCTAATCTGACCTATTAACTCATCACATTAACAAAATGCTGTACTGTTTTGTTGCAAACAAGACTTTAAAATAATAAGCTGTCACTTATACGGCCTTTTAAACACAATAATGCAAATAGTTCCAATGAGCACAGACGCTGAGACACACACACACACACACACACACACACACACACACACACACACACACACACACGCACACAAACACTGACCTTTTTCAACACACTGTCCAGGGTCTCTGGGCGGCTGATGTCGAAGCAGATGAGAACAGCGTCTGAGTCGGGGTAGGCCAGAGGACGCACGTTGTCATAGTAGGCTGAACCTATGGGTCCAAATAAATAAAGACAACATTATTTAAAGGTTTCGTGACATTCTTTTTTTCTTTTTAATCTTAGGTTTTGTGATTTCAATTACACTCAGAAAACTTGAACTGCGAACATTTGGTAGATTTTCTGTGGGCTTTGGAAGGCTTGTGCAAAAACAGTGGAAACAGTGACATCTTCTGGTAAATCCTCCTGACATACATGTGATTTGCAGAATGTGACATCACATTCTGCAGGGAAATCAGAGCACTTCTTTGAGCCAGAAAACCCCAGACCACAGAAAATCTACTTAACATTAAAAAAAAAAATCGGGTGTAACTGAGCTCAGAAAGATTTTGAAACCTTTTTTTGTTTTTAATGTCACAATCCCTTTAATTCACAATCCATTAATCCATGTCTTATCAGCCTGAACCTAAAGAATAAGACGAATACAGGCTCTTTATTGTACGACATAGTAAACAGTACCAGCCCCTCGGAGGTCCATGGGCTACTTACTGCCCATTGAGCAGCCATCTGCTGGGTGAAACAGTACAAGCAAGTTTAAACACCCCTGGGGACCAGGAAACACTCCCTTATACTACTGCCTACATTCACACACAAAGTATAACCACAGTTTCCCGCCGTTGGCAACTAGGATCTGCACCTGCTAGTACACTGTAGTGTACATCCAGTCTCCAATGAGTAGCTCAGGGGCACGTCGTCAACCGTTAAGTGAGAGCGGAGGAGACGGCATTTCTCGTTTCACAGTTTGCCAGGCGCCTCGAGCAGGACGAAAAACGGCATTAAAAAAGCTCTGCACAATACAAGGTGCTTGACTCCCCCAATACCCAAACTCAAAACTATAACTTAAAAGCGCATAGTCCTTTAAATACAACGAACACAGTTTAACTCCTCAAATCCTTTAATGAGACATGGCACTCTTGTTATGGACCAAGCTCATTATTATTATTATTATGAATGATTGTGTTGAGGTGGATTATTATTATTTTCCTTTTGTGTGTGAAGTGGCTGATTAAAACCAGCTGTGATGCTGATTGACAGGCCCAACTTGTGCCTGCCCCTCTCTCATTCGCTGATCACGATCCACACCCTCATCTATGACTATGGCTGATCTATACCTGTCCTCTATAAAAGTTCAGGCTGACATGATTTAGCTATTAGTTTCAGCAGAGGCTCTGTCTCGTCTGCCACCCAATGCAACCGTTTTCTTTTGATATTCACTTCTGTGAATTTGATCGTTTTGAGTCATTCGTAAGCTGAGTTTTGTTCTTGATTTGGTTTATGCTAATTAGTTTGTTTCATTAAAAACCATTATTTGTTGTTTGCTAATTACTTTGATCATTTATTAATTCTATCTTTATACTAAGTTAAAAACCCACTTCATCCTATTGGGGTGTTGGCAATTTTCTTTTATCCTCTTTTTCCTCTTTTTCTCCTGTTTTTGTTAGTTTAGGGTAAGTAGGTTAGTAAATTTATCTGTTCAAGTTGCAGCTATAACAAGCGTGATAATAAAATCTATATAAATTGAAAAGCTGTTTACTCCATTATGTTATCTCCCATTACCCTGAACAGGTGGTCAGAACAACTCTAGTGTTTAGTTTCTTAGATGGATATTCCACTGTTCTTAAGCTTACATAGATTCCGTGGTGACTAATGTTTTCTTGTACACATTACCATGCTTTTGTACTTGTTACTGTAAAAAGATTAAGAGCATCTGCTAAATGCCTCAATTGTAAATGCCTTGATAGTACAATCCGTTGCCCCCCCCATCTTTGATTATACATTCCGATTTTTAGTCTAACATGCTCTATATTGTAGGCATTATATTATTACTGAATGAGTATAATGGAAACAAGCTTCCAGGGACCCCCCCTGTACTAACCCAGATGTTGATGCACCCAATCGATCAAGGTGTCAATGCTCACATTATGATTATCTTATACTTAGTTCTAGTCTGAATTGCCCTTTAAAGTTTAGGGTCACTTCTCTGATCAACGCTGTAATGTACATTTTTTTTCTCCCCATATAATGAGTATGACAAATCATATGTAAATATTTATGGTTAAAAGCTCACACTGTCAAAAGAGAGAACAGCTCGAAAAGATATTTCTGTTGTGATCCTTTTGGGAGGAAGACAAGGTGGTTATAAGAAAAACTACAATGAGTGGTAATAATGCACTGTTGCATATCGTCACTGTCTGGTGGAGATCTATTATGTCCAATACTCTTGATGACTTGATGGTCCTTCCTTCAATGCTGTATCTACACGGTTTTATTCTCCCCTAATCTGTATTCCCCAGATGGACTGCAGTCTTATTTTAGATCTATCTTTTCAGGATTCCACAACAGTCTAGATTGATCAAATCAAAATACATATCCACCACATCGTGGTCGGTCGTTTCACGCGCCATCCCCTTTTCATTTTGACCCTTTCTCAGAGTTCAATCCACTTTGCCGTGTACATTATGCCTTGCCGTCGCCAAATGACTCTCTTTGCAGGATCTTTTGACAGTAGCGGCGGTGAAGGGGGGTTTAATGACCATGTGCTGAGCTCCTCTCATTGTGTTTTATCTGTCAGCGCTTTGATGATGTGGTAGATGGTAATGAGAGGGTATGATTCAGCACGGAGGGACTCGGGGAGGATCTTCATTCTTCATTATGCTCCTTTGCATCCGGCAGAATAGCGCTGCAATTTGCAGCTCCGCGTCTTCTCTTAGCAGGTCAAATTTGACCGAGCGGATTTTCTTTTTTTCTTTTTTTTTTCTTTTAAAGGCCCCCGAATACAAGGTACAATCAACCACACTGCTGTGTTAGTTGTGCTGAAGTGCGGCGGTTCTCAACCTGTAGGCCGTGAGTGTTATGCAAGCGAGCGACCAAATAATTGTCAAAACAAGTTTTTAAAGATAATGCTGTAATGCTTTTTTACTTTTTAAAATCCAGGAAAGCACCTGTGTCGTCTTACTATTATCAGCTATTTTCTGTACGTTTTTGAAGTGCGGGAACTACTGATTTAGAAGGCATTTGTAGAATGGGCCTCGGGTCACAAGGGGTTACGATGTTGAATGGTGAGTTTTCATTGTGCCACTGCTGAATGGGAACTCAGTACACTGTTCAGTTCCATTGCTCGAAGCCGCAGCGCAATCAATGGTTTGATCAGCATGACGTGGGATGAAAAAGCACACGAAGGTGCCATATTTGCCACGAACCGAGGCGCCAGACACAGCGGTTTACTTCATTTTGTGCATGTTCTGTTCACACAGCCAACAGCCCTGGGAAGAGCTATGCAATCAGCCACAGGGACATAAAACACCTGTCTGTTCTGTGCTCATTACATAACTATGCATAATGTTAATGATAGGCCTTTACCTCGTCCTTACAGTATAGCTTATTACCCACCATAACCATGACCAGCACTTTGTACTATTTTAGAATTTGTGGGCATTCTGGGAGGTTATTTTCCCTGGATCTTGGCTCTAAAAACACACATTACAACCTGTAAGAGGGCGGGAAAGCGAACAATTTATTTTTTACAGAAGTTGCGCTTTAACTCTTTAATGATTGAGTTAATTTAACTGTGTTGGGCAGAATATTGCCACTATGTCTGACAAACGTTATCAAAGGTACATCGTCTTACGTCTACCTTTTTATTTGGACATATTGTATGAGGTTTCCACCTGACAGTCGTGATGTCAGGGTAACATAGTTACAATTATTTATTATTGACTTATTTGTGGTCATTATGATTCCAGTCCACATAAAAAAACAGTAGGCATTGCTTTCAATTTTTTTTAATGAATTGAATTTGAATTACAGATGATAATCAACTTTCTGTCACCCATTTGCAATCCACTGGTAAATCACGGATTTTGTTCCATTTGCACATGAGTGAGATGAGCAGCGATCACTGCAGTGTGCAACAGAGTTAGAGGACTATAGGCCTGTGTCTACGTTGGCTTATGTCACCACGACAAGTCCTATAGTGTAATTGTGAGAACAATGACCTAATGAATGGCTCAAACAATGTGTCACCTGCTATGCTATGTCAGAATGGCTTCTTTTTTTCCTGCAGGGGCCCCTAGCTGCTCTGAATTGCCCAGTGTGCCTCGATCCTAGGGGACACATTCCTTGCCGTAGTGGACAACGTCCCCCGTCCCCCGCATCAATTGGCCTTATTGTCACCAACGCCACCACTCTTTTGTCACCGCAAACAAAACTCCGGTTGAGAGGGGAATAGCCGTCGAGTTGATGGAATTTCAAACGCGTACACAGACACTCAAACTCATACCAGACAGAGCAGACACAATCTGTGTTACAAAAAAAACCCTGCACGCAGAAATTCCTGTCCTTTTGAAAGAGATTAACTTTGGCAAAAAAGCACAGAGGCAGCATTGTACACACAGTAAAATCAGTGGTGTTCATTTAGCTCCGAAGTGCAGCCAAAATACAGCCAGAAACCTATTCGGTTCCATTTGTACGCTCTTCGGAGATCAATTCAACACCGAGGGTTTTCTTGTGAAAACACGGAACAGAGAACATCACGGACCAACGAGCTGTCTGAATCCTGATAATGTCACAGGGTACAACCCCTACTCAAATTAGCGAGCGTCTCGTTTTCTTCTAAAAAATGATCCCGGTTCCAAAGTGTCGTTTACCCACGAACATCGCTACGCTAGTACACACCGACTCCCACATGAGGTGCACTGTGGTATTCTAATACTTGTGAGGACGGGAGCACTTCAGATTCATTTCTCTTGTGACTGAGGACCTGAAAATTATTACCTTCGCTATAAAGGCCCACCCGCATGGAATGGCAAGCTGTCATCCTTACCCATTGACATGCATGTTTATTTTCTGAATATGTCATGGTAATGGAGAGCTGCCATGTCAGCAACGTCTGACATGGCAGCCAACAGACATGTCCTCCCTGTTAGTACCTCCTATTATAGCGTATGAGACAGACAAGTAAATATGCACCGTGTGTGTGTTCTGTGCGTGTCATTTGTGCATGTGAGTGTGTGTCTGTTAGTGCGTGTGTGCATGCGCCACATGTATCAGTATTTACGTAACTATAAATGTCAAAGTAAAGGTCACAACCTTTCTCTGTTCTGTCTTTGGGACAATTTTCCACTCCTAGGCTTGTACGTGCGCGTGTGCGCATGCACACACACACACACACACACACACACACACACTCACTCACACACTCACTCACACTCACTCACTCACTCACTCACTCACTCACTCACTCACTCACTCACTCACTCACTCACTCACTCACCTTGATGAGAAGAGACAGAGGAGGGGAGTGAGCCCCAAAAAACAAGAAGTGCAGATATGCACGACAGATCGACAGACAGCGCACAAGAGGGAAGTGTGAACTATGAAAGGGCAATTAACTGGAAATATTTAATTACCCAGCAAACAGAACGCTCTTCAGCTTTGATTTAAAAATAACTAATTGGAGCTCAAGCATATACCGTACCTGCGGTATATATTCTGGGAGTTTGTTCCAGACATGAAATACCACATGGAGTGGAGCAAGTACCGGTAAATGAAGAAATAACTGATTTCTCCTTCTACACATTTTAGCTGTGACTCTGGGGTTAAGAAAGCAGACCTGTCCCAAGCAATCTAAGAGAGGTCTGGACGGTGGTGCAGAGGCTTAGGGCTCTATTTTCGTTACCGCTAAACCCCTTATCGCTAGACCATTTTTACTATTTTGAAAAACATTTTTTGAATCGTCAAAATGGCCAGGCAACATCTCACATCTCATGGTAGATTGGCAAAGAAGTTAGGGATAAGGGGTTTGGCGTGTAACAAAAATGGAGCCTCCACCAAATAGCTATAATAATATACCAAATAGCTTCCACTCATTTGGTATTGGTGGTGAGAACTCGAGCAGCAGCAGTTCTGAATCTAGGGCAGGTGTCTTAGGGCAAGTGGTTCTCAAGGTCGGCTATGGGCGGGGGACCCCTGGGGTCCTTGAAAGAGTTCCAGTGACTAGCGAGTCCCCAAGGAAAATTGTTCTGATGTAACTGTACCATCACAATCATTTTAGCAAGCAGAAGTACAAGCTCATCATGTGTTACATGTTGTGAGCTTGTAGATTGGCTATTATTGATTCAAAAATAAATTAACTTATATCTTCTCGAATAAGGGTCCCTAGCATAAAATATCTTCAGATGCGGGTGGCGGGTACTAAATCATAAATATGACAATAACAATATCAATTTGGGCGTCCTTAAAATGTTTGCAAACCACAGTTTTAGGGAAAATAACACTGGAGTGTGTGTCTTATTGTGATCACAGCGGACATTTTTAACTGTTCCTGGAACGCCATATTTTCAGGACAGGGGTTGGCACAGGGCGGATGTAACATTTCCCAATTGGGGGGGCAGAAGAAAATGGTATGGGGGCGGCTTCATTGCCGATGATGCCGCACCCACACCATTTTCGGTTACAGGACTCTTATTAGGCAAGTAAGCATCAATAATAACATCAGTTGTTGAAGTTGCATCAGACACGCAGCATGCATAAAGCTAAAGGTCTGACTCAGAGAGTTTTCTGTTTTCAAGGATAAAATGCTGTTGGTTTAGTGGTGCCACAACTGTATTTAGTTAGTAGCAATAGTATCTTGCAGGGTTGTTTTGCATGCCATCGTGTTTGGTGGGGCAGATTGGGCATTTAGGAGGGGCATTGCCCCTCCATGCCCATGCCTAGATCCGCCCTTGGGTTGGCAAACAATTATTACATAGATTTTTTTTTTTTGCGTGGGGGGCTTGACATGAAACAGTTTGAGATCACTGACACAGAAACACACTGTATGTTCTCCTGGGGAGAAGTCCACGTCGCTACTACTGACTGAGCAACTCAAATAACCTCTTGGTCAATCCTCAGCGGAGTGTTGTGTGAACTGAAGATCGAGGCTCACCCTCACAGAACCTACAGATCCCTCTAGGGATTCCCAGTCCCACTTGGTTTAAAGTCAAGACCCATACAGTAGTGATCATCTCCTCAGCTTACACACACACACACACACACACACACACACACACACACACACACACACACACACACACACACACACACACACAGGCCCCAGGGGGGTCCGCGTACCACAGCTGTACTGCAGCTGTTACTGAGCCAGCTAACTGCTGCAGCTGTGATACGCTATACAGAGTACACACACTGTAGTAAGTGATGGACCGGAAATTGTATATATATACTGTTCAGTTCAAAGTTCTTCAAACATACACAAACACACGCGCAAGTATGCACATGCACTCACACGCACGCGCATGCGTGCACACACAGTGGTATAGCGTTATCAGCTTGCCCACAGTTATTTCTCTGGCATGGTGTTGCTTGGCGGTGTGTTCAGGTTCCAGCACCCAGCGCTGAGCGAGGCTTATATTGCGTGGCTAAATTTGGCTCTCTCGCCCTCTTCTTCAAAATTGCCATTCCTTTCGCCATTTCTGACAGTTTTCACCTTTAACGACACGCCCGAAATAGGAACGTCAGGGCGAGTGCAGGGTGGTTATCGTTTGTGTCCTCATATGATCCCTGTTAGGACGCGATCCTGCAAACCCACTCTCGGGGAATCATGGGACAACATGACAAACATTTGGTTAAATGTACTTGTTTATACTCTCCCTCTCTCTCTCCTTTCCATCTAAATCATTTGTATTTTTGGTGGGTAACCTGTGATTTTCCAACAAACCTATTTTTGTGTTGCTGCTGCTCGTTTGGGTGAATGGTTGCCTTTCCCCACAAAAAAACTATTTCTGTTTCCATTTCCTCCCATAAAGCTGTTTTTGTTAAGCATAACTACTATACCAGACATTGTAAAAAAAAAAAGAAAACATCAAGCAAAATCAAACCCAAACTCTTGAAAGCCTCAGAAGTAGAGTCCCCAGCAAGAAGATTGTACTGTATTTCCTAAAACCTAAATCCCACTAATAATTGTATGCAATGACATTTCTATGTACGAATGTACAAAAGCAGTGCAGAATGTGATTATTACCAGTTTTAAATCATCTGCTGTTGACATCATCTGTTAACTTTCCAAACTAAATCCAGTGGATACAAAAAAGAAAATATCCCTGGAAGGGTGAAATCAAGTTGCGATCCCGGCAGATGGTTGCAGTCACGGCTGAAAGTAAATGAGTCTCAGTAGGATACCTGCTGTGACCGATAACCAATAGTTGCAACCGTTACTATCGGTCAGGGGGTTGAGGTTAGGTTTAGGCATAGGTTTTGCTGGGGTTATGTTTAGGGTTAAGGGTTAGGTTTAGTATGACCGGCATGACCGCTAGCCTATCGGTCGTTCCGGTCATATTAAAACCAGGGTAGCGGCCGTGGCTGATAAAAAAAACGGCCGCCAGGTTTGCCGACTGATAATAACCACCGGAATCATTTACCATTTGCCGCAGTTGCAAAATGATCAGTATTCTGATAGGCCGGCAGTTAACCCATGTATGATCTTCTTTATTTTCTACTGTACACTGTCTGCCTCCTTATCTCTCTTGAACACAGACGTTTATTCTAGTGTATTGGCGCCCATGAGCCAGACAGACAGGCACCCAATTTGCTACTGTAGTTCCAATCTATATATAATGGTCTGCCTCACAGGACTGTGTCCCACAAGCCCAAGGGGATTGTTCTGCGATTCTTCATTCAAAACACTGACATGGCTGTTGTTGACCCATTTGATGAATAGTCAGGAATCAAGGTCTGCTAGTAGCATACACATGAAATATGATTGGCCCAGTAGCTGCTGAGAGGGATGCATGCACAGCACGCACACATACACACACACAAACCCATCCATACTTTCTGGGGCCAATATTCAGGAGAAACAGCCGATTAACAAGCTCACTGCGTCGTGTAGAGTAGAATCGTCTATTTTGTCTTCTGTCTTTGGGGGTTTTGTGTAGTGTGGGAAAAAAATGAAGGTGGGCCCATATAGAAGCCTGGGGGACTCCTGTCACTATTTTTTTTTTCTTAATCATTACTTTTCAGGGACCACAGAGGTTGGTCTCAGCTTACCTGTTGGTATGCTCACTGTAGGCCTATGAAATACTGACAGGGATGAGTTGGACAATGGCCTGCCGGGGGGAGGGGGCTGGAAGATAATAATGTAACATAATTTGCGGAGAGACGCTTGGCAAGCAACTTTCACAAAAGTCAGCCGAGTCTATGTAGGCTACCGCTATGCAAATGAAAGTGTTTAGGTCAGCAGCCATGATCATTAAGGCTTGTTGCAGACGATTGCAAAAAAATAATAAAAATAACAAAGGCCCTGTTAGTAGCCCACACACACACCTGACACCATGGAGTGGTGGAGACCAACCTAAAGGAGAGACACAGCCTTTTCCAAGCTCACATGTATACGCGGAATCATTCTTTTTTGCATCTCTGTGTAACCCGTCAAATGTATACAGGGCTCTTTTGGCACCAGATGCCACGGCGGTGGGCTGTCATTTCCCAAAAGAATGCCTCTAATTGGTGTCATATGATATGACAGCCAATAGGTGATTTTGTGTCAGCTGGCGCACTATGGAAAAGCAGCAGCCGTGAAAAGCAACTTTTCTGTCGCCAAAAAAAAAAAGATTGCAAAAGAGGAAGCAATTAATTTTCTTGCGTAACTGCTTGTAAAATTGCTTGTAAAATTAACCAACAGCCTTCTCAATGCATCCGTAAACTAAGTCAAAGTATAGCGTTCAATAGACTGAAGTGTGCAGTCTGTTTTCACAGATATACACAAACTACAAGAATCATTTCGCCTTTTTGGATGCAAACCTCAAATGTCCAAAAATAGCAGATCGACAAGTTCAAAACACACTGCGAGGTGGAAGCATTTCAAGCTTGTAGATTTGCAATTTGTACACTTTTGTATGATTCCATAGTATGCCATAAATGTATATAAGAAAACATGTAGATAAGAGGTTTCTGGATAAGAGTTTTCTCCAGACATATCCTGGGGGTAGCCCGCAGCAAAACAACGTCAATTTAGGTGACAGATCAGGATACAATGTGAGTCAGCAGGGTCCGTCGCCAGGCTTGCTATGTTTTATTTTATTTTTTTGTGGGGGGTTTGTTCCCTGAATGGGTATCCAATTAAAATAATTTCCCACCCAACTTTTCTTTTTTTTTTTGCCCCCCAGGGGCCAGAGTAAGAACTATAAGCAAAGCAGAATACTGAATAATAACTCCATGAAAATCCATTATGGCTTCATGTAATTTTAAAAGGGGAGGCTTAGACAGTTTTGCTGTTTGTTTTCAAGCTGGAATAATGGAGGAGGGAGGCTCCTCATAAAAGGTGCTAAACGTGAGGGGTTTGCAGCCAATAAAATTGCCCTCAAATCAAGCATGCAAACGACACCGCAGACAAATTAGTAAGACAGGGACCTGTCAAAGTCGGCCTTGAATAAAACGCTCTTGCCCACACAAATTATGTCTCTTTCTCTCTCTCCCCGCTCTCTAAAACACGCCATCTTTTCATGTTTTTAATTTGTCATATTCCACACATAAATGTTTAAAAGACTCGACTCGTTTTAACCACTTAAACCCTAGGCACTTCCGTTCCCCTGAGGGTCTTATGAGGGTCCCATCCCTTTTCTATCCAACAAACAAAATGTCTTCTCTTCACAAAAATAGCAGACGTATTATATGCCAGCTCACCCAATGTCTAGTGTTTTCACAGAACGCTGGCCTATTATAACATGCCCAGAATAGGGATGCATGTGGTTCAGGTATAATGGCGACCTGCAGCGCAGGGAAATGATGTGTTGTGTTGATAAGCAGAGAATAGCTTGTGGCAGAAGAGCCAACGACAGGCGACAGGCGTGAAAAGTATTCACTATGTTGATCCACGAAGCTGCATAATTAACAGAATGCATCTAGTTGTTGTGGCATGTCTGTGTGTCTGTCCGTCTCTCTGCCTGCAGAGAGTTTAGTGTGCTTTGTCTCAAGTGACACAGCTCGCCTAAGACTTAATACGAATTATGAACACATAAGATACTGGTAACTGAATACAATGCCTACCAAAACAAAGAATATATTCAAAGATTTGTGCCACATTTTCAAAAATTGCAGGTCTACAAGTTCATAGTGTGGCAGTCGCTAAGAGATTGTAGATCTGCTATTTTTTAATCGTATAAGTATAACATATCCTTAAAACACCCAAAAAGTTGTTCCTGAGACTGCTAACAGAATGCATCTATGGTATCATATTGTATCTTGTCTCTCTGTCTATCTCTATCTCTTTTGGTTTGTTTTGTCACATTACGTTACACAGCTTATCTAAGACTTTATTATACGGCATTAATGTTAGTTGTAGGGTAACTACTATGTGTCAAGTGCTGGAATTACTCAAATGAACTCAAATACTATAAGTACGGTATTTGAGTAATTGTATGTCGTACTTGGTTACGTTCCACCACACTTCGAGAACTGATCCTTGATCCGTGTTCTGGAGCAGAAGCTAATGTGTATCGATCTCTTCCAGAGGCTTTGGTTTTCTGACCTCAGAGACCTGCTGCTGCTGCTGCTCACGTTACGACTTCACCAAATCTGAACTCCCACAACTCCATCTGTCTCTCTGGTTTCCATCCTCTCTCCTCTGCTGTCCTCTGCGCTAGCACAGGAGTTTTCAACAGGTGATCCATGGAGGTATTCCATGGACATGTATGTAGTGGGTTAGCAAACTATGCAAAGTGAAGAGTTTGTATTTTCTTTCACGGAACAGCACACTCAAGCTTTGTGCTATATTCCATGGAAACGCGTCAATGTTGTCAGTTACTGAGAAGGGTAAGAAATTCCACAGAAACTCAACAAAAGCTTGCCTGGTTGAGTCATTCTTTGGAAATGAATGTGCCCATATATAATAATGTCATCATATGTCTACCCTATCACTGAATTTTTAATGGAAGGTTGGATAAAGTAACAGAATGGTTCAGAACCAGTTAAAAAATGAACTAGTACTCTCTCCTCAGCTCCCTACACTCCTCCTGTCCTTCCCCTCATATCCATATAAGCCAAATCATAATACCCGCAAATCTCGGCCACCTGTTCACTCAAATTGTGGTGGCAAATTGGCAAATTTTGGTGAAATTGGTGCCACCTGCCAAAACAGGTGACCATCTTGTGGACTTCATACACTACTGACCTGAAGTCTTTAACTATGACTCCTACCTCTAGGTTGAACAAACCGCAACCAATTTACATTCGGACACTGACATGATGTGTTTGTCTACACGATTGTCACATGTTTCAGCAGGTCACCAATTTTACCATACCACCGCCAGGCTGGAGTGAGATTTCAGGAATTGGAAAGGAATGTGGCTCTACTCTCCCCTTTCCTCTACTTATCTCCCTTCATTGGTCCTTATCTCATTTGCCTCCATTCATGCTCTCCTCTCCTCCCTTCCCATCCTTCAAAAAAAAAGGATGTTGTAGCTGGACCTAATCCTGTGTCTGTGTAAACACTCAACGCCAAGAATAATTCATGAATGGTCCTCTACCCATGCCAACAATGGACCCTGCTGAGCCCATGGTACTGGAGTTGGCCGCGTCAAGTCACCTGTGAAGAACGGTGCTTGGCAGAATGCAGAGAGTCTGCCGGTCCGAGCAGAGCGCCGGACACAATTATAATTACCACCTGCCCTTTGTACCCACCACCTACGGGACGCCCGGCTCCGATTCCGAACGTAGTGCCAGAAACGCTGGCATTTACGAGACGACATTGACTGAGCATGGCCATCTGACCATTACGCTAAAGAAATAGAAGCCAACTGCACCCCATCTTGCTGAGCCTGGCTTACTTGTGTTTAAAGCTTCACTGTCAACAAAGGTCCAGGAAATGTCAAGTACAGTCACGCACGCTGTGTGCTGTACACAGTCTGACAACCTGACCGACATGTACATGCATCCACGGGGAGGAATAGTGGAAACAGAGAAGCCATGCTGGCTCTCTACGTGAATACGTCACATGTTTAACGTTAACAACACAGTCGTTTTTTCTAACCCGTCTGTGTGGTCTGTAGTCCAGATTCCCAGTTTGCTAATTCCAAGTGGATGCGATGTTTGAAAGTTACTGCAGCATATAGTCATGATGATTTAGCTTTTTTGTCACCTTATTTGGCTCCTCTTCTTTCCTTCAAGCATCAGGCGGTAGGCTAATACTGTATTTACAAAAGAGATATGCAAATGCTGTTCTAAAGCGTCTATGCAAAGTAGGTGTTTTTTTGTGTGTGTGTGTAAGGGATTCTATCTCCATTGTGAATGCTCTGTTCAGTGTCCCAGTACAAAGACAGTTCAGAAGCACTGAATGAACCTAAACAGGCACATTTGTAACTTAGATGTTCTTTTCTTTCTGTGGAACTTACTTACCAGATTCTACTAAATGTCTTCTAAATCATGATTTATGTCTGTGGTTCTCAGACTATTACATCCCCAATATCCCAAATATTATATGCATTTGGCTGAAAATAATAATAATAAAAATAATAGGACCACGACAAAAGCAACAATACGAGTTAAAAAGTGTTGTGAAATAACATATATTCGAAAATGTTTTAACAAATGTTAACAAAAAGCAGATCTACAAGCCTCTAGTGCAGCACTTGGTGCTGCACTGTGAGCTTGTAGATCTGCTAGTTTCCAAATGTTCCAGGCTAAATGGTTTAAAGTAAGTCAAAAGAGTTTTCTCTGTTTGATATGAATCCAGAGACGATGAATTAATTCTTGTTTGTCTAAAAACGACTCACGCTACCAATTATCTCCATTCACACACTTTAGCCGACTAAATACACACACAGCACCACATCAATGGAAGGGAAGAGATCCTGAGCTGTGTGTTTGGCAACAAGGATGTAGCCAAGCCGGTAATACCTGCTCCTCTGATTGACAGGCGATTGACTTTGTGACTCTCCCGCAGGGCTGTTCTGTGGGCTGGAGGGCGACTACCGTACTACCATAACGTGCATCATGACGCACTGTGTGATTAATGGACCAGTCAGATGGATAAGGAGATTGGGAGACAATAAAGTCATCCTCGTTAACTTCCCACGAACCACCCAAAAAAATCATCTCACAGAAGAATTGTTTGATGTCGCTTCATATATGCATACACTGAAAAATTCAGCCCAGGAGACAAGCTTTGTTTGAATTTGCGATAAGCAAATTTTATAATACACCATATAGCCAAATGCAAGTTTCTGATGTGTATACAGTACCCATGGTGTTTATCAATTGTGTATGTGACCCTTCTCTATAGGACGGACCACTGCTCTATAGGACGGAGCTCTGGATCGACATTGTCATTGTCGCATACATACTGCAATGCCTTAGTTACAAAAAAAAAACGCTCAGAATGCCTCAGTTGTTGTTGTAACCTGTAATAATGCAGACGCAGACAAAGGGCCACGTGGAAATGAGATGTCAGAAGATAAGATGAAAACCTGTCAGTCTCTGCGTGAGTGCGTGTGTGTGCGTGTGGGGATGGCCGATTCATCTCCTGCTCACCGATGCACAACAGGTTGTGTTGTCGCACCCAGCTTAGAGGTTAATTAGTTTGACTCGGGCCAGGTGTGACCGCTCTAGGGTATGGAGCGCGGGAATGGAAGTGGCCGATGCCTGCGTCACCATCATGACAGGACATTTTACTTCACAGTATTGACAAATAATACTTCTGAGTATTTTAAAGTTTTGTCCTTTTTTCATGTACTAATTTATTGTTTATAGTTGTACTTCCTTGTACAGTGCTTTGTACCACTGCACTACTGTTCTGAAAGGCGCTATAAATAAACTTTACCTTATCCGGCGACACACCCGCATATGCTGCAGGCTTCAACAGGAGGACAGGGTTTGAGGCTGAGAACTCACATCACAGCAAAGTTATGACTGTGAGTCAATAATGGCTTGCTGAACCCGCGTGCACGTACACACACACACACACACACACACACACACACACACACACACACACACACACACACACACACACACACACACAATCTCTCTGTCTCTCAATTTTAGAACTTTGCTTTGTTGTGATGAAGAAAAGTGTCATTGATTTTGCAATAGCATGTACCTCCCGCGCATACAGACTTCAGATGAGTCAGGTCTACTGTTATGTGAAGACCCAATGGAGGGCTTTGATGATAGCAGTGCCCGCTGCGAGCTCATACTGTACATCTGCTATTTTTTTTTTGAAAAGTGTGCACCTTTAACACAATCTTCTCTTCTGGGAATCCCTGTACTGGCACAAAACATTTTCAGATCTAACTATAACTTCACCCCCACCGACTTCAGATTGGCACATGCATTCCACGCCACCACAGGCAGTGCCCGGCGTGGAGTCAGTGGGACAGATGCATGGTTGTCCTGAACGTCCGAGCTCTGGACCGGGCTGGTGACCATGGTCCATATACGGAGCTGGCTTGTTCTAGCCTCACAACACTCCATGCTCAAACACATATTTGAGCACGGCATCATTCTGAATGTCTGACATCATCATTCTGACGTCAGGCATAAAAGGGACACAGACATGATATCTCATTCCCAACTTAAATCATTCCAAGTAGGCTAGTGCCCAACAGTCACTGTGGTACAGGCCCCATGGGCACCTCTCTAGTACAGCCCTATATCAATTTGGGGGTCCTTGTTTGGTATAAAATGTATTAAATGTATTAAAGCTCAATAACTACTGATTTAGAAGGCATTTGCAAAATCATCCGGTTTATGGCGTGGTGTATCATCAGTTTGAGTCTGGGAGGAAGCAGGTCTGTAATGAATCAGGTTGATTGGCTGTCCAGTGAATCTAATGACCAGTTAGTGTGATTACAGTTAGTTGTCTTACAGTGGGACCACGCACATGCTAGTCTCTCTGGATACCCAGACAAAGTCCCAGCCATGGATCCTGGACTGAACAAATGGACTGAAGTGGCCCAGGGTGGGCATTTTTACATTACTTGATGACGAGTTGCTGCAAAGCTAATTCGTCTCCAATTAACACTCATAGTATGTTTTGTACAAAGACTACACTATACTTGTAATGTAATGAGAGTTTGCGTCTCCATTTCATCCTACAATATCCTACAATAAATCCTACAATAATTTCAGAATGGATAGCTACACAGATACTTTATTTGTCCTTTCCTGGCGGAAATTAGTTTTGTTCCAGGCAATCATCAGCATTATCATCCTTCCTCTGCGTCCTTTTATCCTTAATTTATAATCTCAGAATAAACCAGGCTCGACTTTCCGGTCTCCCTCTACAGTAGTCTATATACTCTGCATCAGTCAACTCATCTGTTCGTTCTATATTATGCATGTCCAACTCTCTTTTAAGAAAAGTGCAAAACAACATCAAAGTGTATTTTGAAGTTTGGCGAGTGCCATGTTTAATATCGAGAATCCATCAAATTGAGGATGTGTGGTTGTGTGTACCCACACATACAGCTCAAGTCGGTTCCCTCTTCGGGAACGGGACGCCATTAAGCTTTGATATGGACCTGATGGGGTGCCGTAGGAGGGCGCTGAAGCGTTGCCAGGCGCCAGCAGTTAACCCTGCGTGATTCCTGGTGATTTATGGCAGAGGGCACAGGCTGGCATTTGGGCACCTTCCCTTTGGCATTAGCCCACACGCCTCCTGTTGCGTGTTCATATCGCACTGACTTCACAGCAGCACACAGCGCCCGAGGAGGGCCAAACCACAAGCCTCTCCCAGCTTATGTTTTCAATATGTTTTTTCCACTCCCCCCCCCAAGGGAACTCTAGTTTTTTTAGAATGTGAAGATGGTGTGTGTGTGTGTGTGTGTGTGTGTGTGTGTGTGTATCTGTGCTTTCATATATCATTTAGCTTCTGCCCGCATTGTGAGCTCAGATAACTACAGGATCTCGTGAAATGTGAGTTCTTGTGATTTTATACCTGAAGGAACAATTTGGCTGTCTTACTGAAACAACATGTAATCCAGGAAGTGGGAGCATGCAGTGTCCATAACATCATGGCCACAATGAAATATTAAAACATCGATAAAAATCACACCCACATGAACTAAGTGGTGCCAATCCATGCGGAGGTTTCCAGAACTTACGGTTGTGGCTGGGTTAATGTGTGGAGGAATTAGCAGAGACCACCTCCTCTCTTTCTCTCTCTATCCCTCTCTCTCGTATACATCAGTGGTTTTAAACCAGTGGTCCGGGGACCACCAGTGGTCCCTGAGAGGATTCCAGGTGGTCCCCAGGCTAAATGATGGACAGTTGATTAACCAGATGTAACTCTTTGAGAGCATAAAAATGAAACCAAATGGACCCTTAATTGCGGGTCCATTATTTTGGTTTCATGTTTACACTCTCAAGAGTTAAAATACTCACCATCTGAATCAACCCAAGTCTACACAAGTAGAGAATGTAGAAGATTAATGGTCATTTTGATCTACAGTCTGTGGGGCTAAAATGCCATCAAATGGTGGTCTGTGGCTCAAATGCTGAATAAATAGTGGGCCCTGGCGTCAAAAGGGTTGAAAACCACTGGTATACATACACACTCCACATTCTAATACAACACTTTTGCCGTCACTGTTACGCTAGAGGTGGATGGATGGATTACACTAGTGTTTTTGTCTCCCAAACACCATTAAAATGAGTGATCTGTTTGCAAAAGGGGTGAAGTGTCCCTTTAAGCAAATGCAATTAGTCACTTTACCACCACTGGTGAGGTTTAGTCTTGCCAGCCATGCAGATTGTTGTGAAACTCCACGCAGCTGTAGAAAGGCCCTCTAACGACAACTAGCGTCTAAGTGCTCATTAAGAACGCCTAATCATATAAAACTAAATTGATTTTCATCCATTTGAGTTAAGTGGACCGACGACAACGACAATAGAATGCTGAATGTCTTAATAATATGAATCGAATCAAAACAAAACAATCTTCACGAAACAGAAATAAAAGCCTGCCTGTGATTCTCACGCACGGGGCCCCGAACAAATGACTCAAATCCGGTTGTATAAATCTATTATTTGCCGTTCTGACTGCTTGAATAATAAATAGAGTAATCGGCAGATACTGTGTTTTTATTTCTCGGTGTATGCTTTCAATCAATACAAATCCCACCGGGCTGCACTGTAACACAAGCATTTTCTTGGGCTATCGAACTGGAGCACCCGCCTGGCCCAACTCGAGGCAACAAATACAACGTACAAAAAAAAATACCCTATGAAACTTTGTGCCCATATTGCTATCGATTATAACTTCAGTGTGTGCGACTGTGTGTGCCCGAGCAGGCAGGCAGTGGATTGCCAGCTGCAGGCAAAAAAGAAGAGGAGAAAAAAAACAACAGCAGCAGCAGCAACAACAGAACAACTCCCAGACAAAGTGAAGCTCTTCCAAATCATAATGAGGAAAGTTTTCACGGCGCGCTGCACTTTTAAAAACTGCTGTTGTGTTCTTCTCCTCCGGCTGCAGCACTGCTCAGATGCTTGAAGGATAAAGCTGCCGTTCAGTGTACTGAATATTATACTGTGGTCATGGTAGCAGCGTTTTAGACTAGTGCTTCTCAACTTGTGGGCCGGGGTCCCGACATTGTGTGTGTGTGTGTGTGTGTGTGTGTGTGTGTGTGTGTGTGTGTGTGTGTGTGTGTGTGTGTGTGGTGTGTGTGTGTGTGTGTGTGTGTGTGTGAGAGAGAGAGAGAGAGAGTGTGTGATAGAGATACTATAAAAGTGGCAACATGATGAAAATAGCGAATCTCTCTCTCTAGGTCGCCCTCAGACGAACCTTCCATCGTCGCTTCCATCTACAAGCTCGCGACAACTCATGTTTACTCATAGATATTTATTTGTGAGAAGTGAATCAACAAAATGCATGCTTCAATCAATTCCTACAGTTCCAAGAGTGGGGGGTCACTAGTTCAAATATAAAACACCATTTTAGATTAGGCGTTTCTCTCAAATATTGCTACCAGGAACCCCAAAATTGACATGTCTTCAGTACTTTTTTTTTTTTTTTTTTTTTGCCAGAATTGCTAGAAAATCCTCAATCTTAAGCTCTTTACATAAAATAAAACTTAACTCATTATGCTGTGAGCCTGTAGGTAAAATAGATTAATTTTAATTTAGCTAGAAACCCCCTCATGGACCCCTGGGAGGTTCCTGGGCCCCACTTTGAAGATCAATGTTTAAAGGTTAGAGATTATTACAGTCAGAATGAAACGTGTTTAAATGTTCTTCAACCACCTAAGGCTTGCCTTGGCGTCCCAACTGGGAATGAAATGGGTTAGGGCTTAGTACTCAAGATTATTCTATTCGCTGGGTTAGGTTAGAATTCGCTTCGTTTTCAGATAGAAAACAAGACAAATTTGAAAACAGACGATCTATTGGCACAAAACATGCAGAGAAGGGCCTAAAAAGCCAACAGCAAAACCAGCCGACCGATTGATGGATTTACTATTTCGATGGCACAGGTCAATACAAAACATTTGTACGGCCTTGGAGTTGAGGGGGCGTTTTTGAGATCAAAAGTTTTGGGAACCAGTGAAATAAGTTCAGCACACTGAAGCCCCCTTCAACAGAGACTAGTGGGTATTGTTAGGGTGTTGGGGTGGGGGGAGTTAGCGTGGTCAGTCACTGCTGACACTTGCATTATAGATGAGCAACAGAATGGGTTTTAAAGGTTCCTAGATGTAGATGCACCCCTTGAGTGCCCTCTGTGTGTGTGCGCGTGTCTGTCTGTCTGTGTGTGTGCGTGCGTGCGTGCGTGCATTCTAGTCAGCAAAATGGCCGGTTGTGTTTCCAGATTGATCCTCCATCACCATCAAGTGCCTCATTCTCTTCCCACAGAGACACGGTTTCAAAATCCCTCAATTCTCATCTAAACAATTCTTTTGCATAATTTATAAACAAACCGCGGCTATGGCCTTACAGTTTGTGTCTATTATTAATACCGTTCATTTCGGGTACTTTATTTAAAATCATACGCACAGCCTTTGATGTACCTACTGTGCACACAGACGCTTGTTTTTAGTTAAATTAACACTGAGGATTTTGCTGTGCAGTAGGCATTATATTATATCCTCTTTCGACAAAACAAAGGAATCGGCATCTTTTTAACGGCCAAGTGGTATTTGTTGAGACTGAGAGGGGGATTTTGTGAAAGTGCATGAGGCAGAAATATAGGGGATTTAAGCAGCAATTAGGCAACGCCGAGGTCCTTCGTAATGTGGTGACATCAGTAGAATCTTGAGAACATCACTACAGGAAGGAAACAAGACTTGGGAGTTTGTTTATGCTCAGGACTTGCCTTTCTGCTGACACCGTGTGTGTGTGTGTGTGTGTGTGTGTGTGTGTGTGTGTGTGTGTGTGTGTGTGTGTGTGTGTGTGCGTGCGTGCGTGCATATGTGTGAGTGCATCTGTCTGCTTGTGTGTGTGTGTCTGTGTGTGTGCCATAGCACTCAGGGCTGTGCCTCAGTGAGATGGATTTGGTGGTGCTGTCCTTGGGGATGGAGAGTGGAGGTGCATCTAGTCCATTGATTTCCAATGTTCCAGTTCTCTTCTAATGGTCCGCCATGAGCACAGAGTGAATGGGGCCACGGATAGACAGACACGTGCATGCCGACTGACACACAACAGTTACTGTTCTCTCTCTATCTCTAAATTAACTTCTTCGTTCATCTTCTTCGTTCTTTCTCACGCCTTCACATCTCTCGCTCTCTCTCGTGGGTTTGTGCACCATGCTGGGATAGAGCTGGGCTCGACTGGCAGAGTTGTTGCACTGCGGGTACTCCCCGCAGTGTCCCGGGGTCACTACATCTACCCCTTTGGTCTTTGGAGCGTGTGCTCGCACTTCATCATTCTGTTCACGACGCCACAACGTCCCTCGAGCTCTACGTGCTACCGGGACTATGCCAAAAGTGAGTTTGTGCACCAAGCATTCTCCCACTAGACAGCCCAAGGCACGTCAAGACACAACCCACCGTTGTCGACAGAGCTAAGCTCGACTGGCAGAGCTGTCGCGGCGCTGGTATTGCCCGAGGTCACTACCTCTGTCTCTCTGACTGTCTGTCTCTGTCTTGGACTAGAAACCTGGCGTACCACCGACACACCCGTCTACTCCCATGCAACAAGCATTTCTTATAGCCACTCTCGCTGTCACAGAACCAAGTGCCTGCCAAAAGCCCATTCACTCACTCACTCACTGTACCAACTCACCCACTCTCTCTCAGAACACATCTGTTTAGAGTTCCAATTCATGAGGGTTCATGAGAGATATCTCATGAATGAATGATGTGTTGTTATAGAAAATCCTCCTCTCTGACAGCAGCGTTGCTTCTCTGGGATGCCTTAAAAGCCAAGTGGCAGCGTTGTGCTTCTCTGAGGGTAATGGACCCTCCTCTACGTACAGTCCTAGGCTTGAACTTGAGCAGAAAGAGAACGCCCAAACAGCGAGGAGGAACATTGGATGGTAGACGTAAGGGTGCATGTAAGGGTAGTGTAATATGGCTGATTCTGTGCTGCTACACAGACAACCTGCTATAGAGAAATCACACTCATTAGGAGGTGCCATACCTACCCCTGATGTTGCATCTGGGATCTGTTCCAGGTGGTGGACTTGCTAATGTATGTGACAATTAGCATGTGACAGAGATGGCAGCGCCCCGGTAGGGGGACTGTGTGTCATTGATCCACTGATGTAGGGCTTGTAAATCGACTGGGAAGCAATAACTGACAAAATCTCACTCATATGGGTTCATTAATCAAAACTAGATGATTTTTTCTTACTTTAGGGGTACTAGCCCCTCCTCCTAAAGTTTTTTTTTTTTTTTTCAAACATTATACTGTAGGTGCAGTGAAACAAAACCGCTGGGCATTTTATTATGAATCCCACCTGAAACGCTGCCTTGTGAAGTTTCTGAACCAATCTGTAGGTCTGCTATTTTCACAAAGAAAAGAAATCATGTGATTCATTCAATAATCAGAACTGAGGTGTGTTTTTTATTATTTATTTCTTTTACGCCATATGGCTCAGCCCTAGCATGCCGTGCAGAGCGTTCATGCATGTGCAATGAAGCATGTCGATTAAACCTACACTTAAATAAGTGAAGAGGAAGTTGCTGGGCGCGAAGGTTTCAGCGAAAACACACCACCCCACACTTGGTTTTAAGACAATCTCAGACTTTCACACATTCAGCTGTGAAGCCAACGCTCTTTGGAACACACTATTCAACTATAAAAATGAACAAACCACTCTCAGATCTATACCCTCTTCCTCGTTATCACCAAAACGATTGGCAGTAATAAATCAACCCCACGATACTGGGAAAAGTGCTCTCATTTCAGTTTAATAATGCATCACTTCACGGTAAAGTATATGAAAGGAGCAGAAGCCTAAAGCCATGTAGACATACTGTAACATTTGACATTTTGATCTACAAACACAACATGTTTCTTATGAGTTTGTGGATCGGTGCAAAGGAACACCTAAATCATAAAATAGGGTAGAAGTTCAAAACTGAGGTTGATGATGCTATAATATAAAAAAAAAACAATAATTTGCTGAGTGAGGATTCCCTGGAACTCCCAGCTAGTGGTCCATGGGTCCTATTTTGTCCTTTATAAGCGCTGGTTTCCCAGACCAGAACCAATATTGTGTTCTTTAACTTAATGGAGTGCACTGGCAATAATATGAGACTGACTTTATGTTCAATGTATAATTCAGCAGAATTCAAGAAGTGTCAAAGCATTGTGCTAAAAACAACTGACCACCACAGTGCTACTACTACTACTACAACCACCAACACAGGTTAAATTACTCATTTGCAATGCTGTGGATAGACACACTATTTACAGTATGTTGCTGTTAATTAGCAGCTGTTGGTCTAGTAGACAAACTAGTTGTTTTGTCACAGGACCAATGTTTTCAAGGTTCAAGGTTTTTTATTTGTCACTCCAGTGTATGTCAGGACATATACAGGGATGAAATAGCGTTTCCATTTTCCATTTCCATTTCCATTTTCCACAGTGCAATAAGACAATAGGCAGTGCAATAAGACATGCTGCTGCTGTCATAATATGTATGCCAACATATTTATTGAAACGATTGAAATGGAATATGAACCAGAACTACCAATAAGTAGTCATAGCTTTAGTTCAGTCTGGTTTGGTTTAGTTCTATCCTACTTCACTCTAGTAAAATATCAATTATTACTTGGCATAACAGAAATAAAATGTTCCATTTTTGTTCCAGTTACGCCATGGTATGATATGTGAATAGTGACAATATCCCGTTTACAGGCTTACAATTGCAGTTTCTTTGCAGCTATCTTTGCCTGCAGCCTATAATATGAAAATAACGGTGCCAGGCTAAATGGCAAGTAAAAGTAAGTCATTTTGCACTGCTGTTTGTTAGGACAGGTACGTAGGAGTGAACAGCCAACGCATAGGAGTAGGAGGAAAGAAAATATCCATTGCACAAAAACACGTTCCGGTCAGTTTGACAAGAGTCATATTTTCCCGCAATAAATGTTTGCTGCTGCAAGTGAAGCCGGGTCGGGTCCCGAATACAGTTCCATTTTATTTTCGATCCTATTGGCCTTTTCTGAACCCTGTTATTTGCTTGATAACAGGCCTAAAGCAGACGCGTGTGTGTGAGTCACTGGGTCCTCTGAGAGGCAGTCGGGGGCACACTCTGCCTCGTATCTCTGCCCTCCTAGAGGGCAATCGACAAGCGAGAGAGAGAGAAAGAGAGAGAGGGCTCCGAGAAGAATAATCTCACGGGGATGGGTGGGAGATTGAATGACAGATAACTCTGCCAAAGCCAACACACAGCGAGACACAAGGAACAACAACACACAGACACACAGGGGCATTTTTGCCATTAGACAAACTAGGCAGTTGCCTATAGGGCGCCATGAGGGGAGGGGGGGCGACCATGAGGGCAGGAGGGCGAGGGGAGGTGGCGACCACCAGACATGCTTTAAAAGGATTCCAGGCTAATAGGCCTCATATGGATAAATAAATACACTATACTTGTCCTCTATAACTATAAAATTGAGCATTTAAAACACATAATAATATATTATTTAGTTTAAAAATAGTTCATAATTTTATCCCCTGGGGCATTTTACAGGAGGGAAAATCTTGCCTAGGGCTCCAATTTGCTTAGAAACGCCACTGCACACAGACACAAGTTTGGACTGCTATGTTTGTGAGGTTATCAACATTTTAAGACAGCGGTTTTATGATTGCCATTTCTAATAGGGTACATTTCATTTTCATCATGAGCCTAAGTCCGAACACTTTTAAAAGCTAATTTTCAGTTTCATGACACTGCCACGCCAACTACGGTTAACTCCTGTTTCATAATAACACCTACACCGAACTATTATGGTACTAGTTTTACCCCTTATCCCTGAAGTTTAAGCTATTTTGCCGTCATTTTGTAAGTTTTGAATTGTTCAACTAGCCGGTCTACATCAACACGATGTGGGCTTGGATATTGGATAATTTAAAATATGTTTTTTAAATATAGTCAAAGACTTTTTTTCAAATAGAAGCCCGTTATGATTTAACCTTGTCCCAATTAATCCCCTTATGAATCTTTTGCAAATTGCAAACACAACACTAAAAGCGAGAAACCACCTTACCATAAAACAAGCATTTTACAAGGTAAATGTATATTTCTTATACTAGACTACTCTCTCCCCTCTCTCTCTCTCTCTCTCTCTCTCTCTCTCTCTCTCGCTCGCTCGCTCGCTCGCTCGCTCGCTCACACACACACACACACACACACACACACACAACACACACACACACACACACACACACACACACACACCACACACACACACACACACACACACACACACACAGAGAGTGCAAGAAAAGAAAAGAAAAAACACTATCTTCAGGTGGACTGTACCTCATTTTCGCAGTCTCTCTTCAGAGTTCACCTCTGCTCCTCTCCATTTCTCTCTGTCTTTCTCTCTCTCACACACACACACACACACACACACACACACACCCCAACACACACCACACACACACACACACACACACACACACACACACACACACACACACACACACACCCCACACACACACACATACAAGATGTCTTCCTCTCTCGACACAGCCACAGTAAACTCTCCACAACTACCCCCTCCCGCCCCACACCCTCTCACATTCATCCAGGTTGGATGTTGATGGTTTTTGTCTCTGATGCAAGTCACAATAAACACAAGCTCAGCGGTCAGGAGCGTGCTCACTAACGTCTGCAGACCCATTATCTTCCCTCTGTGGCCGACTTCTGTCACAGCGGAAGGCGAGTAAGCGACAGAGGAACATGCATGTCGTGTGTGCCCCGCACAGTAAAACATTACTCTGGTGTTCAATTGAACTCAGTGAGAGGGTCCATTGCATTTGGAGTGTAGGCCCATAGCGCAGCTATAAATGGACCCAAATATACCTCACCAACTTTCACTTAGTCGTTGAATAATATGTTTCACCAATCACCAGGAGTATTAGAGTTGTATACTTTGTTCCAGCACTGACTGCATATCTCTCTCAAATATCATCACTGTCAGGTGTCCAAAATCGCTCCGTTGTCATTTTTTTGTAAGTAGCATCTATCAAGGCGCCGCATCGCAGCATGTTGTGAGATGGTAGATCTCCTATTATTACCTCTTTTACCGCATTGTACGAAGATCATGTGGCACTGATTTACAAAAACAAAACACAAGTGGAAAGATGGAGAATTGGAGATCCAAGGTTTGACGCTGTTTATTTCCTTGACTGAAATGGAGTGATATAGTGCAGATCGGTCCAGCCACGCTCCTCTGACCACACCAATCCGTTTTTAGCCCATTCCTCTATGGATAATGTACTTTCCGCTGACCTTAGGTTATAAGTTAAAGTCATTTCTTTGCAGTGAAACGCTTGCTTACTCCAGGAGGTGGGCGGGTAGCCGGGTACGTCCACTTTATAAATCGATACCACAGTGATATTTCACCTACAGTTAGTTATTGATCTGTAGCAATTTGAAACTTAAAACTTGCTATTAGACGGCAGACTGTACTGTACACACAGAGTAGATAGATACTGTAGGGCTACTGTGGGTAGATATATTATGCAGTATGTGAAAGTTTCATTTTCACTGCCAATATGGAGAGAAGCCTAGCACACACCAGAAATTGGCCTCTAGGGAGGTGTCGGCAGAGGCTAACTCCTACCAGCCCTGCCAAAGTATGTAAAATAAAATGATTTGTTTGGATGATTACACAAAAAAGCCTATACACCAAAAGCCTACCCCTAGAACCCAGTATTGGAGTACATTCACAGACATCAGATAGACAGTCAACCAGACAGACAAAAGTCTGAGTCACAGACTGAGTGGCCAAAAATGGCACCACATTATGCTAAGCAATCACCGTGTGGAGTGCTGCGGGCCAATTATACAGAGATGGCTTGAATACGGGCAACGTTGTCCTTTAAGTGGAACGGCGATCACTTGTCATACCACACTCCCAGCAAAGGTCATAGTAGCAGCATGTCTTCTGCTGCTTGGCAGATAGATCGCCTCCCCAGCCTCCTCCCCCTTTGTGTGGCATTTAATCGTTCGCCATGTTAATTCTGTATGAATTCTGTGGCTTGTATGGCCATGTGTGCCTTATAACAGAGTTGGGCCCTGTGAATGGTTCATCATAGGTTGTTTGTCATGCTTGCACCGATAATCTGAAGTATCACAGGAGCAGACATTATAAACCACAAAAGTGTCTGACTGATTTATAGATACAGCAATATAAATTACGGTATACTATACTATACTTACAGGCACACACACACACACACACACACCGTTCCACTTGCATTTAGATTCTCTGTAAAAAGTGATAAGATTGTGAGAGACTGACAGTGAATGTATTAAATAATTATAAGCAGCATAGAAAAAGGAGAAATCGACTGAGTGAACACAAGTAAAGTATGGAAAGAGGAACATGCAGAGTGGGACGCTGTTGTATATAATATGGAGAGGAGAGGAGAGGAGAGGAGAGGAGAGCAGAGCAGAGCAGAGCAGAGCAGAGCAGAGCAAGCAGAGCAGAGCAGAGCAGAGCAGAGCAGAGCAGAGCAGAGCAGAGCAGAGCAGAGGAGAGAGAGAGAGGAGAGGAGAGAGAGAGGAGAGGAGAGGAGAGGAGTTATAAAACATGTTGTGATTTTTTTAAAGAGTTGATTTCTTATCTTGTTCGGAGATTTTGAAGTCGTGCCATTGTATCCAGAATCCGATTCAGCTTAGTCATTTCATTTTAAAACTATAGCTGTAAGATTACATCGTGCTAACAGCTTTGTCAACATCGATCAGTCATTATTTTGCTTTGTTTTTCCAGAGTGTTACTGTTTTCTGCTTGGAAACAGAAGCTCAGAATAGACGTATACACATAAAGCAGGGGTTTTCAACAGGTGGTCCGGGGACCACGAGTGGTCCTTGAGAGGGTTCCAGGTGGTCCCCAGCTAAGTTGTTTAACCAGATGTAACTCTTGAGAAAGTAAAAATAAAACCAAATGGACCCTGGCTGGTCGATTTGGTTTCATTTTACAATCTCAAGAGTTAAAATACTCCTCATGTGAATTAGTCCAAATCTACACAATTAGAAGATCATGGAGAGAAGCAAAAGAAATCTTTAGTTATGGGGTCTATGGGGCTAAAGTGTCATCAAATGGTGGTCCGTGGCTCAAATTCTGAATAAATGGTGGGCCCTGTGATGAAAAAGGTTGAAAACCACTGACTTAAAGAAAAAAGAGAACGCTGCCTGCCTGCTTCTGTGAATGCAATGGCTTGTCATCTTGTCACTGGTCTTCAGAGAGCGGTCTTTAAGGGGTTCCAAGAGGTCCCCAGCTAAACGACTTAAACACTTACATCCTCTATTAGTAAACATGAAGTTGGCTCTGTCTGGAGCACTTTCTTTCCCAGACAACACAAAATACTGTATATTTCAACACGCTGCGAACCTCATAGCAAAACATCTTGAATGAAATGTTAAAGAATTGGACTATATTTTGAAAAAACATTTTAACAACACCAATCTTGTATGAGGATTCCAGGCACAGGGCAATTTCACATGTGGGCCTGTGGCCACATTTGAAATTGATTACTTTATTACTTTTTTTTTCATAAGTAAACTGTTTGGCTACACATAGTCAATACTCAACAAGTATAACTCAGGTGTCTTTTCTATGAATAGTTGAACAGCCGGAATACTATTCTCACCCTCAGAAATGCACGTATTTCCTCTTTTTGGCAGCACACATGAAAATGTGTTTTCAGTGACAACAAACAGCATAGCAGATGTTGAGCTTGTACACGTGCACGCACATGCATGCATGCACTCACCCACCCAACCAACCCACCCATACACACACACACACACGCACGCACGCACGCACGCACGCACGCACGCACGCACGCACGCACGCACGCACGCACGCACGCACGCACGCACGCACGCACGCACGCACGCACGCACGCACGCACACACACACACACACACACACACACACACACACACACACACACACACACACACACACACACCCACACACACACACACACCACACACACACACGCACACACCATGTGCTTTCAAAGTCACTTTAAAACCCTTTCATAGAGTCGTTACACAGTCAAATTCAGAGTGCTCATTTAACCAAAATCAAACATGAAAAAGAATTGTATACATTTTAAAACAAACTGACTTATCATCTTATTAATTGAAAAAGGTTAAAATATTGATCTACAAGCTCACAACATGCCAACTTGTTAATCTGCAATTGCCACAAATTTTGGGCTGAGGCGATTATCATGCAACTTAACTTTTGGGGTCTGGAGCTAAAAGGAGACCAGTGGTTTAAGTTGGTTAAATTACCACTCAGGATTTGGACATGTGTGTGCGTGTGTGTGTGTGTGTGTGTGTGTGTGTGTGTGTGTGTGTGGTGTGTGTGTGTGTGTGTTGTGTGTGTGTGTGTGTGTGGTGTGTGTGTGTGTGTGTGTGTGTGTGTGTGTGTGTGTGGCATCATCAACAGGCGGGCACCGTGGTGAAGGGCAGCGGTGGGTGCCAGCGCACACGAGACAGCCTCAGAATAGCTTCCAGGTAGCGCTCACACATGCTGCATCCATCATCTCTCTCCCTCTCCCTCTCCCTCTCCCTCTCTCTCTCTCACACACACACACACACACACACACACACACACACACACACACACACACACACACACACACACACACACAGCAGACGGCGTCACTGGGACTAAGGTCACACGTGCCATGGGGGAAAGTAACCGAGTCTGAGTAAGTAACCGAGTTTCATACTTCTACATCACATCTAAGAGGCTAATATTGTGCATTTTTACTCAACTGTTTTTTTTTTTTTACTCATTTTTACTCAACTATTTCCAGTTACCAGTACTTATATTGCAGAACATGCAGCAAAACTACTCGATCTACAAGCTGTGGTTAAGAGGACATTGGGTCTTATAGGAAGCTCACAATCTACAAGCTCATTGTGCTGAAGTACTAACAGCATCCATCACCTCTCTCCACAGTACAGACAGTGTCACACATACTAAGGTCACACATGGAGGTGTTGTTTCCATGGTTTCTGGACAGCCGCAAGAATCCCTTTAACCAGTTTCATCCTGGCCTCCATCCCTATTTTGAGCATGTCATTATTGGCAAGATGAGAATATAAAGTATAAAGTTTATTTTTAAGCTAAAATATCTACAAGCTCACAATGTATGGCAATACCGTCTTGTCGTTTTGCAGATTTGCCATTCTGATATAGGACGAAATATAGAAGGAGCGCTTTGGCCATTTCCAACCCCAATTTGGAAATCATTGATGCTCATATTTTTTCTGTCCATTTCTGCACACTCCTCAGTGGCGAGGACTTTGGGCAGTTTAGAAACCTGTAAAAAAAAAATCACACCCATCCCCATGTGAAGTGAGGGGCGGAAGTTATGTGGAAAAGCCAAACGAGTGGTGCCAAAAGTGTGCCGATTGTGTTTCACCGGAGGAAAAAATATTCTCTATGGAAGGTTTTCTCTTGGCAATATCGGTAGAGGACACAAATCCTGGTTGTTCTTCTGGGGAAAAAAAAATCACATTCTGGCCAAAAAGTGCCTTTTATTTGCGTGGTGGGGGGCTCAGAGTGTTTCCACTAAATGAAAGAGAGGCTCTAATCACACAAGCCAGGTTTGTTTTGGTGAGTAGGTAAAACCTTCTTTATATATCCTTTCCAAAAAATTTAGAATATCAACGAAAAGTTGGTTTATTTCCACAATTCCATTCAAAATCCCGAACTTTCATTAATTATAGATCCAGTGCTCATATTGTAAATGATTTCAAGTATTTATTTGTTTATTTTTACACAACTTTGGCTTCCAGCTCATAAAACCCACCAAATCAGGATTTCAAAAAATTAGAATATTTTATGAACCAACTAAAAAAAATGCGTTTTAAACAAGAAATGTTGACTATCTGAAAAGTATATGAATGTATGCAGTTAATACTTGGTCTGGGCTACTTTAGAACAAATTATTTCATTAATGGGGCGGGGCATGGAGGTGATCAACCTGTGGCACTGTTGAGGTGTTATGGAAGCCCAGTTTTGCTTCAATAACAGCCATAAATGAATTTGTATTGTTCAGTCTTATGTCTCACACCTTCCTCTTGACAATACAACCCAGATTCTCTGTTGGGTTAAGGTCAGGACAGTTGGCAGGTCAGTTAAGCACAGTAATGCCATGGTCAGTACAGCAGCTACTAGTAGTTTTAGCTCTGTGGGCAGGTGCCAAATCGAGCTGGAAAGGAAAATTAGCATCCCCATCAAGCTTGTCAACATACCGAAGCACAAAGTACTCTAAAAAGATGGCTGTGTTGGAGTTTTCAGCCGATAACATGGCCTAAATCATGTGTTTTGCCATGTCCAGTCTCCAAGCCATGTTATTGGCTGGTGTTAATCCACTGACAGTGAAAACTCACCAGTGGTTGCAACACAGCCATCTTTTAGAGTACCCTATGCTTCGGTATGCTGACAAGCTTCATGGAGATGCTAATTTTCCTTTCCAGCTCGATTTGGCACCTGCCTACAGAGCTAAAACTACTAGTAGCTGCTGTACCGACCATGGTATTACTGCACTTAACTGACCTGCAAACTGTCCTGACTTTAACCCAACAGAGAATCTGGGTTGTATTGTCAAGAGGAAGGTGTGAGACATAACACTGAACAATACAAATTCATTTATGGCTGTTATTGAAGCAAAACTGGGCTTCCATAACACCTCAACAGTGCCACAGGTTGATCACCTCCATGCCCCGCCCCATTAATGAAATAATTTGTTCTAAAGTAGCCTAGACCAAGTATTAACTGCATAAATTAATATACTTTTCAGATAGTCAACATTTCTTGTTTAAAACACATTTTTTTTAGTTGTCTCATAAAATATTCTAATTTTTTGAAATCCTGATTTGGTGGGTTTTATGAGCTGGAAGCCAAAATTGTGTAAAAATAAACAAATAAATACTTGAAATCATTTACAATATGAGCACTGGATCTATAATTAATGAAAGTTCAGGATTTTGAATGGAATTGTGGAAATAAACCAACTTTTCGTTGATATTCTAATTTTTTGGAAAGGAGGTAAAACCTGCTTTATATTTACTCTCCAGAAGAGAGGCTGGTCGAAGGCCCTTTGGCTTTTACATGCGGTAACTTCACTGCAAGGCAGAATCATAGAAGCAATGGAGCTATGGAGCAGAGCTAGAAGGTCCCTGGTATATATACAAATGAAGTGTCCGCAGGCTATTTAGTGTCAATTTGGGGGTCCTTGACATGAAAAAGTGTCAAGGACTGCATGAAGCGATGTAAAACTCAATTTGCACACCGGATTTGCCACTGGCTTTACTCTATAAAGAAATGACTGAGAAGTGCTGTAAGTGGTTGAGCATGCTTTGCATTTATACTGTTATACGCCTGGGCTTTTTATTTAACGTCTCCATAGTCAGGTCAGTGTTAACACACAGACGTGCAGCTGTAGATATTCTTAACCCCTGTTCACATGGAGGAGATTTGCTGAGCATGCAGCATGCTCATTTTAGCAACACAGCCCCTGCTTCACATTCATACAATGGCACTCATTCACACCTGGGAGCTGCCTAGTAAAAGCCACACTGTCCTAGTTCTATCACCACGCGCGCGCACACACACGCACACACACGCACACACAGCTAGCCTATACTCAAAGAAAAAGACTGATTGGTGGATGCTACGCACGGTGATTTTGTTTAATCTCATGTGAGAAAATTACTGTTGGGAGTTTTCTGTGCTGCTGCAGTGTAATCGACGGTAGACCCGTACGGCTCTGCGAAAGACAGGCTGGCGAAACAACCTGCAATTGTAAAAGGGTGTTGTTCAAAATGAGAATTGGGCAGCCTCGCCCCACAATGCAGACCAGCCCCCCCGCCATCCAAAAAACAAAAAAACAAACAAAAAAAAAACAGCAAATGTAACGCGCCTCTACAACTACAGCCTGCTAATCCCGGAGGTAGTCTAGCTGGTCCGTCTGTCTCCACCGTGGCTTGAGGTGGAGCTCAATGGAAAGGCTTTCAAGTTCCACTGGTCTGTGTGTGTGTGTGTGTGTGGCGTGCGCGTGTGTGCGTGTGTTGTGTGTGTGTGTGTGTGTGTGTGTGTGTGTGTGTGTGTGTGTGTGTGTGTTGTGTGTGTGTGTGTGTTGTGTGTGTGTGTGTGTGTGTGTGTGTGTGTGTGTGTGCGCACGCGGCAGGCTGGTGTGTGTGTGTGTGTGTGTGTGTGTGTGTCTGTGTGAGAACAGGTTAGGAGGCGTGGTTTTGTTACATAATTGGGAAACAAGGCGAGAAAGAGCCCAGGGCTGGGCCAACCAAGTACCAGAGAAAGTCTTTGCCGATTAATAACAGATAGGCTATTTTCTGTGCAAGGCGTTGCACTGGATAATCTGTGACATGATATATGACTCCTTAGTTGTGTCATATATCCATAACACAACCGTAAATGGTAACATCAATGAATGCAACTGTTGCATAATGTCTTAGGACTAATGCCCTATATACAGTATTATTTATTGGCCTAATCCTTGGCCATCAGATAATCACATGTTTATTTTATATTTAAAACATTACATGTTTAAATACAATCTATTTGAAATATATTTTAGATATACTATGGCCAATCAAACATAAACAAACAAACAAACAAACCCCAGTCCATTTCTAACTCTCGACTGTACAAATGTACCCAAATGGATCATTCTGGGTCACTGAAGGTTTCACAGTGTACGCTAGTGAGCATGTACAGTATGTGTGTGGCCTCTCCCTTGGCAAGCCCCTGTCTCTGCAAAGTGACAAATGGACTGCAAGCCCAGCGTCCTCCTTACCTGAGGTGTCCCACATGTTGAGTTCGATCCTCTGCTTGTCGATCTCGAAGCTGGCAGTGTAATTCTCAAACACCGTGGGAACATAATTCTGAAAGCAGAGCAGCAGACCCACATGGGTGACAGACGTTAGGTGAGGTCCACGCAAAATCAGCCATGCAAGGTTCATCCTACACCTGGGGTCTTCAGCAGAGGGTCTGGACTAACCAAAACTTTCTGTGATAGGGCCTTTAATTTTACATCAATCACTTGAACTTTCTGTATATACTTTCTCAAAAGCAAGTTTACAAAGTGCTTAAAAACCCACAGAGGGGACCATATCAATGATGGGTTGTGAGTAGGTATGCACCGATATGGAAATAATTGGCCGATATTTTAAATAAAAATTTAATGAATAGGCGATATCAATAGCGATATATTTTATTTCCTCTTTTTATGCCAGGGAAACTATACATCTTCAATACAAGAAATAAATGATCAGAATCTAAAGCTTGATAGACTACAGATGAATGACACACCAACATAGTCAATGCAATATTATCAACAACAGATAAACACCGGCTACTAATCGGTTAATGTCAGTTCTATTCGCTGATACCGATATTGACCTATCACTAGTTGTGAGTTTATTGATTGGCTGTTTTCAGCAAAGAGTTTTGTTGTACAGGGAAAAAGAGCAGGTAGCTAAATGTCAGAGAGGGTCAGAGAGTTTAAGTCATTATATGTAGTGGGGGGAGTGGGGGTCCCTTCATCGCCTTGCCCTGAACTGAACTGGCTGAACAACAGCGCACACTGTCAAAATCATTATCAACTTAGACACTTTATAGGCGACTGGTGGCTGTCTGTTTATCATAGGTTACCGCAACAGGGGACTTGTCATAAGTTGTCAACCTAATAATGTTTCCATCTATGGTGTGAAGAACAGTTAACACAGAACTGCTGCTGGTTGTGTGAGTGTGGTTGAGGTCACTTATGAAGTTTGAAATAATATTATGAATTACAGTGTGCAGTTATTTCAAATAGCCTAAACAGTTATTTAAAAATAAGTCATGACAGTGATAATTAAAATGTACTGAACCGTGGTTTCAGCTTCTGATCATGTTCTAATATTGTGTGTCAATTTTAGAGGACACCAGTTTCCATGTCACACACACACACACACACACACACACACACACACACACACACACACACACACACACACACACACACACACACACACACACATGGTTGTGCTTTACGCACAGGGGTGCGCGCTACCCATGATGTCCAAGAGGCCAATCACCAGGATCAAGCCTATTGTATTCCCTAATCCCTACTGCCGAAGGGTAAAGCGACACCTGGACCACAACAATAACAACAACAACACGGGTGCTAGATGTTATCTTGCAAATGTGTCCCTCCAGGCAGACACAGGCTAGCGGTACTTCTGCCCAATGCGCAGCCTTTGAAATCGAGCCACAGTAGCGTGGCGTGGGCTGCCGTGATGGTGATGATGATGGTAATCATAAGAGTCTACGGACTGAAATTGAGCGGAATTAAATTAAACAAGTTGATATTCCCTTCGGGCTGGCTGAGCTGCTGAGCGTGTCTTTGGTGGTGGTGATGTTGATGTTCTTTTTCCCCCCTTATTTATTACCTCTGGGTACGAGTCTTTGGCGAAGACGTGCAGGAGCGCCGTCTTGCCACACTGCGTGTCGCCGACGACCACGACCTTACAGCGGCTCGTCCCCGCTGGTTTGTTGCTCTCCATGGTGGTGGACGACTGGTGGGTGGTGGTCCCGGATCCTGTCCCGTACCGTACCGTCCCCCTGGCTCAGTGTGACTGTCGGCGGCGAGCGGCGGTGCCTATAGTTCCAACAACTGCTGCGTCCTGGTCATTTATTTAGTAGCTCCACACACACCACTCACGTGTTAAAATAATAATAGCCTAATAATAACAACCCAAATAACGTTCCTGTCCGTTTGCGTTGATCTCTAATAAGATGTCTGTGTGCGTCTTATTTGCCCAGATGTTTGGAGTCAGTCACAGTAGTTCTTCAAGGGTGTTTTAATAGTAGTGCAGCATGCTGTGCGCTCTGCTGCTCTCAACACAACTGATACAGTAACAACAGTACTGTCTGATACTACTACGGCGGTCCTGGCAGCGTCTCTGGCAACGTTGCCACATTGTGTGAGAGAAACAAGCAGTCAGTTTAATTGGTTGATTGATTAATTGGTTGGTTCTGTGAAAACAAGCCCAACAGTAGGCTGACTGTCTACTCGTGTAGACTTGGGCTAATTCACATTTCACATGATGAATATTTTAACTCTTGAGAGTATAAACATTTTTATGTTCTCAAAGAGTTACATCTGGTTAACCAACTTTCCATCATTTAGCTGGGGACTGGACTAGGCCAGTTGAAAATAGCAGATCTACAAGATCACAACACATCACGTTGCAACACGTTGTGACTCATGAGCATGTAGATCTGCTATTTTCAAAACTATCAGTGGGAGGGGAAAACAAATATTATTTGAAACAACCCCTGGATGTAGAGGGTCCTTATTCCTGACATGAAGATGTGCCAGAATCACTGACATTAGGAAAACAATACCGAAATAAGCAACTACACAGTCTACACAAACACAGACCGCAAAAAAACTCACATATGGTAGGCTATACAAATATTTATTCGCAACCTTACAGAAAAACATGCCCAAGGTTGCTTAAAGCAGAATTCCACCCATTTTCAACATTTTCTTGAGAGGATCCAAATGTGAATTTTTCCATTTGTTTCTTTGCGTTCACTGACTACACTACTGCGTGGAACCTCTCTCAACTGAGTGCTTGCTTTGTTTCTTTCTTTTATCCCAAGCGCTTATAACAAGCCGACATGGCAACATTGGTCTCTGGTCAGAGTCCTCCTCCCTCTCCACAGACCACGCCCACCGGTCTTTTAACACGCCAATGGATGTGCGCCCACAGAGCTGTTTTGCATATCATTGTGCATATCATGCATATCGTTATTTTCAGTTGCAGGTAATTGATTTCTATTTATCGCTCTCTTAACAGAAAAGGCAATTTGAGGTCAGGATGGATACCAGTTTATCCAATCGGTTGAAAGTGAAATTGGAAGTGATGACGAAGAACCTTTAATATATAAGTAAAATAGTAAATGGACCTATAATTTTTCTAGAATTCCCAGTTGGTCTGAGCCTTTGAAATGAAGTCTGAGAAACACTGGCACAGATTATGATAGATGCCATGCTACCTGAAACCAATGAAGGTAATGTCACCTGCAGGCAGGGTTTGTGTATGAAATGTCTTAAATTGGATGAACTGGATGAGTCATGGGATGCTGTGTAGTTGCTGCCATCCTCTGGTTAAAAGGTGGCATTACGCTGTGTCAAATCAAACGCATTGTGAGCTGTACCATGCAGGGCAGGCACTTATGGGGCCCCAGCAGAGTAGTCACATATTATGGCAACCACCATATAGCAAAAGTTCAGAGTTGGAAAGACATACTGTGACACACTGTGTTAACCATAAAGTCAGCAAAATAGGCTGTAGTAGTTTAACTTGTTTCACTTTGTATCATCTACTCAGCCTTGTTACAGTATGTGAACACCCCAGACAGTTTTTAGGTTACTTGATTCAGTATTTAGATATTTGATGTTCATTTTAGCTGCCCCACCCCTCCCTATATTGTCTTCCTAATACGAGGTGAATTGTTTTTTTTTTTTGTTTTTTTTTTAATATTGATTTGGAAAATGTAGCAGCCTCAGTGTCATGCTGGATGGGGCCAAACATTTTTTTTAAATAAAATGAAAAAGCAATACCAGAAAAAAAGATGCGGTTTTGATCAATATATATTGGTTAAAATGGACTGTCTGGGGTGTTCACATGAACTAGGTTAGATGATATGACCAAACATTTTTAAAAGTGAGATATCCCATGATGTATATAGAAATGTGTATTTACCTGTACGTCTAAATGTTCTGTTGAATTGAAAATCATGGACCCCATTTCAAACACCTGCGTAATATGTTATGGTGGTTAAATACTACAATCATTTCAGTTGTACACAACCAGTTTGAACATCCAGTTACAAGAACACACAAAATTGACCAGGAAACGGCAGGTTTATTGCCCACACAGTTTTAAATACACACGTCTATTGCCCATAGTTATACACACATCTACTAAAAGAAAAAGCATTTTGAGCACAACACAAAGTTCACTTCAAACATATTTACAGTATAAAAATGTATACTTTAGTTTATCTGTTCCAGGCTATTTCAGCGAAGACCTTTCGAATGTTACAGTATCAAATGAGGACCATGGCAGTGGAGAAAGGAGGGTCCTAGTATCACAGGTTCTTTGGGTTGGCGTGTTCAGACTAGTGCCCAACCCGAGACAAGAGGTTTCTCCACTCAGAGCAGGGAGAGCAAGGAGCCAAGGGAGGTAGCGGAATAGGAAGAGACGTCAAAACGTTGGCAGGTAGAAGACCAGGCCTGCTGCTGTTGCCCAGACAGGCCACCGATAGACGGGCTCGTCACTGCTCCATGGAGCTGGATGCCATGCCCATCTGGAGCTGCATCCTGCCTGTGTCCCTGCTGCTGCCCTTCTCCGATTTCTGTCAGGAACCAGGAGGAGTCCCCCGGTTGTCCACTGAGAGACACCTTCAGCTGATGTGGCGGTGCCATGTTGTCAAGGCTCTGTGACTTCATGTCCTCAACAGAGCGCTGTGGGGTCATTTCCTCATAGTAGTCCCGTGGCATAATTTCCTCACGATATCCCTGTGTATGGAATATACCAAAAATTAAGTGTCATGACTAATTAAAAGCAATAAGGAGCCATCAGCAATCAGTTGAAGTTGCACATTGATGTTTTGAACTTTTATTTTATGAAATATCCGAGACCATTGGGCTTATGCACGTTGCTTGTCAACATTTACTCTTCTGCTAGCTTGACCAATTCAAATATTATACTTTGTATCCCATCTACAAGTTTACATGCATGTTCCCTAGAAGATATTCTGGCTTTTATGGAATCAAAATGACTGGAATCGGTTGTGGCAACTGAAAACTTTAATCCGTACCCGTGTCGTTATGTCCCAACTGTGGCCTTGTTGACTGGCCTCAAAGGGCAGGACACCTGTTCTCTGTTGGCTTCTCTCCACCACATGGTTATTTCTCAGTAAATCAACCACACTCTCCAAAATATCTGCCTTTTGCATCCTTAGACACTGAAATGCACACAATATAGTAAGAATAATGCTCAGTCACTGTTTGAGTATCTAGCTGCTTTATTTGTATTTTGATATTCAACAAAAGGCCTGCCACATTTCTGGTAATGAAAAGGTAGATTTTGAATTAAACCACATTCAGTAGGCCACCTTAATGTTGTTACCACCCCAGCACATGATAAATAGCCAGCAGCTGAAACTGTCTAGAGTGAATGGAGAAGTCATTAATTCACAAAAAAATATGCATTTGTAAATGTCATACACACCGCATTATGGGTCTTTCCCAAAAGCAGAAGTCGCAATGTTTCCAAGCTGTTGTTAATACGGTCTCGTCTGCGTTTTTCCATGGCTCTGCGTCGTAAAACCTTAACATACACAACACAGATGACATTCACTGATCTGAGACAAATATAAAATGATAGGATAGTGAAGTAGTTGCAGTCCAAGGTGTAGATAACTTGTAAAGGATGTAAAAACCTAAGAATAGCATCTTTCAAGATAACCTCTTACCTGCATTGGAATACTTTCCCATGGTGAAATTGTGGTGGTGACAATCTTCATTCTAGTGTAGATTCAGGACTCAGGACAAAATGGAAAAAGATCTGGTGTTGGTTCCAGGTGCAATAAATCACTTTATCAGCAGATAACCACGCCCATTTCCTTTCCAATCCATCCTTGTCCAATAGGCACGTTAGAAGAGGAAAGCTTGACCATGAAAGCTTGACCTGCATAGCAACAGTTGCTACACTATTTGGACTGGCATTGGACGGATTATGATCGCTATAAAGGTACCTAGGAAGCGGACGGACCCCTTATGGGTCCTTACCTTTTGTGGTCCCGATTCTCTGAAAACACAAGCACATTTCGCTATGGATTGAGCTTGTGGATCGGCTGTGTGTGGCAATGGCATAGTAGTGCAACACACACACACACACACGCGACACGCCACACAATATTCTGCCCAAAAAAACGACTTTTCGGCGGGCGTGTGCATGTGCGTGAGGTGCGCTCCGGCACCTCCCGAGTTACAAATTAAGCACTGGATAACTGGGTAGGATGACTCAGTCAGTAGGAGACTTTGGACCTACCTTTGAGCCTGGCGGGCATCAACTTATTGGCTTATGAATGCAAAAAGAAATTTCAATATAATTGATAGGAAATAAATCATTGTTCAAGTGAACAACTCCTTTAACTCTTCACACATTTAGTTTTATGTTTAGGCTACCACTTGCTTTGGATTCCGAACATTCATTTTATACTTATTTTTAGTTTATTATTCAGATTTTCTATTCAACTCTTTCTACCATTTTATTTGTATATATTACAATGTGTATTAGTTATGCTGCCTCAATGCTCTTCGTGTATGTTTTGTGTAAATCAGATAATCACACTGGGATTGCTTTGTTGAAGTAGGTTGATGTAGCCTACTTTTTTACGCAAATGACTAAAACACAAAGGATTTAGAGACTCTTCATTACTCTGCCGCAGTGATTTTCAACCCTTTTGATATCAAGGCCTGTCATTTATTCAACATTTCAATGTTTTATCCACAATTCCATATTGACGGTACCATTAGGAGTGATTTCCTAATTGTGTAGACTTCTTGTAAATTTAGTAATGCAAATATTTAACAAGGGTGTAAAATAAAAGCAAATGCATCTGTAAGGGTCCACTGGCTTCATTTTCTACTCAAAAACTGAAGATCTATAAGGGTTGTTAGGGTCTGTTTGGTTACCAATTTAGCTAATTTAACCCGCTCAAGAACCACTGGTGGACCCTGGAACACTGGTTGAAAACTACTGCTCTACCTCATCATGCTGTTAAAGTGGTCTGTTTGCCATACCGTCGCTGTGGAGTGTAAACCTTATTTTGTCTAAAACGTTTCTTATTTATTTAAAAGCAAAATAATGGCAGAAATAGCAGATCTACTTTCTGTACATGTAAATAGGTATAGGGCCCTACTTGTGCCACCCCTCACTGCTTATCCATAAACTTATTTGACTTTTTGTTTTTTACTATTTTAATGCACATTGACATATTGTGAACTTGTAGAACAGCTATTTGAACGATTTAAAAGGTTTTAAAATAGTAAAAAAAAAAAAAAAAAAAAAAAGACAGATGTGCTGTACCAATCATTTCTAGACGGGCCAAAACTGTGGATTCAATTTGCCCTTGTGCCTCGAGCAAAAGCTTCATATCTGAAAGAGGTGAGAAGCAGTTTGCTTGTACCATTTGTAACAAAAGCCTTTAACCTGACTTTACACCTGAAAGCCTTGTCTTGTCTAAAACATGGCAAGTTGGCAACACTGGACAGTGGGCATGTCCTGGGACCAGGACGGTACTATAAATAGAGCAGGGTCCCTCTGTCCTGCTTCACAGCCAGCTGAGTAAAGTCTGAACCTCTTCTTCCTCCAGAGAATCACCTATTTCTGCTCAACCAGCTCCTCCTCATAGGTAACCTAACCCTCCTCCTTTCCTCCTCTTCTTACATTTATTTGTGCACAAGGAAACCAGAAATCTTACCTATAGTATGTTAGGCACGACCAGGAGCTACAGGTTCTATAGCTATAGGTCACCTGATCGTGACTGGTAAGCAACTGGCTGCGACTTGGTCGAGACCTAATCATTGGACGCTAGTGGATCTCTCTCTACCTGTTTTATTTTGCTTAATGTTTACGTAAAGTATATTGAATGAAGCTGTGTGACATATTCTGTACAAATAGTCTTGCTTTAAATGTTTCTATTAGGATTGCTAACCACAACCAGACTTGATGACTGTTATGTTAACTACTGTTGTGATGTTCCCTGGGTCTTTGGTTGAACTCTGAGCTCTCTTTTGGTCTTCATTGATTTTACAGTTTATATTAAAACGAGTAAATATTAGCCTCAATATGAGTCACTATCGTGTGTTACAGTCAACACAGAAGAGTATTGCTCTCCGTGTATGAACTATGCTCAGGACGTTCCATCCATTGCAGTGCATTATAGCCTACAGTACATTTACGGTACTGTGTCTGTATGTTTTCTGAATACCCAAATATATGTTGACCACATGCACACCACCTTTAGAACCAATGTAATGTCAGACACTTTCCATTTCTGTGTGTGTGGGTGTGTCTGTCTCTGAAGAATGGCCTTGTTGTGGCTCCAGACCGTGTCTTTGCTGGTGCTGCTGGCTGTGTCTTGGCCCGGAGGCCCGGTACGCCAGGCTGCAGCCAGTCCCCATCCTCAGCACCTGTGTGGCTCAAACCTGGTGGATGCTCTAAATCTGGTGTGTGGAGAGAGAAGCTTCTTCTACAACCCCAAGACACAGAGAGGCGCAGAGAGACACTTGGAGGTGTGTGTGTTGTTGTGTGTGTGACGTACGCCTCTCTGGTTCTGCTGAGTGAAGAACCACTCTCGCTGTGCTTGTTGTTTCTGGATTCTTTTCATTATTTGTCAATTGTTTAAAAAAACTGGCTTCAAAACAGGTCTGTAGACTCCAAAGCTTCACATGAGTCCATGACTGTTCTGTATTTGGGTTTGCCATCTGACCATTCGTATCTAGTACCGTATTTTCCGGCCTATAAGGTGCACTGGATTATAAGGCGCACCTTCAATGAATGGCCTATTTTAGAACGGTTTTCATATATAAGGTGCATAGAATAGAAGCTACTATGTAGAAGCTACTGCAGTTAAACAATCCATATATAAGGCACACTGGATTATAAGGCGCACTGTTGTTTTTTGAGAAAATTAAAGCCTTAGTTATAGTCCAGAAAATACCGTAGCTAGTAGACTAGTATCTGTTATTTGAGTTGACGGGTCCAGTACGTCTGTACACCTTTAAAAAAAAACTTACCCATACCTAAATCCGCAACAAAAGCCAAATCTTTACGAATTCGCCTCCAGGACCTATCATATCTTTTTTTTTTTTTTTTTTACCTTGATCTCACTGTTCTGTCTGTCAGGTGGTGTGGCGGGGGTGGGTGGTGCCAAGGACTGGTGAAGGATGCCTGGACAGAGGATATCTGTTGTGGAGAAGTGCTGCCACTCGCCCTGCAACATCTTTGACCTGCAGGAGTACTGCCTCTGAACATCCACACTACATGATCCACACCATGCATCCCCAACATTAACATAGTTTGGCCATTTTTCTTCTTGTTCGTACACCCAGACCATAATTA
>CM076981.1:27393836-27454886 GCA_039105355.1 Benthosema pterotum | reverse complement strand
TTCGATCAGGTTAATCAGGTCACTGTGTCTATTGGGCATAAGGCATGTGTTTGAATGTGTGTATTTCTCTACTGTGCGTCTATTAGGTTAACAAGGTGACATTAAAGGTGGACGTACCGCACACGGAGCACAGTCATGTGATCGGTAAAGGAGGCGGGAACATCAAGAGGGTGATGGAGGTCACTTCCTGTCATGTCCACTTCCCTGACTCTAACAGACACCAAGAGAAGGGGCGGAGCAACCAGGTCAACCTTTAACATTGTAGTAGTAGTATATTCTATCAGGTCTCCACAGGACGAGTAGTATATTATTTTGTAGTAATAAGTATATTAATAGTATATTTCGATGTATTTCAGGTTTCCATAGCAGGACCAGTGGAAGGGGTGGAAGAAGCTAGAAGGAAGATCCGGGTGAGATGAATATACGTATATACTGTATGTATGAAGAATCTTTTAGATTAATTGATTCTAATATTTATGAACTGATATGAATAAATTCTCCAATAGCACTAACACCACAGCACCCTCTATAACAGAGCAGTTGACAAGGGAATTTACCTAAATGTTAGAAGGAGTTTACCTAAATGTATTTGTAGGTAGAGTAGGATCTGGCTTTGTGGCTTTGTGTGCTTTCATTTGAGCATTACTAAAGGGGACATCGCATTATGCTAATGACATTTACAAGATGTTTAAACACTTTCCTTGGGGTCTTTGTGTGTGTAAAATGTTATATATATAGTATATATTTCTGATTTTAGAACTGAGTCTCTGACATCAAGACTACTTTCCTGGTCTACAATTCCCAAAGTCCTTGTGAATGGGGGGAGGGCTGTCTTACTGTGAAAAAGCTTGAAAAAGCCTGGAGGGGCAAAACGTTGTGAGGTTAAATAAAGACGGGGGGGCAGACAGAGATTGTGTGTGACGGACTTTCTTTTTTCACACAGTTGGGATGTGCATATCGGTTCCCTTTTTTTACTGTCTTGCTGTGACAACATTGTAGTCCAGGAAGGGTGTCAAAGAGCTCAGACACTGCATGGGCTCACTTCTAAAATTGATTCTAATAACACACATTACTCACATAGACCCACATTTATTTTTCTGAATGAGTATTTAAGTATGTTTAGTTAGTTAGTAGTTTTACTTTATGTAGGCCTATGCATGTACTTTTACTTATGGATACCGTAGCGTCCCAAATATATAATATGGCGACTCTGGCTATAAGACAACCCACATTTTCAAGAATCATTTGAAAAATTCCATTGAAATGTCAAATAGTCTAGCCCCCAAATATAAAACGATCCCACTTTTATGGGTTATTTCCTTTGGGAAAAAACCTTGTCTAGTCTTATATTCAGGCCAATTATATTGTGTATACCTGTAAAAAATATATATGCATAAGTACCTATTGAGTATATGGGTATTTTCCTCGTCTGTTCAGGAGCTGCAGCCGCTGGCGTTGACCTTTGACCTCCCAGTGTCCCTGGCGCCCCAGGCTCTTCCAGACGCAGCGTCTCCAGTGGTCCAGCAGGTGGCAGCGGCGCTGGGCGTCACTGTGAGCTTCAGAGCGCAGTCCCCTGCCCAGCCAGCGGGGGCGCCACACCCTCTGTATGGAGGCTGCTGCACCGTCCGCGGCCTGCAGGGCTGCGCCGGCGCTGTGAAGGTAAAAGAAAAAAAGTTCATATCATCTTTGGTAAAATGACCAAAATCACCATGAATCTTCTACATTCTCTAGCTGTGTAGACTTGGGCTATGATAATATTTTAACTCTGTGTAAACATGAACATGCACCAAATGGACCCTTGCGGATACATTTGGTTTCATGAAATAAAATAGAACGTTAGGCCGATTATAAAAATTGCTCAAAATGTACCGGTAAGTTAGCATTTGGCAGTTTCAAGGTTCAAGGATTCGTACAATTCGTACGAGGTTCTAAAAAAACAAATATTATTCAAAAAACTACTATTCAAAAAACAAAACTAGTTATTTGAAGTGAAAGGTATTTTACATGTGCGAGGGAGAGATAGCAGCAGTTGGGTATGTGCATACTACAGGGTCTTTCCTTTTTGTTTGTGATGCAGGCATATTGTTGTACATACAAAACTAGTAAAGTTGTATACTCAAGATTGCTAACAGAACCTTGGTGTATTCAACTTGTCCGGGCTCACAATGGGGCTCTATGGGTTGGCAAGTGGACTATATTGGTATACCAACCTCAATACAGCAAGGAATTGTAAACAAAAAAAAAAGTTAACATTTTGGGACCGAGTGGCCTAACCTCCTCTCCTCTCCTCCAATCAGAAAGCAGTGTGCATCCTGGTGGACCTACTGCTAGGTTCAGAGGTCGGGGGTCAAGCGGGGGTCATAGTGAGCAGCCAATTAGACGTGACCTCCCAGCAACATGTGTTCCTATTGGCCGGCAACGGAGCCCACTTCCTGGGCGTGATGCACCAGACTGGGACTCAGATCATCATCCCCGACCTGACCGCCCCCTCACCCCTCCAACACTGCTCATCCAGGGACCGCTGGAGGGGGTGTGTGCCGCCAGGCAGCAGCTGATGGTAACTATTGGGATCGTTTAGTATACTGTAGGTCACATTTACTATGAAAACCTGCCAGCCATCCGTCAGTCCGTTTGTTAGTTAGTTAGTCACTAAACCATAACCAGAGAAAACAAAACAGACAAAACATACAGATCAAAATACAGATTGTTAATCTTCTACATTCTCTAGTTGTGTAGACTTGGGCTAATTCACATGGCGAATATTTTAACTCTTGAGAGCGTAAACATGATGAAACCAAATGGACCCTTGCGGAGTCCATTTGGTTCCATGTTCCATGTTCCATGTACATCTGGTTAACCAACTTTCCATAATTTAGCTGGGGACCAACTGGAATCCTCTCAGGGACCACTGGTGGTCCTTGGAACACCTGTTGAAAACCCCTAATATCGGGTCACACTTTGTGACATCACATCCCCATATGGTCAGCCTTGTGACCAGTGTTGGTCTATATTACTTAGGAAAGTAACTTCTTTACTTTACTCGTTACCCCTTAGACAAAGTAATATCATTACTTTACTTATTACTGGAATCGAAGAGTAATATATTACATATTACGTTATTACTTTCTCAAGTTCTCATCACCGCCTTTGAAAAAATAGAGATGTACAACATAATCTGTTTAGCGAGCTCTTTTTAGAACTGAATCCAATTTATTGGAATAATAATCGTCTCCAATCCCACAAACTGCACCTGAAAACAAAGCCAACAAAATCTGTCTCTTTGACTTTTTAAACTTTTTCACAATTGTTTTCAAAGACAGTTGAGGTCTTGTATTTAAAATAAAATACAAAATAAAGCAGCAAGCGATTTGTAGTGTACATAACTGTGCGCAGGATGCAGTGTGTGGACTGGATCTACAATCTACTGCACATCTCTGTTGTTACAGTACCTGTCGATAGCTTTTTTTTGCATGCAACAACAAGCTCATTTTAAAAAAGTAACTTGGCGTTATACTTGCAAAGTAATGCGTTACTTATTACCCATTTTTGCAGAGTAATCTCGTTACTTTACTTTTTGGAGCAAAAGTAATAATATTACAGTAATATGTAATCTAAAATTAGTTACTGCCCAACACTGCTTGTGACATATCATGACATCATGATATGTCACAAGCATGGAGACCATTAGATCTCCATGTCTGCATATATGGAGTCGAGCAGCAACTGTACATCTGACCTGCAAACCTCAACCTCCATCAGATCTCCTTATATGGAGTAGCTCACCTGTTCTGACATAATGTTGATCCATGCTGTCTGTGCTCCTCAGGAGTGTCTTCCAGTGTGTCTGATGTTCGACATGCGTGAGGACAGACACACAGATGCCATGACACTGAGTCACATGATGCACAAACTGGGCGTGTTCATCAGTGTGAAACCTAAAGCCAAACAGACCACCAAGGTATGTGCACGCGCATGCACACACACATGCACACACACACATACACACACACACACACATACACACACACACGCACGCACACACACAAACAAACATGATGGGTGTGCACGCACAAGAAGCTCTGAGAATAGAAACAATCAAGGCTGTACTGTCTTTTAATGATTTTGAACATTCATGCTTTTCTTTCCACTTGTTTCAACTACTGTAATGCACTTTATGTTGCCTTAAATAAGCCTTCATTGGATCACTTTAATGGACTCCACGTTGTCTTAAACCAGGCCTCTGTGACAGTCTGGCACCTCAGTATCTCTGGGACTTCATAAAGGTTTAAACAACCCCAAGGCCACTGCGTTCTCTGTTGGGCAGTTGAAGTGACTCAACTTCACACATCGTTCTAATAAAGACCACAGATGATGACCGAAACCTTTCTGTCATTTACGCCCCTAATTATGGAATGAGCTCTCCTCCCGCGTCAAACTGCTCCCCTCTATTGAGACATTTAAATCTTCTCAGTTTTACACCATGGCACAGTTCCTTTGTTTTTGTTTTCCTTAGCGCTAAACAAGTGGTGTGTGTGTCTGTGTGTATACATGTGTTTTGTGTAGTCAGTAGTGATTAAGGGGCTAGAAAGGAACATTCACAGCGTCTACGAGGCCAGGTGTTTGCTCCTGGGACTGACAACGGATTCCAGCGACGTTTCCATGGCGACAAAGATGGCCGCTGCCACAGACAACAGTGTGACGCCCCCCAGTGGCCTGGCTCAGTATTGGCTGAGCATGTTGCTAAAGACACTGTCTGACCAGGGTAACTTTAAAATAATAGTAATAATAGCTTTTTTCGATTATAATATGCAAAAGCATGATTATCGCAATCATTTGACTAATCAGCAAAGCAAAGAGTCAACATCACTGCTAAGAAAGTAACAGTATGTTGTTCCTGTCTATCAGGTCCTGTCCTGCCCACTGCCTCCACTCCTGAGATGCTGATTGGTTCTCACAGTCAGCTCAAACCCCGCCCCTCCCCTCCACCGGGCCTGACTCCTCCCACAGAGGTGCCACTAAAGTATGTGACTCCTCCCACCGAGGCGGGGCTGAAGTATCCGACTCCTCCCACTGAGGCGGGGCTAAAGTATCCAACTCCTCCCACTGAGGCAGGGCTAAAGTATCCAACTACTCCCACTGAAGCGGTGCTAAAGACGACTGATAGCCGGACACTGGAGAAGGTTCTATGGTTATTTAATATAATTTATGTAGCCTAGATGTAGGATAGATACCCTCAGAAAAACATACAATAATCCTTATTCCTAAATTGTCTCCCCCTGGTCAGCCGTGGTGCCTGATAGAGGGGAAAGGAATTGGTCAGAATTATGTTCTTAAAATTTTTTTAGCAAAAGAACCAGCTTGGACTCCTCATGCATATACTGTAAGGAAGCATGAGGGCAGTTTGCTACCATCCTCAGGTTGGCAGAATAAGTATAGTACCCAGAATTACATTATATAATTGACAAGTGTCAATTATGGGTTGCAAAATCGTGGGATAAAAATTATATTGGAAAATGACAATTTATGTTAAATGTATAACGCATATATGTAAAGGTGTATATATATATATATAATATATATATATATATATATATATATATATATATATATATATATATATATATATATATATATATATATACCGTATTTTCCGGACTATAAGGCGCACCTAAAAGCCTTTAATCTTCTCAAAAATTCACACTGCGGCTTATAATCCAGTGCCCTTATACATGGATCGTTTGACTGCAGTAGCTTTATTCTATGTTAACTGTAGTAACTTCTATTCTCTGTGCCTTATAATCCGGTGCGCCTTATATATGAAAACAGTTCTAAAAGGTGCACCTTATAATCGGTGCGCCTTATAATCCGGTGCGCCTTATAGTGCGGAAAAATCGGGTATATATTAATTCTAGCAGGCATTACGAGAGCCAATCAAGTGTCCCCTCTCAACAGTCAATCAAATGTCTCCTCTCACCACCAGATCTTAGAGAATGACGACCAGTCTGGCCAATCGGAGGACGAGAGCTGTGGTCCAATGACATCATCATCGGACATGTGCGAGGTGAGGGCGGGGCTTCTGGGCCGACGGGGGAGTTTCCAGGGTCCTGATGCCCCTCGGAGGGGGAGTTTCCAGGGTCCTGATGCCCCTCGGCGGGGGAGTTTCCAGGGTCCTGATGCCCCTCGGCGGGGGAGTCTCCAGGGTCCTGATGCCCCTCGGCGGGGGAGTCTCCAGGGTCCTCCTGATGCCCCTCGGCGGGGGAGTCTCCAGGGTCCTCCTGATGCCCCTAGGCGGGGAAGTCTGCAGGGTCCTGAAGGCCCCTGGCCCTTCAGTCAGGCTAGAAGACACTCCACAGGACAGCCTCTGTCATACAGGTAGCACACACGCACACAGACACACACACACAGCACGCGCACGCACACACACACACACACACACACACACACACACACACACACACACACACACACACACACACACACACACACACACACACACACACACACACACAGCACGCGCACACACACAGTCAACTACACAACTTAATAAGACAAGAAGATAGCTGCCTGTAAGCACCAGACAATTCTCTTCTTATAGCTTCTTAGAGTCCAGAGTCAAGCCTCAAATCAAGACAAGAGTCAACAAAAATCACGAAAACAAAATCAGACTCAATAAGACTCAAGTAGTACAATACTAAAATGCACATATGCGCGCATGTGTACGCAACAATACAGTAGACACAAGCTTTGTTCTAGAGATTAATGATTGTGTGTGTGTGTGTGTGTGTGTGTGTGTGTGTGTGTGTGTGTGTGTGTTGTGTGGTGTGTGTGTGTGTGTGTGTGTGTGTGTGTGTGTGTGTGTGTGTGTCAGAGTGTTACTAGGGGAAATGGAGGGAGGGAGGGCCGACAGACGGAACAGCTTGAGGAGAGAAACTGCGCTGGTTCCACAAACTGAGGTGAGTCTATTGTAAACTTGGGCTATAGGAAACGGAACCATAGTAATCAGGGCAACCGGAAAGCGGATGAACCACGTCCAGCATTAAGGAACTAGAAATGGGTTCCATCTCATGCTGGAACCGATTTTGCAAGTAGTATTAGTATCACATTGGTCCCATGCTGCGATGTAGACTTCACCTCTGATATACAATTTAACTCTATAATGTGTTATTTCTAGGGATGCACCAATATGGAAATTATTGTCCGACAACGGTGCTTAAAATAACAATTTAACCTTTAGGCCGATATATGCTTATTTAGTTTTTGTTGTTTTTACTTCCTCCTTTTGTGCAAGAGAAACTCTACCTCTTCAATACAAGAAATATTTGTCCAGAATCTACTGTACACTACAGCTTGGTAGCCTATATATTACCAACACCAACATAGTCATTGCAAAATGTATGCTTATCAACAACAGATAAACATCGGCTACTGTCATCGGTTAATGCCAGTTTTATTTTCTGATATCGATATTTACAGTGCACACTTGGAAGCAAGTGGACCTTTAATGTTCATTTGGATCCACTTGTACAGTTAAATAATTATTTGGTTAAAGGGAACCAGGCCCCATTTTGTTCAGCGCAAATGCTATGGGCCTCATGGCTCGGCAGGCCCGTACTTTCTTACTACATTTATCTTGCAGACCCACCCGCTTCAACGGTTTATCAAGCGATAATTCCCAGGATGCTGATTATTAAGTCGAGTTCCTTGACATGGCCTGTTGTCTGGGAGCCGACTGACAGGATTGCATTTAAGACGAAAACCCAGAAATCCTTGATTATCGTGGCCGGTTGGCCGCCTTGTTATAAGCACTGTATCAGCATGGCGGCGTGCTTGCGGTTATGTTTAGGAGTAGGATTAGAGGAGGTGAGTATATTGACCAAAACAATCGCAATAAAGTAGCCGAATGTGCGTTAAAAGAGACTGCCTCACAACATGCTTGCGGAGCAGTCGGGGGGCTGAGCTCAGACAGCTGGCAGCCAACATGCCTGGTCGAGGGACTCTGCTTAATAAGCAGTCTACTAGGAATACTCACTTAATTTTCGGTAAAATCCGTTGGTAGATCTCACCTCGGTAAATTTTGTAAACATTGGGTCAGGGTGGTTGGGTGTGGCACACATAACACAATGTCCTGGTTGTGTTATTTAGCACTATCATTTCATCATTTTTGGTTTGTGTGTGTGTGTTTTTAGGACTATGAGCAGAAGAAGCTGTTGGCGACTCGAGGTGAGTCGGTTACCCTTGCACTCACTGACCTCACTGTGACCTTGACCTCGATGACATCTGACCTTCACGTTGAGTCAATCAATCTGTTGTCTTCATTGTGTGGAACGTGTGGAACCACACATTAGATTAAAACATTTGGATTGACCAGTGGAACCTAGAACATTAACTGAATGAGAGATGTACATAACATGTCCATATAATGTGTGTATATACCGTATATGTAGTGATGCAGAGGAAACCAGTGCTGTCGGAGGTCAGGACTCCCACAGACACGTGGAGCGGTCTGGGTTTCTCCAAGTCCATGCCCGCTGAGGAACTGCGTCTGATTGGCCGCCGCAGCTCCATGCCCGCCGATGAACTGCGCCTGATTGGCCGCCGCAGTTCATACAAGCCCTACCTGAGCAACAGCGCCACACAGGGACAGGCACAGGTAACGTTCAAAACATTTTATACAGTACTTAAAGATTTTATTAAAATGTATAGTCCCTTTCGTGTTTAAACATTCAATGCAGTTTAATAGTGAGACTTCAACGTTTTAGACCAGGCAAATAGCAGGAAACGGCAAGAAATGGTTATTTCTTTTAAAATGAAGTGAAATATGCAAATATTTGAGCTGTTACTCAGCTGTCTGTCTGTCTGCTTGTCTGTCTCTCTCTTGTAGTGGGCGTGTCCAGGGAGTGACTCAGAGAACTGGAGAGACAGACGGGGCTCCACGTCTTCATCGCCACCCGTCTCACCCTCCTCACCCTCCTCTACCTCACCAGAACGCAACTCCTTCCCTGTGTTTACGTCTTCTTCCAGTAGGGGGCGACACGACACTTCCTGTGAGCTATTTTAAATACTGGCACTGCTCCTACTTCCACCTATAGGAAATTGTCATATCGCTAGCCTCATAGGATAAATGCCCAAGTCATGTTTTGGTGAAACTGAGATAACAACAAAAAACAGATTTTCTAGCAAATCTATTCTAGAAATCAACGATAAAGGCTAACGATATATTAGTTTAGTAACAAACATTGTTACCCTTTATTTTAGTTTTTATCGGTCATTTTAGGTCTTCCTTTTCTTTCCTTGAGCTTCCTATAGGTAGTGGCATTAGTACAATTTCCAATTTAGGAAAAAATATCATCGAAAATTCACCCTCTGAAAATGTTGTTCCAGGGACCTCTGGAACTTTTACTGGTTTAAAAGGTTCAATGAACGTAATAAAATAACAGCGTTATTCTCTGACCTCCAGCGGAGAGCGGGGGCGTGTCCTCATCCAGGAGGGCGTCGACCTGCAGCCAGAGAAGCCCCTCCCCCCAGCAGGAGTGCGATAGATTGGCTGAGCTGCTCAAGCAGATGGGTTTGGCCAAATACACAGACGTGTTCATAGAACAAGAGGTACACACACACGCGCACACACATTATAGTGTCACAGTCCCACCCCGGACAGCAGGAAATAACTCCCCCTTCACTTTCCCCATAGACGTTTCAAAAAGTATTCATTTAAAGACCATTAAAGCCTCGGACAAAGCCAAAATGAATCATTTCTTTGGGGCCGAACAGATAATTAGACTGATGGGGGGGAAAAGCCAGGGTACAAAAACAACTATTTGTTGTTGTTTTACTTCTAATTATTTTATTCGGCCCTCAAAAAAAATGGCCTGGTTAATAAAATTATACTCTTTGAAACGTCTATGGGGAAAATGAATGGGGAATTATTTCGTCTTTCTGAAAGGGACTGCGATGCTCTACTGCATCATGTTGATGTATGTGTGTTATGTGTTGATATAATAATGACTGTGTGTGTGTGTGTGTGTGTGTGTGTGTGTGTGTGTGTGTGTGTGTGTGTGTGTGTGTGTGTGTGTGTGTGTGTGTGTGTGTGTGTGTGTGTGTGTGTGTGTCAGATTGATTTCCAGACCTTTCTTACACTGTCTGACGAAGACCTGAAGGAAGTGGGAGTGGCCACGTTTGGAGCCAGACGCAAGATGCTACTGGCCATATCTGGTAAGAATGATGATGTCATAACAATGTTGTGAGGTTGCAGCACTCCATAGCCTGAGAAGACAGAACCTTCTGATTGATTTGTAAAATCCTTTTTGAAATAAATGAGGAAAAAGCCATTTCACTTTAAAGGTCTGTGAAGCCTCAGCCAGAAATAACAAGAACAATAACAAAGACAAGAAAACTATTGGGTTAGCAAGGACCAGATAACTTGTAAGCCAACTAAAACAATGTAAAGTTGCTAAATAAGTTAAATCGTTTGTCAATATGTAATCTGTAATCTCTGGATGCCTTATGTCAATGTTTTGCCTCCCCCAAAAAACAGACCTGAAGGCAGACCTGAAGCAGAGGCGGAGCTCGGACACACCCACCATGAAGCCCGCCTACCTGGAGGGCGGGGCCAGTGGGAGACTTCCTCCAATCCTGGACGTGGAGGCTACTGCCCAGAGCTGCCATTGGTGACCTCCACTGTCAATCATCCGATTGAATCAGATGTCGGGTTGGGATCCGTCCCCCACCCCGGCCCAACCCCCTCACTCATACTAATAGACTAGACCGTTTTCTTTACGTTCTCTTTTTTTCAATTACGATACTGCCGCTCCACAGATATTACAAGGGGAGATCAGTGGAACGATGCAGTTGGACACAATAACAAATTCCATCCATGGATCATTCATCAAACATCACATTCCGTGCTCAATCAAATAATCTCAAATGGCATGCCAGCCAATGACTTTTTGCATCTATTCTCAGTCAATCAAAATCATCAGGTAGGAAGGGGTATTTTCCTAACCTACTTTTTATGATCCTTGTAAGGTGTGTAGTTGATGCATTTTGATGTTCCAAGAGAAAAGTATTGTTTTTTTTTAATTATGGTGTTTTAAACTATATGGTGGTGTCAGTCTTGCATTTCCGCCTGTGAAAAATAAAATCTTTAGATCAACTTTGCATGATGAAAATTCACCTAAACTGGATCACAATCGCTCCCCCATGCACACGATTGATATATTGTTTCTAACATTTGCATATATATTATATATATATATATATATATCTGCAAATGTTAGAAACAATATATCAATAGTGTGCATGGGGGAGCGATAATTGTTTTCCATCCATTTCCCTCCTTCTTCTAACCCATGCCTTTGATTGTATTTATCCTTTTCACTCCATTTATTTATTTATTACATTCTATGATGTTTGGTTTGTTTGCACAGCTAGGAGAGTAAGGACCCGTCATTTGCATAAATAGGCTCAATTACACATGTTGGTGTAATTGTTTTCCTGGTGTAATATAACAAATTAAAATAAAAGGTTATGTTGCATTTATTCCCAGGCCTGGAGTCCAAGTATAATATAATACCGTAAGAATTATAAACAATAGGCATTATCCATGATAACATCGCAACATGGGCATTCTGATGGCATCACAGATCAGACGTTTCAGAAACATTTCTGTTGCCGGTGTGACCACTTAATAAGATAAACAGACCTAGCTTATTTAAGAGAAAAGGTCCGAACACAAACTCACCCTGCATCATCACACCTCATACCTGCAACCCGACTACGGACATGCACCTGGGTCCAATGCACACTTCTTGCAGAATCCTGTGTATATTCATTTGACAATTTTGGCATTTAGCGGAAGCTCTTATCTAGAGTGATGTCAAAGTCTGAAAGAGAGGAGAAAATGTTATGCTACCTCTTGTTTTAATAAAAAATGTCACATGATTGAAACACAAATTGAAATTCAAATCATAACAGTTTTACAGGAAAACAGGGGAAAAAAGAAAAGGGGAAGAAAAAAAACACCAGTGTGAAGTGAGGGGCACTCATCATTATGCATCATCCATCTTTATGTAGGACAAAAACAGCTGTCTACATACTGAATGATGTAAACCCTCCATTCATTGTCAAACTTCATGTAGGACATTTTTTTTCTTCCAGCAACAGTGCTGTTGCTGGAAACGTTTTCCTCCAATGGGAATACATTCTGTTTCTTCCGACATGCGGAGAACATGCAAACTCCACACAGAGAAGGGCCCTTTCACCAACCCCCGCCTCGGGTATGGGCACTGATGACGCAGAGGAGGAGACACGCCACCAGCACCCGCAGCAGCGCCCCTAGCAGGAATCAATCCACACCGGGGAAACAGTCCTTGGATTCGATCCAAGGACCTTCTAGCTGTGAGGCGACAGCACTAACCAATTCAACAAAAAGGATTTGTTGACAACAACAAAAGTTCTGGAGCAGCATCAAAGTAGAAGCAATGCAGAAGGGGAAAAGGCAAAAAATAGCTATATATTTTGGGGGGGATTTTTGGCAAAAAAAAAAAGTTATACTTATAAATGACCTTTAATCTAATAAAGCGACAGCTCTGTCAGTCTCCCTGGGGTGGAGGTCCCCCGGCTACACATGCTGCAGGCAGACAGGAAGGCTTGCAGCCCGGTGTGGTGAAATCTGCCCCGAAGTTCAATGGTTGCAGCCTTCCTGGCAGGCCGTACCTGCCTTCAGTCACATTTACACCGGCAGGTGTAGGGGAAAAAGTCTACCCGCATCATGAAGGATGGCATCCATACTGCACAGGGTCTTTTCGCCCCCTTCCTCTTAAGTTAAGAGCCTGCGTACCTCCCTCTAGACCATGGCATCCGCGTGATTACACACAAACTCTGCATTATCAACTTGAGACGTTTCTTTTAATGTGTTTTTAGTGATGCTGCTTTTTTATGGTCACTTGCAATGTTAATGGGCAGGTGCTTTTTTGCACTTTAACTTTTATGTCACTGTTATTTTCTTAACTGTATAGTACTGTATCTTTTGCGTGACCACTGGGACCTCAGTAAACACTTTTTGTACTGTACTTTGCATGCATTACTTGGATGGTCATCTAACAATAATACAGCATGGCAAATGAAATGTTTAGTTGGTGTTAAAGGGGAATTCCACCCATTTTCAACATTTTTCTCGGAGTGTACAAATGCAACCGAATGAACGCCAACAGGTTCATTTGGTTCCATTTGTACACTCTCGGAAAAAAGAAATCCATTAACATGGTGAGTTAGTTAGTGGTTTTCTTCAGACTGAGAACATACTGTATGTAAGGCTGCATGTACTTTAATATTACACTGGTGGTCTTAGGCCTATATGGAACTAATGCACTTGCACTAATGTCTATACGGAACAGATACTGGCTGCATGCACCTTATTTCAATATCTCATGAATCAATATCTACACAAATATTTGGATGGATATACTACAGTATGTGTAAATACATAGATATGTTGCTGTCTCTGTTTTTTAATTCCTTTTTTCTCTTCCCCTTTTTTCTATCCTCTTTCTCAGCAGTCGAAACAATGCAGTCAAAACAGTGGAACTTGTTACGAATTGCTTACTTCAAATACTAATTCCACCCACTGCTTTACCTTGCGTTCTATGAAACCTATGGAACATGAAAAAAGCGGTTTACATTTTTTATTTTTGCCCAGAAAATATTTACCCATAACATCCCATATAATGTAATAATTAAAAATCAGTGTTGTTTGTTTGATAATATTTTGACTTAGTCTTAGTCTTTTGAGTAACACACATTTAGTCTTTTAGTCCCATTTAGTCTTCTGAAATTCATTTTTTTAGTCTTAGTCTAGTCGACGAAATATCAACATTGATTTAGTCTTAGTCTCAGTCTTTTTTTCGTCTTAGTCTTTTTTTAGTCTTAGTCTTTCAGTCTTAGTCTTAGTAGTTTAGTCTTACATACACATGCATTGTAGGTTTATATATGTTATACAGATTTATAGTTTTTAGTATGAAAGATGTCTCGTTTTATTTCTTTGTATAAAATTACTGCATTAATAATAAGTCCCTTTCCTGAAAACGTATGCAATCTATACTGCAGATATGTTCAAATACTTAAAAAGAACGAAAAAAAGAAGTTAAAAATGTTTCCTATTTCCATTAGTCTTAGGTTATGATTTAGTCTCCGTCTTAGTCTTTTGAAAACACACATCTTTTAGTCCCATTTAGTCTTTTGAAATTATTTTTTGTTAGTCTAGTCTTAGTCGACTAAATATCAAAAACCTTAGTCGACTTAGTCTTTAGTCTTAGTCTTAGTTGACAAAAACAACACTGTTAAAAATATAATCATACTTTAAGAAGCACATGTGACATGTCAAACTCGGGGTTTTTCATGCTTCTGAATTCATCCCAAGCATCAGTTTTGCACAAAAAACATTCCTTGTCCTCGGGCATAGATACTTGCCTAAATGTGCTGACCTCATCACCTTTTCCATGATTTGTATGGCTGATTTTAACCCAAGGAGTGTTTTTGGGCAAAACTAATGCAAAACTTGGGATGATTCAGAAGCATGAAAACCCCCTAGTTTGACATGTCACATGTGCTTCTTAAAGAATTATTATATTTTTAATTATTACCTTATATGGCATGTTATGGGTAAATATTTTCTGGGAAAAGATAAAAAATGTAAACCGCTTTTTTCATGTTCCATAGGGTTCATAGAACAGAAAAAACATGGTTTACAAAAATCTTCACGAAACGTTCAGTAAACTAGATTCTGCTACATAACTACATACACTGACATTGCAGGTTTACATTGTAAACCTGCAATGTGACAGTAAAGATGATTCTAAAGTGCTTTTACTGTTGTGTCCTCTTTAGGTCACCCATGCTGACTGACCAGTGAGCCACCACAGTAGCTGAAAGTCCACCCTGAAGACAACGATGATGCCCCACACAGGAAGCGACCACGCTTTCCCTTTCTTCTTTATGCTGTGGATGTTTCCTATTAGTCCCACACCGGCTTACGTCCTGAAAGACTGCACTGCAGTTTACTCTGAAAATGTCACAGCTGGTGTTCTAGTGAATTGTGAGCATCGTCAACTCGTTAGTGTACCAGATGACATTCCTAGAGAGGCGTTGTCATTAATACTCTCTAATAATAACATTCAAAAGATAAACAGGACACATTTTTACCATCTGTCAAATCTCAGAAATTTGGACCTCAGCAGTAACTCATTAAGTCAGGTAGATGATGGAACTTTTGCACATTTGGTGGAACTGCAAGTGCTTAATATGAACTACAACAAACTAACAATGATGGCTGACAATATGTTTCAGGGACTGTCTAAGCTATTGGTACTGACTTTGCATGATAACCATTTCACTGCCATCAATCCTGCTGCCTTCCAGCTACTTCCCAGTTTGCAGAAACTACGGCTGAAATTCAATCAAATCACAGATATTATCACCATCTTACAAATACCACACTTGCAGGTGCTGGGTATCACAACTGACTTAGAGTCTTTTCAATTGAAAGACCTGCCACTAAACATCTCGTCTGAGCTCAGGGAGTTAAGCGTTTTTTCAATGTCAATAAAAACGTTTAGCATCGCAACAACTGCACTTCCACATCTTGAGTCCATAGACCTGTCAAAGTGTTGTAGTGATTCTGGATGGGAATGGGACATACCAGACAAGTTGTTTCTCAGGAATATAACTAAGGTGCATTTGTCAGGTTCTGATATGTCTTTTGACTCAATCATTAAGTCTCTACAAAGCCTTGATTCACTACAGTACCTAAAGCTGATGGGCACCATGGAGAAGTGGATAGACAGAGGTCTTCTTGATATCGCCTGCAAAATTCCCACACTGCGGACACTTGACTTATCCTTATCAGGCCTTATTAACAACCCAAGAGAAAAACTGTCATCTTGTATTCAGCTGACCAACCTGGATTTATCATTCTCATTCCTAAACGATCTGCCCACAGGTTCAATAAAACACATGGAGCAACTGAGTCATCTGAACCTTATGATCAACTCACTTTCCAAAGTGCCAGATGATGTTAAGCATCTCTCCATGCTTCAAATCCTAGACCTAAGCGACAATGATATAAGCCATTTAAGCTGCTCAGACTTTTTACATTCAACCAGCCTCACACACCTTCATCTAGATGGTAACCACAGTGGTGTCAAAGTCATTTGGGGTGGGGGCCGCATTGGACTTAATGTGACTTCATGGGGGCCGGAGCGCCGCGGTGCAACCAGTCGCAGACCGCAAGCATGCACGGCACACGCATGTTTATGTACACAGCCTTACTTCTATACAGTATATCACACAAGTCATATTTATTATTAAGAATAGCTATTAATATATATTAATGACTTTTCATTATTGGTTTTATACTTGTAGCCTAGATTAAGACATTTGCTATGAAAGATGCTATTTTTATTTACAGAGCATCAATAAACCATACGAAAATAGCATTTAAATTTCAAATACTAAATTTAATTAAGTATGTATAGTTAACTAAGTATAGTTCTCGGTTATACACCCTTGTACTGCTGAAGTATAGTTCTCTCGGTTACACACCCTTGTACTGCTGAAGTATAGTTCTCTCGGTTACACACCCTTGTACTGCTGAAATATAGTTCTCACTTTGCAGTGCCAGCAGCCTAGCCTGGTAAAACGACTCCCCCTGCTGGACAACATGCATTCCATGCTGTTCAGAAGAGAGCTCAAAAGCATTTCTTTAAACGATCATAACTTTTGATAGGAACGTGCTAGAGACTTACTTTCTTTTTTAATAGACTCAGACATTTTTGCTCTACAAGCCTGGGGCCGGATTAAATCATCTCGCGGGCCGGATCTGGCCCGCGGGCCTTGACTTTGACACATGTGATCTAGATGGTAACCACATTAATGAACTCCAACAGTGTGTGTTTGAAAATCTTAGTGAGTTAAAGGTTCTGACTGTGAAACACAATTCCATTTGGACGTTTGGCGACATCTTCAAGAGTGGTCTACAGAAACTAGAATTTCTGGATTTAAATCAGAATGTCCTAAGTATTCGCGGGGGGGGGTTTAGAAGTCTGAAATCACTCAAGCACTTAGACATAGAAGTGCAGTCTTATTTGTGGCGCCGCAAGTATTTGGAAGGACTAGAAGCACTTGAAAAACTCAGTCTAACCTTTATTAGCTATTCCATCGAAATGTCATCCTCACCTCTGCACGAGTTTGTATTATTGAAGAACCTGAAGAGCTTTACGTTACGGTCTATTCCACAACCCTTAAGTTCATTAAGATATTCATTAATGTCATCTATGCTCCAGGGTATGATACATTTGGAACACATAACAGCTGAGAATTGTCATCCGCTAGACCCAAACATTCAAACATTTAACTATGTGCCACAGCTGAAGACTCTTACCTTAAGGAACAGTAATCTGACGTCCCTGGATTTCCTGCTACAAGCCAATCTGACTCAACTTACATGGCTGGATGTGAGCCAAAATGAGTTGACAGGGATAAATGTCTCTGTGTTCAGTTCTCTACCTGCTCTCAGATATGTTTACATGGCTGGCAACCCTTTCAACTGTGACTGCTCTAATTCTGACTTCCAGCAGTGGATGCTGGACAACAACCGAACACAGGTGGTTGATGTTAACAGCTACACTTGCGGCTATCCTCTGGCTAAAAAGGGGACTAGGTTTCTGGACTTTGACTATCATTCCTGTTGGATGGACGTCAGCTTCATCTGCTACATGTCCTCCGCTTGTGTGATCATGCTAACTCTGCTCACATCCTTCACCTACCACTTCTTGAGGTTGCATCTTCTCTACGGTTATTACCTCTTCCTGGCTTTCCTATATGATGCCATGGAAAGAAAGAGAGGGTCTCCTCAACGCTATGATGCCTTCATCTCCTACAATGTTCACGATGAGCTATGGGTTTATAGAGAAATGCTTCCAGTGCTGGAGGGAGAGCAGGGCTGGAGACTATGGGTGAGATTTTCGTTACATGCTAAACCCCTTATGCCATATCCCTTATTTCATTTTCACTATTTTGAAAAACTTTTTTGGACTATTTCAACATGTCAATCTATTAACACGTTGTGAGCTAGTAGACTGGCCATTTGAACTACTGAGAAATGTTTTTTTTTTTAATAGTTTAAAAAGGCAAAGAAGTTAAGGGATAAGGGGTATAGCGGTAACGAAAATGGAGCCCTAAGTCTGCATCACAGAGACTTCCAGCCAGGTACAAGAACCTCTCTCTGTATCTCACTGTAATTTATCATTAAGGTCTTTCTCTTCCTACACTGTCTTTAGCGCATGTCTCCTCTATGAAATGACAAATGCATATCAAGCACGCAAGCCATTGTTAACTAGAAAAGCTCTGAATCAATTAGATTCGAATGTGGTTTGAATAATGCTTATTTGTGTGGTTTGTGTTTGCAGGTACACCCATCATAGAGAACATCACACAGGCCATCTATGGAAGCAGAAAGACCATCTGTGTGATCAGCCGTAATTACCTGGAGAGTGAATGGTGCTCTAGAGAGATCCAGATTGCCAGGTTCCTTTCTTTTGTTCTTACACGCTGCAAGTGACACTATCTGCCTGCCTGCATCTGAAAACGGGACAAACAATACCAGTAGCACGTATGCAAGGGTGAACACATTCACACGCATGTTTGCAGTGGCGTTTCTAAGCAGTTGGAGCCCTATAGGCAAGATTTTCTCTGGAGCCCCCCCCTTACCAAATGGACCCGTAAGGGACTCCAGGGATGTCATACCTATGACAGGCACAGTAAAATGCCGCCCCCAACAGATAACATTATGAACTATCTTTAAACTAAACATATTGTATGTGTTTTAAATGTTCAATTCTAGTTATAGACTCCATGCCCTGTGCCCCCCCATGGCACCCCAGACAACTGCCTAGTCTACCTAATGGCAAAAACACCCCTGCGTGTTTGCATGCACGTGTGTACACGTGTGTGTGTGTGTGTGTGTGTGTGTGTGTGTGTGTGTGTGTGTGTGTGTGTGTGTGTGTGTGTGTGTGTGTGTGTGTGTGTGTGTGTAAGGATGTAAAATATCTCTCCTCTCCTGTGTGCAGCTACCGTCTGTTTGATGAACAGAAGGACATATTGATCCTGGTGTTTCTGGAGGACATTCCAGCCCACCAGTTGTCTCCCTACTATCACATGAAGAGGCTGGTGAAGAGACACACCTACCTGAGCTGGCCCCACGCTAGACAACACCCTGGACTGTTCTGGCAGAACCTACGCAGAGCTCTGGATACGCCTGATAGGCCTACTGAACGGATGGCTTTGAATTAATAATCTGTTTCCGTCGTCTGCAAGCCGAACAGACTCTGCCATGGTTGTTTTGCTTTAAAATTAGATCAGATGTTTTGTTTTAATAGATCGTGCTTGGGTCTGACTCAGGCTTATTGAAGCTCTCTCCCTTCATTGACGATTGACGTTTTTCTTTTACTTGCTAAGCAGTCTGATCACATGAATAAAATTATGTATTTAGAGGCTAATTATATACAGTTGAAGTATGTAGTAGTATGTAGCTGCTTTTTGTTTGGTTGCTGAACCTTTCTTTATAGTGTGCAATAATTTTATCTGTAAATAATATATGTATATTGGATTCAAATCATGTTTTTATGTTTTGTTGTACACAGGTGGAAGAGTCATCACATAAGCCATTAGGGCTGCTTGCCTCCTCTTAAAACACCTGCATTTTTAATTGTCTACAAACGATATATTCCCTTTTGTACAGTTTTTATACTGTGTTAAATAAATCAATTGTATCAAATCAATAAGGTGTAATGAGCAGCAGTGCATTATCTGTGTATATAGTATACCGAAATGTATGGTTCTGGGTACAGCAAACCTGCAGTGCATGAGCCTCTTGGATGAAAGAGGAGTGAAGTCATTGGCGAAGATCTGTACATTCAAAGTAGTAGTTTTAGACAATATAGAAGTTAAATATACAACTTAGAAGTAAAGTTTTTATCTACATGTTGCTAAAATATTGTGAATTTGCTGTATATTTTATTATGTTATTTTATTTATTTTTTTGATACAGAAATTAATAGTATTCCCACCCAGCATGAGATAAATGAAAAGCACTCATATATAAATTAAATAAAATTGGGTATATCTACCCAGGCGGGCAGAGTTGGATACCTGGTAAGGGAATAGATGTTACGTTTCGCATCACGTTTAGACAATTTCATGAATAACTTGATTAACAAATAATACAATCAAAAGCTCTGAAGGCATCAATATATATGTACGCGTGAACAAAATGCTAATTATGCAAAGGTCAATTGCAAGTTATAGGCTTTTATGTTTAAATGAGCATTCAGTGATTTGGACCCTGGCACCCCGCCCCCAATCCCCCCCCGGTCCACCCCAGTAACAAAATATGCACATGCACTCACTCTACAGAGGTGGAAAGGGCAACTGACCAACAGTACGTGCATCAAGGCTCGCCACCACTCGGCTCGATCGTGATTGGAGGATGGCCCCTCTCATCCTGATTGGAGGAAGGCTTTCTCTCTCGCCACCAAAACTGAAACTTTCTTTTTACTGCAGGGGCTCACAGCCAGTCGCTGGGGACAAGGAGGGAAACCACAGAATATCCATTCAAGTACACAATAGTATAACTAGACTGGCAGCTTTGTAAGTTGGTTGGTTGGTTGATTGGACTGAAACGCTGTGTCCAAAATGTAGAGCCGGGGCTGTGTCTTCCTTCTGGTCTTACAGTGTCATGATCAAATGGGGAGTAGGGGGGAACCATGTCTATTCAGAAATGCTCATAAAAGACAAAAGTGTGCCACGTTCCACAGAGTATTTGGGGGTAGTCACATTCCAAGAATTGTTTAGGCTATTTATTGAAAGGTACAGCGACTTATTCTAACCAGATCCTCACAACAGTCATTCTGTAATTACATCATAGGACCTTGTCAGACCACGTCAGAGTGAGGTTTCTCACGTAAATATGATGTGAATGCGTGTATGAATGTTACATGTATGTACCAAATTCCTGGATGTTTATGTCATCGGTCTTCAAGATAATGTCTATGTCTACATCCTTCATTCTACTGACAAATTACCAGTAGCATACTATACCACACATTCCCATCTATGCCATTATATTTATATTAAATACGCTGAATTATAATTAATCAAAGTTCTCTAGAAAAAATATATTCCATGTTGAACAACACATTCTTTTTAATCATTTGGGCAGAAAGTGCAATTGGCTAATTAATCATTCTTACTTACATTGGTAAAGGCATAATGACATGATGACAGAACCAACACATACAATGTTAAATTCAAGATTTGATCGATTGCGGCTGTACCAGATTAGTACACGAGATGTAGTTGTCATTTTAGAGCATGCAGAGATTTCAACAGTAACCGTGTACACACCTCCTAGTATTGTGATTGATTTGCCATATTCAAATAGAGAAAAAACAAAAACTCTAAATTCAAAATGGATTTGCCTGATTTAAGCAGCATTTGTTAAATACCTTTTGCCAACCATTTTTCCTTTATGCAGTCCAAGTGTATCTACACAGTTGAATTAGTTAATTATATTACAGAAGCATTGCAAAAGCACAATCAAACAGGAGCTCTGTGCCACTGCACATAGATATACAGTAGCTATTTAATATTTACAGGTATGAAAGGTCCACTTTCTTTCTTTTTTACCGTTGCTTTCTCAATAATGTTCGCCTGAGATCAGTCCTTGTAATTACTATGAACTCAACAGAATTTCTTTCTGAGTGAGTGTTGATGAAAACTGTCATTTCCTTCCTGTTTTTCTTTCATACAGACAGGCACGGTCCCATTCTTCGTCGTCTTGTGCCATCCTAGCAAGGTGTCAGGATGCTTCATCATTGCATAGGCTACTGATAAACCGCCATCCATTGCCAAGAATGTCCAACACATACGTTACTCTACTATTACCGTCTAAAACATCACAGGAAGCTGTCCTCATTCTCAGCAGCCTGACCTTGGTCGTCATGTACAAGTTCAGAACACCGCCAGTGATGTGTAGAGATGCTGGTCGCGCGTCACTAGAGCACCTCTCAACAGTTTGTTAGGAGTCAAAACATGGGGAATGGATGAAGCGCAAAAAAAAAAGAACGAGATGAAATCCATTGTTCAACCTCAAGGCCTGTAGTCTCTGGATGGACGTGTTAATGTACATGTCTGGTGAAGTCCTTAATTATAAAGGTTAAATCTCTATGTCCACCGGCCTGATGTCCCCAGTCTTGTGCTCCTGGACCCAGAGCTCTCTGTCCTTGGCTGGGTCTACACTCTGCAAATGTTGGTCCACTGGCTCCATCGTCTGGAGAGACAAGGCGCAATCAGTTGTGCAAATTTAGTGTTTTACAAATCTCCATGTTATTGTGTAAAAAACTATGACAACTGGCTGTATAACATCTTTGTCCGGCATTGTATATTGTGGTGTTAGTGTTTTGATCAAAGTATAATGTGAAAGTTTAACATTGTATTGTGCAACTTCAAACTTTATTTTTTCTTGTAATTAACAGCTTGGAGATTTACAGCACAATTTAAGCACCTCAATGCAAAACTGATTTTGTTTTAGCCCTGTTTTGAACATTATACAGTGTGGTCCTGGAACCTCAACATAAAGAATAATGTTGGTGTACTGTCAAAAAAGCTGGTAAGCTACAGGAGGATATCTGAAGCAACATTACAACAGCTGTATTCAGCATTCAGTCAGTTGCACAGCACATGGTTAAGAGAACCCATTGGCAGCCAGTCAGTGCATTTGTCCACAAATTTGAAATGAATTTAGTTATAGTTATACTAACATTATGACTAGAATTGTGTTGTCTGGAGGCATCAGTTTGACTTACACTTTGGTTGAACATGTCGGTCTCATGGCGCAGGGTAGTGTACTGGCACAGATGCTGTCTGATCATCTCCACCCTCTCCACCTCCAAACGCTCCAGCTCCTGAGATGGGGGGCGAATAAAAAGAAATGCAGCAAAGGGCTTGCAGGTAACTTGGGTCGCAATTTACTATACAGAACACACACACATAAGAATAACAACACATACAAGTCAACAAGTGACAATATGCAGTGTATTGTAACATGTACAGTGTGTATAGAAATGTTTTTGTTGTGTAGTCCAGTGCATGCTGCAGTGTCTTGCACAATCTCTTGACCGTTTGATGCACACTACCTAAACAAGACAAGTACAGAGTTCTGCAATGGAAAATGAAAGAAAACAGGGATGGACAGATGGCTCAGTGGAGCCCACAGGGGCACTTCAACACTGGACAAGACCAGGAGAGCCGCTGGGAGGATCGAATTAACCAGCGACCACCTCATGGCCATCTTACAGTCCACGTACAGTATACTGATTCAGACAAAGTCAGACACATGGCCACTTACCAGGCTCGTAGTGACCATCTCTTCAAACCACTTGGACTGAGACTGGTTGTAGAGGTCAACACACCGCATCAACTCATCTCCTATGAAAAAGGAAACCAGAAATACAGTAGTGTAATTATACTACTTACAGACTGTGTTGATAGTGAGTCCACCACTCAACATAACATTCCTACTAGAAACGTATGTGCATATTGTGTCCACTAGGTGGGGTCAATGTACCAATAATATTCAACAATGAGCAGGCAGGCATACAGTATCTATCTCTCTCTCTCATGGTGCACACACACACACACACACACACACACACACACACACACACACACACACACACACACACACACACACACACACACACACACACACACACACACACACACACACACACACACACACACACACACACACACACACACACACACACACACACACACACACACACACACACACACACACCTTTCACTAGAGTTGATATCAATATCCAAACTGTAAAGCTGATAGGATAGACATAGCTACGATTTTAATGAGAAACATCCATTAGTAAACAGCAGCTTGTAACTCTTATTTGGTCAGTGTGGCGAGGACAGAAAGTGAGCGTGCTGAGTGTGTTTGTTGTGGTCAACGGATGCGCCGACTCCCTCACACACGCTAGTAGTCATCACCACCACCAGCAACAGCACACAGGCCTTATGAACACCATCAACAACTGCTGTTGTTTTTCTTACTGTGTGCAATAAGCAGTAGGGAGGTTTGACTATGTGTGTGTGTGTGTGTGTGTGTGTGTGTGTGTGTGTGTGTGTGTGTGTGTGTGTGTGTGTGTGTGTGTGTGTGTGTGAGAGAGAGAGAGAGAGAGAGAGAGAGAGAGAGAGAGAGAGAGAGAGAGTATGTGAGAGAATTTAAGAAAGAGTGTATTTTAATATGACCTCAGCTGGATGTAATATCCCACTGAGATTCAGAATGCCTTTTTGGAGAGAGCCCGAGGGAATACCAGAAGGCTCGGCCCCGATCCAACTCGGGCCGGTTGAATGCGCAGAGCCATGTACAGTAGTAGAAGAGCTGCGACATTGAGGGGACAGAAACTGAGCGCAAAGCACTGTTCATACAGCTTGTATAAGGACAAACTGGAATTAGAAATAAATAGTTTTCAACAAGTATAAGAGCTTCTTTAAGCATGTGTGTCACATGTCAACTGTTTTAAAGTATTGCACAGTGACACCTAAAGTCTCCGTAATGTTCACGCTGTACTAGTGTTAAAAAAACGATCTACTATTACTACTATTACTACAAAACAAAAACAAAGGGATTCATAGTAATTAAAAGTGGGCTGATGCCTGAGTCCATTCCATTTCTTCCCGTTTCTGGACGAGGACTTGTCCCTGTTGGTGGTCACGATTCTCATAAGTCTATGTAGCAGAGCCGCCATTGGACTGACCCCATGAAGTGAACGGGGTTCAGGGCGGAGGCTTCCAGTTACCGCCCTCGGGAGTGTGTGCTTATTGTGTGTGTGTTTGTGCGTGCATGTGCGCATGCGTGTATAACAGGGCTGGAATCTCCCGGTTCTGGTGCAGCTTGGCCGAGGTATGATGACATCACACTCTGAAGGAGGTCTGCATCTGTTTATTCTCACCAGTCACTTAGCCTCTCTAAAGCCACAAGCCTCTTAAAAAACTTTATACCAAACAACCAGGCTCCTGTTAATGGCTCCCTGTCCCTCCTCCCTGCCCCTCCCACCCCTGTTGTGTCTCCTCGCCCCAGTCCTGTTTCTCATGTTGTTGTTGTGACTTTTCAGTATTCTCAGTAAGCAGAAGTCTGCTGTTTTCACTTTACTTTGGTGTGCATGCTATCGCGCGCGTGTGTGTGTGTGTGCGCGCACGCGCGCGCGCGCATGTGTGCATGTGTTCTACTGTGCACTTGTATGTTGTGCACATGTCTATGCAAATGCCAATTAGTCACATACTTCAACGAATAGCAATGGATATTCTTCTTCCAAAACTGGTCAATGATTGTAATCAAGTCACATATGGTTCTAGAGGTGGCTTTCATGACTGGCTGCCCTCTCGGCCAGTGGGACACAGAGGCTGCTCTCATCGGGTACGTTTGCCAGAGGATGGAATGCAAGCTGATACAATAAGACTTAAGTCATTACTTGTTTCAGAGACGTGTTGTGACCCATGTAGACACAATTTCTATTTTTGCTATTTTGGACCATTTGCAGCCATAATGACTTTCCACAAATAGGGACGCCATGCACGGTTTGAAAGTGGTTAGTGTAAAATCAAGCGTGCACGTCTTGCTGCCAAAACTCCCGCCCCCCGGAGGAGTGCTACGGAGATAACCCACGCCCATTGGCTTCCCTGTTGCGTCTGGACACAGATTAGCCCGAGCAGAGCAACGTTTCTAAATGTTTCCCCCCCATTATAACTAACTCCCCGTCTGGCTGCAACCACTGATAGGGCCCATGACTCATATAAAAGACAAACACAGCATGTAGATTCATGGCCTCTCTCAAGTGACCCCGGTCAGAAATGCAGCAAATATAGTACTAGTGGGTTAAGGCTTAAAAAAGAAGAAGAGGGAAAAAAAGCGTCCAGTACTGTAGATATAACCCTTTACCACTTCTTACATAACTGAGTTCTGTTAAGTGTGTGACTGCCATACTGTCAAAGTATTTATGTCTGTGCTTATGTGAATTTATAGCCCACGACCCCTGGACATAAACCAATGTTGATTGCTATGAGATTTCAGATAATGGGGAAAGATTTCAGATAATGGATGGCAACGCTAGCCGCTCTTGCAAGGATTCGGTTTGTGAGGAAAAGGGAGATTTTTCAGGTTTTCCCGGAAGAGGAAATTACTTTTACTGCTTCTATTCACCTGGCAGGTGAGTGCAGTGGGGGGCTGAGACAACATAGAAAGGGCAACTAACCATCCTTTATCCGAGCTACGTATACTGGGGATCCCTTTAAATTTCAAAAGACGAGAACTAATTGACCTAATAGAAACATCTGGGTGATCCTGTGCCCTCCATGCTAAACCTATTGGTTGACCTTTGACCCCTGGAGCTGACCTGCTTGTGTGGATTTTCTGCGGGCCTTCTTGATGTCTTCTTCCGTCTTTTGGCTGAGTTTGATCTCCAGTTGTTGAGTCTTCAGCTCCAGGTCCCTCTGTCTGTCTGCCAGAGCTTTACGTGCCTAATAAGGACACATGGACGATACTCAATATAATGCACTGGTAATAACATACACAGTATACCATAGCCTGGCCGAACCTGAAATGATATTTGTCGAGAGGGGTGGGGACCCCAACGTCACCACTGCAGTGCTACATCACATCATTTGGAGCAACACCCACCCCGAAAGGTTAACTTCCACTTCTAGGCCACCGCGGCTACTAACAATTTATCCCATGCAGGCTTTGTGTGTGTTCGATGAGCCAAAATGACAAAATGATAAAATAAACATTATCCACGCTTTACGTGGATTGTGCACATCATTCACCCTTCCACACACACATCCATACATGGATGGTGGTGGACACCATGCAAGGGCAACAAGATGCACATTGGGAGCAATAATATTGCTCAAGGACACATATTGCTCAAGGAGGTTTGCGGTTCCCATCCGGATGCTCTACCAGCCAGTCTCCCCCTGAGCCACTGCCGCCCTTTTATATAGTTTACCGTTAATAATTTATATTTCTTATGACTTGTCGTGTTCCAAAATATCCCGGGGTGAGCACTGAGCAGTACTTCCAAATGCTGTAATGACAAAATGAGCTACAGTACAAGGGGGGTTGCCAAAAAGATTACTAAAAATGAATGTTACACAGACAATCTATAATCTTCCCTGATCGATGCCAAAATGATGTAGAATAGATTAGTTCATGAGAGGGAGCCGGTCCTTGTTATTAGTGCACAGATGATGGATGGTGGTGGATGGCAGTGGGACAGATCTGTGGTACCTCAGGCCTTCGGCCAATCACCTTTGATTATTTTTAGACATAGAAAACATTCCAGGGATGGGAAACGGTCCTCTACTTAGGGGAAGAAATCGTGGAATTTTAATTGCCAGCAAGAAGACTAGATATGCTGGCGCCAACGTTATACAAATCTTCTTCTTGCAGTGGATCTCAACCCTTTCTGGATCCGGGTCCAACATGAAAACTTTGATAGCATTCGGATGCCATGTTAAAGGTTCTGAAAGCTGGACAGATGGAGAGCCAGCACAAGCAATGCTCAACGCGACGGTTTTAGAGCAGTCGTGACCGTTTTGTATAACAGTTCAGGGGCGGATTTAGGCATGGGCATGGGTGGGCAGGCAATGCCCCCCTAAATGCCCAGCCTGCCCCATCGAACATGATGGCATGCAAAACAACCCAAGATATTTTAAATTAAAGTGCTTATATTTAAAATGATCCGAAACACTACTACAGCTACTGCTACAACTAACTGCAGCATTTCATCATTGAAAACAGAACACTCTCTGAGTCAGACCTTTAGCTTTATGCATGCTGTGTGGGTGCGACTTAAATCGGCAATGAAGCCGCCCCATAACATTTTCACCTGCCCCCCGACCCCCCCCCCCCATTGGAAAATGTTACATCCGCCCGTAACAGTTGCGACTGTTTTGCATAACAGTCGACTGTTTGCAAAACCACCAAAATGAAATGCATGTCCTGAGCTCTGCAGTACCTTCTCCACGGACGCGTAGCGACCGACCAGCTGCTTCCGCAGGTCAGCGATGTGGTGGTCGAACCTCTTCATGTCCTTCTTAAAGTTCTCCCTGAATGACAACAAGGGTTTCTCCACCTCACTCTGGAGCTGTGGAATACACACAAAATGTTGGATGAAGTCAGTAGTTCCCAAACGTTTTGATGGTAAAGGGACACTTCCCTTTTGGTCAAATGTCCCTTTAAGGACTCCCAAAATTATAGTCATTAGCCCACAGACCTAATTTCTTGCCAAGGACCTCCATAAAAGGAGATATTTGTGGCTCAAGCAGCGATTTACAACTGATTTTCATTTCAGTGGGCCCCGGTTTGACCTAGATTAGGCTATGGACCCCCCATTTAATGGCCTTTCTGGGACCCCTATATTATAAAGTCAAGTATATTTTAACTCTGAGAGTGCACACATGGAATTTGTAATTGCTACACTGCTGCACTCAGTTTTAGGTCCATAAGGGTCCATTTGGTTCCTAATTTCGCATTTAGCAAGTTAGTGTCCTTGAGCAAGACACTTAATCCCTAATTGACCCTCATGTGCTGGTTGTGCCTTGTATGGTTTCTTCTACCACAGGTGTACAGTATGTGTGTGTGAATGGGTGAATGTGATGCATCTATGTAAAGTGCCTTGGACGAAGGTACTATATAAATGCACCATTTACTGTTATGACGGAAACACTTTGCTGTCAGAGTGGATGGTGTGCTAAAATTACATTTCAGACTTCATTCAGTGACCCTTGTGGTGTATCATATCTTAAAATGAAATGTGCAGTCATCCCTGCCCAACTCCCCTCAATTATGCGGAGACTTCTGATGATGAATTCCATCTGCAGGGGCCACCTCAGAGGGGCAACGTCCAGACGCAAGTCACTGCTAATGCTTATAAAGTACTGCTAGTCTCCTATAAGCCAGTGGTTCCCAAATGTCAAATTGACACTAATTGGCCTACGGATCCCCATTTGAAAAGATATGCCAGAGATCCCACCATAACAGTGACATTTTTATGGCATAGCAGTGATTCTCAGCCATGTTGATTTCAACGACCCTCAGTTCGATATGCAATAGACTATGGACACTCCATTTAATGGCATTTCTATATCTGGGCATATGTACTGATTTTTTCTTCTTTTTCATACCAGGGCCCACTATTTATTCTGCATTTTAGCCACGGACCACCATTTCATGCTGTGTTTGGTCTCTCGGCCCAATACTAAGGATTTTCAAGAGATACAGTAGCTGACAAAAAGTTGGTCAAAATAACAATTCATCTACACTTTCTAATTGTGTAGATTCTTGAGTAATTCATAAGTTTAAATATAATTTATCGTAAAATGGACCGTAAGGGTCCATTTGGTTTCATTTTCTAGAGCTACAGATCTATAAGGGTCCACCTGGTTACCAACTGTCCATCATTTAGCCTGGGAACCACCTGGAATCCTCTCAGGGACCACTGGTTGAAAACGCCTGGTATATTGTAAAATCAAAGTTAATTTAACTTAGCTCCTCCCCCCTCCCCCATGAACTCCCTCGAGGACACCAAGGGGTCCCCAGGCCGCACTGTGGAAACCACAAGAAGCTTCACCGTCCAAGACGACCATGATGAATGTGTCTATGGCGACGCACACACTCCGATTTCAACAAACCTTCCGGCTGTTCCCGTCTCCCTCCCTAACACTGTGAGATTTGCTCGTTGCTGCTTATTGCCGCACATCTGCGCCTCTCCGTCTGGGGAGAATGGAACAGCGCTGACGTCGTTTCCTCTGTTCGGCTCCAGCTGTGTCTCCTCTTGACCCCGTTCTCGCCCTCCCGTTTCTGTCTCCTTCTCCTTCCCGCCGCGCTCGTCCTTCTTCTTCCATATCATGTCTGGCTGTGTCACATCGCCCCTTAGAACCAGTCTTTCTTAACCCATTCTAGACAGACCCAGTGCCGTGCTACGTGTGTGGGTAGATCTGCTATTTTATTATTTTTTTTTTTTACATTGTGAAAATGTGGCGCAAATGTTTGAATAATATATTCCTTCAGACTGACTGAAAAGTATTTTTCTGGGTAGTCTGTGGAACTACATATTTTCAGATGAGGGTCTACGGCCAAATACAGATAATCCTGAGGGGTCCTTAACATGAAATAAGATGAGCACGACTACTGGCAGAGAAAATGTTGATCAACCTCATCCTGCATTCAAAAATGCTGTTTAAAAATGCATTGACCAGTATAGTACTGCATCCTGCCTTTCTGTACTGTGAATCATGTACAGTAAAAATAATCCAACATGGAAAAATAACTGCGAAGAAACAAATGCGAGTAGTTTGGCTGCGAGTAGTTTGGCTAGTAACAGCAGCGACAAAGAAAATCTTTGCAAACAAAGTTTTCAGATGTGTAATTGTCAATTTCCTTCAGGGTACATGAATAAAACCACATTATAATCTCATCAAATGAGATTGGTTAAGTTAAATGGGGCAAATTGTACAAGTGACAAAATACCCCTATATACTGTATATATGACTCCTAACACGGCTGAAGTGGGTCTCATCAAGTGTCATTGGGACTGATCTAAAAGCCCCTCCCTGCATCCCGGGACTCATTAGATTGAAAAGCTAATTACATCACTGGGGAAGTAACTAGGTACATTTAGTTACTCAAGTAGGCAGTTGTGATGTATTTTACTATACTTGAGTAGTTGCATTTTCAATACTCCTGTTTTGATTCTACATCCTGGGCAAATGTTGAACTTTATTTTACTCCACTAGCGACAGCTTTAGTTACTTCTCGGGTTGCAGATTTGTATTATTATTATTACTATTACTATACTACTACTTCAAAATATAAGCCATATTTTATACACTGGCTCTTCGAAAATACATCTTTATCAGAAGATTACATCTCAAATTCATATCTGTGTCTTGAACACCTAGCACCACAATAATACCAATCAAATACTCCTCTGACCTTGTAAGACCTTTGCAAGGCCCCTGTTTATTTCCCCAGGCTTATCAAAAGACAGAATGAGGCTATAGGGATCAATACACAGATATGGAACAGAATGTAAAAAAAAACGTCGGCATGTAGAGAGACAGAGAGAGCAGAAAGGTTGCGGTTCGTTTTGTTTGTCTTCGATTTCGAACGCAGCTCGCGGGTGGTTATACCTTTGAGGAGAACTTCAGGTGAACCTCTGCCTCGTCGGCCAAGCTTTTCTTCAGCTGGGTCCAGGCCTCCCCCAGGGTCCTAAAAACACATCACACGTGGGGGTTAGAGAGAGAGAGAGAGAGATGTGGGCGGGGGATGGAGAGAAGGTGAGGAATGATGGGAGATACAGAGGGAGAGAATGCGAGAGGGACTGAGGGAGGGTGACCAGATGTCCCTCTTTGCGTGGGACAGCAGGTGGCCCACAAATTGACGCCCTGTCCCACATTGTCACTGACAGAGTTCAGTGTTCAAATGCACCTAATATGTGTCTTTCTGTTGTCTCTTTTCCTGCTATAGATGTGTTTTTAAGTCTGTTAAAATAAAGTATTCCCCTGGTGCCACTATATTTCCACACTCACTACGGAGAGGCCACTTTGTATGTACTATTCTATGAAAAAATAGTTGATCCACAGTTGATCCCTCTCTCTCTTTCACTTTCCAGAATCACTCCAGAGGGGCCACATTGCATGTAAAATTATGATATCAATTTGCTAACCACTTCTCCCGCACATGCAATACTTCAATCCCTCAAATGAAGCCACTTTGGATCTGGTCACCCTAGAAGGGAGAGAGAGAGTGAGAGAGAGAGAAGGGTTGAGACTGGGGAGAGCGAGAGAATATAATTTAGAAAGAGGGAGTGAGGGAAAGTGTGCGAGGGAGAAGTAGATAGCCGCACGTCCAAATCTCACACCGAAAAGACGGGGAGAGAGAGGGAGGGAGAGAGAGAGAGCAAGCGAGAGAGAGCGCACAGGGGGGTGTATGTAGGGAAAGTGAAGACAGGAATTAGTGGGTCATGCAGAGGAGGAGAGAAAAAGGACAGAGACAAGCTGGAGAGGTAGCAGGATGAATCCTATCACTCACTCACACAGACACGCACGCACCCACGCGTGCGCACACACACACACACACACACACACACACACACACACACACACACACACACACACACACACACACACACACACACACACACACACACACACACACACACACACACACACACACACACACACACACACACACACACACACACACACACACACACACACACACACACACACACACACACACACACACACACGCACAGGGTTCACCGGCAGGGCCAGTGCAAAAGTTCACAGTTACACCAATAAGCAGTAAATCTGAGAGCTGAGCGGGGGGTGTGTGTGTGTGTGGGTGGGGGTCTACAGTCAGTTCAGCCAATGATTAGGATGGGTGGTAAAGGAGATACAGTATACTGTATGTCTCCTCCTCCTCGCCATACCCTCTGCGGCACGACTTCAGCTTCACAACGCGCCACGGTGCGTAACGGCACTGTTGTTTTGAGGATAAAGAGCTAAAATGAAGTCACTTGGTTTAGCTTAGCAGTCTTTCATCATTGACTTAGTTCCATCATTGCGCGGCACATCGCACTCTAGACCGGAGAATCATCATCACCAACGCAGATGGACATTTAATATCGGGACGGGGCTGCTAGCCTGCTACTGACCGATTCACATGGTTGCTATCTTCAGCCTGGGTACCAGCCTGCATTACGTTGAAGTGGAAACATTAACGTTCATAATTATGTTGAATGTTTATGTTGCCAACGGCAAATGAGTGTGGGTCAGGGCTAGGCTATCTTGCTCTTACATCATGTGTGGAGGGCAGGGTTTAAATAGAAAAGTGGTACTTCTTGAAAAAACTTGGAAAAGCTTTGAGAATCACTGCCTATAATAGCCCACTCACTGTATACCTCAAGTCAAACATCTCACTTCTTCATTTTGAGCGTTTGTGGGATATTATTTACTCAAGCCAATAAGGCGTACAAAGCGAACTGCCAGGCAGCGAGCTGCGCCCGCAGGCCGCAAAACCTCGACTCTGGCCAGGTCTGACAATCTCTAGGGCAGGTCACTTCAAAGGAGGCTCCTGAATGGAAGACATGTGTGGAATTCCCTTGGACTGACACCCAAAACATTCCTGACGCTGCATGGAGTGCAGTCTGGCACCTGCACTGTGGTGTACACACTGCACGTGCGCACACACACACACACACGCACACGCACACGCACGCACACGCACACGCACACGCACACGCACACACACACACACACACACACACCTGACATCAAAGGCCAGTCAGATACAACATTTGGGTCTGAAGAGTAGAACAGAAAGCATTGGTTTGTTTTCTTCTTCCATAATGCCCTACTTTTGTTACACAACATTGTCACACAAAAGTAGCAAGAACAATTGCTGATTTGCAAGCTGATGTACAGGGTTTTCTGAAGATTGACCCAATGAAAAGTATTAACAATAACTTGTGACTAACTAATAACTACATAATGTCATGCATTGTAACATATTGGTTATTTTTTTCTCCTCTCCGTTTCCTGATTTGTGACAAGAAAGGATTCCACGCGACAGTGACGATAGCCAGTATTGGATTTGAGATAAGTCTGTCCCAAATCTTCATGGCAGAAAGTCAGGGAATCCTTTGAAGAGCACATACCAAACACAGGCCTGGTGAAATCAAAAGATCACAGAAGTGGGGCTTCCATCCTGAAGAAATATGAAGAACCATATATTATAGGCTATAGCCTATGTTTGTGTTTGTGTAACATGGGATTCAATGCGATAATGACACAAATCGATATTTAACCATTAATAATCCTGATTTACGCGATGGTGCAGTGTGGTTAAAACAGCCGTTCTAACAAGCTCACAAAGCATCGCAAGCTTGTAGGTCTTCTATTTCCGCTGTGCAACACTGGCGTATGATGTACTAAATTAAATATCAAGACCTTAGCTATTTGATCATTTTCTCTTATAATGACATGCCTAAAATAGGGACAGCGTGGTAAAATAAATTACTGTCACAGCCTTTCTGTCTTAAGGCTATGTAATTCCTCAATATTACATTTTTAACAACTTGAACCCCGGGCAAATGCATATTCTGATCTACAAGCTCACAATGCACTGTGTTTTGAGCCTTTTGAACTTGTAGAACAATTATTTTGGTGGCAAAGACATTTGGTGATAAGATAGGTTGACGTATACAAACATTGCCAGCTTGCATCTGTGAGCTTATAGATGTGGTTGATTTTTGATTAGCCAATGTATAACTGAATAAAGTGGTTAAAATTGACTGTGATGCTACATTAACATTTGCCTCCCAAGGACCCCTGTAGGTCCCCAGGCCAGACTTTGAAAACCAACAAACTCTCTATTCAACACAATATAGAGCACATGATTGGTAGCAATATAAAAAAGTATTAGTGGTCACATGACTCCCGGCCTGGGTCACTGCATTGCTACCAAACAAATGGTAACTTCAGGAATGTACGGCGGGTTCTGGGGTGGTGCTGGGTGGACGGATGGTAGGAACTGACCAACAAAACAGTGATTGTCACCAGCCTAACAACGGCACTGGCCTGACCGCCAGCATAATACCAGTATTGTGTTGCCCCTTTTCTGGGTGTGGGTTGTCAGAACTGGCTGGCATAATGACGATTCTATATGGAACAATTCCTGTTTCATCCGATCGCACTCTGACCCTCCATTTTAAAGTACCCTGTCCTCCGGGTGGAAACCTCGCATGTCTACAATTGTTACTTTTCAGGAAATGGGGAAAATAAATAAAGGATCTGTGTCCCAAAAGGATCCAGTGTAGTCACTATAGGGTTCCTTTCTACACTTTTTCAAGTGTGCAATTTCCTGAAATCTGTTGAATCTTCAGGCCATATTTGAACCTAAAAGTAGAAAGAGCAAGCTATTTGGTAGACTCTTATTCTGTAAATAAATTGTTTTAGGATTCTACTGTACTGTATGTTATGTTCTGACTATGTTTTATGCTACCATTATGCTGCCAAATAGTTGCAAGATTGTAGCAAGACGCAGTACAAAAGGTGTTTAAAGTGAGTTTAATGTTGTGTAGCATCATTTCATGCAATGTGTTTAGATGTAGGACTATGGGATGTCAAGGCCAGTATTTTGCCACTCAGTAGGCCACATATGTCAAAGTCAAGGCCCGCGGGCCGGAAAAAAGTAAGTCTCTAGCACGTTCCTATCAAAAGTTATGGTCGTTTAAAGAAATGCTTTTGAGCTCTCTTCTGAACGGCATGGAATGCATGTTGTCCAGCAGGGGGAGTCGTTTTACCAGGATAGGCTGCTGGCGCTGCAAAGTGAGAACTATACTTCAGCAGTACAAGGGTGTGTAACCGAGAACTATACTTCAGCAGTACAAGGGTGTATAACCGAGAACTATACTTCAGCAGTACAAGGGTGTGTAACTGAGAACTATACTTCAGCAGTACAAGGGTGTGTAACCGAGAACTATACTTCAGCAGTACAAGGGTGTGTAACCGAGAACTATACTTCAGCAGTACAAGGGTGTGTAACTGAGAACTATACTTCAGCAGTACAAGGGTGTGTAACCGAGAACTATACTTCAGCAGTACAAGGGTGTATAACCGAGAACTATACTTAGTTAACTATACATACTTTCTTAAATTTAGTATTTGAAATTGAAATGCTATTTTCGTATGGTTTATTGAAGCTCTGTAAATAAAAATAGCATCTTTCATAGCAAATGTCTTAATCTAGGCTACAAGTATGAAACCAATAATATATATTAATATCTATTCTTAATAATAAATATGACTTGTGTGATATACTGTAGTGTAGAAGTAACGGCTGTGTACGTAAACATGCGTGTGCCGTGCATGCTTGCGGTCTGCGACTGGTTGCACTGCGGCGCTCCGGCCCCCATGAAGTCACATGAAGTCCAATGCGGCCCCCACCCCAAATGACTTTGACACCACTCAGTAGGCGTTCTCACATTAACTTCCGGGTATGATGATGATGTCATGCGCATACCCTCTATATAGGCTCATACCAAGTCAATTAGTCAAATACATACAACTTTGCTGTATGTATTTATGTTTGAGAAGCAGTGTTGGTCAATATTACTTAGGAAAGTAACTTCTTTACTTTACTCGTTACCCCTTAGACAAAGTAATATCATTACTTTATTTATTACTGGAATCGAAGAATAATATATTACATATTACGTTATTATTACTTTCCCAAGTTCTCAACACCGCCAAAATAGAGATGTACAGCATAATCTGTTTAGCGAGCTCTTTTTAGAACTGAATCCAATTAATTGGAATAATAATAGCCTCCAATCCCACAAATTGCACCTGAAAACAAAGCCAACAAAATCTTGTAAATATGTTCTATTTTTGCATGCAACAACAAGCTCATTTAAAAAAAAAAGTAACTTGGCGTTACTTGCAAAGTAATGCGTTATTTATTACCCATTTTTGCAGAGTAATCTCGTTACTTTACTTTTTGGAGCAAAAGTAATAATATTACAGTAATATGTAATCTAAAATGAGTTGCTGCCCAACACTGTTGAGAAGACATTTGAAATGTCTTGCAACTTGTTGAAAATGTTTGGCTGCTGCGGTCTCTAAACAATATATTAAATAATAATGACAGTGCTTCAAATAGGGACATAGGGGACTTTTTAACTGCATATCTACAACGGGATGTTCAATTCACCAGAGAAATAGAAAGGGGAACTGAGGTCTATTGGCTTTGCTTTATTGGCTGTTAGATTATTAATAATTATACTTGTAAACACAGTTTAACGAGATACTATAAATAATGTCGCTGTGCAGTTCTGCCTACGGTATGGTTCCCTTTTGACTTATTAGATTAAGACTGGAGTTCCGTGATTATGGCCCGTATATGGATTTGTACATTTATGGAGATAAGGTCTAGACTAGTTCTTGATACAAAGCCAGGTCTTTATGCAGAAAAGATAGCCAGTTTTGATCATTACATGACTGCATGAATGTCCAAACAAGTTTTCGATTAATTATAATTCTACGTGTAATGCAATTCTGCAACAGGAAAAACACCTCTGGTAAGGTATGTGCTCCTTTTTTAATAATTGTTTTTAGATTTTATTCATTCATTGATAGTTACAGTGAAGATTGACAGGAAGGGAGAGAGAGAAGGGGAGAGTGACATGCAGCAAGGGTCATTATGAACGGGACTCAAACATACAACACGCTGTCAGGCCAGAGCATGTGGCAGGACCACTGCCGCATGCTCTGCCACATGTGCCTGGACCATTAGGCCAGCAGGCACCCCAAGGTCAAATCTTTATCTATACAGAATAGTGGTTAAGGTCTAGGAGTATAAATGTTTCCCCATAAACTCTTGATTTTTTTTCTCCATACTTATCTGGACCTGGAATTAATTCAATTCAATACTTTTCCATACTCTCCATACAGGAACCCTGTCAACAATAGTCACCAAGTACTTGTTGATACTTTTCATTGTATCATTCAACATTCAACCACTCAATCAGAAATATTAAGGTCACAGCCTGTTGCATTCAAACAAAGCGTATAGGCCGACAAATTTAGCAAATGTTGCGTGTCACTATTCATTTACAACAAAACTAAATAAAGATATGAGCTTTCTGTCTGACAGCAATAGGCCTGTTACAGTGAGAGGAGCACAGACATGATGAATGTCTGTCTACTCTAGCAGCATTTTAATGACTTGGCTGAATTATGACTCAGAATTATATCGCATTCAGGTTTTGGACAGTACGCCATGTTTCCAACCGCTGAATCGCTGAGTTTCAAAATTACGTTTTGCATTTCTAGATAATGCTTTGGGTGGCACCACGTGGCAGCATGCATTAAAGCAGGGTTTTTCAACAAGTGGTCCATGGACCACCAGTGGTCCTTAAGTGGGTTCCAGGTGGTCCCCAGCCTAAATGATGGAGAGTTGGTTAACCAGATGTAACTCTTTGAGAGCGTGAACACGAAACCAAATGGACCCTTGCGGGTCTCAAGAGTTAAAATATTCATCATCTGAATTAGCCCAAGTCACACAACTTGAGAAAGTACGTTGTAGAAGATTAATGATCATCATGATCTGTATGTTTGCCTGTTTTGTTTCCAAAATCCAGCCTGGAATTGTGTACAAAAACAAAAGAAATCTTAGTTTTGGGGTCGTGGGGGCTAAAATGTCAACAAATGGTGGTCCGTGACTCAAATAAATAGTGGGCCCTGATATGAAAAAGGTTGAAAACCACTACATTAAAGTTCACAAAGAGCTCACAAAGAGCTTGTAGACCGGCCATATGTTCAGCGTGGAAACACCAAGCACAAATCAGCCTTATGAATCAACTGTGTCTTCATTTTGGAGCCTCTTTATCCTCTGGGCTACTTCTTATTGGCTTTTTCCTTCCCATGCATGTCCTGCATGTGCCCCATCGGAGCCCCATCCAGAGCCCCAGACAAAGAGGTTCTGGTCCCAGCGTGAGACCAGCTCTGCTGCCAGGCTGAAGAGAAAGAAGGAGTGTCGTCTGGGCTTCATTTCCCTCCGGTTCTCTGCAGGGCAGCCCCCGCCATAAGCCCCTACAGTACCCCCCACCACCACCCCCACCAGCACCAGAAGACCAGCAGCCCGAGACACAGCAACAACCATGAGAGACCCTTCAAACTCAGAGAGGCAAATCAACTATCAGAGTCCAATTCACTCTTCACTCGGCAACCAAAATGGTCTGTCTCTTCAAATCTCATTCCATGACCCCCCCCCTCCTCTCTCTCCCTCTAAATGGGTAAATCATACCACAGGGTTGAGATCAAAGCAAGTAGTGATTTATAGGAGGGCCATAATGTTTCACGGCGTTGCTGACAGGCCCTCCAGACCCAGACTGGCATTAGGATATCTTCTCGCCTGGCTGGCTGGCTGAATGAATGACTGGCAGGCTGGCTGATTGGCTGGTGGATGTACTTTAATCCTGGTATACTTTTTTGTGATGTGGTGTGAGGTTGACTTTTAACTCATTTTGAGACCCATGTTGTACATTCTAAGGGATTACATTGAGATGTACACACCAGTGGTGGATTACACTTGCATATGATACTTTTTTTTCCTTCAAACCAACTGTTTAAATCGACTGTTTCTTTTCTGTGTGCTGTCTTCCTCTCTCTCTATGTCATGGTGAACACCTGCTGCCACTGATCTACGGAGCAATCAGTAAAATGTACATGTACAACGTATTTGGGCTTGCTTCCTAATGCTGTCTAAACCAGTGGATCAAGGAACCCCAGATTAACATGTAATTGTCCACACTCATCCATGTGAAAATAATTTGTGGCTTCTCATTCAAATGTTTCAAAAGTATTCCAACCTCACAATGTGTGGCTGTGAGCTTCTAGATCAGCTATTTTCATTTGTGCAGACCTGGCCTCTTGTTTCTCTTTGCAGATCTGGCAACAAATCAAGAGATAACAGGAACTTATGCGCACACAAACACAAAGACTTGTGGGTTGTCGGAAAGTTTTGAATATATCAAAACACTTGAGATGTAAAAAGTGTTGTTGTCGCGGAAATTCTGATGAATCACTTCAGATTACGTTTTGACACGTGCAGAATTTCTGTGATCTTGTGCCACCGCTTCCGTCCAGCCATGTGCCAACACAGAGTGACATGTCGCTGTGAGGGGAACACAGGTTCCTCTTTATCCTGGAGCTATACTAGAGGGAAGAAGTGACACTCACCCTTCTTCTTGACTTGCGAGAGGGATCTGGGACAGCTTGGAGAGATTCTTGGCATATTCCTCTTCTATTTTTATCCTATTAGGGAAGTAGAGAGTTTTATTGTGACACCCGGGCTTCTCAGCACACGCCTCTCTCTGCCTCCAACCATCCATCCATCTGCATTTCCCTCTGTTGTGCAACAGAGCGATGCACATTGATGACAAAATAAGGAAGAGAGTTTGTCTAAATGAAAGCTCGGAAACCACACGGTTTGCATGGCAACGCAAGCAACATAACAGGAAGAAACAGACATTGAAGAGGCTGATTGAAAAGCTGAAATGATTCAGATGCTAACATACACGCCTGCAATCGCATCTACATGCTCATGCACACGCACGCACACGCACGCACACACACACACACACACACACTTTCATTTTCTTTCGCTATGAGGTTGATTTTTTCTAAAGTTTTAATATTAGTGATGCGCCAATGCATCGGTCCACATACAGTCGGTCAATATCGATATTGGCAAATAAAAATGACAGTAACCGATGGCAGTAGCTGATGTTTATCTGTTGTTGATAAGCATACATTTAGCATTGACTATGTTGGTGTATTGGTGATCTATAGTCTACCAAGCTGTAGATTCTGAACAGTTATACAGTTAAACTGTTACATTAATGAAATCGGTATTGGCCAAGAATTTCCACATTTCCTTCTAATAAGAATTTCCTTCTAGTAGGAACTTTAGCTCCACAAAACGATTTGTGGTGCCAAATTAATCTGTTTCCGTTTCTTACCTTTCTCTTATGAACTCGGCCATCTCTTTCTGCATTTGCTTCCCCTTGAGCTGCTTCTGCAGTAAAACCTCAAATCCGGTGATGCAACCATTCCCCTGAGGATCCTTTTTATCAGTCTGCAATGATTAATAACACAAAATTAACACACTGATAAAAAAGCAAAACAAAAAAAACTACAATGAGAGAGCTCCATCGCCATTGCACTACAGTTACTGTATCTAAAAGAGAGGAGACAGGGTTAATCGGGTCACAATCCGTCACTGAAGCAGCGTTGCGTAACCAGGACATTCAGGCAGCTGAGTAATAATAAAAACACAATCCCGTATGTTTCGGTGTAAAGCGCCCGTGTTCCCAGGCTTTGGGAGTACTTGTGCAACATTTCTTTACAAGTGTTTCCGCTGTCACCTCAGTGAGGAGCGCTGGTGTGCGTTAGTGCTGGACAGACACTGCACCTGGATGAGATTACGCTAAAGTCTATAAGCACAGAGCAGCAGGCGCTGGTGCTGCCTCCCATATAGGGCTCAGTGAGAGGTACATGCAATGTAGTCCTCCTACAGTGTAATGCGGTCCTCTTAGGCCTCTACACCAGTGGTTTTCAACCAGTGGTCCGGGGACCACCAGTGGTCCCTGAGAGGATTCCAGGTGGTCTCCAGCTAAATGATGGACAGTTGGAGTGTTTTCGGATTGGAACCAAAAGATGGCCGTCGGTTTCATGAAAGCACCATGTTCTCCAAGAATCCAGAATGGAACCAGTTCTAGGACCAATTAAAGCGATATTCCACTTTCAAAAAAACCTTTGGTCATTGTATGGTCTACTCGGTCTAATGGGAACATACCAGACAGTTTCTAAGTTACTCCATTCAGTATTTAGATATTTGATGTTCATTTCAGTGCATCCGCCTCCTACCTATACAAACCCATTATAACTTAAAACTATATTTTAACCATGACCATGTTTTTTCTTTTGAAAGTGGAATATCCCTTTAATATATGGAGATAGAGCCTGCGTTCAAATTTGACTTGAGCAAAAGCACTCAAATGTTTCAAAAGCTTTTTTTGAAAATAACAGTAGGTCACAACGTATTATTACGTGTCATAAGCATATATTGGAGAAGAGGTAAAACTACAGTTTACAGTTTAGAAGTAAGTAGAAGTAAAGCTACAGTGAAAACAGGTTGGCAGTACTTGAGTGCTGCCAGTGTGCTGTGAGGTCAGTGTAAGTGGAGAGCATGTAGAGTACACAGTGAAACCCTGAACTGTGTGGAAAACAGAAAAAATGCTGATGTCTGTGTGTTTATTTATTATCTGATTATTGGTAATTTCATTACCCAGAAGTAATCACAGTAGCTCCATTCATCCGGCTTCAACAGCGGTTGCTCGGGCATGCTCATGGGGAGGGGGAACGTCACACAGTTAATCTGAAAGAAAGAGAGAAAGAAAGAAAGAAAGAGGGGTCATATAAGCACATCAGAGATGGATTAAAATGGATCAGGTGCAGTTGGATATGGCAGTGGATTACAGCATCTCCTTGTGATAAATTCCTCTTGTACTTTGATGAAAAACACACACAGTGTGTTGTGTGTGCGCGCGCATGTGCACATGCATGTGTGTGTGTGTGGCTTATCCATTGTTGTAGACACGGCATGGAAACCATTGTATTGCAAGTATTGATGTCAGTCCACAAACGGTGGACCTCTCGATTTACACTGCGTGCATGTACGTATGCGCGCACACACCCACACGCGTGTCACTGTACGCAATTAAAGTTGTTCTGCTGCCCTCTGTTGCTCTGGCAACACTTTGTCATCTTTGCACCTCCACGAACGAACAAAAGTGAAGGCGGCATTTTCTCTGAACTCAAGTCAAACATCCACTGTTTAACTGTCCTCTGAGATTATATTATAGTCACAACAGATCTTCTCTGTTGCCATGCCTGGACTGGGGGTGAATACAAACCTTCTATGACCCCTGGGTCATATTGCAATCTCTGGACATCTACCGCAGAGATTCTCGGCTTGGCCTCCTACAGGCTGCAAAGGCTCAACTTCTGTGTCTTACACAGCATTCTATGTAGACTATAGCCCGATTCGCACGGGATTAGTATTACCCCAGGACCTCAGGTAATTGGAAATTACCCCCCGACGTCTGTGTTTCACAAGGGCGGATTCGCACTGGATAAGCGATGTCTGTGTTTTACTTGAAATTACGGACATATGTAATAGGGCTGAAGACCTACACACACTATATAGTTAGTTGCATTACCATATGTTTATTAATATTATATTAAATGTGAAAGTATTTATTATATAAAAGAAGTATTAAAGTATTTATATTCATTATGAAAACAATAAAATAATTCTGATTCTGATGCCGGTGAACGTGATCACATTGCGTCCCAGACCATCGGATGAAGTGGAGTTGCATATCATTTATAATATCACATCTTTATAAGTAAAGAAATAAGTTTGCACCCTGGTTGCGATAAACTAAAGAATTCTAACGAGTCGAGAGTGTAGCGGAGCGAAGATGTTCTAATCTACGTGCCCGTTTCGCGTGGCGGTGTCGCGCACAGTAAACGCAGATAAGCAATCCCAGCATGTATCGTGATGCAATGCTTTGTGGCATGCTGCTATACAAAGTAGACCTCTCACAGTCTCAGAAGTTTTCGTTGAAGGCTACGTTTACACGGAGACTATGTGAACAGAAGACGCAAAAGTGGCGTCGCGTCTTCACTTATTATTTCGCGTCTAGACGAGCGTTCTCATGAGGAAATCTGTGTGCATACAGTGACGCAAAAGTGTGTAGAAATCCATTGGGCGCGCTGCCCTGTGCCCCCGCCGGGCGCACTTTCTCCGCGGCGGTGCTTCGCGACCGGCTCTGGGTCGGCCTGGAAGGGTCCGGCCTAGGGTTTAATACCGGGATCCCGGTTTCCCGGAACGCCCGGGTACAACTGAATTAATTTCCCATCCGGGAAATCCTCCGGGACCCCGTCTTCCCGGAGGTTATCATTTCTTTCTCATTTTTTCCACACAAATCGTGTTTTTCCGATATCTGTGAGTGATCAAATCAAATCTATAACCCTCGCATAAGTTCCAAACATCACTGATAATTAGACTATGCAGCGAGGGGGCTATGAACAGGAGCACAATATTGGCGACACGTGGTCTAAATGCGAGCAGTCAGGACTCGACTATGGACCGCACGAATGCCGCATCCTCCTTCATTCATTGAATCAGATGCAGACCAGCTTATAGCATACACTAGCAAAAATATGACCGTCTGAAGAGAACGTTGGACTTCCCTATACTGCATGGACTTATTTTCCTGTTCTACAACTTCTTGTCACACGGCCACTCAGCAATGTGAAATAACTTACAACACAGGTAAAAAAAAAAACACCACAGCGCTCTCTCTGTCTCTGTCTCTCCCCCCCATGCCCACCGAGGCTATTGATATTACGATATATACAAAATAAGTTATATAACTTGCATCCCGTAACTTGTTGTCATGTCAGACAGCGACTAAAACATGCGTAGTCATCAGCGCTTCGTTTGCATTGATGAACTGAAAACGCAGCTGCAATTAAATGCCCTTATGCCCATACCAAATATTTGATCATCAAGCCTCAATCATCGTATCTTCTGCAATGTACAAGAGCACTTTTGAGGCGCGTTCTACCATCGTATCCTCTTGATGTGCAGAGGTGATGTGCAGATAACCTTATTATGCGATATCCAAGACCACATTTGAGACGCGCTGTCAGCCTCTCTCTCTCTCTCTCTCTCTCTCTCTCTCTCTCTCTCTCTCTCTCTCTCTCTCTCTCTCTCTCTCTGATGTCCTAACCTTCCAATAAGTAGCCTATTTTGCGTGCCGCATTGCTAATATTTGTGTAACCGGCTTACATTTGTATTTGATATTGTTCATATTTCAACACGAGTCGCCCAAAGCGGCTGCGTTGCCTTGACAACGTGAGCAGAACAGCCAGTTTTGCGTCTCGGCCTGTTTAGACCTATGGTTTAGACGGAGACGCTGCGCTGGAGCGTTTACAACTTTTCCACTTTCAAGGGTGGTTTGAGATTTTTGCGTTTTCAAGCCCAAAAAACGCCGTCACCATATAAACGAAAGGCACTTCTGATAAAATATTTTATCGTTTTTACCCGCAAGCGTCTCCGTGTAAACGTGGCCGGTTTTGTTGGGTCCTCTGGTGGATCCCAATCTCCTGTAGGGAGATGCGCCTCCCAAAACGCTGTCCAGAATTTCTAATAACATCGATGCTGCATCCATTGTGGTTGTGTGGTTGGAAATGCGCGCGATAGGAAGAGGAAATAGGCTACTAAACAAAACTACGGGGTCCTAAATAGTCCGCTACACCCCAAATCGAAAGGTAATACGAAACACAAAACAAAAAAAAACTCCATTACACCCCAAATCACCGAGGTGGTCGATTCGCACGGGATAAGTATTACCCCTGGACCCCGGTGTTGGCTGAATTATGGTAGGTAATTTGGCCTGTAATAATTACAGGCCAAATCACAGACATGGTCGATTCGCACGGGATTAAAAACACAGACGTCCTCGGTGATTATTCCATATTACCTGAGGTCCTGGGGTAATACTTATCCCGTGCGAATCGGGCTTAAGATGACAGTTTTTGACTGACGTACAGTATAGCATTTTAGGTAAACACAGCACTGTAGTATACAGTATGCATAGTTTGATTAGATAGATTTCCCACTCCTACATTCTTCTTAGCTTATGCTTTCCTTTTTGTTCATGCAATTTAGGCATTTGGCGGAGGCCCTTAATCCAGAGCATCTGCTAAATGCCTGAACGATTCATTGTAAAATATTCATGCCAGGGAGAGCTCAGGCATTTAGGAGAAGTTTTGATTAAATATAAAAATGTGGAATCAAGATTTGCTTAAATATTAAAGCTATATTTTTTAGGCTGGTTGCTCGCCAAAAAAAAGAACATCGTTAGGGAACCCGGAAGACACTTTAAGAAGCTTTGATGTACAGTACATTGGTGAGAGGAATTGATTTCACGACAATAGATCTATTAACTCTTTGACAGATTAGCAGAAAAGCTAGGCTTGCTCCCATTAGGCTCAATAGTAACAAAATAATTTATAGAAAATCCTCTGTTGTGGATTTGTGCAAATGAATGATATCTAAAGACAGCTTAAGGTGTCTAGTGTCTACTTTAAGGGGACAAATAAAATGAGTTGATGCGTTACAGTTTTTTAAAAATACATTTGACTAAAACAGCCTGTATTTTCACATTTCACCGTTTGTTTCCAGTGCTCATTCAGAGATAAATGCATTTAAATTATATCATTTATCATTATAGTTGTAAAGAAGTGATTTTGAGTTGAGTGGACTTGTAAAGTGTGTTAGGTGTTTTCTGGGTTTTGTAGTGAAATCAACACTTTAAGGACTTCATCAGGTGGTGTGCATAAGTTAATGAGCTTGAACAAAACCTAAACCGATTTTTGGAGTGATAAGCAGACAACAGAATAATCAATCACTCCAAAGTCATGGTAAATCTGTTAAGGAGTTAACTACGTGAAGGTACAGTTAAAGAAGGGGTGCCGTTATCTTTGTATTTTTTTTGTACATGTTTAAGAGGTGACAGTATGTAAATAGACCCATTGGTGTGTTTTTAATGTGCAATGATCTCTTCCCTTTGTATTTAGGGTTTCTTCCTGGGGGCTGAACCTTTCCAGCCAAATGTGCCAATGAAAAAAACTTCAATATAGTGACATCACCTGTTCAGCCCCTCCCCTAACTCCTCCGCCTTTATCATGCAACTAAAGCTGTGGCTGTGGCTTCAGTTCAGGTGGATCTCCACCCATCACCACCCACCAGGTAAACCAGGCACACTTAATGAACTGGCTGGGTGGAATCATAAAAATGACAGTTTAACAAGCGCTGTTGACTGTTAACTTTTCATACAACATTAATACCTGATAATCATGTTTTAGGGTAAAAAAAATCATGGCACTCCATCTTTAAGTGTACAGTATGTCTCAGCTTCTCCCATGTGGTTGGGTAGTAGAATATGTTAAATGTGTTGGCTGGTGGTGCTACCCTGCTCTGATCTCCTGTGCTCTGTGCTGGTGACACTCTGCCGGCAGTGTGTGTGTGTGTGTGTGTGTGTGTGTGTGTGTGTGTGTGTGTGTGTGTGTGTGTGTGTGTGTGCGTACGTGTCTGCTGCACACAACGTGGGAAGGAGCGTGGCGATCTTCTGCATAGAAGGCTACGCTTTGGCTATCAACTGTGATACGTTGCTTCACTGTGCACACATTTAAAGTCAAGTGATTTCACTTAATTCACATATTATTATTGCCTGCTTCTATTTTGACTAATCCTCCCTACCATAGAGTGTGCTGTCCATATATGGAGTTCTTCCCTGTCCCCAGTGAGCCCCTGGTGTAAAAAAAAAAAAAAAAAAAAAAACAGTTTCAATTTAGGAGAAAAGCCTTCATCCAGTCAGGATGAGAGTTGCCTTCCTCCACTTGTACTGTTGTGCTGTTGACCTGTTGTACTTCCCCCCACTGTAGAGTGTGTGCATGTATATGTACACTGCACATCTTGCTACCAGGGGACCTGTTTTTTTCTCAAACCACCCAAATCACTGGAAGTATAGTATAGGTGGATATGTGGGCGGTAGAGCCACATGCACACACATGGCCGCGGGAACTATTTTACAGTAGCAGGGGCTGAGCATGGAAGCGGGGTGCGCAAAAATGCGCGTGCACGCGTTTCATGCACGCGCATTTTTGCGTGTTAAAGTACTCTTTAATTTCCCTCTCCACACACAAGTTATGAACAAATTGACAGACAAGATGCCTATAATGTGAAATAGCATATTTTTAGGCCTGGCCTAGGCTACATAAATCACTTGTTTTGAACATATAGGCTGAATGAATAGACCTACAGAATCCTCACGCAGGATATACAATATAATCACAACACTCAACGCTCAACAGCAACACAAACTAAAACAACTGACAGTTCCAAACCCATCATAAACGGGCATATGCCTATTTAGTCCACACGAGATTTAGCAAGGCGCAAAAAATATAAATTATAGGCTAAACAGAGGAGCTGAGGTCCAGTAGGAGGTATATTTTTATAAGTCCCAACAGCAACAAGTTAACAGCGCAGCGCGCTTGGGTTCGGCGACCCGTGTGTTCACATCATCATCATCATCATCATCATCATCGTCACACAGCCCTCCCCGTCAGAATCTACGAAGAGAACACAATACATAATAGGCCTATCTCACGTTAAATTTCAGCAGCAGACAGCAGTTCAGTTGGCACGGCGGCCATAGTAATTAGTTAATACTATATTATTTCTCGCATATTTCCCATATTCGTAAATATTAGTGAGAAATATTATAGTTAAATAGTAAAGGCTTTAGCCTACGTTATACTCCAAAGGTGCTCTTGCGCTCCGGGCTGACGGCGAGGAATTCCCTCATCCCCTGCTGAACAGCACTGGTGCTGCTTCTTCTGCGACATTATCATCCTTTTCAACAAAGTTAGCACTCGTCCCCTGTACATTGCTGCTGCTGGGACGAACAACTTTTGTTTTGGGCTTGGGCGGCCCACCAAAGAAATCACTTATCCGCTTCTGAGCCATGCTGACTGACAACACAACACTCACTGTTAGTCCCAGCTGACCGGTGGATTCAAACGGCGCGCACCGTGCGTAAAGGAAAGTTAACCGGAAATAGCCGGAAACAGCGTCAGCAGCCGAGCAGAGGTAATGATGAATATGAAAACAAAGGCCCCACCAAAAATGCATATTTTATTTTAGTCTCCATTATAATAAAGTGACATATTATTATTGATATTATATATTTTTTATTTTATGTTATTTTTTTCCTCCTGTTTTGGGGGGTGCTGTGCCTGGTGGAGGGGGTGCTTGTAGCTCCTGTCTGAGGGGGTGCTGTGTTTGAGGGGAGCAGGTGCTCCAGCCCCCCCAGCACCCCATGTTCCCTCAGCCATGTGCACACACGTCAGAATAAATGGTAGTGTTAGAATTTCAAAGGTGACATGGCAGAGAGGAAAAGGATAGTAAATAAGGATGGGGTACGTGGTGGATGGTGGGAGAGAGAAAGATAGAAAGATAGAGAGGGAGATAGAGGAAGGGGGACATGATTCAACAGTGAGAGCATTCTCTTCTTTCACATTCAATCCAATTAACCTCAGGAGGTAAACAAGGCTCAGCAAGGACATCACTGTTGACTTCAAAGAAGAAAACAAGAAAAGCCTTCATCCAAGTGAGACTCGGACGGCCTGCACACTACTACGATCACGAGAGTGGCCTGCCGTTCAGACACAGCCCCGCATGGCTTCAAACACTTCTCTGGAGAACTAATAATTCGGTTTCTCTCCAGGAATGAAGAAGAACACGCTCATTTGCGGCTGCTACAAAATAAACAAAAAAAGAGGATAATTTAGAATAAGATTCCGGTCTAAAAGGATTAGGAATATTTTACAGACTTTTGCATATTTACTTACGTATATAGCACTGTCGCTCTCTCTTTCTTTCACACACACACACACACACACACACACACACACACACACACACACACACACACACACACACACACACACACACACACACACACACACACACACACACACACACACACACACACACACACACACACACACACACACACACACACACACACACACACACACACGTTCTAGATCAATCTTTGACCCTCAGAGACCTCATTGAACTTTAATGGATAGCATGTCCACAATGACTTCAACACTGATATTCAATCAGAAACACGTGTCTATTCTCTATCAATAGCATCGACTGGTTGCTATGGAAGCAGCAAAAAGAGGCGTGCCTAATCCCCCCCCCCACACACACACACACCCAGTGCATGCGCAGTTGCGCACACACCTGCTGTATTCATTTTAACTGTAAGCGAGACAACGGTAACGCATCAAGAGTTACAGTGAAATAGAGGGAGAGAGACAGGCAGAGAGAGAGAGAGAGAGACTGAGAGAAAGAGAAATAACTTTTTATCCACAAAACATGAAATGTAACAAATGTTTTTTATTTTCAGACTGGATTGACATCAGCCTGTATCAGATCGTAGTAGTGTGCCTCTAGTCTCATTGGGTTTAAATGAGCCCCGCTACGCTACAGGGATGCCACAGTGCACAAGGGGTGGAAAAACTACTCACTTATTTTTAAACGTATCAATAGTATAGTATCAGTGCAACATAAAAATGTATTGTCTTCAAAATGTACCGAAAGTGAAAGTACTGAATGTCCCATTTGAAGTTTCCAAACGTATAGAAAAATCTTTAGAAAATAGCCAAAAGCTGAGCTTGTGGGTCGGCTATTTTCAAATGACCTAAATATACGGCTGAAGTGGTTAATCCAAATCTACCCGGTAAGCAATTGTATCAGTGTTAAAAACACCAACATCTGGGATCTAAGAAGTAGTGGATTAGAGGCACAGGTACTGGAAATAAATTGGAAATAATAAGGTTTTGTGACATTCATTTTTATTTTGTGACATTCATAATTTTATTATTTTATTTTTATTTTTTGATTTTCTGTTTTTCGGGTGCTATGATCTCAATTACACCTAGAAAAACCTGAACCTTGAACATTCAGTGGAGAATATGTGGACCTGGAGTTTTCTCTGGGGGTTTGGAAGGCTTTTGAGCTGCAACGAAAACAGGCAAAACAGTGGAAACAGTGACACCTGCTGGCATATCCTATTGACATACTTTGCAGATTGTGATCACATTCAGTAGGGTTAGGGTTAACCAGAAAACCACAGACGACAGAATTGAGCTCCGAATAATTACAAAACCTTTTTTAATATGTCATAATCCAAAAGTACACAAACCTCCAAACTGCACTCTACATTTACGGGGTGTCCCATATAGAGTTGGGGAGGAATTGTGGTTTAGTGGTGATGGTGGTGGTGGTGAGGAGTAGTACGTTGGTCTATATTACTTAGGAAAGTAACTTCTTTACTTTACTCGTTACCCCTTAGACAAAGTAATATCATTACTTTACTTATTACTGGATTTGAAGAGTAATATATTACATATTACGTTATTACTTTCCCAAGTTCTCAACACCGCTTTTGAAAAATTAGAGAAGTACAACTAATCTGTTTATTACAAAATAAAGCAGCATTGCGATTTCTAGTGTACATAACTGCACAGGATGCAGCGTGTGGACTAGATCTACAATCTACTGCACATCTCTGTTGTTACAGTACCTGTCAATAGCTTGTACATCTGTTCTATTTTTGCATGCAACAACAAGCTCATTTTAAAAAAGTAACTTGGCGTTACTTGCAAAGTAATGCGTTACTTATTACCCATTTTTGCAGAGTAATCTCGTTACTTTACTTTTTGGAGCAAAAGTAATAATATTACAGTAATATGTAATCTAAAATTAGTTACTGCCCAACACTGGTGAGGAGTAGTACTCTGCACTGCTATGCACTTTTGAGCATCCTGTATTATGTACTTTATTGCCCTGTGTTTATGGTCTTTATGGGTGTTTTTTAGGTTTTTATTATTGTGTGTTTTATTATGTACGATCATGTTTTGGAGTGTACATGTACTGTATGCACATAAAGCATCCATAAAGTGACATAAAGTGAGTGTGAAGGTGGGTCTGGTGTACTCACCGTGACGGTGGTCTCCTTGCTCTGTCTCCTGGTGGGCGACGTTGATCCCGGACTCTGTGAAGAGAAGCAGGACGCTCCGTCAAAAAAACAAACCTCCGTGTCAGACATGTTTATCTCCCTCCGCTGATGACACACACACAGACACACACACACCAACTCTCACACAGTTACCTCACACTCTCATCACACACACATACAGTGTTCTCCCCGGTGCGCTCTATAACAGCATCTGTCCGCCCGCATGCTCCCTACTGCTCCCGCTGCTGCATGCACGCACGTGTGTGTGTGTGTCCGCGCGCGTGTGCGTGTGTGTATCTTGCAAAGTACAGCGAGAGCAGTCCTGCATACCAGCAAAGGACCGGCGTGTGGTCGGCGCCGGTGTGAGAGTTTCTACACATTAGCTCATGATAACGATGGATAACAAGCATCAGTGCCTCTGCACCGTTTGTGTGTGTGTGCGTGTGCGTGTGTGTGTGTGTGCGTCCGAATCGGCACCTACGTGGTGTGACACTCACTTGGCAGGGGAAGAGAAGGCGACGAAAAAGAGAGACAGGCATGGGGACCGAGCGACAAATAATATGAGAAAGCAAAAACTGACACAACAACGGATATGACAGAGAGAGAGAGAGTACAGTAGGCTACAGTAGTCCATCCCACGCTGTGTCCATACCATGCCCAGTGAAGCAGCAGCAGACCAGACAGATGAGGACGGAGAGGAAACATTGAGGAGGAAGAGGGAGGGGAGGAGGAGAGGAGAGGGGAGGGGATGGGGAAGGGAGAGAAGGGAAGGGAGGGGAGGGGGGTTGCCAGGGTTTATTTTGGAAGAGATGGAAGGCACCACGCCTCCACTCCACGACCAGCAGCACACCAAAATAACAAAGACAAATGCAAACAACTGGGATGTAGTGGCTGGCGTGGGGGGTGTATGGTGGCAGGCAGGCAGGCAGGCAGGCAGACAGACAGGCTGGCAGGCAGCACCAACGCCACTGCGTTCCTTATAGCATGTGCGCTTGTGTGTGCGTGTGTCTGTCATCACACCCAGATGTGTCGCGGAGACCCATTCAGAAGGACGGACGTTTTTCGGTGGTTTGAGGATGCTGAATAACTGGCTAATTATGCCAGTTATGATCTGGGTGTGCAGATAAAGTGGGAGGGATTCATCGCCCATCCTCCTCTTCCTCCTCTCTGCCGCTGAAGATCAGCGAGTGTTTGCAGTGTAATTAAAATGATGTTTGCATTTCACAACTGGGGTGGGACGACGAACCTCATGGCCACCAGACAATTATGAGCTATGTCACTGTTGGCAAGTTATGAACCTTTATTGAGCCCCGTGGGGGAAATGCTGCAACGTCCTGACAGCACTGCTGGAAAAAAATGTACCATTAAATGTATAATTTAAAGTTTTCAAATGTATAACAGTAAATAAATAAATAAAAATATAGCAGATCAACAGAATAGAATCCAAATAAACCGCGTGTGCTGACGGAGGATTGAACAGATGGAGTTCAACTATGCAAATCTGTCGGGTGGAAAACCTGTATGTCGATATTTTAACATTTTACGATTTTTAACAGTTTTGGACATACAAGGTTCCCGCTCAGACGGTGCCAGAGCAACGTGGCGGAGCGTAAACTGCCTCGTGGGAACCGTGAGGTGTCACCATCATGTTATTGCTGACAGCCAGAACCCTCTTATCCCCAGATTGTGTTTAAAGGGTCCCCACCGTGAATCTTACATTTTTCAAGATTGTTGGTGTTTTTACCATCCCCAGTGCATGTTTATAGCACAAAAAGTTTTTTTTTTTTAACAGCCAGACCTACTGTATTGAGGTATCTATGATTTTCTGTGTGTCTGAATGGTGGCACTTTGAGATTCTCCTATTTAGTGAAGTCACTAAAAGAACACTTTTAATACCCCCCCTTTAACTTTGCCTCCACCCTTTAAGTCATGCATATGCATAGAATCCACACCTCTTCTCAAAGAAGCTCAATGAAAGTGACTGAAACCAGGCAGATCATACATATTGTTATGAGACAGAGAATAACAATGGGGTGGGTTGAATTGGAAGCAGTAATTGGGGAGGGGGCGTTGTGGACATTTGTGACACTGCAGCCAAATAGCACACAAGGATGAATATGTACTGTAATTAACTGAGTGATTGTTTAGGCGGAAGAGTGTATAGAAAGGTATTACAAGTCAGCATTTAAATGATGTATGTGACTTTAAATTTAACACCCTTGAATTGATCGTACCGCAGCCTCACACATACACATCAGAAGCAGCAGATGTGCCGTTGGTGCTGTTCGAGCTCACAGATCTGCTATACTTTCAACGTTTTTTTTTTTTTTTAGTTGAGATGCTTAAAACGTAACAGTTTTAGACATACAGTAGGAGGAGGTTTCCACCCAACCAGAGACAATGTAAGAAGTGGAGAGAGAGAGAGAGAGAGAGAGAGAGAGAGAGAGAGAGAGAGAGAGAGAGAGAGAGAGGGAGAGAGAGAGAGAGAAACACAAATGACTCATACTTTCCTACTTTACTTTCACTGTGATGGAAGATGAAAGTGGGTGGGGGCTTGGATAGGGTGGGGTATTGGATGGGGGGCGTGTTGGATGGGAAGGGGTGTTGGTAGCGGTAGAGAGGAGGTGTCAGAAGTGGAGGAAGGGTAGAAGGTGAGAGAAGGGTTTGCGTGGGCTCAGATATAGCATCCCATATAGGCAACATTGAGTCACTGTGACGTGACGGAGTGTGACGCAAATAGAGGAACATTTCACTTCTTTCCAGCATCATATAATGCCTTATGATTATGGGACCGACCTTTATCTGACCCACCCACAGTACATACTGTGCATACTGTACATGAGTTGAATCACTCTCATCTGGGTACGCATCACGCGTAATGCACATACTGTATATATACGATTGACGCCACGACTATCAACTAGTCGTGGCGTGTTATCAGACCGACTTGGCGTCTGTGCTCAAGGATATGAGATATGTTCTGGTTGTGTCAAGTACGATATACAGTATATTTGTGTGTTATAAACTTCAGAACTGGTGACACTGCCTGCCTGGTGTCATCTCGATCTGTGCACCCGCAACTTCGACTGAAAACTCACTTCACCTTCACTTAATGGAGCTCCACCATCAATTTGACAAGAGTTTTGGTCTTTTTATGTACAGTACCACTGTCTATTTTTAACACCCCCTGTTTTCTTGTGTGTGAACGAACCATCTCAGATCCTTCCAATGAGTGATGTAAGTCCCAAAAATTAATTTGAATTGTTGACGGAACACTTTAACTTTGCCTCTGCCCTTGGATCATGCCTGTCCCCATCCCCTCCTACTGTGGTTCAATGATCTTTTCCCTCTGCCCCTTCCACTGAGACTGAGGTGGGCGGGGCTAAGTGGTGAGGAGGACAGGGGGCGAGGGTGCCCCTCAGGCGTGGACATTTGTGGTACTATGGCAGAAATGGCTTGGAATAGCATGCTGAGAGACAATGAAAATGAAGCACTCTTTCCCAGGTGCTTTTCCAGACCCTAACATTTAACTTCACTAAAACAATACCTGTATAGCCCAAACAAACACTAAACTTATAACCCAAACCCTAACATTATAACCTCACAGAAATAATGCGTAAACCTGAGCTCAAAACCCTGGAAAGAGTGATTAGTTCACTCTGACAGCAGCTGCTACTACCCACAGGAAAACCTTACAGCGCAACACTTCCTCCACAACACGTGTCAGTTGTGTTTGGGTAGTCGTTTGACTTTTGATTTGTAACTACCAATGCAAAAAGGGGAATGGGTCCTGTCCTGACCCACTGTTTGGTAATAGAGGAAGGAGAAAGAGGAGTTGTGGGTGAGTCTCTCCCCCTACCTGCGGTTCTGTGCTGGTCTTCCTCACCAGGCTGTTGTGAGAATGCTCCCCAGGATGCAGGGGACTTCCACCTGAATGAAACCCATTCACTGGAAAGAGAGAGAGAGAGAGAGAGAGAGAGAGAGAGAGATTAACTTGTGGTATTGTGGTCTGTGGCCTCCACTGTCACTACAACCTCAACGTATTTGAAAGAGGTTTTGAAACTTTGAATGCACATGTGTGTGTGTGTGTGTGTGTGTGTGTGTGTGTGTGTGTGTGTGTGTGTGTGTGTGTGTGTGTGTGTGTGCATGCACGCACACATGCACGAGTCAAATCAATGCTTCTTTGTTGCTCGAATTCAATGTGAAGAATGCGTTAATTCGGCCCTTGTCAGGGAGTCAAACGCAAAGAGCCTGAAGAGGCCGTGTCTTGAATGGACGCTGACTTTGTGTGGCCAAAACATGACAAGGCATTTTTGTACTTTTGTGCCGTTTGCTTTTGGCACATGTACGCACGCACATGCTGTAGGTTAGCCCTGAACACTATTTCTGTTGCAGTTGCTCAAGTGTTTGAGCATGTACGTGTGGTGTCGAGTGTACTTATAAAAGGAGAGAAACCCAGAATGCGGTCCAGATGTCAACCTTACTATATGTTAGGAGGAGTGAAATAAATGGCCTCCGTGGCTGCCGGACTCAAACCACTTCTGGGGCAGGGAACCATCTGAAAAAGCCTAGAGGCTGTGAAAGAGCACTGCCAAGCCAAGACAGAGGAGGCCTTGGTTCCGCACTCAAGGCTACAGATAAAATTAGTCACAGGAAGTGGATTGTGTGCGTGTGTGTGAGTGTGTGTCTCAGAGAGAGAGAGAGAGAGAGAGAGAGAGAGAGAGAGAGAGAGAGAGAGAGAGAGAGAGAGAGAGAGAGAGAGAGAGAGAGAGAGAGAGAGAGAGAGACATTGTGCCATTGTGGAACTTTGGCATTCATAGCCCCAGGCCTCTAAAACTTGAGAAAGGTTAAAGTGGCATAGGCGGAAGATGGATACAGAGGGACATACAAAATGAAGTAAAGAGAAAGGAAGGGAGAGAGAAAGAGAGAGTGAGTGTGTGCGTGCGTGCGAGAGAGACAAAGATTTGTAATACCTGCTGGTAAGGAGTTCTTATGTCTAAGAGGTGTTTTGGGGGTCCCAGGTGCACTAGTTGGTCTCTCCCACGTGGTTTCTGGGTGAAGAAACAGATGGGAAGTAACATACCAGGTTAGATTATTCATAGAGTTTTGTCAGCTGTGTTATTATGAGGGGAATATTTGCAGCATCTCGTATCGTTGGCCCGGGCGGGCTTTGCAAACCAAGCAAGCACCTGTGCCAACGCTGGCACTCGTTATTCATCGAAAAGCTAGTAAATGTTGGTGTGAAAAGCTGTGACTGACACTTCTAGCGGCGGTGGTTCTCTGTTTTGGTCTGGAATGCCAATCGCGAACGGCAGGCCTCTGCATTTCGATGAGCGAAAACAAACCAAAAAAAAACATCTGTTCCAAAAGTTAGACGGATTTCTGTCGCGAAGGCACGCTCCGTTCTGTGACTCCTTGTCAAGCCAAAAGCATGCGAGTGAGAAAAGAGGAAAATGCAAAAAAAGCACAACGTCACACGGCTTCTAATTGTGAGGACAAAAACCCTCTCTCTTTGACATGTTTTTATTCCCATCTTTCATTTCTCACCGCAGGAGTTCAATTAGCCTTTTACTCTCAGAATAGAAAAGAGCAAGCCAGTAAGATTTAAAAGCCTTTATTTCATTTGGGTTCGGCCGGGCTGTGCTGTGTTCGATGGTACTTAGCAGTGCAGACAACAGAGCCAAGCCCATCAGCTCAAATGACACGCATGAGGAGGAGAAGGCGCAGACAGACAGAGAGACAGAGGCTATAGCCTTCACATTTGACGTAGGACAGCAGCAGAACCTGTTCCTTCACTGCCCCTAAATGGCTCAATTTCTCTCCGTTAGCTTGTCGCGAAGCAATCGATACCGGCAGAGAAGTGGGATATTAATGGCAGAAGAATATGGCGAAATCTATTTAGCTCGGGGGGGAAATTGTTTTTCGTTGTATCCGCATCTCCGGAGGCTTAGTTGTCAAAAACAATGTTTGCAAATCCGGTTTTCGTGTTATATTTAATACACATTCAGACGGATTCAATAGGCGCCTCGAGGAGGAAGCGGAATTGTAAAGACGAGAGACATCCGCATGGCATCACCACAAGAAGTCAATTAAATACACATCACCAACTGGAATGTAACGTGATTTCAACTGTAGACAATAAGAGATAATTTCTCTTATGCACAAGAAAAATACTCCAGTCATCATTACCAAAAGATGTGAGGACGGGGCGAAAAAGCCTGTACATTATTTAATATAAAATGTTGCACAAAAAAGGAACGGGTCGGGTTACTAGGCAACTGCATCTTGAAAAGCAGATTGTGATAAAAAGTGATCATTTTCAAATTAGTTTAAGAGCTGGGACAGGTGAGAGCTGGGATGGTACACCTGCCAAAAGCTGTCTCAGATGTAGCTCGTTAGTGACACATTACACTGTATAAAGTTTAAACAGCAACATATGGGAATCATTCTCACACAAGAGACATATTATAGTCTTAAAGCCAGGGTGGAAAAAGTATCCGCATTATTTACTTGAGTAAAAGAACCAATAGTGCAATATATAAATGCTTTGTTCCAAGTAAAAGTTAATAGTAAAAGGTATGGGTACCAAAGGTAAAAATATTGGAAATACTCAAGTAAAGTATAATACATCAAATACTGTACTTAAGTAAATGTGCTTACTTTCCACCAGCACCTGAATTATTCACAAACTTGAAAAGCATTGTGATTGTATTTTTGACTAAACATTAAGTGGGTAATAATTTTAATGTGTAGAAACATCACTATTCTGGTGCCTGCTGGCTTAGTGGTCCAGGCACATATGCCACATGTAGGCTGTGATCCTGACAGTGAGTCACAACCTTTGCTGCATGTCTCTCCCCATCTGTCTCTTCCTCTTTCCTGTCAGTATAGTATCAATAAAGGCAGCGACGCCAAAAACAAAAACATTAAAAGAAACATTGCCATTCTGTGGTTCATGGACTCTCCGAAACTGGGACCAGCATCAGTCTTCAAATCTGGCATTTGTCAGGCTTTAGCCTTGATCCTAAATGGCCTGAATCCTGAATAGAAAGTGTGTTTTATTTCACAGATTGTTCAGCACTGGCAGTGTAGAAAAACATGGACCACTCATATTGTTTTGTCGGCTAGTTGTTTGTATTGGACTGTTTCTTTTTATTATTATTATTCTATTTGGAGTAGAGTGATTAATATTTAAGGGACAACAATGGAAAAACGCCTCTGGCTATTTGCGTCATCCATTTTGGTGAACTAAGCATTCAATCAAATACTGATTTCTTTTTTTTAACAATTATTGATCACGATCATTCATCATTACAATGTTTTTTTGGTGGGGAAAAGTGAATACAATTATACTATTTTGAATATTTTTGTTGATTACTCTGCATATTGGTGACTTATTTTTGGCCAAAGAGTACAGTATTTTGACGATTAAAAAAAAGAAAGAAAGAAAGAAAATGACCCGCAAATCTTTAAATATATATTCTTTCAGAGCACATTTTACCTCAAATCTTTGCCTCAGAGGCATACCTGGAACAGCATATTTTGCAAAGGAGATTGGAGGCCAAATTATAAGGTCCTTGACACGAAATAGTTTGAGAAACAAGAAACAGGTTTTTCAGAAAACTGTCATAATTTTGAAGACATTTTGTGGAATCGAGCTCAGGGCTAATTGTCATTTGAAACCTTAGTCTCAATACATTGTGCCACTTTAATACTCTGGGAGTTGCAACAGGCGAGTGCCTGGATACAGTAGCTACAGTAAATCCTTGTTATACCTCCTTTGATCCATCTGTCTCTGAACAGATGCATGCAGCAGGCCTGCAAAGTGTTCAAATGACAATAATGAGAAGTCTTGACTTGAGAAGACTCACTGGCGCTATTTTAAGCCAGCATCAACACAGCCTTCCATTGTTGCCGCTTACAGTATATGTGCGATATCACAGTTTATCTGAACAGTTGGGAACTGAGGGAAAAAAATGACTAATGGCCTAGTTAGCTTTGACATAGCCATATTTAATTCATAACCATATGACACTCTCCCCTGTTGCATTAGCTGCCTTCTGTTCCTGGTTTCATCAATTAAAGCACAGAGAGTCCATTCACATGTACTGCATGCCATCATGTCTTCTGGCTATGCACGCAGCAGCATTGCCATTCCATTCTGCCCCCCCCCCCCCCCTATTTCACAACATCAGACCAAACAAGGAACACAGATGATAGGCCTCACACCTAAACACTGCTAAAGTATTTTGCGTGTAGCATGCGCTTCCAATGACGTTGTGTTTACGCTGGAAATTCCAGCTACGAGCCATTTCTGCAAGCACATCCATAAAACAAGCATTTATAGCTTGCCGTGATTTAGAAGCCATTTATACCTGGCAACGTCCGCAGACCGCCTGTCTGTGGCAGCTACAGCTATGTTCACATGTACTTACGTAGTATTTTCAATGTTTAGTGCTTTTACTTGTACTCCACTACATTTCAGGGGCAAATTGTACATTTACTCCACTACTTTAATTAGCCTGTAGATACTGATCACTACAAAACAAGTAATAACACTCCACTTACTACAGTTGGTCAGTACTAGTTACTTTCGTCATGCTGCTGCTTTCAACAGTATTGCGTTGGAGGGAGATGTCGCCAGAGTTGCGACATTGAAGCATAAAGGATCTTGTGCGTGTCCTCCTTTTATTAGGATTATAAATATGTGTATATAAATAAGTGGTTGACTCAGTTATGAGTCAAACTAAAAAGATTGTGTTGTTTTACTTTTTTGCAGGTGGGTTGGTGCAAAAGTGATATAATAAAAGTAAAATGTATCATGTTACATATTACCCTTGAGTCCAAATAATATGTAATGTGCTATTATTATTATACTATTATTATTACTCTTAAGTAATATTGCCCAACACTGTTGAAATGACTCCTACTGCATAATGAGTATGTTTACTTTTGGTACTTGAAGTACATTTTGATTGATTGATTGATTGATTATTTTATTAGACAATATTAAAAAAGCAAACAGTACATGGTACCGGTACAAAGCACAATTATTCCAAAGAGATAGACCAAAGAAAGACCTTGTAGCCTTGTTACCATTCGGGTCACAAAAAAACAACAATAATAACAATGATAAGAATAAAAATAACAATAACAACAACAACAATAGTCAAAACTATAGTAAGGATTATATTGGTTCATTGGGAAGGGGTCACCTATCCTCCTGTTGACCCACAGACAATAGGAGGTGAATTTTCAGACCAGATTTGAAGGGAGCTAGTGATTTGCTTGTTTTAAGGGAGGGGGCATGCAGGGCAGTCGACACCTGAAAGGCAGTGTTTTGGAAAGTGAACTTGCCCATGTTTGTTCTAAATTTGGGGGGTACCAGTCATTATTTGTGCTTCCTTTATTGTTGTGACTGTGGGAGTTGCTCACCTTTGTGAAATAATCAGTTAAGTAAAGTTGTACTGAGGGCATAGAGGGTAGCGCTCAGTCATTTTCAACTGTTTTGTCTTCTACCCACCCAGAGCCATCCTAGGATCATACCCAGATGGCTCCAGGTATGATCCTATGACGCTCCCTTTACTTTTGTACTCTTACAAACTTTTACTTTGAAACA
>CM076981.1:26973836-27391336 GCA_039105355.1 Benthosema pterotum | reverse complement strand
CGTACCACAGAGCTGTAACCATGATCGGACCGCATGTGAAGAGGAGGGGCTTTGATGAGATAGAATGACGACGAGACACTGGTTAATGTTTGCTACAGTAAGCCAGTGGTTGTGAAGCTTCCGCTCGTCAAATCAATAATGTACGGATCACAGTTTAAATTTACCTCCTGTATGGGATTCTGACCCCCCACAAGCTGTGTGTGTGTGTGTGTGTGTGTGTGTGTGTGTGTGTGTGTGTGTGTGTGTGTGTGTGTGTGTGTGTGTGTGTGTGTGTGTGTGTGTGTAGCAGTTGCATCGGGGTGAAACCTCTTAACCTTTGTTACACTCTGAAGTGAACGCCACTTGTGAGGACAATGCCACAACACCATGGTAAAGATATTAGTGTCATCATTCAAGCTTTAACTGTGAGTTCACTTAGGGATATTAAAGATAAAGAATGTGCCGTCAGTCAGTGGAAGAAGGCCAATGATTGAGCCGTCTCTAACCAGACAGTGTCGCCTATCTACACAAGCGTTTGTGTGCACGCTCGTGCGTGTGTGTGTGTGCGTGCGAGAGTTGGCCGGGCCTTTGTTTGTGTGTGTGTTTATGTGTTTTGTGTCATTGTTTCTCAGTGCGAACATTAGCATGCTACAGGGAGAAAACAGAATACTAATTGTATTGGGCAGAAACAAGGCCCGGAGTCGAGGAGCTACCAGTTGTCGCCTTCTGGTACCGACGCTCTGGAAGTTTAGCACAACGCTGCGACTCTGCCAATGCAACTACAGTGAAATCCAGGCAAATGCTATACTTCATGTTCATAATACATTCAACTTCAACTAGAAAAGTGCATTTCTGAGCACAGGTCTCCATCAGGCCAGATCAGGTTGTGGCCTCCTGGTGGCACTATAATAGGCCAATGTTAAAAGGGTGTCATTTCTTCTTATGACTTTGGCATTTTATTTGGATGATTTGAGGCATTTTGTCCACAACATGCAAATATCCACCTGTTGGCGGCACTATAACAAGCCATTGTAAAAAGACTGTAATATTTTTCTCACCCTAGTATAAAATTGCGATTTTATGTAAATTGCCTGCTGTGTTCATCATTTGATGCTTTTTTGTTGTAAACAGGCCAATCTTGCAACGTTTGAAAGCGAATTGTAAGCAATTAGGATGGAATATGAAGTATGGGACACATCCATCATGAGCACATGACTCTAGGGGTACTGTGTAACGAATTGCGGGATTTTCTGACATAATCTTTACAAAAATTGGCCTCCTGATGGCGCCATGAAAAGCTGAAACGAAAAATACAGGTCAAAGGTTCGTCTTTGTCCTCTAAGGAGTGTACATGCAACATTTCATGCAGATCTATGCAGGTACCTGTATATGTAAAATTGCATGCTGCCTAAGGATGGCTCTATAACAGGCCATTGTGGGAAATGGCCAGCAGAGGTTCATTGTTGGCATCCAGGGAGTGTGTGCAAAGTTTGGCATTGATCGGGTTTAACGGTTCCGGAGATTTGCTGGTAACAGACGGACACACAGGGACACACACGCACACACACAGCACACACACACACACACACACACACGATGAACCACAGTGTGACCTATATCTATTGGTCGCTCCTAAACCTAACCCACCCCTTAGCTGTAAACATAACCTCAGTAAATGCCTAAACCTAACTTTAACCCTTCACCGATAGCATACCGGCCACAATCGATAGGATGTCTGCCGCAACCAATAGAATACCTGCCGCAACCGATACAATACCTGCCGCAACCGATACAATACCTGCCGCAACAGATAGGATACCTGCCACAACCGATAGGATACCTGCTGCAACCGATACTTGCCACGACAGACATAGAAATGAGTTCCCAATCATGACTACTATCCGTCTGGCACGGCAGCTCTGCCTGCAGTTGCTCGGGGTGGTAAACAGAAAAGCACTTCAAACTGTACGCATATATGCACTCAACGCTTACCATTACTTGCTGTGTTGACATAGTAGCGCCGCCCTTGTGGAGACATGTAGCATCTCCAGTGTGGCGGCAGTGGATCCCTGAGGTCCTCCTCGGGCAGAATATGGCTCAGTGATGCCGTCCTCTGTGAAAACACACAAAAGCAAATAAAAACAAAATTTCTAAGAAATTTTACTGTGTGCCTGCCACTCGCCAAGTGTGTGCAAACTTTCGTGGGAGTTGGCATGCTAACATGCTATGCTAACGTAGTAGCAAACCCTAAATAGTATTGACCAATCAGAATAGGGGGCGGGGCTAAGTTACACCAATCAACGTCAGGGACTCCTTACCGACTCCAATGATGCCACCCATATGTCTCTATGACATAGCATTGAGGAGTTATGGCAGGAAATAGTATCGGCCAATCAGAATAGGGGGCGGGGCTAAGTTACACCAATCAACGTCAGGGACTCCTTACCGAGTCCAATGATGCCACCCATATGTCTCTATGACACAGCATTGAGGAGTTATGGCAGGAAATAGTATCGACCAATCAGAATAGGGGGCGGGGCTAAGTTACACCAATCAACGTCAGGGACTCATTATGTGTGTGTGCGTGAGTGTGCATGTGTACTTGCTTGCGTGTGTGTGTGTGTATATGTGTGTGCGTGTGTTGCTGCATGCATGGATAACCAGTCGTGGCCCATCAGACCTCAGAGAGGACCCGGACTGTGTGTGTGCATGCGTATGCGTGCGTGCGCGCGCCCGTGTGTGTGCGCGCGCCCGTGTGTGTGTGTGTGTGTGTGTGTGTGTGTGTGTGTGCATGCATGTGTGTGCGCGCGCACGTGTGTGTGCGTGTGTGTGTGTGTGTGTGCGCGTGTGTGCGTCACACACTCCATATTTGGGCAAAGCATAGACTGGAGAGGAGAGCATGTGTGTGCGTGTCTCTGCGCGCGTGTGGCTAGTGGCAGCCTTCTAATTAGGGCCTAATCTGTTACACCTGTGAGTACAGATACTATTGTCCATTAGTTTAAACAGGGAGTCAATGGCTAGCACTCTCTTGGAACGAAGGCCTCTCACGCGAAAATTAAAACTCGTAAGCGTTTACTTTTTTCGATGTGGCCGTTACGACTTTGCAAGCTATGTTGTGTGCGATCGTGGTATTGGTACGATAAAAGACGTGGTCGTGAGAGCGATTTAAGAATTTGCGTTTGCAAAGAAACGTCAAACGCCAAAATGCAGCACATTATAATGTAATTAATATGGAGACGGGAGGTTACGTCATCTCGCTCTGAGGCCCGTAGCACCGGTTCTGTAATTGACTGGGCTTTAGTGGTCACATTGGGTGAAAGGCGAGAAGTTTGTCTACAAAATGTCCGAAAACCACGCGTGTAAAGCGAATATTGTGGCCGTGAGGACGATTTGTTCGGTCATGACCCGAACCTCGAGACACTGCATCTCGCACTCTGTTTCACTCGCTCACTGGTCGTGCGAGCCTCTAAGCTCCGCTAAATTCTCGAACCATGCACACTTTGAACTACGATAGCGGACAAACCGTGCAACATATTCGAATACGGTCTGAACCGTGACGAAGTCGAGGGCCGCGTCTGCTGTTTAAAGTTAAAATCGTGTTTCTACGCCACAGTGTGCCAGAGTAATGTGGCTCCAAATAAGCGCTTCTTTTTCTGATGTTTTCGGTGTGCCCCCATTCATTTCGAATGGGGATTTTTTGCGTCGTTTATTGCGAATTACGTTGGCACGGTAACGCGTATCGGAAAGAAAAGCACAAGCACATCTTTCCCGGCCGAGCCGCACGTTTCGATGTCTATATTGCGGGGATTGTGCAAACCGTGCGGCCGGCCATAGCGGTCAAAATTTCGGATAGATAGACGAGTGATGGATGGATTAAGTTGACGAATCACAACCTGTGTGCTTCTGCCATACTGGCAGGCACACAGAATAAATAAACACAACCAGTACTGCCATAACACAAACGCAACTCGGGAGGTAGGAAAGTTAGGAAAGATATCGCATGGTTTCGCCCCCAAGTCAAACTGCTCTGTGTTATTATTTTCCATGGGGTCTGTTTACTCGTGGTTGTAATTGAGCCTAATTACTGGAAATCTAACTATGCACACACACAACACAAGCGGCGAAGATGCAGGCGAGGAGGCGGCACACACACGACTCGTAACAGAGAAGCACACAAGCACACAAGACTCAGCCTGAGTTCAATGAGGTTCTCATTTCCTGAAATATTTCGCAACCAGCGGCCGGGTGACATCATATCACGCAGCGGGCCCCGAGTCGCACAGCAAGGAATACAAAGAACAAACTGGCGTGGTTCTGTGTGTTGGACAGGGACCCAACTCTACAAAGTGCAACAAAGTGAGTAAATGTGGTTGCGTGCGCACACACAGACACACACACGCTCGCGCACTGTACTGCTGACTAAAAATACAGGAGGGGGGCACGCAGTCTCCGCACAGCTGCTATGCATTAGGATGAAAACAACATAACTAAAACATAAAGCCGGGAGACCATTGGAACGCATGGGTGATGCTACGGAGGGGTCTTGGGAAACCCACATCGATTAGCTTTGTTATCGAGGGGCCCCTTCCTTGCCAAGAAGCTAACTTGTAACACGATACCATCCAGGCAGAATCTGCTGTGATTGTCAGAGGAGTCCCACAGGGCTTAATGGCCAGACCTGTGTAACTCAGAAGGATGATAAGGCAACATTGCAGCATTTGCAGTCGGATTGGGAAACAGCGGCCCAAAGCCGTTACTTACAGGATTCAGCAAAATTTGCAAACATAGCAGATCGGGAAGCTCAAAACGAGTTTTGTGTGTGATCGAGTAAGACATTGATTTAAAAAAAAAAACAAGTCAAAATATTGTGACAAAAGGTTACCGAAAGTACTAATGCTCACGGCCGCTTACAATGTTGGCCGTTAATGAAATAATATTGGTCAAAACAATAAATGATTTAAACAGGAAACACGCACATGACATGACAGTGTGAGACCTTTAAAAGAGGCTTTGTATTTCTAAAGCTGAATTCTAGAACAAGACACATTGTCTGTGAAGGAGGAATCTGTTCTGTTGGTGTTCAGCTCAGATAGGGGCCCTAAATCATGGGGTATTGCTGTAGACTGTCCCAAAATACAGATCTCCCAAGCGATAAACATGACACAAACCTCCTGGAAAGCAGATATTAAAACGTAGCCTCGAGGGAAGAAGACTTCACCTTAAATCAAAACGAACGTCTTAAATGCGTCCATGCCCACTTTTGCACTTCATCGTCGGATTTCGTTGGCCACCGGCCAGTTGTCAGCGGCGGACAAACACTACTAATGCGTGTTCGCTGTATTGATTCTGGCACCAAGTGCCCCTGGAGGTAGGAGCCGCTTGTTCCCTTACCTCACACACAATGAAGTCATTAGAAATCACTGCGGAGCAGGAACAAGAGAGAGGCAATGAAGGCTGCTTGGCCCCTCGCATGAAGCAACGTCAACCCCTGGTGACTTACGACTGCATGATGTAATTATACAGTCGCCTACAACATTACTGTGATGTTTCCCTTTGATGGTCTCAGTGGTCACTGTTATATTTGTCTTCCTTCCGCTCTCTCTCTCTCTCTCTCTCTCTCTCTCTCTCTCTCTCTCTCTCTCTCTCTCTCTCTCTCTCTCTCTCTCTCTCTCTCTCTCTCTCTCTCTCTCGAAAAAAAAAAAAAATCCTCAAATATATTCCCGGCATCCGTCGGCATTTAATATTTTCAGAAACACAGTGAAGAAATTTGTGCCAAGGAACAGTGCAAGTTGAAAAAAAAGACAAGCCTAACTTAATATAGCATGCAGTTACTATGTGATTACGCAGTTAAATCATTCATCTCTCAGAATAGTGTTGTTAAACACAACCACGTGGACCAAAATACGGGTCCATTTGGTTCCACTTCTGAGTTAAATGAACACCTTGGATTCTGCAGTGTAGTCTATCATATGTTCAGAGGCAAGGCATCCTTCATTTTTCCTTAAGGAACTGGAATCGCTAAAATCCTAAAGTTTCCCCAACCCTAGTGAAGAGTAAAGAGTCAGCCCACATTAAGGATTCCCTCTTGAGGGTCCGAAGAATTTTAAAGGGTGCATTTGGTTCTATTTGTGCACTTTAAGAGTGAACTTTAAACATCTGAGAACCACTGGTATAGTAATTGTATAGCAAACGTCAAGTCCACATATCAGCCCTGACAGCATGAAAAAAAAAACTGTTCCAGAAACAATTCCGAATGCAATCTATCTTTGAACAGTGTCTGACAAAGAACCGGGTTCCGGGTCCCGACCATAGTGTTTATGCTAGTTAAATTAACACACAGGGCTTTATCAGCAAGCTGTAAATTTTCTGTTTAATGCTAGTTTCCTGTTGGTCTCTTTCGTACACAATTAAAGCCCCTTATCTGATCTGGGAACATGGAACACAGGCGCTTGTTGTTTGACCATATATTACGCTTTATCAGTGAAGTGATACCAGCGTATTGTGTTTCACTGAGCTCAGACGGGATAAGACAGATGGGAGTAGGTCTGGTACAGTCAGTGGGACACGCAGTCTGCGAGATTCTTGGACAAGAGCATATCTTTGGCAGTCCAACATGATACATTTCCAGTGCTGCAATAATAAATAAATAAAAAGACCCACAACCTGACCACAAGCTGTCATGGAACCTGCTGTGCAAATCTCTCAAAAAAATCTTGCAGCTTGTCCACATGCAAGCTTTAAGTCTCAAAATTAAACTACGCCTTGGTGTGAAGAGCGAGTGTTTTCACCTATGGCGTTGCCATGGATAAAAAGCAAAACTCTTCTTGAAAGAAAGTTTGCAGGGATTGTATATATGACAAGTCACTCACGCAGAGAATCAGCTGCGAGTGATTGAATGGGAACACCTTTAGCGGTAAGGAACTGTGACAAATCCGAGAGGCAGCTTGCCTCGGCATATGCAAACGTTAAATAATGCACCATTCCAGATGGTTAACCCTATAAACCCCAGACAGCCTTTGGGCTCCACATTCACAGCATGCCAAAGAGCCCCTGGCAGAGAACAGAAGAAGACTCATCCACGGCTACGATGACTGAGAGGCAACCACAACACCCGAGGCAAGCTTTCAGTGTCTGTCTGCGAGGCTTGCCCGTCTTTCCTCCCGGAATTTCTCCCCCAGTGACGGGTGGGAGGTGCTGGGGGAGGGAGCAAGAAAAAGATATGTGTCAGATCAAAGCAAAACTGCAGCGCAAACTGGACATTGAATGTTTCCTTTGTCCTTGTGTCGTGCTCCTGTTCATTTTTTTGGTTGTTTCCCATAAGTGCATGTCTGTCTCGACTAGCATTACACAGCCATCTGCCTTGACTTCTGTGTGTGCTGACTGGGTCCCACCCGGCTCCTATCCCAGCCTCTCCCACCCCTCACCGGGAAACATTCCGTGAGGAAAAGACGGGCAAGCGCCTGCGAGCGGTGCACTGCAGACGCACAAATGTGTCTGTCTTTCTGGAATGACGGCAGTCATCACACCAGCGCTGAAGGTTTAATTAAATGTGTTTCATCATCACAGATAACATCAAGGAGATTTTTGTACTGTATATGTTACTGGACGGGCCTTGAGAAGGGAGTGCGGCGCCTGAGGGACATTCACAGACGTCTGAGACAAACATGTTCTCTTCTTCCATGACAGCAATACAAGGAGTAACGCCACAGATTGACATTGACACGCGTGACAGTGCAATATTGACGCGAAAGTATGAGGAACCGGCACACTGACAAGGAAAAAAAAATCATTCCAGGCGGCGCGACGCATTCTGAACATTCTGTGGTGTGACTGGTATTGTACACTCCCTATGAATTACACGCGTTACATCGCCCCCACACATCACCCAACCCAACAAAAAAATATGCAGCGTCTTTTTAATAAGGCAAACAAAGTTAAAATGCCCCAGCGTGGTCTTTTCATTTTAGTGACACTGGCTCTCTGCCTGGAAAACCAGGGGTAATTTGTTTAAATTCCTTTGGAAAATGGCCATGAATAAATAGTCAGCCCGTGCTTTGAGAGGTCAGCGGGAGTGTAAAAGGATGTCGTAAACTTGGTTGTTACCCCTTCACCTGTATTTTTATACAGACTCGGATATATAAGGGAGCTGGTTGAAAGTTTCTGCTCGCTTCAACTGTCAGTAATTAGCGACAGACTGTTATTATGATCTGAATATTTGTGAAAATGTGGTGCTACGGCATCCAATGAGTACTCTGTACACATGCAGGCCTGATCTAGTCAAAACAGAGTCTTCCTGCTGAATGTTAATTGGAAAGTGTGGTTAGAGAGGCCACATCAGAAAAGTTGCACCAGGAGGCAAATGTGTGCTCATTGTGAAAACAATTGGCTGTGCAGGGAATGGCTTCGGATAGGAAACAACCTCAATAAATAAACATACACAAAGTTTATTTGGGAAAAAACTGGTGGGTTCTTCAAGTGTATAAACGTAACGAAAGGCATGGCTATTGTGTCATCTTAGTATTGCCCGCCACAATGAAATAGATTTTTAAGGGTTAGCATATTTTGGCACACAGTACAAGACTCGCTGATCAGGCCTCAGACAGCTGGTGCAGCTGTCTGGGTACCTTTGATTGATTGAAAAACGTTTTGTAAGCACAGGAAAGAACAGTTCACACACTTATGGGCTGCTAATGCCACATCTCGATCCCGACGACCTTGGCTGTGTGTCTCTCTCTCCACATCACCTGTCAGTCTCCTGTCTCTATCAAAAATCCAATAAAAAAAAAATCAGATTGGGGGGGGGGAGCACGGTTAAGTGCTATCGCCTAACAGCTAGAAGGTCTTGGGTTCGATTCCCGCTAGGGATGCTATGGGTCTGGTGGCGAATCTCCTCTTCCATCAGTGCCCATACTAAAAAGGGGCACTGGTGGAGGAGGTCCTTTCTGTGTGTGTTCCTTCAAAACGCTACGTCCAACAAGGGAAACTCCCCACTGTCAGGTGAAAAGAAGGCAGCTTGGACTCCTTGTGCATTGAAAGAAGCATGAGGCCAGTCTGCTGCTTCCTCAGGTTTGGTAGAGGGTGTGTAGAGCCCAGGATCACATTAGGTAATTGATCTGCCTTTTTTTGTAACCCAATTGCTACACCCAGTGCCAGTCTACAAACTCACAACGCGTTACAGTAGACCATTTTTGCCAAAGAGATTTGGAAGCCAGAAGCAATACCAAATGTAGAACCTACTCAATGAAGTACAAAGAGTGCATTAGGGTTAATGTTCACTTATTTACTTTTTGCCCATTCTATTCTTAAGATTTCCCGAGCACTGCAGACGTGGTGGGACACGACACAATAGAAACATTGTTATGGATTAGGTGACTCAGTGAACTCAAGTGACACTGCCTGCCTGCCTGCCGCGTCAGTGGGATTAGGCAAAGGTGGTCAACCCACACAGTGTCTGTCTGGGGTAGGTGGAGAAATGTGCAACGTCAGTGGTCCAAAGTTTCAACACAGTGGCTCAACGGAAAAGCCCTTATATTCTAAAAGCCAAGCGCTGTCCTCCACAGATGCCCAAGTGAGTCATTATCTCCTGACTGGTGACTCGTGTGTGTGTGTGTGTGTGTGTGTGTGTGTGTGTGTGTGTGTGTGTGTGTGTGTGTGTGTGTGTGTGTGTGTGTGTGTGCGTGCATGCGTGCGTGCGTGCGTGCATGCACGTTCAGGGTGTGCGTCGCGTGTGCACTCGCATGTGTGTTTGTGCAAGAGTGTGTGTGTTTGCAAAATGTGTTATATTAGCACTCCAGTGTGTTTGCATACACTGCTGTGTGCAGCATGTGTTTTAATCCGACCGCCATGAGCCTGTCCTCCGGTGACCCCTGCAAAAACATCTGGACGTGGGAAGGTTCTGAGGGTCTGTGGGGGTCGAGACCTGTCAGATCAGCAGTGCAGTTTCCAGTTGGCCAGAGATCGGAGAGAGAGAGAGAAAGAGAGACACGGACAGAATCTTGATCATGAACATGGGGGATGGACGTGAGCCATACAAACTGTCTTACTTAAAACACATGGGACAGCAAAGATATGCTCCATCTCTACAATCCAAGCTATTCTCAGTGTGGCCTGTAACCATAACATTTTCAAGTCTGCCGTTACAGTAACATAAATTATTGTTTCCCTTTTCATTTTTTTATTCCCTGAGAAACAGCAAAATATCACTTTTTATTTCCTATCTTCCTGGGATGACATGTGCTTACTTTCATATATGGGCGCATGGATGCTTCGTGAAAAAGCAAAAAACCGCAAGCAAACTGCAGCTGCACAACGTATCGGGCAGGAGCTTTAAACAGCTACAAGCTGCCAGAGCTAAATCCACAACAAGATCCAGAATGTTAATTTAACCCCCGAAGCTCTGGGTTCAGACCAAGAGCTGTGATTACCAACCAAAGATTTGTTACTTTGCTATATGCTGGCGGTAGCCGAAAATAGCATCATCTACACAAGCACACCGCCGGGCCGCATCTGTGATCCGTGCGTCGCGGCAAGTGTGTAGTTCTTGATGTTTTTTTGCTGGCACCGTCATATGCGACGGAGCACAAATTAAGCATTCAAAGAGAAACAACGCAGAGCGGTCTGAATTACGCCTAATGATCCGTTTCTTCGCTCTCGGAGTGAAGAAGCGCTGTGGCCCCGAGATGGGACTTGTGTATAGCCACAAAACACGAGGATGCGCACAGGATTTTTTTGGCAGGGCATCTTCCAGACAGTCAGGAGGTATTACCAAAATAGCTGCAAGGTACACACACCTCTGTGTACCCTGAATTGATTTTTCTACCTCCCTCATCTCTCCTCCTGCCTCCCACCCTCCCTCCCATACCTTGCCCTGTCAGCAGAGTAGAAGAGTGACACTCGCACAGGGAAGTGTCTGTTTCCTATTATTCACTCGTAAAACACCTCTGCCTTCCCGTTCTGTGTCAGCACCAGCGTATTTAGCACACTCTCATGTGCGTTGCTCGATTTTTACAACTACAGTAACGTTGTGTAAACTTTAGGCCTGGCTGTCCCATGATAACAATTTTTTAATCGGATTAATCACAACTTTTTAAAAATTAAATGTGATAATTCACCCAATATGCCATGTTGTGGTGAAAATGTGTAAGATGGCGTGTAAGATGATGCAGTATATACTGTAGATACTGTGCTGTACATTATTCATTATTCTTTATAACAAATCGATGGACTGGTGTCTCTCTGTCTCTCAACCAGTTGTGCAGAGGTAAATTGTTTTATGGCAACACTAAACAACATAATCATTGCCACCCATTTAGGACTAGATAGTGCAGAGTCGATGGGGGTTTGGGATGTATGGGGCGGGTCATGATTTAAGCACAGATTCACTGCGTTACGCAATTCTCTTAACTAATTAATTAGTTCAGTTAACTCTTGACAGCCCTATAATAAACTTGATGTTATTCCCGAGCTCCCGCCCAATCAAGCGCCAACCCCTGGGGACCAAGTAAACAAGCATTTACCTCATTCAAAGGGAATAGCAAACTTGCCAAAAACTGTCGTATTAAGGTTTCTTTGCTACAGGCAGGGCTGCCTATGCTGCACCAGCGTTGGGTTTACCACTTATTATGCCCTTAATATTTTGTCATATCACATGACGGACAGGGGAACCTTTTTATTTACCCCTTTTCCTCCAAATTTAGTTTCTATATATATGGCAATGTATTCCTCCCACTGCAGCTTCTTGCCGCTGTGTGCTGTAACCTAGTGGCTCTCACCTGCCACACCATGAGGACGCAGGTAGCTAGCAGAGCCTCCGTTCTACTCCTCCCATTCAACCTCTCCTGACAGACAGTAGTCATATGCTGTACTTAAAAATAAAAGTATCACTACTGCAGTGTACGTTGCAGATGTGCTGTGCTACAAGTATGGAAGTCAAAGATAGCTTGCAGTGGAGATTCCAGAGAAGTTTACAACTATTGCCTCTGGGATGAAGCGGAGCAAGAGGGCATAGTGACGTAAAAGTACTGAAATTGGGAAATTTCAGTACTCCAATAGTACTCAAATAGTACTTAAGTAATGTTTATCTGCCCCAGCCTACAGAAGTCATGCATGCAGCGTGACTGCTCTCCCTCCCTGACCCTGTCTGTCTTCCTTCTACCGCCAACACGGCCCGTTATGTCCATATATAGACACTTTGGGCCAAAATGTTGGAGAAGAAATACTTTTTCTACATTTTCACCATACATGCCCAAAAGATGTACTCTACGTCAGGCTGAAAAACAAATAAATACACGGCCGTCACAAACACTGGTGATATTTTCAGATGGAATTCCAGGAAAACAGATGGCGTAACTGTGGGCGCTCTCATCATCACATTCGGTGCTACAGACACACACCAACACACAAAGCTGTGCATAGGAGAGGCTAGCACCACTAAAAAAAAGACGTGTAGGTGTGTGTGTGTTCCAATGGGTTAATGTGTGATGGCTGCTCGACAGTGCCACTTTAGGTCACACAGAGTTATTGCCATAACCAAGCGGACATGCATACACACGGACACACATGGCTGTTCATTGGAGCGGTCAGCGCAGTCGCTCAAAAACAAGGAACTTCCACAAGAAACTCATGAGGTCATAACAACAAACCTCTCAACCTTCATCATTCTTCCCCGGCAACAACCACGACGTTACCCAGTGGAGAAATCGAACAACAAACTATAACTGCTCCTAACCCGGCCCTCGGCCCCCAGCCAGAGTTCCCAACCCTCTGAGATCACTCTGCGAGTGTCTGGGCCTCTCCGGGTGAGCGAGAAATACAGCCAGCGAGAAAGTTCTCACACGTGTGTCGGGCAGCTAATTACTACCGTAAGGCTATATGGGGGAGAGGAGTGGGGGAGTCGGTCTGTGCACTGGGCTGGAAAGACTGAGCTGGGCTAAACTGGAGAGTAGATTGGATGAGCTGTGGGAGGGGTGGGGGGGGGTGGGCGGATCTAGGCATGGGGGGGGCAATGCCCCCCTAAATGCCCAGTTTGCCCCATCAAACATGCAAAACAACCCAAGATATTTCAAATTAAACTGCTTATAATTAAAATGATATGAAACACTACTACTGCTACTAACTAATTGCTATTGTGGCACCACTAAACCAACACCATTTCATAATTCAAAACAGAAAACTCTGAGTCAGTCCTTTAGCTTTACGCATGCTGCATGTTTGTTGCAACTTCAACAACAACTGATATTATTATTGATGCTTACTTGCGCAATATAACCGAAAATGGTATGGGTGTGACTTCATCGCAACCCAATTGGGAAAGGTTACATCCGCCCCTGAGAGAGAGAGAGAGAGAGAGAGAGAGAGAGAGAGAGAGAGAGAGAGAGAGAGAGAGAGAGAGAGAGAGAGATGGGGGCTGCACACCAGAACCTCGCTATCTTTATTTGGGAGAGACGTTGTTTTGGTTTGGGCAGATGTGGGAGTCTGAGACATAGCCTCATTCCCAGATGCACAGACACTCAGAGACAAGAAGGGTCACACATGCACATTCAAGCATGTGCATGCATGCTTGTGTGTGTGAGTGTGCGCACACACAGAGGATGGGGGAGAAACAGACACAGACCATTTGCTCAGGCCTCGAGCAGACAATGATGACAGATGTGTGCGACTGTGCGCGCGGTTGCATGCATGCCTGCATCATGCATGTGTTTTGCTCCGGCGTGTTCTTCTTCGCTGAAGTTTCTCCCTGCAAGTAATACTAACAAAGCCTGTTTTGTGCACGCCTGGTATAGCCCCGCCCACCTCCTCCTCCTCCTCAAGTCCTCTGCTGGATGCCTCCTCCATGCTCCAAGGCTTTGCATGAGACTGCTTGAGAACGCAACGCACCACGCCTGACATGACACACAATTGAATTACAGTTGAATGTTGAATGAATGCAACTGACTGGCATGAGGCGTGCTCTCTTTCTCTCTCTCTCTCTGCGTGGACTCGGTCATCATCTCATGATCAGATCATCTGGCTGGGTGTCAATGCACTGCCGAAGAATAATTTAAACTCACAGTGACCTTTGCGGTAACAAATGTAGCGTTTCGCAAAGGTTTTGTTCTTCCTTTTTGTTCTTCCCATTTCTGAACCCCTATAGGTTCCCATGTAAACATCTGTAAACATCTAAAGCCTACAGTAGCAGGCTTTAGATGTTTATGGAAATGTAAAGTGTGTCATAAGTCAAATGTATTATTAGTATTGATCTGTGTTACGCGACGCACACTGAGCTGAAGTCTGTGTGGAAACGGATATCTCTGGGGAAGACGAAGCATACATTGAAAGGTCGGGAACTCTTTGTCCTAGCACCTTCCATTCATTAGGCCTAATAAGAGAGGCTTAATTGTGTCTTACTTCTCATTGTGTGTTTTGTACTCTCAGCGAGAACCTAATCCAGTCAGCCAGTAGCGGAGGACAATAAACGGTAGGCCTGAATGGTAAATGGTGCATTCATACGCATAGCGCCTTAACCTCCATATGGTTACGGTTTACATTGAAAGCATTATACAGTCATTCACCCCTTCCTTCACACACACACAACAGCGGCAGCAATAATGTAGGGCACCGACCTGCAAGACGGGAGCGGGTTTTAGTGGTTAAGTGCCTTGCACAAGGACACTTACTAAGACAATCAGCCAGGAGCTTGTGGTCTAAGTCGGATCTCCTCCCAGTTCCCAAGTGGCCCGACGGGCCTCCAGAGCCACTCACTGCTTGCTTGCAGCTCCATAATATTCCTATTATATTCTCTAACTTGAAAACACACTAAAGAGATTAGGGCCAAAAGTACCCGGTGACGTACCGCTTGTATGCACCGCCAACTTACTGTAATCGAATGTTTCGGAGCTCTCTAAATGTTCCGCGGAATAACAAATGACTGGGGTGAATCCATGTGTTTTTTGCCATGACATCGGCCCAGGGAGGAGGCTGCCGTTTTCCAGGATGTGTCGGGGAAGCACCTGGCGGCGTGCTGGACCAGTGGGCCCGACCCCGGTATATCCACGACTACAGGGATTATGACAGTCTAAATCATCGTCCAAACCAGCACTCGAAAGGCCCCCGCGCTCCACCATACAGACTCTTTCTCTCATAATAAACACAGCTGACATATATACAACCAGCAGAAACATTGAGGAGGGCAATTGCAGTTATGTATAATTTACAGCCCTTCCCCAATTCACTTCCAACATTTCCCCTGGCTGGACAGAGTTGTAATGTCGTCTAGTAATTCATCCCTTCGGGGAAATTAGGTCCTATAAGCTGGAATTTACAATTGCCTATTGTAACTACAACATTTCACAAATATGCCATTCATGTTCAGTGGCCAGTATATAGTTGGGTTAGTAGCTTAATAACTAAACCTACATGACATTACTTTCATCTTAGCCTGGATAGAAAGACTTTTATCTCACCCTTGGCAGAAAGAAACATATACTATATGCAAGTGGCAAAACGTACACACACTTAAGCAGGCCCAAATGACTCTAGTTAGTAAGGAGTCATTTGGGACCACGCCTCCAGATGGCTGCTCATAGACCCCAGCTGCGGAGCTCCTATTACATGTTAACTGCTCACATTAATATTTCAACACTTATAGGGGAGCCTTGATTTGTTATGGGAATGCCCTGTGCATCCCACGGGCAATGTTGTCTAACTGAACTCCGCCTGACTGTCCAAGGCCATAACTCTGTTTATACTGTAAGTGCAACAGTGCAGGTTCAGTGAACGACTACACTTGCTATTATATGACTATTTATCTTATAGGGTAGTCTCTGCGCCAGACATCCTAATGTCTTAGTCAGCTACCACAGTCTTGATACAAATCCAGTTCTTGTCTCAGTCATCTGAATGCAATGCTGGCTGTGGGAAGGCTTGATAGAGACACCAATCAACTTGGGAGCAAAGGACATAATGTGTTGATCAATGACTTCATTTAAGAAGCAGACAAACATAAAGCACAAATATTTTCTCTGGAACATGACTGATTGAAGGATGGATATACAATAAGACTCCACAACAACTAATGGGATAATGAAGTAATGGCATAATCACTGTAATAACAGAAAGCCACAGTTTGGTATGGCCTTTCTTTGATCTGTTTGTCTGACATGACCAGAATAAAATGTTTCAAGGCATTTACAGCCTTGAAACAATAACAACGCCACGCAATATTCAATCAACACACACTTACACTGACCTTGCATGCTGACTTCACTGTAGAGCTCCACAGCGCTATTTTAACTCTAAAGCCCCGCTCACGCAAAGCTTGTAATTTACTGGCTTTTGATTGCCTGTGGGAATGGTCTCTATACAGCCTGTATATTCTATACGGTCAATTTAGCATCTTCCTAACTTGTCAGAACCTGTAATCCTCCTCCCACCTTGTAGCGTGATTGAAAAGCATCTGATGTGGGGTGCTCGGGTGGTATAGTGGTTAAAAGTACATGCTCACCGCTGTGGCTTCGAGTTAGAATGACTAAGCGTATAGCAATGTATGGAGATTGAGTGTCCAACTATGATGGAGTTATACAAGTAGCATAACTTACATCTATATCAGAATACTGTGTGCATGCGTGGGGCATGAAAGAGAAGGAGAGATATATATATTGCACATGTATATTGTTTTATCATCCCCAAATATCCTGCCAAATGTCCTGTCTCGCGTGACTGTAGTAGACACCACTTGCTCAAGTGCTGTAACCATTAAACTAATCTAAAGTGGAAACAATCCCATGGCAGCACTTAACTGTAAGGAGGGCAATATGTTAACTTTTTATCCAGCAATGTACCACTCTTCCAGTGGAAAATGTAATGTGAAAATCCACCCATAATGGTTGATGTTGCACTCTCAGGATCATGCTGTGTAGTCCACCTGCAGTGAGTGAATGTACTACAAATCGCTAAAATTCACTTGCAAGTTAAACATATGTAACGGTTAAACTAGACATAAACATGTTCTCTGAACAATGCAGTCCATTCAGTGTCTTTTGGTTGGCATCAGTGAGTCATTGGCTGATGTCACCAAGCCCTGTCTCATCCAAGTCACCAGCGATTGTGTTCGTCTTCTGGTGTAACTTTTGTTCCCTGTTCTGCTTGTTAGGTGTGCTGGGGGTGCAAATCAGCCGGTCACTAACATAAATCAGTATCAGGATGACTCACTACTGGTGTCCTGGTTCATTTCTGGATGGGTTGCCATGGCCACTGTGGAACATGTCACCCACACTGTGAGGGGTATGTTAATTTATCGATATAAGGTTGTTTGAATGAACTTACAGGACCAGAATGGAAACAAGCCTTTGTGGCTTTTGTAATATCCTTTATCAGCATTGTATAATCCTGCCACTTTACTATTTGCTGTTAATAAAGTATTATGCCTCAAAGTAACCAAACAGAGGGCTACGTTCTCTGCTTTTTCAACACATTTATGCGAAACCATCTGATCGCGTTTATTAGTAGTGTATTTACTATTAGAACAGAAGGATCACGTATAACGCCTGTGGAGAATGTTTAGATTGTTTCTGCTGAATGATTCATTAGTCTGTGAAGAATGGAGCTGTTTGGAGAACAAAGCTCCAATGCTGAGGGTGACAATGAAGGGGTGTCTCAGGGCTACATCAAAGAGGCGCATTGTGAAACTATGCCAGCTATAGAAACACATTCCCTGGTCTAGACCATCAACACACATTAGCCTGAATGTGTGATTACGACAGGATTATGGCAGCAAATTCCTAAATTACTGTGTAACCGCTGAGCGGAATTTAAGGCGATTTCCTGTAAGGCTTTTTAACTGGTTTACTGAAAAGAGGAATTAAGGAAGTGCCTCTTTGTTTCGCCATCAGTCCCTTTCCATGGTGCCATCACCCAGGTACAGTCGGAGTAGCTCTGCTCATAATGACTCAAGGAGAAGTGGACAGAGCTTTGAGGATTTTCCCCCGTTGCAACATGAAAAAAATGTCAGTGTGCTGCAGCTTCTCTGCATTCCAGATGAGCTGTATTGTGTGCAACTGATAACAGAGCCGCCTCACACTGCATTTCTCTTCTTTTCAAAGCACACAGTCCTGTTCTAAAGCTGAACATTGACTTTTCAGTCAAGCTGCACTGCAGTGACATCTATCTTGGTTAACAAATCAACTTACTACTCCAACTTTGTATCTACCATCGCGGCCATCAAGGACAGGTAAGCTCAAGTGATGGTGCGAACATGAACCCTCCCAACGATGGGATTAACAACCTATTTAAGTCATTATCTTCACCAGGTCAAACTGCTGTTTGTGCATGATAGTATTAGGTAGGAATACACTTGACTTTTTTAAAGGACTCATGGTGGCACTAAACCGGCTTGCTTCGCCTATAACTCTTGAACTGCAGGTCAGTAGCTTGCTTCATGTTTTGGCCCATTGACTCTTGAACCGTAGGTCAGACAATTTCAATTTATTTTCCCTGACTTGCCTGGCTCCCAAAGTAGATCAGGGAAGAGGCTGAGTTCTGCAAATGCCCCACATCATGAATGCAATATCCAATCAACACCAAATTTGAATCACATGTGGAAGGGTCTATATAGAGAACATCTCAAAAAAGCACCTTCACTTCTGCCTACAAATCCAGAAGGTTTAACCAAATGCCATAGAAAAAAACATTCCCTCTATGGTGGCTGCAACACAAACCCTGTAGGTCAACTGACCTAAGCAGAGTTCCAGTCCCAGGAACACAGATTGACTGGGAAACGTTGAAGCACATGGAAATACAGGTACATGGACGTTCATGGAGGTATTTTGTGGTCTCAAAGTTGAGATCCACGAGCTTCGAAAAAAGCACCATATAAATGCACCCTTACGTCACCCCAAGCATGTGGTTCTCACTGAGACTCCTTATAGTGCCACTGGCATTACAGTGTCCACTAGGTTCCTATAATACCCTATAAGGATGACTGGCCTGTAAGCTTTGGGACTGAGCAGTTGACTGAGCAACTTCGGATCTGTGTTTTGGAGAAAAATACACTTAACACCAACCTGAGGGTTACACCCAGTATGAGTGTATTCTGTGGCTACTTTTAGAAACCTTGGCAGCAAGGCCCACTCCCACTTTCACAATTATGCTTTTGTTTTGCCATTTCTGTAAAAAAAGAAAACATCGGGTTCATAACACACTTTCAATATGCATCACTCTTTGTCTAAAACACCACAGGGGAGGGGGAGGCTTGGCTGTAACTGTAAGTCTATTTTCAACGTGACCATATCATTTCTAAATGTCAGCACAAGCCCAGAACTATGGGGATGGATCGGTCTGGTGTGTTTGGCCGTTTCATTCATTTGTTGTTTAAGTCACAGCAGAGCAGTCTACGACTACATCATCACTTTTTATCATATCACACTGTTCTCGGTGGAACGGTGATGAGGTGAGAAGTGAAGGCGGCTTGTGTACTGTGGCTGGGAGTGTTGGCATCGGTCCCATCTCCTTTGGATACAAGACAACAAATGAGCACAATACTTAATGCTTTCATTGCTTGCAGACAACAAGCCATTTCCTGATCTCAAGACTCAAGTCACTCACATCCCATCCAATAAAAAATAGCCCATTAACTACTTAAACCCTTTGGGTCAATCGGACGCAAGGGGGCTCGGCACTTGGACTTGCTTTTACACCAAACATCTTCGCCCCCAAAAAAATAGATATAGATCTACAAGTTCACAAAGTCCTATGAGCTTGTAGATCTGCCATTTTTGACCGATGATGCTATGGTACCCCACCCAGGATATTACTGGTGGTGTTCCAAGGTAAAGCTGGGTAAAGCCAATTCAAACACAATCTGTGATTAAATAGAAAACTTCTGGTTTTCTTAACAGTCAGGGCAGCATGCACAGCTTTGAGGGGAGGGGTGGGGGTGGCTGTGCGTGTCCTGAGTGGAGCCTGCCTCCTCAGTCTCTGCCCTGCCCCAGAGCATTCATGCGCACACAGAGACAAACAGGGGACCTGAGAATTCCACTGGAATGCTTGTGGAATGAGGAAGTTTGGGAGACTTCAGACACACTCAGTCAGTCAGTCAGTCGAGGAATGGAATGGGGGCGATCATGGGTGTTAATCTTATAAGGATCCCGTGGGGGAAACTGTTTATTAATAAACGAGCCATGAAACTTTACAAAAATCTAATTTGGAGATAGACTTTTTCCCCCCTCTGCGAGTCGAGGCCAGAAACGATAGTTTATTTCGGAATTGTTGTTTTTCAGTTGTTTTGCGCTCCTCTACATCAAGAATTCACTATTAAAGGGGAATTCCACCCATTTTCAAGATGGTTTCTGAGAGCGTATAAATGGAACCAAATGGACCATAACGGGTCCATTTGGTTCCATTTGTGCACTCCCAGAAAAAGGGCTCTGATAGAAAAATCATTAACATGGTGAAACACGACATGATGCTGTTCAACATGTTTTTTTCAGATCTCCATTTCTATAAACAGAGCGGGGGAACTTTTTTAATCATGTCCACCCAACACCTCTAAGGTACATCAATGACATAGGAAAATGTTGAAAATGGGTGGAATTCCCCTTTAAGCATTTTTCCCCAGACCAAGGCAATGTGTGCTGCTGGCTTGGGTTATGATCATCATCATCACACCTTACCTCCAGAACCTGAACATAGCTTGAGGGAAACCATCCTCTGGTCCCATCCTTCTCTCCTTCCCACCAGCCGCCTGGCAACGACTGCACGACCTTAATGATCTCTCCGGCTTCGAAGCTCAGCCCCTGCTGATGCTGGTCGGCGCTGAACGAGTACAAACTTTTGCAGTAAGATCCAGACATCGCGAACGACGCAAAAACACGCGTCCTCCGCGATACGGTTGCGCACTACTGTAGGATCGGGGATTGACAAACACCCAGTGAATTATGAACCAAAAAACAAAACTTGGCTTTCTCAATGCCGCACTTTCTTGCGGGGTCCGCTCAACTCGTCAGTGGATAGAACAACATGCTGCTGCGGATTCCTCCTGGTGACCAAACGAAACGATTTGGTGCGCTAAAGTAACAGGTTATTCCCAGAAAGCTGTCAAAGCGTGGCTCCGCTCCTTTCGCCTGCGTGAGTGCGTGAGTGTGAACTGAGCTCTGCTGCCGCGCCTCAGCAGCGAGTCCACTCACTGACTGTGACTCAGTCAAGTCAAATCTCCTCCTCCTCCCATCCAGTACAACACAAACACTCAGTCTTGTCCGGACTACGGGACTAGCGGGCCGGATCTAGACATGGGGGGGGGCATAGCCCCCCTGACTGCCCCACGAAACATGATGGCATGCAAACAAACCAAATTTCAAAGATATGATATGTCCGAAATCCGGAAATGATACATCCGGGCCTGGACTAGCATGTTATTATCCAGTGGTTCCCAAAGTGTGGTCCAGGGAATTCCAGGGTTCCCATTCCAAATAATCCCCCACGCCACTTAACGCTAAACAAAGTTCCCCACTCAACAAGAGATGAACTCCTTATATGATCAGCAAACTCTATACGATTATCCAAAAAAAGAAGAATACAAAAATAATATTTGAATTAAGTGACATCAGTGAGTATACCGGTATATACTTAACTTGACTCTGCCAGATTGTGGCAAAATTGAGTTCACAAGTTCCCTCCTGTCTCTGCATCTGGTCTCAAGCAGAAACAATGAACCTGAAGCAGCGGAATGAAAATATGATACCGGTATCTCCATAATAATGTAGTTTTGTTCAGAGTGCATCATCTCTGCCTGAGAGACCCCATGGGAAGCAGGAGGAGGAACTCACTGCTGCCCCAGTCTGGCAGGTTAGCCGTAAATATGAAATTGTGCCTTTCCTGTCATTCATTGTAACAATTAGTAGTTGAGTAGGGTTGCACAACAATATAACGGTCATTGTGCTCCATCTCAAGGTGCTGCTGGCAAGGCGTGGATGATACACATCAGGGTGGGGAGATGTCCTCTGGTTACTTCTCTAAACACCATGTGCAAGTTATTGGCATTCAAATTGAGCTTACAATACTACTTGTTAATATTTTCTGTCTATTGAACATTGTAGCAGTGGTTTCCAAACTCGTTTTCATGGCCTGTGGACCCCATTTGAAAAGCCATGATGGGAGAGATTTATTACAGTTCTAGAAGTGATTCTCAACCATTTTTATTTCAGGGATATATTGTTGAAAGAACTCCGAAAGGAGTTATTTGACTTGTGTCAACTGCTGTTGTCTGTGCCATGAATTCTGCATGACTTCATGGCACAGACAAGGACACATGAAGACTGTGCCCTTGACACAGTCAAGTACCCCCAAAGTTGTTGTTTCTGTTGTTGGTTTTGAAAACCTTATTCATTATCAGTTTAGTTGGCTGTCAATTTATCACAATATTGTGCCAATTATAATATGCAGTGGAAAAACATGTCAGTTGAAATCTCTCATGGGTTCGCTGCATGGCTTTTCAAATAGGTTCTGCAGGCTAATAAATGTCAATTTACAGTTCCTTGACATGAAAGAACTTTGGGAACCACTGCAACAATTCATGTTCAAAATATTAGTATTGTACTATTGTAAGATCAATTTGGATGCTGGTGACTTGCACATCGTTTAAAGTAGTAACCAGAGAACATCTTCCCACCCCGAGCGCCACCATGTGCGGCAGCACCTTGAGATGGGGCAAGATGACAGTTAACATTGTTGTGAAACCCAGCTCAACTTCTAATTAATATAATAATTCAACCACTGATGGGAAAAGTACTCAGAAATTACTTCATTACAAATAAGTACACAGAATTGAAAATGTACTTGACTGCAAATGCAAATGTATCCTCGTATTGCAGAATATCCCATTTCACCTTCAAGTTCAAAATGCGTACATAATGTTGAAAATAGACAAGCTTTAGACAGATATCAGAGGATGCTCTAACGATCTAGCTTGTAATTACAACACTTTATTTTCTTCCAGATTTTTCCCCAAATCATGCAAATTGTTACAGTCATGTACTTAGTACAATACTTACATTTATCTTCTTCAGAGAGCCAGAGTTCCTGTCTATGCTGGTCATCAAAGGACAGAGGTTGATAAACTGCATAACAAGTGAAATGCGGCATTATTAGTACCATAACAAAACATAAAATGCTTAATGTATATTTATTAAGTAGTGGGGGTTGAAAAAAAATCACATTGTAAGCTTGAACAGTAGTTATATACAGTAGGTACATCAATTATTAACCTACACCCCTAGCCTACTCACATTTATAAACATTGACTTTTGGAAATCCAATGCTAAAGCCTGCTTCAAACACCTACTGCCCACATACTGCTGGCTTTAGCTAGCATCTATATTTAATTGATATTTATGCATTTTAATGTATTATGTATTCCTTCTCAATTCACCACACATATTTTAGCTGTGTGTACCACTAACAGTATGCTAGAGCATACAGTCCTAAAAAATAATACATTTCTGGATAAAGGACATGTACTTTAGCAAACTTACATGATATCTATAAGATCACAGATACCCTTGTCTGCATTTTCTTCATGGAAGTTGTTCTGTGAGTTGTGGTTGTTGTCTGTGCAGGTCTTCTGTGCTGTGAGTGTCTGTGTGCATGTAGGAGGGCGGGGCAAATTCTTAATTTACAGCAATGATGCATTTTTGCAGGTTACATTCAGCTTACAACATGTTACAGTAGCAATGTAAAACATTGCTGGCTAGTCAAGACTACCCAGAATTCAATACAAACTAAAGAACATTGCTCTCAAGAAATGTAGCACTGTTCTGTAGAGAAATACAGTACTGTAGTTGAAAAAGGGCTAAGAGTGCACTTCATTAATAGCGTTACAGACTTGGATGGTTCAATCTGAAGCCCTACACATGCAGGCTGCGTATGGTACATGTCAAAGAGCCTGAGCCTCCTCCATTATTTTCAATGGACTTCCTACACTGGCGTCGCCAGAGATGTCCACGCATTGCACGGCACTCAAATGCGCCAATTTTCTATTTCCTGATGTTGCTGTGGTGAAAGTGTTGTTTTTTTACTACAACTGTACAAAGTTGGCAGCCGCACAGCAAAGTGCCGCATCCTGTTGGTGTTGGCAGGTGGCACTTGACACTCGTCAATACTGTGCCGCTATGCTATGCATCCTGTATGTTTAGGGCTTAAGGCAGTTTGAGCAAGTATACAGAATTCATGGCACAGGCATCAGTGTTTGACACAAGTCAAATAACTCCTTTTGTGTAAATCGAGGAAAATACCGGTAATAATTAATTAAAATTATAGAAAGCCCAGTCAAAGATGTCACTGCAAGGCGGGTCTCTGAAATGTCCGCGGCCACCTCCTATGGTTGAGTGGGGAACAACATAGAACCTTTTTGGTTGAGTGCAGAGGCATAGTGGCAAACATGGATCCTTTCTTTGAGTGGAGAACAGCAGTAGAACCTTTTTTTGGTTGAGTGGGGAACATCAAATCTCATTGGAGGGCAGGGGGAGTGGGGAACATAGAACCTCTCTTTGGTTGAGTCGGGAACATAGAACATAGTAGTGAGTGGGGAATATAGAACCTGGGGAAGATAGGCATGACCCTGACTGAAGGCACTCAAGACGGACAGAAGGACACACGGATAGACGGGCTGTGTAAAGCTAATATCTGGCACAGTTAACCCAGTCAGTGCCAAATTTTGCACTTTCTGCAAGACATATTTCTGCAGATTACCTTTATACCTTTTATCTATACATCACACAATTCATTATACACCAAACACAGATCTGCGCCATTTCCAATCTTCCATCCTGATTGGCTCTAATTGGCTTCCAAAGGTCTCCGTCTGTGTATGTGTACTACTGTCCGACTGTGTACAGCTAATCTCCAGCACTGTTAACAACGTTGATGGCAAACTTTTCATACACACTCCCACAACACCAGAGGGAGTTCAACAAACCATGTGGACTCCAGATGTGACAAATTCAATTCATTTCGCTCCTATGCCACCAAAATGTGTAACGCCCTACCAACAGTCACTAAGACGTGCAAATCCCTTGACTCCTTCAAAACCATTCTCAAAGGGCACCTACGGAAGGCTGCTTGTTTTAAACTGTACTGTAAAAATGGACACGCTGCTAAGATTTCATTAATATTTTTTTCTATTTTATTTTTGGCAGGAGATTTTGACAGGAGATTTGTGAAGCATACATTTTGTATGTTTGAATCAACACATTTACATTTATGTTTGAGATATTTTTATTTTGCATTATTTAATATTTCCTTAGCTCTGGCCCCAACGCCATAATGCCCTTTGCACCAGAAGGCAAAGGCAGCAAAGGGCATTAGGGCTATGGGCCAGCAGAGCTATTATTTCCTACTATTGGCTACTCCAGATTCAGGTCAAGCATGCATTACATTCGATTAAAGTATCAGTGTATCAGTCAAGTATCAGTGGGCACACAAACTCATATTTTATGAGTCATCTTCATATACTGTATTGTTGCTGTCTTCTGCTCTTCTCATTCTTGTTTCTGTTGGGGGAAAAAGATCAGACAACATGTTCAATTTCACTGCACAAGGAATTACTACCCTTATGTTTAACACTCACCCTCAGCATAGCGCACACACACACACACACGCACACGCACACGCACACGCACACGCACACACACACAAACAAATATGCAAGCAATTAGTATTTTTAATGAATACATGTATTAATGATACATTATTTTGCCCAAGCCTTATGGTAAAGCATGATAATACAAACATATATTTACCATGGCCGTGGCTGTAGTCTCCCTGCTCAAAATGTAGATCCTGGTTAGGCAGGCAAAATGTGGCTCAAATGCAGATTCAGTATTGGGTTAGGATATGAAAAAGGTTGAAACCCACTGAATTAAATAGGTTTCGTTCGCCCCACTGTATTGCTGCAAGAATTGGCCAAAAATGACATCTGAACATTGTGTTTAAAACACCATGTGGGTTCGAACAAATATCGAATTATTAGTATATCGAATGTATATAATTTTACAGCCTAATTTGCTGTAAAACATACTCTTTGTTCCTCTATATTTGCTCCAGTCCTGTATTGTCCATGCGTTATCTTGAGTCTTGCATGATCAAATTAATGATTCATAATTACCTTAATAGCCCATTTTTGTATAATGGTTTAGCTTATTTTAATATTCAAATATTCTTTCGAATATGGAATATTCGTTTGCAGCCCTACCCCACTGTTATCTCCATGCCTACATGTTGTATGGAATGGAGCCTAAGATACACTAGCATCAAATTTGCGTGGTTGAGAAACACCATGTTAAAAGAACCAGTGCAGTAATGACAATTTTTTATGTACCAGGATAGCTTCAATGAGTTGGATTAATGGATTAGTTTAGTCCTATAAAAAGCTAAGAAACATTGAGGATTTTGTAGGTGTTCACCGTCACATGTCTCTGCTCTTGGCTCTCATCTTGTTGACCTGGGACTCAGCCATGTCTGCCCTCTCCTCGGCCTCCTCCAGGTCATGCTGCACCTTCCGTAACTTAGCCAAGTGGTTATTGACTTGTTCCTCCTGCAGGAAAAGTAAAACAATTAAAAATATTCAACATTCAACACTTTGTTTGATAAAAATGACAATGTTTGATAAAAATGAACATCTACAAGCTCCAAGGACAATTTAGACATAGTATAACTTTAAACACTTTTTAATTACTAAAGTTGTATTTATTCATTTACTATATGCACTATTTATGTATATATTTATACAGTATGGACTGCACATTTTTAAAAGTTATTATAGGCAACTTTTTAGCCAAAATATATACAGCATAGCTATACCCCCCCCCCTCTCTATGTTGCTTATACTATGTAGCTGCAGCTGTTTCCCTGTAGCTTTGTCAGTTGGACCAGAAGGTTTGTTGCTGTCAGCAAATCCTAGATTCAATTGCCTATATTACCTTTAAACATGTGTGATCATGCAGTCTGGCAATTGTTGTGTGATGTGTGATGGTAATAATAACAATAATAATAATAATGTTCCTACAGCTTCCTCTGCCTGGTGTTTGTAGGCCTTCACTTTCAGCTGCAGCTTGTCCACCAGATCCTGAAGCCTCAGGACGTTCTTCTTGTCCTCCTCTGCCTGCAACAAAATGAAGGGTGAAGAGACTGTTCGGTGGTGCTGTGCCATAAAATGACAAGTGAAGACTCACTTCTCATTTTACAGAAAATACAGTTAAGTCCAGGAAGATAATGGTGGCCTAAAATCAGCATTAAAATCATCATTCGATTTGACAAGTCGTTACTTGTTGATATATTTCTATTGACTCTCTTGGGCGGGTAAAGCTATAGTCCCTTCATGGAGCCCAAATGTTTTAGTCTGTAACCCAAAACGGAAAATATATTTGGTGAGGGTGCAGATCTACAAACTGCCATATCGTGAGTTTGTCGATCATCCATTTTCACTACTTCATAAATATGTTCCAAGTTCTAATTCATGCAATTTCATAGATTTGGATGTTATTTCTTTTTGAAATATCTGGGGGACCTTTTAATTCATGACATTTTTTAAATCAAAACATTTTCAAAAACATTCCCAAAAAAGCCAATGTATTAAAAAAAATAATAGTAACAATGTGTCCGTGACACACAAATGCTGATTCCATGACCATTTAACGCCAAAAGAGGATGAAAATAATAAATTAATAATAATAATAATAATAATAATAATAATAATAATAATAAAATCTCAGAGACACAATTAAAGTTTCATCATTCAGCAGTTACCTGGAACGTTATCTCTTTGACTCTCCTCTCATACTTTCTGACTCCCTTTATGGCTTCAGCTCCTCTCTTTTGCTCAGCATCCAGCTCCCCTTCCAGTTCACGCACCTACAAGTATAGTGGAAATGGAACAGAGGCACTAGTTTGGTTATAGTTAGTTTGGTTTCGGTTATAGTCTACAAGACCTTTAGTCTAGTTTCTGCTGACAAAATATTATAAGAGCTTAATCAATTAAATATAGAACTGATTTTGTCAAGACAATGTTTTTGGTGCAGCCTTGATGGCATCATTATGCCCGATTTATACTGTGTGCTGAAAATAGCCGATCTAGTCTTAGTATGTTTTATTTAATGAAGTTGACACTGATTGAAGCTCCATCTGTCTGATGTTCATGGCACAAACAACACTCTTTCATTATTGAACATCTATAGAGAATTACCCTGCTCTCCAGCTTTTGGATTTGCTTCTTGCCGCCCTTCAAGGCCAGGTTCTCAGCCTCATCCAGACGATGTTGCAGGTCTTTAACCGACACCTCCATGTTCTTCTTCATCCTCTCCAGGTGACCACTGCTGTCCTGCTCTTTCTTCAGTTCTTCAGCCATCATGGCCGCCTGCATTTTATTGCAAGTCAAGTCCCTGTGGATTATGTATTTGGCCAACGGCACCCCAGTGTCACAAAGTGTCAAGTTGTGAGGATTATATTCATCAATGTACTGTACATGGTATACAACATAAATCATTACCAGCTGCCTGTAAAGCGAGTGGTTAGTGATTATTACCTATGAGAACATCACGCCAGATCGACATGCTAAGTAGAAGTTCTTCTTGCTGAACAACGATGCCACAGGCTGACCTCACAGGCTGATACTACTATAGGCTGATTGCCTGCCTGGCTGTCTGTCATATACATGATGACAGACAGCCAGACAGACATATATGTGATATATGACAGACAGCCAGACAATACTATTACACTGTCTAATGCCATTGTTGGTTCCTGCCTAAACTACTGCACTGAAATTGACACAGAGGCAGTTATATAGAGCACCACAGTCACGCCCTTTCATGATGCTTTATGATGTTTTAAAGACAATTACGCCACAGACAAAGCCAACCTGGGTCGAGACAAACCACGGCATAATCATCTTTATGAAAGGGGTGGGATGATAATGACGTAGCTGGTGATGAATTGATTCAAACATTTCAGACTTATTTTTCCTTTATGCTTCGTCTTCTTTTTACCCAATGTATGGCTATTTCCCTTGAATGTTTGCCTATTAAGACAGGCCCAGAATACGATTGTTATGGTTGATATGATCAAGTTTGTCGTGGCCCTACTACTTTATACATATTATGGCTCCTACTGAATTAAATATGGGTTTTGGATACTAGCACAATAAGAAATAATGCAATAGTGTGTGTGTGTGTGTGTGTGTGTGTGTGTGTGTGTGTGTGTGTGTGTGTGTGTGTGTGTGTGTGTGTGTGTACGCGCTCCCCCATCTAAACACACAGAGTGTCACTAACATCAGTGATAGCCTTCTTGGCTTTGTCCTCTGCGTTCCTCGCCTCCTGAACAGCATCCTCCACCTCAGACTGAAGATGAGTGACATCAGCTTCCAGCTTCTTCTTGGTATTCATCAGGTTGGTATTCTGTAAGACAGTTACATATTCTACAATACCCACGAGAGAGCACCTTTGTTGCCTGAAAACTTGTCACCTTTCAGCAAGATTCTCCACTTTGAATCACAAATAGCTCACCTACGTGATTTGTATAAATCCACTGAAACATTCTTTCTTCTTGTTGTTTTTGGGTGTGGCTGGAGGGCAAGTCTACTGAAAAAATCTAAAAGGAGTGATGCATGCCAACTACAGGTGAAGAGTGACACCTGCCTATTCAAAGTGAAACAGTGATGCCTGCCTACTCAAAGTGAAAAATTGATGCCTGGGGTTCTGGGGTGTGTCATTTTTACATCATAGACTTTCTTCCTGTGTCGGCTCTAAAGAGAAACAGAAAACTCAAATTTGAGTTGATTGTCAACAAATGCAGACCCTAGCAGCAACGTCATGTTTTCTTAATGACAGGGGGTGCTTGGGGGGCGGGGTTATGGAGAAGGGGAGGGGAGGGGGGGGGGGGGCGGTACCTGGTATCGATATAATGATAGCATTATTAGCATTTGATTAGGCTCCCCCAACCATAATACCTCCTCATACGTTTAAATGTGTCTCTCTCACACCAAAGGTGTTAGTAGGTGAGACTAGGGATGGGCAGAGGTGTGAATAGGTGACTGAGGCACTCTGGCCAAGGGAAAATCCCCCCCAAAACTGGAGGGGGGCACCCCCAGCACCCCCGGAGTCGATGCCGTTGGCCCCTAGCTTAGACTTGCAGACTTAGTGGAAAATTATACAACACTATAGTGAGGCAAGCGGAAGCAGATCGACAGTAGAAACCCCTGCCTTTCTGCATCCAATGTATTGTATTTGTCCATGCTTACTAGTAAAGGGTAAACATATTGTGGAATTTTAACTCATCTGTTTGAGCGCATTTTTGTTGTTTATTGACAATGATTACATGTACAGAAAAAATATACACCACCATCACCATCAAATGGATAAATGGTGGAAAGCCAATGGCTAATTTTCTGTCACGAGAAAAGAATAAAATAGAATAAATATAAATACAGTACATATACCGGTATTACCGTTTATCGCGATGTTGGAAATCAATACCGAGTAATATCGTTGGGTCTATAAAAAATATCAAATACCGAATATCTTCAAATACCGACATTATACTGTATTCTATTCAAATATGAGCAATGAGACTTTTTAATACACACATGCATAAAACAGCGCTTATTTGGGCTAGGCTTTTTGGAAACTGTATTTCCAACTCCAGTTTTTCCCTATTTATGCAGCTTGAACAGCAGAGCGCTCAGTTTCCGAGCCCTCAATGTCGCAATTCTGAAAAATTGGTGACTGGTGGGACGTGTCCGACTGATTGCACACCATTGCCATCTAGTGGTCAATACCGGTAATATCAGATATCGAGCTAATTAACAAGTTATCAATACCGATATACAAAAAATCAATACCGCCTAAGACTAGTGTAAGCTAGATCCAACTGCTCAGGCATAACTGCGGGGAGGACTTAAAAGTGGTGGCAGATCTGGTCATCTTAATCTTTTCGGGCAAATCATTCTATCTTATAGCTGCAGAGTATAGAAAATATTTTTCCCCACACAGTTCCTAAAATGTACAAGTGCAAGGTCTGTAGTACTTTGTCTTGTGAAATGATTATGAACGTGAGAAAAGTAGTCACATAGGAGGGGGTTGCTTTGTATCCTATGGTTCATGATCAGTTGTATTAGTTAGCTATTTTGTCCACCCTAAGCCATTTGAGATCAAAATGAGCAGGGAGTAAATGTGTTCTGGGATAGAGCTTTAGTATAACTAACTAGCTTGTTTTGTGAGGTTTGAAGCTTATGCCGTTCAAGTTGAACATGTACCTCATTTTATCGTCATTGTAAGATCTAGATCCATTACTTTACTCATTACTTTACTTATTACTGGAATCAAAGAGTAATATATTACGTTATTACTTTCCCAAGTTCTCAACACCGCCTTTGAAAAAATAGAGATGTACAACATAATTTGTTTAGTGAGCTCTTTTTAGAAGTGAATCCAATTTATTGGAATAATAAGTCTCCAATCCCACAAACTGCACCTGAAAACAAAGCCAACAAAATCTGTCTCTTTGACTTTTTAAACTTTTTCACAATTGTTTTCAAAGACAGTTGAGGTCTTGTATTTTAAAATAAAATACAAAATAAAGCAGCAAGCGATTTGTAGTGTACATAACTGTGCGCAGGATGCAGTGTGTGGACTGGATCTACAATCTACTGCACATCTCTGTTGTTATAGTACCTGTCGATAGCTTGTAAATCTGTTCTATTTTTGCATGCAACAACAAGCTCATTTTAAACAAGTAACTTGGCGTTACTTGCAAAGTAATGCATTACTTATTACCCACTTTTGCAGAGTAATCTCGTTACTTTACTTTTTGGAGCAAAAGTAATAATATTACAGTAATATGTAATGTAATCTAAAATTAGTTACTGCCCAACACTGCTCACCTGGGAGTTCAGCAGTCCCACCCTCTGGCTGGCATCAGTCAGTTCCTGTTCGGCTGCTTTGCGGGTCCTTTCCGACTGTTCCAGAGCCGCCCTCAGCTCCTCCACCTCCGCCTGCATCAGGGCGCCGCGGCGCTCCAACATGGCTGCCTGCTCTTTGAGCTCCTCCTGGCTGCGCAGTGCCTCGTCCAAATGCAGCTGCGCATCCTGAAGAGCAGTCCCCCAAACACCAAAGATGTTATTAGCCGGCAAGTTATGCAAATAGATTACATTGCCACAGATCACCAATCATGTGAGAAATCCATTTGGGTCCCTTCACCTTCAGCTGCGTCTGGACGTTCCTCAGGTGCTTCTGGGCCTCGGAGGCCTGCCGGTTGGCGTGGCTCAGCTGAACCTCCATCTCGTTGATGTCGGCCTCCATCTTGCGCCTGACCCGGACGGCGTCGTTTCGGCCACGGATCTCTGCTTCCAGGGTGCTCTGCAGGGCTTCCAGGGCGCGCTGGCTGCCGCGCTTCAGCTGATCCAGTTCCTCCTCCTTCTCTGCCAGCTTTCTCTCCACCTCGCCCTTGACCTGGGCCAGCTCCAGCTGTGCGCGCAGGGTCTTGGATTCCTCGTGCTCCAGAGAGGCCTGAGACCGAGGAGAGAATACACCCGGAAATATACTGTAGGTGTTCCGTGTTCGCTGGGCCAATACATACTGCAGTTAGTCTTGGGCGATATTGATTTTTCAATATCGATATTGATAACGTGATTAAAACCGGTATTATCGATATTACCGAGTCTAGCGGCCAAACCACCGACTGCTGTCCACGCGGGCTCGTGATCTTCTCTGTCCGTCCCCCCTGTCAATCACGACGAGCAGCGCAATCACGACGATAACCATTTCCCCCATTATATGTTAAATTAAACCCTTGTGCATCCACCCTGTGGATATCAAACATCTACATCAAAGGACAACACCACAGCAGACGATCACAGCACACCATGCACAGACAGAGTAGCCAATTGTATTTAAAAATCAACTGAAATATAACTTGCTGTGCCACCGCACCGCAGCAGGAACAAGAGAGACGAGCAGACGGCTGCGCACGCATGCACACACACACACACACACACACACACACACACACACACACACACACACACACACACACACACACACACACACACACACACACACACACACACACACACACACACACACACACACACACACACACCAGTAGTCCAGGGACCACCAGTGGTCCCTGAGAGCATGAGGTCCATTTGGTTTCATTTTGTGATCTCAAGAGTTACAGATCCATAAGGGTCCGTTTGGTTACAAAGGATCCATCATTTAGCTGGATCTAACTAGCGATCCTCAAACAATCAGTGCCGCCATTACAAAAAAAAAAAACAGCAACCAAGGCTTTTTTTTTAACCTTACCTTGTCTCCAAATAACAGGTCAACCACCAAAGATCAGGAAAAAGATCGCTATTAGATCCAAAAGTCAATAAATCCAAGCTCCTTCAGTGTACAGATCCATAAGGCTCCTCTGCCCCTCTACTACACTCTCTCGTCTCTGTGTGTTGTGTGGTTGCTATGGAAACCCGTAGCTGACACACGTGGCAGGGAGAGCCACGTGGGTGAGGGTGAGAACCCCGTAGACTCAACTACATGCAACACATGCTCTCTCTCTCTCTCTCTCTCTCTCTCTCTCTCTCTCTCTCTCTCTCTCTCGCTCAAGCAGTGTTGCCAACTGCCAAAATCCGAAATGCACTAGTGACAATTCTTAAGTGAGAGCTGAGCGCGTTTTCAAATGGGTCGGACTCGAGCGCGCTCTGGAGCGAGAATTATCCTCCGCTCCAGCCCGCTCCAAGCCGTTCAGTCCAAACAACGGCACACGTGTTCAGTAGCATTAACCGGGGAGTCACTAATTGCAGCTGGCTATGTGCAGAAGATAAAAGGTGGCATTTTCAGTCCATATTATTTCATTAAACGGTATATAATTATACACATCATATACACCCAACGAAACCACTCAATGGACACAGCAAATACCAGTTTGAATTATCAAAATCCGTTCAGAATTGAAGATGCATAGAAGGAATCAAATCTCAACTCTTTGCGATGCGACATGAGCGGGCGGCGCTGTGTGGTTGTTTTTCTTTTTTTGGACGATATTGTTTGGAGGGGACGGTAAAATACGATATTCGGTATTCGGTATTTTTTGTAAATCCTGCGATATTACTCGGTATTGATTTTCAATATCGCGGTAAACGGTAATACCGGTATATTGCCCAAGACTAACTGCAGTCGACTTTGTACACTAGTTTTCTAGTGCAATTTACCCAGAATACATGCATAACAACCATGTACAATGCAAATGTCCCATGATGCAAAGCACCATTTGTTGGCGGTAAATGTGGGGGAGAGACAGATGCTACATACTGACAGTATTGGGGGATATTATGGCATACTGTAGCATACTGCATTGGTTTCGGACATTATTTATCATTTGTCACATCAGCTATGCCAGTCTAATCAACAATCCGACATGGGGATAAGGGATAGACACTATACCAGGTAAATAAAATGTTGGTCTGCTATACAGTAAACCCAAATACAAATACAAGATAGATAGCTAGATAGCAATAGATCACAACACTAGTATCTGTATTCTGTATCGGCGGACACCCATGCAGAGTCTATAGACTGAACACCTCAGCTTCCTCGAGAGCACTCTGAATCTCGGCTTTCTCGCTCTCCACCGTCTTCTTGGCCTTCTCCACCTCATGGATGCTCCTTCCAGTTTCACCAATCTGATCGCTGAGGTCAGTGATCTCCTCTGTACAGGAAATGAGAAACGGTGATATGAGTCTGCATATGACCGTTTCTCATTAGGAAATGACTATATTAACACGATATTTGATATGTTACCCTGCAATATCTTGTTCTCTCGCTTGAGCGTTTCTAGGTGGTCCAGAGCTTCCTCATACGAGTTCTTGATTTTGAAGAGCTCGGTGCTCAGAGAACGACACTCTTTCTGTGAGCCCTCCAGCTCAGCCTGGCTCTCCTCATATTTTAGTCTCCACTCAGACAGAATCTAGAACACAGAATGTGCAGATAGATTTTATGCCTGCGGTGAAAATGCAATGAATGAAAATACGAGCCTCAAACAGGCTTTTGATTGAATATGTTGTCCAACACATCTGAAAGGTTTTCTAGGTACTGTACCTTGTCAAAGTTCCTCTGCCTCTTATCCAGGTTAGCAGCACAAGCATTAGATTTCTCCACATCCAGCATCAGGTCCTCCACTTCTCCCTGGAGTCTCTGTTTGCTCTTCTCCAGAGATGCACACTTAGAGTTCACGCCCTCGATCATCTCCTCTGCATCCTGAAGACGCTGCACCAGCTTCTTTCTATGAACAACACGATGAGAACAAAATGTTGGAGAAAGACATGTCTCTGATGTCTGATGTCAAGGACACTGGGCTCACTTACGTCATTGACAACATGTCTTAGACGACCAGTGCACCGACACGTTACAGCTAAGGGAATTGCAGTGCAGGAAGGGCTCACTGCTAAGATCATTCTAAAATATATTTAAACCCACATATTACACACATAAAGACCCCCAGGAAAGTGGTCTAAATGTGATTAACAGGAGTTAAAGTTGTCTTTCACTCCTGTGGTACATCAAACTGAACCAACTCTGCAAGCTACGCATCGTTAAGGAATAGAATTGCAACTGCAGGTTGCTACTTAGTACGTATTCCGGGAGGAAACTCATCACGCCTGTGATGCTATGCTGTAACCCTATGCTGTAATGCTCTGTACACTTACCACACTACAATGCGTGCAGGCACGCATGGACACACACTTTTAATCACTTTTAATAACAATAATAATTACTTGGCCTCCTCCAGCTCCTCGGTGCGCTGGATAGCATCGGTCTCATACTTGGTCCTCCACTGGGCCACCTCTCCGTTGGCCTTGGACATGGCTCTCTGGAGCTCTGCCTTGGCCTCCTGCTCCTCCTCCAGCTGCTCCCGCAGGAGCTCACAGTCGTGGCGAGCCGACTGGACCGCATGGGCCAGGGAGGTCTTGGCCTGTACCAGAGACATTTAAAAACAGTAGAAAATTATATTACATCAGTACATGGGCAACTGGCGGCCCCAACCATCAGTCAATGAGGCCAAACATTGATATATTTATATATTAATGATTTCAGCAAGCTACTAGTATGAAAACGTTTTTTTTTTTTTTTATCTCCAACGTATAGCTATGTTAACGTTATAAACTAATTACAAATATGTCCAGGAGCGAATGTATCTAAATATATACATTGTCTCTCCATTGTCAAAGTTGCCCATCCCTGAACTCTATGATGAAAATTGTTCGTCAACTACGTTTGGCCAAAACTAAATGAACTAAGCTATGATGATGAAAACTAACACAAAATATATTGTGCCAACAAATAAAAAAAACAGAGGCCATTGGGCCACTCGGGCACAGGCCCATTCAATTGAGATCTTGCCCAGTCTTACTTCTGAAAGAAAACAACCACAAAAGATACTTTGGCAGCCCTGGGCATGCAAATTTCTGTTTAAGCCAAACACAGCAAGCCACCTTTGTTTTCAAAAGGCCCCCTGTTAGCAAGCCGGCTTCACTTATCGGCCGGTATTGATGGACATTTAAATCTTATATTATAAACTTGACTTAACTAAAACTATTCAGATGACTAAACATGACTTACACTAAAAAACCTTTATTTAGTAAAGGTGACTGACTTGACAAAATCAACATGCTCCATATTCCGCTGAGTAGGAAGTATGCCACTATGGTCAATTCACAGTGTTGTGTATTTTATGAGATGGACCTGCAGCAGTGGAGAGAAAACACATCCGTGTACCTTGACTTCCTCTTCAACAAGTCTCTTCAGGTCCTCAGCCTGCTGAGCCAAACCTTGTTTACTTCTCGTTAGCTGAGACACGAGGGATTCCTTCTCCTCCAGCTGCCGAGAAAGTTCACCTGCAAACAACCATAATCGATGATTATGACTCAAACACAGGATTATCCAATATTTGGCTGTTGTTAATTCATTACCATTTTCAGTTTGGAGTTTCGCCTTCTGCACAGTGAAATCAGTGAAGTGGCGAATGCTTTCATCGCTTTTCGCCTTCAGCTCACTTAACTGGTCCTCCAAGCTTCTGCACATCTTCTCAAGGTTGGCCTGACAACCAAACATTGATTTGGAAACTTAAATTCATATTTACGCACTGGTAAGAATGAAACCCACACTTGGCCATTCATTTGGACTAAAAAGTAAAACTTCTAAAGGCATGTCACAATTATTAGATAATTGTCTAATTGCAATCATTTCAAATAATTGCAACAATTTTGTCCTAATCGCCCTAATCATTTCCACGTTGAAAATTTTTCATGCATTGTAATATATAGCTTGTAGAACAGCTATTTCTGCTGTTTTGGTTAAATATATTGTAAATGATAAATGATTCAATGCCAAAAAAAAAACAATTAAACCTTTAATCACAATAATTTGTATGACAATCATCACCTCAAATGTTGTAATAGCAGTGGCCCAAACTGAACCAACAGCTTGTACCTTTGCTTTAGACACAGCCTCCATGCTGCTGAGCAGGTCGTCTATCTCCATCTTGTATTCAGTCTTCTCCTTGTCCAGTCTCTGTTTGACACGCTGCAGGTTGTCAATCTGCTCTCCCAGCTCAGCCACGCTGTCTGCATGCTTCTTCCTTAGAGCTGCAGTGGTAGCAGGGTTACTAGAGTTTATTTTATTTATATTTTACAAAACCAAGTAAACTTACCGAAAATCTTAAGAGGGTGGAGAAAATATACTTTTAGTCTTTGTCAAATTATTGTACATAGCTTTTAATCACCATTTCTTATATAAGCCTACTATTAGAAGATTTTGGGTGGATGTGAAACCTTATCTTGCAATATTCTTAAGCCTAAATTGTCGGCTTGTAGATCAGAAATGTTATTTTTGTATCTCAACTTTATTATTATTATATTATGGGTGGTACGCTCCACAAGAACAAAGACTAAACCAAAACTAAGCCTTTTCAAAAGCTACACTAAAGCATACTGTACACAGAGCAAATTAAATTAACTGAAATAGAAAGGAAACATTTAAAGCAAGATAAAAATCATTGAAAATATTTTTAATAATTAATATTATTGTCTTGGTCTCTCAAAGTTATTTCTAATTTGAGCCTCAATCACACTCTTACATAAGCAGTCTGTCATTTCTTTCTGGACTTTTGATCGCAGTTTTAGCTGCAATACTACAATGTCCTGACTGAGGTGGTGGGGCGCTCATATGCAGATTAGTTAATATTTGAGTCATTATAATACTGATGCTATATAAAAAGAGTTTTGTTTCCATGCCATACCAGCTCAGAAAATCAACAATGGTGGACATTATAAATAAAGTGAAAATGCAAATTTGAAAGCAAAGACTGAAGGAGAGGAGGAATTATACAAAGTGATGATGTCACCATGAAGACAAAACCAGATGAGCTGTCCCTGAAAGCAATTTCCAAATAAAACACCATCATGATATGAAGGCTTAATTGTTCAAAATTGGATATTTGTGGGTAGAAATCACAGAGGGGAGCCCCAAAAACACAAAAGAAATTGAAAAAGTTGAATGCGATGTCCTTAAAAAAAACAACAACCTTGAGCGGTGGCCTCGTGGTGGAGCGTGGACTCCTCGAGGTCCCGTCTCATTTTATGAAACTCGGCCTCTCGCTTCTTGTTCATCTCGATCTGAGCAGCAGTGGCGCCGCCGGCCTCCTCCAGCCTCTCGCTGATCTCCTCCAGCTCCCGGGAGAGGTCACACCTCTGCTTCTCCACCTTGGCTCTGGCGGCACGTTCAGACTCCATCTCCTCCTCCAGTTCTTCGATGCGAGCCTGTGATGGTGTACGGTAGGGCATAAACCATCGTGTTTATTGGTAGTCGAATCGAAGACATTGGGGAGCACAGTCAGCACACACACAGCCCCGTATCAGCAGTGCTTTACATTTTCACAACTCCTTCAACATTTAGTTTTTCCAATTTTTTGGATTTGGTTATATTTTTGTAAATCATTTATTTATAAGAAAGTTTGGTGGAAAGTTTAAAAAAAAAACTACAGGTGTACCTATGTACCTAGGGACAAAGTCAGGCCTTAAAAATAAGAGTATAACTACTTGTGAGTCGTAAGGCATAAGAGACGGACCAGCGACCCATATATGGGTCCAGAGTCGCTCAACGTTTTGTCTGGGGACCCCCACCGGGACTCCAAATAGACCGAATCTGTAACTCAGAGAAATGTGTAGAAAACGGAATGGTTCAATTTGTACACAGCACCCTCAGAGTTACAGACCTGCAAGGCTCCATTATGACTCCCTGGAGTGACAAAGATGACAGGATAAATTGCCTTTTTTTATACAAAATGTGATTTGGTTTCTACCTGAAGCTCTTTGAGTTTCTTTTGAAGCTGAATGCCCAGCACTTGCTCGTCCTCAATTTTCCCAAGAAGATGACACATTTCAATGTCCTTCCTAAAAGAGGAGCATAGGTACAGTACAGCACGTTTGAAAGTAAATCAGTATTTGTTCTGTGAGCTATTAGTGTATTCACTTGGTTATTGCAAAATATGTTGGTTTATTATCATTGTTTAAAAGTGTCCTGTGAGGACATAGGGTGTGTTATTTTTCACTATACCAGGGGTTTTCAACCTTTTTCATAACAGGGCCCAGTAGTTATTCTGCATTTTAGCCATGGACCACCATTTGATGTTGAGCTTAGTTTCTCAGATCAAAAACTAAGAATATTCTAAGAATTCAGATGTTTAAATATACCGTACTTTAACTCTTGAGAGCGTAAAACTGAAACCAAATGGACCCAAATGAAATCAAGAGCTACAGATCTACAGTATATTTACCAACTGTCCATCATTTAGCTGGGGAGCACCTGGAATCCTCTCAGGGACGACTGGTGGTCCCTGGACCACTGGCTGAAAACCACTGCACCATACTATACTCTGTGGCTAAGGTTATAGGAGGACAGGCAGCTATACGTCTCTGTAAAACCGTGCTCTATTTTATTTATTTTTTGAATGAGAAAATGCTCAATGGGTTGTGTCAGTGTGCACAAGCGTTCATTGTTTTAAATGAATCCAATTAATCAACAAAATTAATTAATGCCATTAACTCGGCATTTTCACTGCCTTAGTTAAGAACCATCTAAATTATTGTTCTCACTTCCTAATCTTCTCATCACTTTGCTGCTTGTCATTTTCCAGGTCCATGATGGATTCCTGGGCCTGTTTCAGGTCCCCTTCCAGCTTCTTCCTGGCTCTCTCCAACTCCATGCTGTGTCTCTTCTCTTGTTCCAGGGAGCCCTCTAGCTGCAACATCACAGTATTGAAGCATAGCATAGCACTGTATTACTTTGTGGGAATCAGCACACTTTCCATGATGAAATCATCACCAATTTATGTTGCATTCTGTAACCTCGACCTGTATCTAGATTTCTGCTATGATTTTCAGTTCGTCACTGGTTTTGACTCCCCCACTATTCATCTATCTTTATCACCTGAATTCCTATCCTTTGTGATCTTGATTTTGTTTGTTTGTTTTCTATTCCAAAAGATCCAATCAAACTAGCGTATAAACATTATGCAAAGAAGCGTCTGTCAGAGTAGAGAAGCACTGTGGTAGACGACAGTTGGCCGACTCACATCGTCCACCTGCTGCTCCAGCTTGAGCTTGGCTTTGGTCAGCGTGTTGACCTTGTCCTCCTCCGCCTGCAGGTCGTCCAGCGCCTGCTGGTGGGCCTCATGGAGGGCCTTCTTCTCCCTGGTGAGCCTGACCACGTTCTCGTCCAGCGCAGACAGCTCCTCGGTCAGGTTTTTCACCTGAGGGGTTTGGGTTTCATGACGACAATGATTTTCATTTATTTTTTCTTTCTTTTTTTTCCTTTTAGAGTTTATGACCTCAATTATACTCCAAAAACATTGAGTGAAATTTCTGTGGTCCGGCGTTTTCTCTGGGGTTTTGGAAGCCTTTTAACCCATTGTGTTCTGATCATATTCTAGTTTCTGATGCTAGATTTTAGTTTCCGACGCTAGATTCTAGTTCCTCATGCTAGATTCTAGTTCCTCATGGTAGATTCTAGTCCATGACACTAAATTCTAGTTTGTGACACTAAATTCTAGTCCCTGGCGCGAGGTTCTAGTTTTTCTGGAAAAATCTCTTTCTGTGTCAGTGATGCTTAACATATTTCATAAGAAGGACACCCAGAAATATCTATTATTTAGCTGCAGAACCTCAGATTTGAGTTAAAAATGTTTGCTTCCCAAATATTGCATTCAGAGATTTGCACCACATTTTCATGAAAAAATAGCAGAACTACAAGCTCATATCACGCCACCAAGTGGCGCGATATGAGCTTGTAGATCTGCTATTTTTCAACAGCTAAAACACCAAAATGTGTTCAGTATACAAAAGGGTTAAGCTCCAGTGAAAACAGGCAAAACAGTAAAACCTGTTGAACAACCACTGAATTGGATTTTCAGCAAAATAATAAAATAAAAAAGAGCCTTGTTTGTGTTTGTCCACACCTTGTTTTCGGTGCAGTGCTTCTCCTTCTCCACCTTGGCCAGTGAGAGCTCCAGGTCGTCCATGTCCCTCTTCAGCTCGGTGCACTCGTCCTCCAGCTTCCTCCGCTTGGCTGTCAGCTCACAGCTCAGCTCCTCCTCGTCCTCCAGACGCTCACTCAGCTCCTTCAGCTTGGCCTCCAGCTGGATCTTGTTCTTGATCAGGCCCTCGCACCGCTCCTCCGCGTCCGCCAGGCTCTCGCTGTCCTGCAAGAGGTTCATGTTAACGCTCAGTCAAGTCTGGTACTGAATCCTTTAGGATTTTAATGACAAACCAGAGCTTTAATGATGTCACAATAGGCCATCATCATCATCATTGCCATGAAAATGTGGCCTCACTTCCTTCCTGGACTACAAAGTCGCACCACCATGCAGGCTCCCCTTCTCCAAGTAGTCAAACAAAGAATTCATTATTTTCTTTGACTATAAGGTGCAATTTTCAAATTGTGCTACTGTTACCTACTACATATACTATTAATATTGACTGGCTGCAGTTTCTTCCAGTGGTGAAATGTCTCTTTAATGATCCCCTTTAACGATTCCTATAGGATAGGGTGATCTATCCAAGTGTGAGAACTACTGTGTATTGCGATTCTACAGAGAGACGTTAGTCTTATGTACCAGCTCTGACCCCAATACTGTATGTTTCCAAATATGATGGAACCGATTGCCAAGTTCCAAGTTCTGCCAACCCCAATACCCACCTGCCGATCCTTCCAAACTCATGTCAAGGTAAATCACATACCGCCACCACTTGCAGCTGCAGGTCATTTTTCTCTTGGACGAGGGACACCATCCTCTCCTCCAACTCCTTCCTCTTGGCCTCGGCCTTGGCCAGGCTCTCCTTGCACTTGGCGAACTCCTCTTTCATGGTGGCCATCTCCTTCTCCGTCTCGGCACTGCGCAGCAGGGGCTTGATCTTGAAGTAGAGCTTCATCCATGGCCAGTGTTTGACGTTCATGAAGGAGCGGATGTTGTACTGGACGACGAAGATGGACTCTCTGTCGGAGAAGTGGGTTTCTGCTTAGATCAGTGGGTTCTCAAAGTGGGCTCCAGCAAAACAAGCGAACCTATTTAGACCCGAGTATAAAGATATTCAAAGCTTTGCACACATTTTCACAATTTACTGTAAAAAAAGTAAATAGCAGATCTACAAGCTCATAATGTACCACGAACTGACCCGCAAATCTTTGTTTGTCCCTGGATGGCACAAATATTTTCAGATGAGAGTTGTCCAATGCATTATTCATTTTGGTGTCCTTGACATTAAAACTTTTAAGAAGCATGCCAGTGCTTTTGACTTTAATTATTTTTATAGAGGGACAGACGGTAGGCTGACGGGAAATAAGAAATGGCGGGTGACATGCGGTAAAGGTATCGGATCGGGAGTCGAACCCACAGACACCGCCAGTGCTGGGTTACCAGTCGGGGTGCCTGGACCGCTGAGTCACGGCCCAGGCTGAATGTTCCCTCTCAATCCTGCGTTGTGTTGACGGCTGAAATTCGGCCAGGCTCATTGTCTGATGCCGCCCCAGACGCAACTCGACACAGTGGAGCCCCAGTGTTATATGATAGGATACACACGCAGTGAGTGACAGTTTGAGCACAACGTGCTGTGTACCTTCTCTCGTTCATTTTATTGATCTCCCTCCTCATGAGATAGCCTCTGCACAGTGCCTGGGTCATTGTGACCAAACTGGCCAGCTTATCATCTCTCATCTCCTCTAGGGTCCCCAAAAGGCCAGCCTTGAAGAACACCTAGGAGGGAAAAAACACAACACATGTACCCACAGTACAGATATACTACACCTTTTTATGTTCTTGCATACAGTGTATAGGATTTCAAACAAACACATGTAATGCACCTTGGTGTGGCCAAACTTGTACTGGGTGTGGTCCACGTCGATAGACCCCAAGAGCTTCTCTGACGCTTTCTTGTTGTCGATAAATTGACCCTCAGGAATGACACTGGCATTCAGCACTTTGTACCTGTTTATACATAGAGTACGTTACTAATACATTAACACTGGAATGTCGCTGCTTTCTATTCCTTTAAGGTTTACAAATACGGTACATCATTAATACAATGACACTGGAATTTAGTTGTGGAACCGACAATCTTTAGAACTTTGATTGATTAAAAAAAACTATTAATCTTGGCATTCCAGCCACCATTTACAGAGTACATATGAAATATTCCATTATGTACAGTACCTCTGCTTGAAATCCCCATACAGGATTCTGCTTGGAAAGCCCTTTCTACATATTCGGATCCCTTCCAGAACACCATTACATCTCAGCTGGTGGATGACCAATGGATTCTCCATCAAACCTGATGCAAAGTCACAATATTTCAAATATTTCAGTCACATTTCAGAGGACACTGACCCATATACTACTTCTGCAAATCTAAAAGTGCAGATCTGCTATTTTCAAAAGATTTTTATACATACAATATTGAACTTGTGAAAATGGGACATTCTGCATAATGATGAGTACTTTTATACTAAATATACTTTGTTATATTCAGCATATTTTGATGCCAAATACTTTCACTCAAGTACATTTTAATTACCAAGCCTTTGTTTGCATTTCTACATTTTGGTATTGAACTTTACGCAAGTATAAAATCTCAGAACTTTTGCCTGCAGACATCCAGTACATTTAGAGTAGGTCAGTTTCACTGTACCTGGAGTCTTGAACTCGTTGGGTATCAGGCATCGTACAAAGTGAGGATGTGTGGATCTCAGATTTGTCATCAGCTTGCCAAGGTTTTCCTGTTGGAGAAGACAGCACTGTGGTAAAGAGGAGCTACTGGTGGCACTTTTGGTACCTTATTCGTATTTGTTGACGAAAGACGAAAGGCATTATTTACCCTGAACAAAGCCGAGACCGTTTGAAATGATCCCCCTTTCTTTTTGGCTCCTTTCTTTCCTGTATCTGCTATTAGAATGATATGGACTGTTATGGTTATGATGTAACTAATTGAAAAAAATAAAAAGATTATTTAAAATCGTGCATGACAGTAGTACTGAGATCCCAGGATACCCCCGTATTTGAAATGCTGGCTATTAAAAAATATCTGATATATACATATAGGATACGGTATATACTTTGTGCTGCTACATGAACAGTATGTGAGCTTGTATTGCAAGCTCACATACAATTTAATTGCAATTTAATTAGATGTTTTTATGTCACTTCGTGCCCTGCTGCAAGCTTGCACATCTGCCATTTTGTAAACATCTTAAAAGTGTCAGAACTGCTGATTTGGACATCATTTTGTTAACTTGACTTATGCTTTATCGTACCGTCAGTTGCGGCAAAGCTGGCGTAGAGGAGAGCCAGCAGCTTGAGACCAGACTTCTGGTAGAGCTGGACCACCGACTCATTCAGAGGGTCTTTATTCTTATCCAGCCAGCCTGAGATTAGGGGGATGGACAACCAAATCTGTGCATAGACTGTAGACTTTAGACTAGGTGATGTAGACTTTATAGACTTGTCTTAATAGTGTGATATAGCTGTATCTGCTCATACATCTGCTCATTGGAAATCACTTCTTTATCAGTCACAGAGGGGAAACATATATAGATACATTGCCAATCTATTATAATCGCATGGTGCCACTCTGAATTGGAATAAAACTGTCACGTGCCTATAGAGTTTTCCAGCCCTACCTGCGATGCTATAGTCTACTGTGCCGGCGTAGTGCACCAGAGAGAAGTGAGCCTCGGCCTTCATGCCCTTGGCAGGTTTGGGCTTCTGGAAACACATGGATTTGCCCAGATGCTGGTCGTGCAGCTTGTGCTTGAAGGTGTTGTCTGAAGCCTTGGGGAACATGCACTCCTCTTCGAGGATGGAGAAGATCCCCATTGGCTGTATAACGGGAGAGTAAAGATACAAGATCGGCTATAACATCTGAGCACAACCAAACTAAAAAATGACTTGTCTTTTAGTTCTACTGGATCCCTTCTCCACTAGTCCCTTTCGAACATTATAGTTCACTTCGTATACTTTTTGATGGCGGAATTGTCAATATATTTAGTCTTAGTCATAGCTTGGTTGTTATTTAGTTTTCGTTGTTTTTCATCACAGCCTTCATCAAACCCTTTTCATCATAGTTTCAGTCAATGACATTAGGACTGGTGTTATACAGTACCTTCTCAATGAGTTCTATACAGGCAGCCAGGTCCATTCCAAAGTCAATGAACTCCCACTCGATGCCTTCCTTCTTATATTCCTCTTGCTCAAGTACAAACATGTGATGGTTGAAAAACTGTTGCAGTTTCTCGTTGGTGAAGTTGATACACAGCTGTTCCAAACTGTTAAACTACCAAAAAAAGAGAAAGAGAGAGACAGAGGCAGAGAGAGAGTAAATCAAGTTTAAACAATACTGTATGTATAATGTATAAAGATGCTCTATATCAGAGGTGCCCACACTTTGACTTGCGGGCGTCTTTGAAAATGACCAGCTCAACAAGATCCATTACAGTATAGCAGATAAAGTTTCAAGAGGGTGCCTAGGGATATGTTTTTATGGTATTTCATACAACATACTTTGAACAGGTAGGTTATAACGGATGTCCTGTTTGACCAAATACAGACAGGAAACGTCATTGCACATACATCTGCTTCTGATGAACAATGTGATATGTGACGTATGGACTCTGTTCTTTAGATGTCACATTTTGAATTATACCCAGCAGGGAAATGCTTGTGAAAGGCAAATTAACTCTCACGGGGCAATTTTAAATACAGTATGAAAATAAATATTATTCTTCTCTCTCTTCCTCCATCTCAACTCCAACCCCACACTGGGTCGATTAGAAAGATTAGAGAGTCATTGTTGAGAAATGAACCTTGACCAGGCTGCAATGTTCAAAATAGCACAAGAGAAAGCAGCAGGTGGTTCTGTTATTGGTAAATGTGCCCAATTCTATGTCTGGATATGGAAAATGGATACAGAATTATAATACACAAACCTACTCAACGTCACACAGCGTTTTGCTGTCCAACGGTTCCAAATACTGGCCCACTACCAGGTCTTTTTCATTCCAATCAAGTCCCCTTAATTCACGTGGCAGATGAGTATACGTATACGGTATAATGGGTATGATCTTAGGGTCATGACATGTGGTCTACCTGCACAGCCTTTGCGATTTACTGGTATATCGTGATCTACCTTTTGGGCACCTCTGCTCTATATGCTGGATAATTTGCATTGCAGTACTTGTCTCTTACATCAAAGATTTCAAACCCAGCAATGTCCAAGACTCCAATGAAGTACTGCCTTGGCTGCCTGGTGTCCAGCATCTGATTAATGCGGACAACCATCCACAGGAACATCTTCTCATAGACAGATTTGGCTAGAGCCATAACAGAGTTATGGACCTTTGAATGGAATATTGCAAAATTAGTTAATTGTAATAGCAATATGCATTTACAGAGATTGTATTATTACTGCTATTATTACATAGTGCACATCACCTGTTGGACGGTCTGGCCTTTGGTGACATACTCGTTCCCAACCTTCACTCTGGGGTAGCAGAGGGATTTGAGCAGATCTGCAGAGTTCAGGCCTACTAGGTAGGCCACTTTATCTGCCACTGAAACAAAATAATGTGAATGACACTGATATTAGAGCAACATAATACTGCTGATTTACAATACATTGTATTGCTATGATAACAACTGGACAGCTATGGTGGCAGGCAGTGTCCAGGATGCTGAATGTTATCCATGAATCATCAGCATCTCCAGTGTACCATACATTATGTATAGCATATCATCACTGTCGAGCAGAAACCTTGTATCTCCAAATTTCAACTTTTGTGCCATGTGTTTATTTAGATAGTCAGTGTGCCATGTCAACATGAAAGTGAATGAAAAAACTCCCAATGTGAAAATCAAAACTCCCAACGTACTATTTGATTGTCCACAAATATAACCCTTTCCCTTTTTTAAAATGTTTTCTTGAATGTGAATTGTGAATTACTTAATGTGCAAGATGTAATTTACATCCACATGTGCAGGACTTTGTTTATTTGACTACACTTTTTTTTTATAGTTTATTTTAAACCAAAAAAACCCACACGTATGCCAGTGTGCCATTGATCACCCCAGTTTAGTGGGTGAAAACTGTCTGCTGCAATCGAGCGATAAAAGAGTTTAAACATAGCAGCTGTAGATGGTCTATTTTTTCTACAATAATTTGGTGTTGCATGTACAGTATGTTTATTGTTTACCCTCTGTGCCATCCGGCTCGGCCTGCTCCTCTCTCTGCTTCTGTTTGAACTTCATGTTCCCATGATGCATCACGGCGCCCGTCAGCTTGTAGATGCCGGTCTTCTCCTCTGGCGTGAAGCCCAAGATGTCCACAGCTGTCTGCCAATGGAAGACAACACATCAACTGCACAAGGCGACGGGTCGAAAGCAAGCCATTTCATGTTACACACCTATTAGTATCAAGTTATCACCTTGAACCATCAGGATTAACTATGACCACTTACATCTGTAGCCTCCAGTTCCTGCTTGTCATCAATGCTAGCCACGGTGATTTGACCCTGGCTGATCATGGGGAAGTCATAGGGGTCGGTGCTAATCAGCATCATATCTGTGAATCACAGCAATTGGTGAACATTACCCTGACAAAAACAGTACCTGATACTATTCAGATGAAAGTTTCTGTGGTTATACTACCAATCAGCTCCGGCTTGTGGTTGGTCATCACTTGATAAAAGATGTGATAACTTCTCTCATCTGCAAGCTGAAACGTCACCCTCGACTTTTCCAAGAGGTCTATAAAAATGTTTAGTAAACCACTTTATATGTTGAATCCGCACTGTGAATCACTGTGGTAGTAGTGTCACAATGCACACCATAAGTTAATTTTACCCACATGTCTCAATGTCAGCTGAGGACAGTTTCCCTGTGGTTCCGAAGTGAATCCGGATGAATTTGCCCTGATGGTGAGATAAATATGACATTATATCGAATGAGAAATGAGAAAATAGCTCAATGTTTGTGATATGACTTCTAAATAACTCACAAAGCGGGATGAGTTGTCATTCCTCACTGTTTTGGCATTGCCATATGCCTCGAGCAGAGGGTTTGCCGCAATGATTTGATCCTCTAGCGAACCCTGTCAGATGAGGTTCACATTCATTACGTGGTTCAATCATAACCATCAAGTGTACAGTATCTTGTGTGTTACGGTATATCTTTGTTTCTTTCGTTCACCTGCATTTTACCACTTTCTTTCTTCTTGTCCCCAGACACTGCAATTGTTGCAAAGTACTGGATAACTCGCTTGGTGTTCACAGTCTTCCCTGCACCGGACTCACCGCTAAGCTCCAAAGAAATCGCATAAAATTAACAAAGGCCAAAATAAGAGAGAAATTTCAGAATTTAATTTTAATCTGTTCTGTAGTGGTCTGAGTCAGGGTGACATAGCTTACGTGATCAGGATAGACTGGTTTTCTCTATCTGTGGAAAAATAACATTTTTAAATTGTGTTTGCTCAATATGACTATAAGATAATACCGGAAATGAGAGTGATACAGTTGCCATCCCACTGTACATGGGCTTAACTGAAGCCTTACCCGTTAGCATGAACTGATAGGCGTTGTCGGATATGGAGAAAATATGAGGTGGAGCCTCCATTCGCTTCTTCCCTCTGTAGGCGGACACCACGGCCGCGCTGTAGACCGGCAGCCACTTGTAGGGGTTGACGGTGACACAGAAGAGCCCAGAGTAGGTCTGCAATTCACACACAGTGGTCCATAAGTAACCTGGAGCATTCATTTTGTTTAGCTCGCAAGGGCAGTATACAGCATACAGCAACAGTTCCCAACTGTGAGGATATTGAAAGTGTGATCCAAATATGGAAAATGGACTTTTTTGTATGCTGTGTTTTATTGGCCCATGTGTGATTTGGAAAATTAAGAAAGTTTGAGCAAAAATAAATAAATGAACATACATGCTCTGTAAATGCATGTCCATCTGTTGGGCCCTCCCAAGATTTTTTAAGTGGACCCCTGTTCCTGAAAAACCTGAATGAATGTCAGCTTGTGTTATGCAGGACGTGCTCCTCACGTAGATCATCCATGCTGCGTAGCGCTCTTTGAGGTTATACAGCACGGAGGCCTCGTTGAGGTGGGTCATCATGGCCATGTCCTCGATCTTGTCAAACTTCGGTGGGTTCATGGGACACACGTCGTCATCAGTCACTGTCACAACCTTGGGGAATGGTGGTGATGCCGGGTCATTTTCCATAATGGAGAAGTAAGAAAACAGAGAAGGTGAAAGTTACAAAATAAAATTCACTACAGGCTCGAATGAGGAGAAGTGTTAATTAACTGAATGGCTGGACTTTAGAAAGGGCACAGTAAAATCCTCAGTATGCATTTATCTCAATAATCACATTGATGGCTCAGTTGACGTGACACTCACTTGGCCCCCGGCGGTTTTGACGGTGACTTTGTCACCGTCTTTCCTCTGTATGTTCCCCTTGACGTACAGCTGTTTGGAATCAGCCACAAAGCAGGCCGTCTTGGCATCAAAGGGTCGGTTCTGAGCCTCGATCCTCTCCCTCTCTGGCTTGCGGAGGTATATGGCCGCCTCCCCATAGATAGCCATCTCTGCATCCGTACTCATGGTTACGAATTATGGTAGTAACCTATAATAACCAAAGGTGAATGTATTATGGCACTTGCTGTGATAGTAGGGATTGGCGTTTGGGCCTTTTTTGACGGGCGTTAGCCCCTCCTACACCCAGCTTTGTCTGTTTGTAACACAAATACAAGGATAATTTGATCGGCTGATGAAAGTGAGGATACAAGACGCCAAAAGTGACTGGCCTGGATGACATTTAATTGGCTGAGCATGGAATGTGATGTATGTTATCATCACATTCCATGATACATTTTAACATGATTACATGTTATGATTACAATATGAAAAATCCACAAAATAGCTGTACATTCGTGCTTGAGAAAATTGACATGGTTTGTATGATGATGTATGATACGAACACATCTTTCACATCAGTGATTTCTGAGAGGCGCTATATCGTAACATATTGTATGAGGAACAAGTAATATAGATTATATTTAAGTGATATATTCCATTAACATTGTGCTCATATTTAGTTTAGTTACGTAATTTGGGGTTAGGCTAACTTTGTATACTTACACCTAAATATATAAGGTCACTTGTGGACTCCTGTAAGTGGATGGTGGGCGCCCCCTCTCACAGTTATCAGTCTTTGTATTCGAGTTATGATGAATTGAATTGACGATGTATTGTATAATAAAATAATAAATTCAATCAATCAAAACCACACATTTTGGTTAAAATGTTACACCAACAATATAATGTACTCATTGTAGTGTATAAGAAGATTAGCCAATGGATTACAACCACACTTCTGTACCATCTATATTTGAGTTAAAATGTTTCCATTTGACCTGAAGAGGCAAATAGTTGACACTGTTTGATTAAAAATAGAAAGAAAAAAAGTTCTATGCCGTTTTATCATGTATGATAAAACGGCAACTGCATATTTCCCCCCCATGTTCAAACGTCTTTATTGTATTGAATTTGTGAAGGTTGCTTTGGCAATGTAGACGTGTTTTCTCATGCCAATGAAAAATATAAAAGAAATTAATAAATAAAAATAACATGTTAGAAACATCACCTACCCTTGCACCTTGACTCTGTTGTGGTCTTGCTGTAATGGTTTCTGCTTGTGCTCTGAGAAAATATCATGAGTTAAAAGGCAATTTGTAAATGGGACATAATTCATTCATAACTCCATTGTAATAACAAACACACAAGGCTCACCAGTCTCGTAGGCCTGCAGATTCATCAGCAGTTGAAAGGACAGAAGGCAGTGCTGCTTTTATTCCCTTAATCTCACCCTCTGTTTAAATTCTTCCTCTCGTTTTGGGCATGGGGAGACTCCCAGCCACTCCCTGATTCGTTCAGTGACATTTATCTCATTTTAGGGCTTATTTTTAGAATGGGTTTCAAAGTTGTGAGGCAAAGGTTTAAAGTGGATAATAAAATAACAGAAACGCTACACACTGCACAATGTTATTGATCCTTAAGAACACTGCAAAAACCCTGAGTGGTCCTTTGACTCTGTGGGTTTAAATGAACACCCCAGAAGGCCTGATTAGAATCTCAGAGTGATCCTGTGTAGTATGTAAGACTTGCAGATGTTATTATTATTCCATGTGAGGCTTACGTTTCAATCAGCCACTCAGATAATTGAAATTCCTTCTGTGATGGAAGACTTGGAGATGCTGATGCTATATTGTCACTGTTGGTCAGAAATCCTGTATCTCCATAGGTCTGTACAACAGTCACAATCTACAAGCTCAATCTCAACACAAGCTTATGGACTTGTCAGTCCAGTTTAAAGTGGTTATGTCTGTCTGGTTTTAGGAATAAACCAATGAAAAAGTAGGCTATTTACAAGAACTTGCCACAAAATGATAACTTTGGTTCATTAGAGCATAGGTTATCTTGACTTATGTCCCATTTCCTAAAAAGTATGTTCTCTGCCCAAGAGCGATGACATAGCATGTGTAAATAAGAAATTAAAGGAAAAATGCAGCTGCATAGTCCATTCTCTCTACAGTAAACTGAACAAATGGGTCCGAGTCACGCAACCAATGGCATCATGCATCCGTGAAAGGAAATGCTTCCACATGTCTCCGATTGGACCAGACTGTCTTTTGATTATGGGCCCTAATGCGTCCTTAATCCATTGATCTTATGCTAGCTTTAGTTGGTGTGTGTGTGTGGATTGCTGGACATTGGAGAGGGGGATCCATTTTAGATATTGCGGAGAAGCCCATACCGCAAATGTCAGCAGGCATTCTCCTGAGGATCTGCCCTGATCTCTACAAACAGTAGAGTTTCTCAAATTAGACTCAAACCGTGCGCACACAGGCCATGATGGATTTGGATATAAGTTAGGGGCTTAGAAACACACACACTACTGGATTGAAACATATTATCTGTTAAGGTGTCTTCTCTGGCCCGGCCTGTACAGGCTCCACACATATAAGGGTTTCTATTGTAGAAATTATATCAAGTGGGAAATTAACGTTAACTTGACAAGTATGCAATCAATGAATTACATTGCAGAAAGGCACTACTGTAACAATTGGTCTTATTTATTATCATCATTTTATTACTATGGTCACTCCGGGGCTCCGGAGGCCAGTGACGGTGTAGTTTTTGATACCAAGGACAACTATTTATTCAGCAGCTGAGCCACAGACCACCATGTGATGACATTTTCACCCCACAGATCCAAAACTAAAGACTTGTTGCTTTTGTCCAAAATTCCAGGCTGGATTCTCAACAAAACAGGGAAACATACAGTAATTCAAAATGACCATTCTTTTACATTGTGTAGACTTCTTAATAAATGGGCTAATTCACATGATGAATATTTTAAAACCTGAGAGCATAAACATGGAACCAAATGGACGCTTACGGGTCAGTTTGGTTTCATTTTTATGGTCTCGAGAGTCAACTTTTTTATGCTCTCGAAAGCCAACTTTTCATCTTAACCAACTTAGCAACTTAGCTAACCACCTGGAACCCTTTCACAGACCAGTGGTGGTCCCCGCACCACCTGTTGAAAACCCCTGGTGTACAGGGTGTGTATGTGTACAGGGTATGTGTATTTGTATTTTAGGTCTCTGCAGAGTTTACTTCAATAACAATGGAGCTCACGCTGGATTTTGGCCTTTTTCAGAGAGTTGATTGACTCCTCTTCAGCCTCTGGTCAGCCTCTAGAAGGGCCTGCATCACCTTTGAGAATGTCACATGCGGTGTCACCCAATTCATTATTAATTTAATAAAGAAACTGAAATGAATCCTGACAATATAGCAACTACTTTGTCTCCATCAAAGCGTACTTAATGTACCTAAATGTCCCAAAGATAAGACGACTCTGATAAGATGTGGTTCAAGACCCATTTGTGGAAATGAACATTGAATGTCAAGATTGTAATACAACCCCTTTTTTAAAGGATATTTAAACATAATTATGATACTTTCACTTCTACTTCTTTACTCTGCATCTGGATATCCTTGGCATCACAGTACTTAGCTCAATTACGTTTAAATTCTTGTCTCTTACATCTATTGGATACAGAAGAAAAGCTTCACCTTAGCAATGTGGGTGGCTGAAACGAATTGTTCTACTACATGCAGCTCAATCTAACACAGAAATGTAATAATGGACAACGTCAATGGACATGTTATTTTTACATGCGGTTCAATCTACAGCCACATAACAATGCACCATAGGATGTACCGGTAGTGACCAGAGGTTCCAGCTGAGAAATGTAGACCGCTTTGAACCTTGCTCCTTGTACAGGACCACTCTCATTACGGGGTATGACATTACAAGCAAGAGGCCTGCAGTGATTGTGGAAGGAGAGAGGGCATCAGAATGGGACAGTATACATGATAGATAGGACAGAACAATATTCCAAGCTTTTGTTATACATCTGTGTAGCAAGGCACAACTGTTGCTCAAGATAGGCATCAGCACCCTCTACTGGTGATACATAAATCTTCTGGGAACTCAGATTAGGAATCAGCAGAATGACAAAAGAGGGATACCACTGCCAGCCACAGAGGCTCTGACTACACTGGCATGTAGACATAATAGACTCAGTGGCGTGTGAATACACAGTTATCTTGGTACAGCATCTCTAGATCATTGTAAGATTGTAGTCAACACATGGCATGGGACACATTTACACCAGGACTCTGCATGAGAGAACAGATGGCAGGCTTTTCAGTTATCACATTCACTTTCATTTCCAGTGCACGTACCAGGAAATCAAAATGGAACTGACCAGACTGACCACTTTAATCATTGTCTCCCCTTGGTTTGACTGTGTATCAATAGTGTTGCCATTGATTATCAATAGCATCACCATTGACTATCAATAGCGTTGACATTGATACAGATTTGTGGAATTTGTTGTAGACAGTAGACCGTGTCTACAAGACTGGGTCAGAAGGCCTCTATATGTGTATGCAGGTCATGTGGACAGTGTGACATCATACTATGAAATCACCTCAATTTTCCAAACTTCTTTGGCTCCAGTATAAGGTGTTACTTCTAAAAAGCGAAACATACTCACAATATTCATGGGGGAAACCTGGCCTGCAGGCCCCGAGGGAGTCACGTCATATAGGGTTCATGTTTTTTACGCTCAAACATAGATTGTGCTTCCCAGTCAGAAGCATATTCTTGTAAACATAGAAAATCAAGGGGGTGTTATGAGAATAGTTGTATCCATACAGTTTGCAATCAGCATGTTGTGTGTGTACTTGCTGGTATTACTCACTGTTGGAGCAGTCTCGTCAGCAGAGGTTCATCGTACCCGTGGTGTTCCTATATCAAAGATTCAGTTCTATGTGGAGAATAAACCGTTTACCTGCTTGGACGGCTCCCGTACCATTTCCCCTGATCGAGTCAATGACTGTGACTGTGTGGACGGATCCGATGAGCCGGGCACGGCTGCTTGCCCTGACGGCAGTTTCCACTGCGCTGATGTAGGTTGCCATCCGGCCTCCGTTCCTTCCTCGCGCGTCAACGATGGAATCTGTGATTGCTGTGACGGAACAGATGAATACAACAGCAGTGCTTCATGCCGGAAGAACTCCCCACGTGTTCCGCTTGAGTTCCAGTCTCTGCTAGTACCCACACTGTCAGGGCTGGTAGCCGCCAGGCTCTGTGCTCCCATCATAAACAGGAGGTTTTTCGAGCGGCATAGGCAGGAGCTTTGAGGCCTCTCTTCTACTGAAGGTCTGCCAACAGGGCACTGATGGACTGACACCCTGAGGAACACAGTAACACAGGAGGCAAGTTTTTAAATGTTATTCATCATAGTTGGCACCCACGAATAAGCTGTAGCTTATTTGTTCCGGTCAGTTGTTATCCTGCTACAGTCTCTACTAACAAGAGAGGGTCTAATGATGGTGGTCAGTCTATGATTCTGTCATATATGATGTCTGTAATCTATGACACCATACTATTATGCCATCCATCAATATATTTGCAATACTTTCCCTGATAGCAGCGTGAAAAAGACGTTCTGCCATTTCATTGGTGGGTGAGCCACTTTCAAGGGCATTTGTATCCAAGGGGCTGTGTCACAGTTCAACAGGTGTTGAACTTTCAAAACCAGGGGTTCTGAGAATTCTTATACCTACTGGCCAGAGCCAGCTAAGGCTTTGCATCATGTCTAGTAAATACTTACTGTTCCTGCTCATTATGGGAGCCGTCTCATCATTAGAGGTTCAGCGTCCCCGAGGCGTTCCTTTGTCAAAGGCACAGTTCTACGAGGAGAATGAACTTTTCACTTGCCTGGATGGATCTCGTAGCATTTCCTTTGATAGGGTCAATGATGATTACTGTGACTGCAGAGACGGGTCTGATGAGCCAGGCACAGCTGCTTGTCCCAATGGCAGCTTCCACTGCGCAAATGTAGGTTTCCGACCAGCTGTCATTCCTTCCTCCCGTGTCAATGATGGTATCTGTGACTGCTGTGACACAACAGATGAATATAACAGCAAAGCTTCCTGCCAGAACACCTGCAAGGAGCTAGGGCGAAAAGAGCTCCAGCTCCTGCAAAAGAAAGCACACATAGCTAAACAGGGCTTACTTCTTAAGCAGCAACTTATAATTAAAGCTAAGGAGGGCCAGGAAGAGAAGAAGAGCAAACTGAAAGTGCTTCAGGCTAACAGAAAACACACAGAAGAAAAGGCCAAGGCTCTGTCGGCTGCGAAGGAGACTGCAGAGCAGGTAGAAAAAGAAGCCAAAGATCAGCACCTAAAGGCTTGGGAAGAACAAAAAGTGCTCATTCAGATGGGGAAGGACAAGGCTAGGATGGCCAAGGCTTTTCTGGAACTGGACGATAATGCAGATGACTTTGTCTCTGTGCCTGAGCTTCTGTCCCACATCAAGCTTGACCCAAATTCGGACAGCACACTGAAAGAGGGTCGGGGATTACTGGGGGGTTTCGACAGGGTAGACATAGCAGGATTTGAGACAGTGTGGGGCAGCCTCAAGGAAAACGTGCTGGTTCTCCGATATCTAACCTTTGATGCAGTTCTGCCTGCAGCACCAGTAGAGGCCCAGGCAAACAACCTGGTGCCATCAGTGACCCAAGCAGACAGCCAAGAAGACGGCAAAGCACTCACAGAGCTCCTTCAGGAGGAGGCCAAGGAGACCGTCTCCAACGACGACTCCAAACCCTACCCTAAGGATGACATCCCATTGGACGAAGACGATGACAATGATGATGATGATAATGATGAAGAATCATGGGAACCTGAAGCTGACCCCCCATTGGATGAGCAAGACGACACTGGCAACTATAACGATGATGATGATGATGATGAGGAAGAAGAACCATGGGAGCCTGAAGCTGACCCCCCATTGGATGAGCAGGACGACACTAAGGATTATGACGAGGATGACGAGGAGGAGGATGATGATGAGGAGGAAATCCCTCCTCCAACGCAAACTCATGAGAAGAAGGATGATGAGGCAATACCACCCTATAAGGAAGATACACGGAAGCTTATTGATGCCGCTCAGAAAGCAAGGCGTGAATTTGAGTTGGCAGAAAGGGCTCTCGGAGAACTGGTTGATCAGATCGGAACACTTGAGAAGGAACTTTCCCTTGATTTTGGGCCCAGCGCAGAGTTTTCTTACCTATATAGTCAGTGTTATGAGTTCTCTTCCAGCGAGTACATCTACAGGTTTTGTCCATTCAGCCATGTGTCCCAGAAACCCAAATACGGAAGATCAGACACAAACATTGGATCCTGGGGATCTTGGTCCGGACCTGATGGTGACGTCTACTCTGTGATGAAGTATGATCATGGAACACAATGTTCCCAAGGTCCTAACAGATCGACCACTGTAAAGTTAACCTGTGGAATAGAGACAGTACTTATGTCCACCTCAGAGCCCAGTCCCTGTGAATACCTAATGGAGTTCGTCACCCCAGCTGCGTGTCATAAACAAAGCATGGATTCCATGCTCAATATGCATGATGAGCTCTAGTTATATGGATTTGTTGCGTTAACATAGGCAGATGGCAAAGACGTAGTTCAAGTCCACCATTTATTGTCAATGGAAGTCAACAAAGTGAAGCTATGGAGCAAAGCCGGCACTTTAGCTGTTGCAAAACCTAAAGAGCTACAAATGCACCATTGCTTTGCATCTTTTGCATCTGCTTGTGTGAACAGTCTGAACACATGTGCTAAGCCACACAAACCCAAGCTTTCCTAAACACGGCATGTCATGAATTTGGTGAATATGGGTATCAAACCCATACATTTTGTAGAAATGCCTATTGAATGGCAAAAATCTGCATCCAAGCAAAGGCCTGTCTAACTACTTTAAACAATGTTAAACTGAAACCCACTCCGTTGCTTTGCCACTCGATTTGCCTTTCACTGTATGCATGCTGCTGTCCCGTTGAGAAAGTACTTTGAGTATTTGGTGAAAATATCCTTGACTTGTTGGTTACGTTGTAATGATATGCAATGCATGCCATACATATAGCATTTAAACAAACAAATGTAATTTTATGCTGCTGTTTTTGTTTTGCACTGTCTTGTCTTGTATGTAGGCCTATTTGTTGAGCATGAATCAAGACAATTTCCTATGAACTTGTTGACATGGCATTTAATGAAGATAGATTTAATGAAGATAGGTGAAGATTCAAAGAACGTTATTGCCATGATGGCAATAACGTTCTTTGAATCTTCACCTATGACGTTACAAGTTGTAACTGCCATTTGTAAAAACTGCATTTCATTCTGTTGTAACTCATTACTGAGGAAATACACAGTATATTCCTGAAAAAAATAGGTATTTGTTGAAACAGGTTAAGATGCATACCGCAGGCTTTGCCTTACAATGTGTCTGGTCTGAATGCAAACGGCTAAATGAGTTCCACAAAACATTTTTTGTTAGAACTGGAGACTCGGTTGTAACTGAACATTGTGAACAAAGTAACATTGTATATACTTTAGTTTATACTGTTGCATACAATCACAACAGAGCTGAAATAACATTGTAACTAGTAGGCTTAAATTAAAACTAATTTAGGCCTACTAAAAGTAAGTCTACATTACCGAAACCCCTGTATGTGGACAAAATATTATATATTAAAAGCAATAGTTCTACTACATCTCCCAACTCCCCTCACCTGCACGCCGAAGTGTGAAGCCTTTATTAATAATAGAGAAAATGTTGTGTTGTAAACATGCTTAGGTTACTTACCACATTTGCCAGAGCCTTTCCATGAGTTGTCACTGTTATTAACTATAACTTTGCACGTCTTGGTAAAGGGTATACTGTAGCGGTTATTGACAGAACCATGACAATTTTCCCCGCCAAGGCACCGGTGGGCGGTGACCGGAAGCAGAGCACACACACGTTCATTCAGTGTTGCCATGTCTGCTTATTATAAGCAATATTTGACTCGTTTTTTATGTAGGAAATCACTTCCAAATAAATTATTGGTAGTTGCTGACGTTTTTGGGCTTGTTTCCAAAGTGTACGGTAGTTGTTTATTTGAGCTATATTCTAAAGCTTAAACCGGGGTTTTCCCCACATTTATTCACGTCAAGGAATTGTGCACAGAAGGAAAGAAAGACATCACGGAAAATATATTTCACCTATGCGCAGAAACAACGCAACAAGGATGTTCGTGAATGCCATTTACAGCTGGTGGTAACCTATGATGCTGGCAAAGTGTTGTCGTTCTGGGTGTAGACCATAGAGTAATAAAATAACAGAGACCGATCTCGAGCGACAGCCCCGCCCCCTTGCCGTTCATTTCAATACAAGTTGCTCATTGGCGCATTGAAGCACCCGGAAGACCGCCGGAAGTGCGCCTATTTCCGCATTTGACCACCAAAATTTGGTGGTCAAATGCGGAAGTATTTCTCCATGAACGCGCCCGACGCAAGGGATTATGGGAACCATGAACGAGCGCCGTCGCGCACGAGCAAAGGAAAAAAACATCAAAAAGCATCAAAAAACAAGCTTGTGGGTTTGCATTGAGCTTATTATCTGTCATATAATACATCCGTTTTGTTTTGAGAGGTAGTATATGACGTGAGGACCGCTGGTTTATTCAGAAAACAACTTAAAAACAAACTGCCCTGTCCACGTGCACAAAGCAAACGAGCGTGCGTGCTCTCGGGGCGTTCGTGCATGAATTCCACCCGCCTGCAGTACCAAACTTGGCCACCAGCGAGGCTGCTTCAAGCCTGGAGGGACTGTCTGCTGGTGTGGTGTAGACTAGAGTCTATAGCCCGAAAGGACGACCCCACTCTGATTGGCTAAATGGTTGTGATGGTAACGGCTACCCAACCATAGATCACACACACACACACACACACACACACACACACACACACACACACACACACACACACACACACACACACACACACACACACACACACACACACACACACACACACACACACACACACACACACACACACACACACACACACACACACACACACACACACACACACACACACACACACACACACACACACACAGTTATTGTTTTTTTTACCCATGAGTTTTACCCAATCACAGCCAGACTGAGCGGCCCAACCCTACCGGCTATGGGGTGAATACTGAATACCATCTTTGACTGTAGTTTCGATTGTTGTCAGCTCAGCCGTATGGTCAGTACAGTGTTACAAAGTACAAACGATTCCGTTCTCATATTAACAGGCGTACTGGCTGCATTCCAACATGTTAATAGGACTTTGAGAAGCTACTTGGTTAAGTCTTGTTGTGCAGGAGGCGTATACTCGGGTAGGAAACACGGTGGCATGTCTAACAACACAACGAGAATGGATGACAGACTTGACAGTTGCCCCTCGCCGGCTGGAAAAACGCCACTGTTTACGTTCGGAGTCATAGCTGACATCCAGTACGCTGACATCGACGACGGCTTCAACTTCAAGCACACGAGGAAGCGCTACTACAGGAACAGCCTGCAGCTCCTGCGAAACGCCCAGCACACGTGGTCGACGTCAGCCGTCCAGCCGAGGTTCACCCTCCAGCTGGGCGACATCATAGACGGCTTCAACAAGAGGTACGACTAGGGGTGCAACTATACCATACGCATCACGATGCATGGTTGACGATACGATTATTTTTTTTATCCAAGTAATTACTTAAGGGGAATTCCACCAATTTCCAACATTTTACTGTCATTACTATGCTTTAGAGATGTTGTGTGGACGTGATCAATAAAGTCCCCCATTCTGTGTTTACTAGAAATGAAGTTCTGAAGAAAAAGAAATCATTTAACATGGTGAAACGTGATGACATCATGTTAATGATTTTTCTTTTAGGACCAATTTTTCTAAGAGTGTACAAATGGAACCAAATGGACCCATTAGGCTTCCTTTGGTTCCATTTGTACACAAAAAATCTTAAAGGGTGAACTTTGTTTTCCTTTTTTGTCCTAGAAATTGCTAAATGCGTAAACATGGTCAATGCTGACAATTTCAGTTCGATATACCGGTACTTAGATTCCTAAAATGATTGTTTCTATGTAGTCAGTATATTATCGTTACACCCCCTATAGGTATGACGCGTCGGACAAAGCCCTGGACACCGTGATGCGAGAGTTCACCTCCAGTCCCGTCCAGGTGCACCATGTCTGGGGGAATCACGAGTTCTACAACTTCAGCAGGACCACGCTGTTCCGCTCGCGGCTCAACAGCACTGTAGCCCACTGTGAATGTGTCAGCGACCACCAAGGCGGTGGAATAATAATAGGTGGCCTCCAAACGGACGGCATCTACGCCTACCACTTCAGTCCAGTCCCCAGGTTCAGGTTTGTGGTGCTGGACGCCTACGACGTGAGCCTTCTTGGGAGAGAGGAGTCCAGCGTGCAGTACAGTAATGCACTGAGACTTTTAAAGCAACACAATGACAATGAAGACCTTAACCATCCTCCAGGTATGCTTGCTTATGAATGAGTTAATTCGTATGGTAACTATATCACTTCGGTACATATACAGTATATGGATGGATGGACAGTAGTTTATTTTAAACCAAAAATCCTCCTCTCACAGTTATGCCAGTGATCACTGCCCTTTGTGCCAATAATGCCATAAGTCCCAAAGACCCTAACGTAAAAATATTTCATGTTTTGCCTTCTGCTTTTTTATACCAAGAATCTGAGGGTCTGGAGAGAAGGTTTGTGAAGTTCAACGGTGGATTCAGTAAAGAGCAACTGGATTGGCTTGACGCGGTTCTGACCTTGGCTGACGAGAGAAATGAAAGGGTGACTGTTGTCAGTAAGTGAAATTTAGTCTTTGTATATGAGTGAATTAAAACACACACGTACATGCACGCACACACACTTGCATGACTGCACACTGCCTAGTGCCTCTACATAATGTACATGTTACCCCATACTCACTGCCTTACGGTATTAGACAGAACAAAAAAGCACATTAACACACCAATCTGAAGTGATGGTTGCCCCGCTCAAAAATAATCTTCAAAAAAAAAAATAATAATAATAATAACGACATTAAACTTCTATGATCACAGTCCACACAAAATTAGGGGAACCATGAGACTATATCATACATACAAGTATACGTACAAGTATTTCTGGTCTAGAGGGACGAATGTCAGTTGAAATAGGTGGTAGATCACCAATCTGAGCCTCCCCAGCAGCACTCATCTCAACAAGTTCCAATGAGTTTCCCCTAGGCTTTCATTTTTTAGCTGAACGTGAATGAAAATAAAAGCCTGGGTACCGAGGCTACAGTTGTGTATGATCCTTTCAAGAAGGTTAATAGTTGTATATAAGCATCTGTCAATATAAGTGTCAATGTCAAGGATGTGTTGGCCCACTTTAGGTTTTATGATGACATTGCAAATATATATTTTTTTTGACAGGTCATCTCCCTGTACACCCCAGTTCCACTGATCCCATCTGCCTAGCCTGGAACTATGATGAACTACTGGAGATTCTTCATTCCCATGGCAGTGTAGTGTGTTTCATGGCTGGCCATGACCACGACGGGGGTTACCACAGGGACAAAGATTCAGGAGTGCACTACCTCACTTTAGAGGGGGTGATCGAGACCCCTCCGGACAGTGATGCGTATGGCACGGTCTCCGTTTACGACGACAGGATGGTTCTGAAAGGGAATGGAAGAATCGCTGACAGAGAGCTGCTTTTCCCGTGATGCCAAACTGACAGAAAGCTCATGTAGAATTTCTCTTTGACGTATGCTGCAAATTAAAGCAAATGACACAGCAATTTAAATTTACAATGGAAGCTCTTTGGATCCATTAAACTACTTATTAGTGCTATTAACATAGTGCAGAGTACACCAGCATGCTGCCTGGGGAAAAAACAAAAACTGTGGGGAAAAAATGCATTGCCTGTTTGAGTTTCTTAAAGTGTTAAAAACTCTGCCATACTTAAAATAGCATTAATAAAAAGGTACAGGTACCATCACCCATAATCCATCTCACCCTCTTGGTAAAAGGGTCACTGGTATTCTTACTAGTTTGTTGCATTCAGGGAGCTTCCAGCATCATTTTACACGCGTTTGGAAGCCATGATAACTTCACACCCTGTTTAACCACATGGGCCTTATGGTCTCCATTCTCGAGGCCGTAGGGCCTGAGATGAGGTTGTAGATCTGCTGTCCCTGGGTCAACTATGTATTTAGTTGTCAGGAGTTTCTTGTGTGCTGAGAACAGCAACATAGCTAAACTGACATTTGTTTTCATCTCAACCCAAACACATACCTGTACTTACCTCATCCCTGCAGACAGTTAGTTGCTACCTCAAATCACTCTTTACTCTATTTTATTTTGGGGAAATTCAGAAGTCATGTAAAATCAATTCATATTTTATGATTAATATATTCAATTCTAAACAATTTATTTTAAGGTGACTGTTGTGGTGATATAATTCACTTTAAATATTAAGAATGTATCAACTGTTATGAATGTTGGCCAAAGGCCACAATAAATGGAGAGAAATGTTCTATTTTATGTTACATGCTGATTTCTTTCATTATTTATTTGATTGCTGGTTATTATGACAACAATTCGCTATATTGTACATGAATGACTTCAGCTCCTATGCAGTAAATAAATTATCCTTAAGTTATTTTGGCCTTCCTGCTTGGTCTTGTGCAAACATTTTTTCACTGTATATATACTTTCGGTTTTAATATATGCTGGGCCTGGGTGGAACATTAGATAAACTTTAAGACAAACTTAAACTTAACCCAATGAAAACAAGCCAAAGGGCTTTCTGGATTCATCCATTCATCCAAAGTCCCCGACACATCATAATTAGGAACCAAAAGGACCTATGAGTCTGTAACTCAGGTTGTACAAATGGAACCAAAAATTAATTAACTTTAATTTTACAATAGAAATGAGGGACCCTGCTATAAGGCACTGTCTGCAGCCTAAGCTATGTCAAACCCAGGGCCCCGCCAAGGCCCTTGAAATGAAAATGGTTGAAAATCACTCCTAGACCTAGAGAGCCATAATAAAGTCCTTCTCTTGTGGGCCCCCACTGCATGTCTTTTTAAATGGGGGCTCCTTCCTTCAGTTCCTTGACATGGAAAAGTTTGGGAACCCCGGTGCTTTAGTAGACACCTACCTACAGTACTCCCCATGTGCTTGTCCATGTAGAGTGACTTAATGTTTCTTTCAACCAACCAACCACTGTAAATAAATAAATATCGCTAAACAAAAATCCATAAATATATTTAATATACTAATTATTATCCGCTGTCTGGTAGTAAACGCCTACGCGTCGCCTCCGTGACTGACTGTTCCCACAGACGTGGTCGTGCATGCTGTGGTGCACTAGTAGTGCGTTCAGTTGGCGCAGTGTCCCGTTTGGAGAGAGAGAGGGCGAACTTTAGCGCTTCTCTCTCTCTCTGCATTGCAGCCCGTTGAGGAGCCGATCAGCGCTGCTGCTGCTGCTGGTCTGGAATCCAACACAACAATGGCGACTCCCAGTCCTCCTGACAGCAACTCAACAACCTCCAGCAACAACAGCAACATCGCAGGCTCCACGTCGCACCAGCACCACCCGCAGACGCACAGCCTGACCACGGTCAGCAGCAGCATGCAAGGTAGGCAGAGCGATACGGGCTCTGATCGCCTTTTTACACACTTTATTCTGAGACACTTATCTGCTTTTTTAGCTCCCCCCTGAAACTATGGCTACCAAGTTAGCAGTGATGCAGTAGTACTAGCCCTTTCCATTAGCTTTAGGCCTGGCTGTGCGACAATCTAACCCTTTTTCTATTCCCCCGCCGCACGCACTAGTCCAAAGATTCCCCAGACTTGACAATCGCCACATTTGTTTCAATATAACGGCAATGCTATCAGTAGATTTCCCAACACACGATATTTGCTCGTATATACACACACACAATGCTGCATGCATGCACCACGTAGGAAGGCCTACACTTTGCACTACAGTGGACAGTGTCCTCCCTCTCATACAAGCGAATTATGTGCATGCAGAGCTGTCTACTAGCATACATTATAATAACTACGTTATTATAGCGTCGTTTTGTCTTTGTTCTAGCCTTTTCGTAAATCCTAATCTGACTGAAACGGGTACCATCATGCCATCCTTTAGCAATATTATCCCATATATAGTAATGTAGGCTATAATGTTTAAGTGATTTGTTATCATTGAGTTGCATGATCTATATGTGTCCCCGATTTTAGTATCCAATGTTTTATCTAAACCTTGCAGAAACCAACACGTGCTGGAGATGTCAAAATGAAACAGGTATTAAATTCAACACTTATTTCTAGGCTTTTGTCATGATGAAACAGTGAACAATCATTGAAATGTTTCCCATAAGCTTTGGTTTTTGTTTTGTTTGTTTCTCAGCTCTGTAAATTATACATTTTATTCATTCACCTGTATATCATTCCATTACTGCATTCTCTTTTGCACATTGGGGAAGTGTCAGAAAGCACTCAAGAGATATATTCCAGAGGGCTTTACATTGGTCTGATTTTCCCTTGTGCTTAGCCTGCAACACATTGCTGTCTTGTTCATATCTGCAGTAAACTAGTACTTAACTTGGGGGCGGATTTACAAACCTGTATCCCCCATACCAAGATATTCCGGATGAGAGATCAGAGACCGCAGATATTGTCCTATTTTATTAGTCCATCCAATATAGCTTCACTGTAACCTGCTGTTCACTCCGCAGCATTTGCACTGGCGGGTATGGTTTGATTGCTGAAAAAATGACTAGAACAAGAACACAAACCCAAAGTTTTAGAAGCCCAAGAAAATGTAGTAAAATGTGTTTTCTTTACTTCAGGGTTTCAGATAAGCCTGTCTGGAGTTCCCCAAAGTAAGCATTTAGAACTCGCACACAATAGCACACCGACCTCCTCTCTGTGGGTACATCTCAATAGTATAAAATGGCCTCCTTTTGACTCCATCCATGCTGACATGGAAATATTGGATGGTGTGAAATGCGCTGCCTGGCAAACTTGTCTTTTTCTTTTAATCTTTTTTTTTTTTTTTTTTGCCTCCAGCTTCTGTTTGAGTCTGTTCATCACACAATGTCAGATGTGATAGAGCAAGGAAAAGGAAGCCACTTAATACTATTGGAACAGCCTGTGTGGTGCTCTGGTAGTTGGGAAGTCTGTCCACTGTTCACTGCTCCTAACTAATACCACCTCAGATATGGGCAAGGAAGATTCCATTTTGCACCTGGTGGGCTTAAAAAGGTTATGGGATCTGTTGTTTGCACCCCAGAATTGGTCCCGTTGGGCATGTTAAAGAGGTCTCAACACTTTTAACAACACTTTTCATTGTAACTGGGTTATAGCTAAGCTATCCACCGATTATAGCTGGTGATTTCACTGTTATTTCGAACCTTTGCAGAACTTGGCAGATATACAAATTACCTACTGTAACCAGCTGACAATTTGTTGCATGGTTAAATAGATTAATCAGGAAAGTTTTCTGTAAATGTATTTATATACAAAATGTAACACGAAAGGAAAATATTCTCGGTTAATTGCCCAGCCCTGTCTCTGCTGTACAGAATTTATTCATTGTGTCTGGGAGAATTTGACTGGTTTCACCTCTCTTTTGGAGCCAATATATTTGGATAATGCGGTCACAAAAGTCAACAGTAGTTGTATTTGCATGTTTTAAATTACATTAGCACACATTTGGATAAGGTGTTGGAGAAGTGTTGGGTCACTTTATCTTGAGGGAATTGCTCAAGTCTGAACTGCACAATTCAAATGTAATCATTGGATTGGTCATGCATGGGGATTCCCAATATCAGTCTTTTGCCCATGACGATAAGTAGTCTTGTACTGCAAGATGGCAGCCTGTTTAAAACAAATATTAAACATTAAGGCAAAAGAAACGGCACATGTACTGTTGTCTGGGAACCCCTGCACTTCTGGGCACTTGCCTGCTTGTGTTTAAAGTGCATTTTGTGCTTCCTTTTGATCTTTTGAGAATATGCTTGAGACAATCCTAAAGTCCCTTGGGTCAATCTGCGTATGAAAGATGATCTCTTTAGAAATGGTGTTTTTCCTAGCATGAGTAATTGAAATTGTGATGCCACAAAATTCCCTTCCAGCCCTTTCATACAGTGTTTTTATTTTGTTTGTTTTTTAACCTCCATATAATTACTCTGTGGGGCCACGTGACATGGATGTTTTTGCATTATATGCATTTATTACTCTGTATTATTTCTAGGGGTGCACCGACCAATAACACTTTTTTGCGACCATGTACTTTATTTTTCTTGGCAGGTCTAGGTCCCCCCCCCCCAACAATTGCAAATACATTTGACCATTTTAGGGTAAATTATATGCACTATACATACAGTACCACTGTATATACTGAGCAGGAATTCCTGCCTTGAAATAGTATATGTTCAAGTTATTAATAAATTACACTCAAGTTATTAAATCTACAAGTTTTAGTTATGGCCCCAGCTGTGTCTGTAGAGACCCCTGCCTGACCGTTAATTGACAACTAACTAGCTAATTACAATGCAGTCGTTCCTCCAGAGTCTGGGTCATGGGAATGGTAGAACTTAGAAACATGCGGCTGTACTTTTTAGTTATGAGAACAGTTTGTCTTAATTAGTTTTATAGAACAAGGAAGATTGCTACTCAGCATAGCATATTTCTTTTACTGAATAATGAATTGCCATTTTGGAGGATAAAGAACCGGATAAATGCGCGTGTTCAAGGAAAGATTGTAGGTAAATATGTGTTGATGCAGTGTATCAGTTGTTTGCATTTCCGAGCCTGGCACCTAGTGTCAGTATATGGTCGGCTTCGGTGCACCTGTGTACTTAACAGGCATAGACAGTTACCAAGGTAAGACAGGCATTTTGTTGCACTGTGTCTGCTGTGTATCATCATCATGATATCAGTCATATCTTTACATTAGTGTGTGTTGTTCACCCCATTGTCCATGCTGTGGGAATTTGGCTATGTTCTTATCTGTCTGCTGTGCCAGGTAAACGTAAAGCGCTGAAGCTGAACTTCGCCAATCCTCCTGTGAAACCGGCCTCCAGACTTCCTCTCAATCCACAACCAGTTCCCTCTTTCCAGAACCCGCACATGTTAGTAAAGATACTTTTGTTTCGGTCTTTCTGTTAAGAGATGTTTGTTTATTTTTCAAATTGAAGTGCTTTTTAACATATAACATAAGTGTCAAACCATTGATAATCAGTGATCTAGGACTACTGCTACTGGTTTTTCAAATGTTTCTCGATTTAGTGAGGCTCAGAGATTGCTGATGAAATATTTACCACTTTGATGCTAATCTATAATGTATGCTCGGTGCCCTGTCCCACACCGTGCCCCTCACCATCTCTTCCTGTCCTCTCTCAGAGAGCGTCTGCGGACACACAGCATCGAGTCGTCGGGGAAGCTGAAGATTTCTCCCGAGCAGCATTGCGACTTCACAGCGGAGGATCTGCGAGACCTGGGCGAGATCGGCCGCGGGGCCTATGGCTCCGTCAACAAGATGGTGCACAAACCCACAGGCCAGATCATGGCCGTCAAGGTGACCCGAACAGGCGTAGCTTAAGCTGACCGTATTCTCAAGCCTCTTGTCCTCTTTTCAGGCTCGTTTCTTGTGCCTCTTGTTGGTTCGAGGTGCAGTTCCTTTTCTTGGTCCAAATCCTTGCTATTTACCAGGCATCTCTGCCTCTCGTGTTTCAGTTATGAGGGAAAAAAAATAAGGCTATCTGTTCACCAGAGCCTTTATTTACGGTGCTGGGGGTTTCTCATTGTTGTTTGCAATGAAAGGGAGTTGTTATTGTATGTTCCCGTCAGCGCTTAGAGTTTCTAGCGCTCAGGTCCTCAGGTGCTGAAAGTATGTTATTGCAATGTGTTTACAACACATTGATATTGCCCATTATGTGTTCTGTACTCCAATTTGTCAAGTAATGGCTTAAATTAGTTGTCATTATTATCCTATGTTGTGTGGGAGTACACTTACCAGGCAACGTCTTGGTTGCTACCATGTGGTCTTTTGCACAGGCGTTTGCACACAAACATGTTTTTTTTTTTTGTGCCACAGTCGCATGAAAACAAAGCGGTCATTAAACACTCGTGTTTCTAATGACCCTGCACACCGGAGCTGAAATTTCATGCGAGTGAAACCTACGAGAAGTAAGGACTTGTGAAACCCCACAAGGCTGAGGCCGGAGCGCTACCACCACAGGGTGACTCAAGTCACTTTCGCTTCCTATAATTGACTTGTATAAAGAAGTTGTAGAGCATTAGTAGTAACAGACAAAAAACATTTACGAGACGAGCGTTGCAGTCAAGTACCAAGGACAGTTGCTATGGAAACGGCATGCTGTTTTTGCATTCCGCCCGTTGCTTGCATTCACACCCTTTTTTCACCCTCTAGACGATGCATAGCACCTGAAAACAATGGAAGTTATGTCTCCCTGCCACATGCCTGACAGAATAATGATTTGGTACAGATCCATCCATCCATCTTCTTCCGCTTATCCGAGGTCGGGTCGCGGGGGCAACAGCTCCACCAGGGAGCTCCAGACTTCCCTGTCCCGAGCAACATTTGCGACCTCCTCTTGGGGGATCTCGAGGCGATACAAAGCCAGAGAGTCGATGTAATCCCAATTTGGTACAGATGTTAGACCAAAATGTCTGTCTCGGCACCTTTTTTCCCCTTCCAATGTGTGTAGTTTATATTACACTCCTTTATTAAGTCTACTCCCTCGATTATTCAGAACAAGGATAGACGTTGAACTTAGTTTCTATCTCAAATAATTTAAATATTCTCCTCAGTTTGTCCCGTTTGTGCTGTGCCATGTCGCACCTTAACAGACTTGTATCAGTATGTTTATGCAGTGGGCTTATATGCATGCTAGACCCAGCCTGGCTCTAGCCAAAAAACAAATCCATCATTGCAGTAATCCTCAGCAGATTTGGTCTGGCACCGCTCAGTTGCGATTGGTATTAAGTAAGTATTGGGGGACCAATCAGGCACCAGTATACACGTGGGGCCGGGTTATCATAAGAAAAGACGTATTTTCTTTTAAAAGACTACTTCTACATAGTGATATTTTGTCAGGCCAGGGCCAGGCTGGGCAAACTTGTGCCGTTTGAGCATGTTAAATTGGAACTAATGTGCGGTTTGTTCTCTCAGAGGATCCGCTCCACGGTGGATGAGAAGGAGCAGAAGCAGCTCCTGATGGATCTAGACGTGGTGATGAGGAGCAGCGACTGTCCCTACATCGTTCAGTTCTACGGTGCCCTCTTCAGAGAGGTCTGACTCACCTCCATGACTCTCGCTTATATTGATAAATACATCAATGCTTTGTCACAAGTTTTCCTTTTGTGGATCTGCTCTTTCCGGCGAGCAACATCGCCATGTGACAAAGTGTAAATCGTTGATGTCGGGAGGAAACCTCCTCACCCAATGTGTGTCGTTTAGAAAATATTAAACCAATGGAAATTATTTTAAAAACACTTTGGACAAAACCTCTTAACTCCATTGGACCCTCAAACTGTCTGCTAAAAACAGCTTAACTCCACCACATCTCTCCCTCTCGTGGAAGTAATGAGCCCTTCGCTAAGTCCCTCCCCAATCCGGCCTTGTACAATAGGCACGTTAGAAGGGGAGCGATTGACCTGGATAGCACCAGTTGCTAAAGTAGGTGAATTGGACAGTGAGCAAAAACGGTGGGGTTTTGAGAAGGGCTCATTGACAATATATAAATCACAACACCAATTTGAGGAACTATTGCTTTGTTTTCAAAATAAGGTTTTCTTAATTTCCTGAAAACATGTTGGAGTTACTTGGTTTCTTCCTGACAGCAGATAAATGATGTCTTTGTATTTGAAACATCAAGATAACTGACTGTTGTTGGTCTCATTTGATTACTAATTTCCCTATACTTCCAGGGTGACTGTTGGATATGTATGGAACTAATGTCTACCTCGTTCGACAAATTCTACAAATATGTATATTGTGCATTAGATGACGTCATTCCAGAGGAAATATTAGGCAAAATAACATTAGCAGTGAGTAGATGCCCGTTTTTGTCATTTCATATCGAGCATGATTCTCCGAAAACGTCAAGCGGGAAGCCTTCCTTTTAATGTGTTTCTCTTCATCTCCCAACAGACCGTTAAAGCACTGAACCACTTAAAAGAAAACTTGAAAATAATCCACAGAGGTAAGTTTCTGTTTTTTGCGGATCGTGTGTTTTGTGGCATGGCAGAAATGGTTACTGACCTCTGTGTCCGACACGTTCCAGACATCAAACCTTCCAACATTCTAATGGACCGAAAGGGTAACATCAAGCTGTGTGACTTTGGCATCAGCGGTCAGCTGGTGGACTCGATAGCCAAGACCAGGGATGCAGGCTGCAGGCCATACATGGCGGTAAGCAGATGGCGTTTCTACCGACTATACCAGGTCAGGTCAGGTAGTCCATGGTAGTCCCTTGGTGTGGGATTTGTCTAGGAGTAAAAAGAAGACTTATCACAAACATTAACCACATTTAAACTGGGGTTGCTATTTGGGCGAGAAAAAAAAAGGTGTCACTATTTTGGGTAAAAGATAGAGCCAGAGTGAGCTAATGCTTGTAAATGGCTACATGGCTTTGCGCGCCACTCATGTTCATCCATCTACCGTACTTCATCAACCCTTGACTATAATTTACTACACACATTAGACGGTCAAAGAGATGAAGCAGCAATGTTTTGCACTGAATATGTAACCTCTGCCATGAATTCTATATTAATATATTTTATAGACCTCGACTATTCTTGTTGGCTGAATATTTCCTTGTCACACTTGTGTGACAACTAGGAATGTCCCAATACTGTATTGGGTAGGCAGTTTTTTTTCTTCTCTTTTCTTTTGGAAAAGTATTAGTATCTGTCCTTATTTGTCCATATTGGGTCATATCGGTATTGGCAAATATGACGTCTAACCACGTCTGACACAGGCACAAGGGGTTTGACAGTATGGCAGTTAAATAAAATGTTATTTTTTTATTATGCTTTTAATATCCATTTCTGCTTAGCAGCAAGCTATATGTTCTTAGATTATTTCTATTCATATTCGGATAAGTTTAGCACAACAGTAAAGATGAAACCTAAGTGCAGAGGAGGCTTCACTTCTGCTGTATCTCATGATAGAGCTTCCATTGCTTCCGACTATATGATGAAAGTTGAAAATGTGCAAAAAAAAAAGAACAATCTGGCAATGTGAGACTACGACTCCACTAGTTCAGAGCCTTTGACTATAGTTGTTGAGCTGAGCATTACAATTAAAAACAACCACTCTGACTTCTTACTAGCACATGATAACATTTGGAATCATGAATTCAATTATAGAGATGACTTCTGAAAGGTAAATGTCTATATGACTCACTGTGAAAGTAAATTAAATAGAATATAACATTCAATATTATTTCTATTGGGGGTAACAAATAGGCCTATGTAACAAAGAGGTTATTTCAATCGGTGATCACTCATGTTTCTGTGTATGTGCAAGCCTGAGGTAGCACTCACATTAGTTCAGGAATCCACGGTAGGCCTACACCACGACACAAAGAGAAATGTCGTCATGTATCCCCGTCAGTCAGTCCTGGGGATAAAGTGGTTAAAAACGTCTCGTCATGGAGTACTTAGAGAACCCTGTGTAAACTTAGTGGAGTCCACATATGGACATTGGATAAGACGACGTTAGCCCTCAGTATGTCCCAGATCATGGCAAACGTACAGCTTGTGTACACAGCATGGATAAAAGGCTATTTACACTATAGTTCCTCCTTCATCTGCTGAAAAAGGCTAATGGCACTCTCCATTTGAACACAGCTAATGGCCCTAAAAAGATGTCTCCACTGTGACTGACTGTATGTGTGTGTTCTCTACCATGTGGTTCTTCAGCCGGAGAGGATAGACCCCAGTGCTTCTAGACAAGGATACGACGTCCGGTCTGATGTATGGAGCTTGGGAATCACTCTGGTGAGTCTTTTATGTTGTTGTTGTTGTGAACATGAAACGTTCACAATGTTACTAGGACGCTGTTATGTGTAGAGGTGTGAAATAGAGTTGTGTGCACGTGGGTGTTGGAGGGGGCTGAGCAGTGTTCTGTGTGTGTTTCCAGTATGAGCTGGCCACTGGAAGGTTTCCATACCCCAAGTGGAACAGTGTCTTCGACCAGCTGACCCAAGTGGTGAAGGGAGAACCTCCTCAGCTCAGCAACTCGGAGGAGCGGCAGTTCTCCCCCAAGTTCATCAACTTTGTTAACCTATGGTGAATATAAACATGGCCAGAATTCTGTATCAAATGTTTTTTTTTTTTTTTTTTTCACCCTAATGTGTTAAACTGCCACACAGGTAGTTTTCAGGTACAAATCTATAATAAGCATATAATGCCTTTAAAATATGTAGAACAGTGTTGTAATAGTGAGTCCAGGAAGTAGTCTATTAAAGTTGAAAGTCTCAACTATTAATGGATTATTTTATATTTTTCCCAACTCCAGTATTAGTCAATTCATTGTGTTTCTGCTGCCACCTGCTGGCAGGTGCACAGCGCTGCATTATTTGTGCATGATTATTTCTAATAGTGGCATTTTCCTATCTTCTCACCAGCCTTACAAAGGATGAGTCAAAAAGGCCAAAGTACAAGGAGCTCCTGGTAAGTTTCTTTTCATTATTAATTCTAAATATAAATCCTTGCTTCACCCACTTACTGTCATGAGACAAGACTACACCTTGTCTACAGCTCTCTGTCAGTTCCGTGTATTTTTTTTTTGTTTTGCTATGCCTAAGTCAGAGCCTTAGAAATAGACAAAGTTACGCAAACTCCATTCTCTTCATGGGGCCAATCCAATGGCGGCTCCTCTACATAGACTTTCTGAGTAGTGACAACTGTAAGTTGAACAAATGGTGTCAACAGGAAGTTACTAAATGCATTGAAGTCTGTGGGCTTATACCATGTGACCAGATGATTTTCTATCGCAACTCTGTCTATTTCTAAGGCTCTGGCCTAACCTTAACCCTGACCTTTCCACACTGGTCTACTTTAGGGGTGCCAGATAGACATGAACAATTGAACATACCAGTCCAGAGAGAAGTCTCTTGTTTTTATTTGGCTAGCTCAAACCAAACAAATTAAGATATAACACCATCTTTGGAACAGTCACAACAAATGTGTATCCAGTAATTTATGAATCAATAAAGTCAACCATATATAAATTGTATTGAACAAAATACAATTCAGTTGTTATTTTAACTGTTGTCAGAAATAATTGTTAATTTTTCAGCTCACTGTAGCACAAAACAAAAGTTCTGCATGAACAAAAATCATTGGTCAAACGCACTTCAGTACTGTTCAGAAAGTTAAATAAATATTCTTGCTTGCAGTGGAGCTTCCAGTCAGTTTCAAGACCCTGTCAATATTGTAGTTGAGAATTTTAGCCTACCTGTCTGTTGAATAGGATCCACCATCCAAACAGGTTTACAGTGTACTCCGAAATAATCCTGAATCCGGCAATAATTCCATAAAACAATTTGCATCAAATCCCTGTCTCCATTTCTCTGCCCTGGTTCCCAAAGTGGAGAAGGAATATCTTGTTATTGTTTCCCAAACTGACATTACAGTGTTCAATCTAAATAAAATGGAAGACTGAAGCCACTTCCAAAAGCCTCACCCTGCACACTCACTCACACACCTGCAGACTATCTCAGTCATGAGCAGGGCAGCCTTCTGATTGGTTCCTCCCCGATTAACCAGCAGGCTCTTGAGCAAGTTGTAACCAGGGTTCACCCTGTCTTCACCTTGTTCATGTTAAATTTGTTAACCCATTTCAACATTACACTATAGATTGTACAAAACATATAATAATCAAAGATTTGTGCTGTGTTTTCACAATCACCCCCCCCCCCCCCCCCCCCCTAAAAAATACCAGGTGTTCAAGTCTCATAAAACTTAAGATACCCGTACAGAATGGGTTAAAAACAATTGCAGAAAATAGAAAAAAAAAAATCCAAGTCTCCATGCTGATGGGCATCATGGACAGTGACCACAGAATAAGCATGCCAAGATGTTCAATATGTTCTGTTTTTACCACCAGAAACACCCATTCATCCTGATGTTTGAGGAGCGGTTCGTGGACGTCGCCACCTACGTGATCCGCATCCTGGATCAGATCCCCGCCTCCCCCATCTCCCCGATGTACGTAGACTGATGGAGGCGTGCTGGGGGGCAGGGGGGGGTGGGGCACCTAAAACACTGCAGCACACGACGGGAGGGAGGGACACTACGCAACGCGCGGCGCATGACATCTTTAGGCCCTCAGAGATGCAGAGTTACTTTAGGATCACCTGTTTGTTCACGTGTTCCGGCAAAAAAGGAACAATTCCAAATTGCCCTGTGCAATATGATTACTGTTATCATTATTATTATTATTATTATTATTATTATTATCATCATCAAACAGATCCTTATGCTTCCCACCCTCAGTCAGTGTCAGTGAAATGTCAAAATGAACCATTTTCACAGAGCAAAACATGAAGGCAAAGCAATGTCTTAGTAAAATGCAATGCTTGTTCTTTTTGCTTTTTTACATGAGAAAAGAAAAAAAAATACATTTTGAGTATATACTATATACTTGAACCCGATGTACACAAATACAGAACCTACCAAATGAAAATGTTGAAAAAGTGACACATATTACGTATGAACAAAAAAATATATATATATATACCTATGGGGTTGTATGTTGTCGACCCGTATGTATGTGTTTGTGTGTTCACCTCTGCATTTTTGAACTATGTACAGGTGTATGCAGATGGACCTACTATCTGAAACACACACTCTCTAATCACACAGTTTGTTGTGGGCACCTTCACTCATGCTACATGAATGCGTATGCAAAAGTATTTCTCTTCTGGAAGCTGATTGACAGGGTAGTGTGGCTTTACTTTTTTTTTTTTTTTTTTTTCTCCTTTTTTTTTTTTTTAAATATGCAATATGTGAGAGTTTCTGTCTTGATAGATGATTTGGGACGACATACAATTTCTCACATCAAAATGCTACATTTGCCTGATATAAACTTGCCCTTGGGACATTAATGTCCGCCGATGTAAATGTCTATGTATATAGTACATCTTATCTGCTGTTCTTGGCAGGTTCTTTACAGCAGTTTGAGATGCTCGTTCCCAAATGGAGAGAAAGATGTTCTTGGCAGACCCCAGTCGGAGTGGTCGGAGAAGAGCGTAGTAGAGTTTGTTGTCATGTGTGTGGTGGTGACATACTGTAAAAGGATATCCTAAGACCATCACCCCAATGTTTTAATGGATAAAGCGAGTTGAGAATAATATATTGGCCTTTAAGCGTTGTACAGTTTGAACAGCTCATTAGGTCAACAGTACACTTTTTGGCATGCTCTTCAGTGACTCGGCATGTTCCTCTAGCTTGCACTGACGATGGAATGTTCCGTTTCCTTTGCCAAAACCATGTATAACATTCTGGGGGGTGTCTCCATAGTCTAAATGTGCACACCTGGCCCCTACCTGCTTTCTTAAAGAGAAACTTCACCCTTTTTTGCCCCACCCCTTCCCTGGAGGACTTAATGTATAATATGTAGTTTTGTAGACATATTAGATTTTATGAAACCAATATCTCTGATGTTATGGACACTGTTGTCTCAGTAGGATGGCCCTCCCCCATTCCACCAGGAGGAGCAGTGCATCGTGGGAATTGTAGTCCAGGAAGGAAGTGAGCCCAGTGTCGATGACATCAGACCCTGCACTCACTGCTTTCATCAACATCTATCTAAACCACGTACTGCATTACACACAAAGACCCCGAGGAAAGTGTTCTAAATCCTCTTAAAAAGGGCGAAGTGTTCCTTTACAGCTGCAGCTGGCCAGGGGGCTTCATTCTCCAGACTATTGAAACACACCCTTTTCTGACTTTCTTTCTCAGAAAGCCACATCTACCAGTCAGGGTCACCCACGGTCAATATGTAGATTTAGTGGAAAGACCAACACATTTTTGTAGTTGGCTAGTTAACCAAACTGAACGGTGTGTGTAAAGGGGTAAAGGATGGTGGCCTTTCAACATTGGGGTGTCAGACATGTTGGAAAATGGCCACCGATGTCAGCAGTTTTGGGGGACAGTGCGTATTTTGCAACATCACATTGCAACTACCGTGAGATGCATTGTAGGCGATACAGTTCTGTGTTGTTGGAGAATATCGTCAGCTGTTTCCCCGTTTGTAGTGCTATAAAAAACAGCCCAGAATCATGGACACGAGAGAATTATTTCTCAGACAATTATGGACATGGGAAGCCAACTTACAACACAACTGGTGAATATAAATGAGAAGTACATATTGTATAAATGGCAATTTACTAGAATGTTCATATTAGATTATAAAGATAATATTAAGGGCAATGAGTATTATATTGTATCTTTATCGAGGGTTAAAAAATAAAGTTCACATTGAAAGATTCCAAACCTGTATGGTGGTGTTCTTGTGAATTAGACATCAATAAAAGGTAAATCGCAGAAATACTTTTGCTGTGATACATTTATTGCTCGACATTATACATGGCAGTGGAAAGATACTGTATTTTACAAAATAGTAAAGCGATTCTGTGGCCAAGCAACAAGGAAGCTTCTGTCAGATCATGTGATATATGTGATATATTTTTTCATCTTTTTTTTTTTTTACTTGATAACGGAAAAGACACCAAAATCAACCTCATCACATAAAACAAAGGCCAGTAGATATTGGTAATCTATGCAAAAATGTGGTTGAGGAAGAGAAGAAAGGTACTCAATTTAAGTATATTGGATGGGCTTTAGTACAGCACATGTAATAACCATAGAAACCCACTTAACAAGTTTAACAGTTAGTACATAAGATACGGAAAGAGGTTTGGTAAAAAAAAAAAAAAGTCAAATGAGAACAAAATGCTTGTTTATAGTTTTGAAGGCACATTTACGAATGCAGAATGAATCCTCTCCCATTTAAGTGCCAAACAACATGGCCATGGTAAGTTCAGGTTGATTCAAATCTCAAATTTATTGGCTTTTTTTGCTGAACTATAAGCTTTTTTTTTTTCTTTTTTTTCTCCTTCTGAGACAGAATTAGAGTATCAAAACATTCTCACATTATGACAGCTAGTTATAGGCTAGGGTGCAAGTTTATGCTGTGTTATGTGCAGTATTATTCACAGTTAAGATCTGAATATATTACTTTATTCCTATTCACAAGTGCTGGTCGTTTCTGCTTCATATTTTCCCCTCAGGAAAAAGGTATTTTAAGAAAATGAATTTCCTTCTTGAAGTGGTTGGTGCACTTTGCATCATATTAAGATAAATTTTGGCTAAGAAATGTGCATGGTCAAAATGGTAGCAAAAAGAAAGAAAATCCTGATCACAAAGGAATGTCAGTATAAATACATGATAATGTATAAATATAAATGGAAAATAAAATAAATATCTTCATGTGATCGTCCTGGAAATACAACAAAATGTGGGGAAAAAAAGACAAAAATAAACATTTTAAGTGAATATTTGGGAAAGAAAGATAGAGATGACATTTTAACAGTTTTTTTTAACATTGCCCTGGCTCTGTTAGGTTAAAGGAGCACTTGACCTACTAGACAACCTTATCTTCATATAATGATTCCTCAGTAATGAAATGTTCCTAATAAGATGCCACAATATCTGTCAACTCACAGTGCATCAATGAATGGTTATGAAACCGTCCTAATAGAAACAAGACTTTCTCTTCCTGCAAAGTTTGCAGGCATGCTTAAGTCTTAGTATGGCGCTGATGTTCTCTCCACTTGCCACCACACGGTTTTTGAACTGTCCACAGTACCCAGACACCCTCTGAGAAACAGACAAAATAGACTCTGCTAGAACTGGTGCAATTTTATAATGAGCATTAGTGAGAAGAAATTATACTGAAGAAAGTCTTTAAATAGGTGAAGTGGTCCTTAAAATTCCATTGACCCATTAAAACCAGCAAGGCATCTGTTGGCATTTTAGATTTTTAACATTGGCTATTAAAAAAATATCAGATATACAAACTTGCGGCTTTGTACATATGCTATTTTTCTTTGTAAATGTAGAAAAGTCTTAAAGTCTCTTTAAAGTTCTAGTTCTCTTTACAAAATGCATCAAATGAAGAAGGGTGGGGGGCATCAGGAAAACTCAACCTAGCCTTTTCCTTATATTGTTGATGAATACATTTGTAATAGTTTATGATGGGAAAATCGCAAACACTAGAAATACTATTTTCACAGCATTCAAATTTGTAATAACCTGTTATAAGTAAAGCACAGTTTCATTTGTTTAGTAGAGTAAATCTGTGATAAGACCAAAGGCTGTTGGCATACGTATGTCAAAAGCAACGACCTTCCTAAAGCCATTCTGTGAATAAATATGCCCAAATAGAGTGAAAATAAACTTGTATAAAAAGGTCCTTGGAAGGAATGACAATCTTTTCTGCACACAATCTAGGCTGAAGCAAAAAGTGACAATTGTGTACTAAGCTACAGGTGAAAAGTACAAATTTCCTTCTCATATTTACATAAAATAAATGGATTACACAATTGTTTCTAAGTTGCGACGCGTTTCTCCCACACCACTGACAAAATATGCAGACGGCAACTTGTCTCTGTCAGTACAAATAGTCATGATATTTACAAATTGGCCATACTGTAAGTAATCCAATTCGATTTATAATCTTTCTTGTTTCCAGTAATACAAACATAAGCTCAGACTCAGAAAGCATACGACGGCTGCTAAAGTGTGTCTTCAAGTCTAGTTGGAATAACACTGACATTGAATGCAATTCTTGCATAAATCCCGTACAGGTAACTCTTCATTATTCACTTACAGAAAATCACAACCGTATCCGTGACTGCTTTTGGCAGTTGTGCGCATCATTGTCCTCAGGGACAAAGATCATGACGAAAAGCACCTTGTCGTTGGACGCTGGATATGACAGCAACAATTTTCCATATGGAAGTGGGGGGAAAAGTCTTTGGCAAAATATAATTCTCGAATTAAATTCCTGACGTTTTAAACAGCAATCTTTGGTTCGTGAGTATTACAAATGGTCCGGCTGTGCGTGATGACACCTCAAACCATTACAGTGCAGGAACAAACATTGGCACTTAGACTATAAGACGCATTATTGGTATCATTCATTTGGTTTAGTACATGGTCTGTATGTACTCTGTATTGCAGCTGATGTCTCGTTAACCAACGGTCCATGGCTAGTGACTATAGTTTTCTGGTCAGTGTCCTATATAGTGTTATGGTCATTGACGGCTAACTGGCTGCTATATCTGAGTCCTAGCTGCCACTAGCTCGTGTCTGGTCAACAACTAGGCCGGTCAGTCGCCACCACTTTTCACCAGTGCTCCAGGTGAAGGTCCATGGCCGAGTTCAAGTTAATGTCGTCCAGGAACTCCGTGTTGAAGATGCTGGGTCCGTTGGGCGGAGCCACGTGGAAGGCTGTGGCGGAGCTGGGCGGCGTCAGGTCCAGCCACTCCATCGTCTCCCATGACGACTCGCCGAAGGCCAGGCCGGTCATCCCCTGCTGGTCGGCACCAGGGGACACCTTGCTGCTGATGGGGGACAGCGGGTTGGGAGTGTCCATCAGGTCTCTGTGGGACGCCAGGAGCTTGTCCTGGTGGGGATGTTGAGGGTGGTGGTGGTGGTGATGATGGTGGTGATGGTTATGCGGACTGCCGTAACCTTCTCCCCCTCCGTTCCGCTCCTCTTCCTGGCCTCCGTCCTCGCCGGTGGCCATTTTGAGAAGGGCGGCGGCCTCGCCTCCCCGGCCAATGGGACTGCCCAGCAGGGTCTCCAGGTGGCTGTCGGCCATGTGATTGGACGGGTGGTCGTATGGGAGCTGGGAGGAGGGGGACAGGTGGGCGTAGTGTCTGTGGAACTTTGGGACGATGAGGCCGGCACTCCCTGGGGACACAGTAATGTGGGGTACAACTTTGGTTATAGAAGACCTCTCCCTCTCTTCTCTGGCGTTAGCTGGCATCTCTTGAACAGAAAGGGAGGGGGATTGAGGGTCACAGCACAGAGCGGGATTTAATATGGACGTATAATGCCAGCCACACCTTCATTTAGATCAAAACTACTCTTCAAGGGACAGTTCAGATTTTTGGAACTTAAGTTGTATGAAATACTTGCCGTTAATATAGTGGTGTCAACTGTATTAATTGATCACCAGAGTCCCATAGAGGCAGTTCTTTCTGGTTTTGGTGAATATTAAGTAGTTCTGGTCATTTTGTTGGGGATGCACTGGGGCCACACAGTAAGTATACTATATGAATCCACAAAACAAATGTTATTTGTGTTGTTGAACTATCACCTATCACTTGGAACTACTTTTTAGGCATAGTGATATGGATAAAATCAAAATAGTTCTTTGTGATAGGGGTAGAAAATGAACGAAGGATGCACCATTTTTATATTTTATACTTTTACAATATTTTAGAAATGGGTCAACAATACAAATGACGACACAACTACTTCATATTTTACCAAAACCGGAGCGTAACTTCTACCATAGGACTCTGGCAATCAATTCAGTCAGCACCACTATATTAATGGACAGTATTTCATATAACTTAACTTTATAAAAAAAAAAAATCTGAACTCTCCCTTTAACAAAGTGACTAAACTCAAATGAGAAGGAGCACGGCGGTCCTTAACTCACCTCCGCTCTCTATAAGCACGTCCAGAAGTTCATCCATCTGTTGACTTCTGGTCAGCTGCTGGAATGGGAATAGAACAGTTAAAACGTCTTTCAACGCTCCAACAAGATGCAATCCTCCACACGTTTCAAGCCGATTCGCTTCACCAATAAAATCCACAAACAAAAGCGTCAAGCTGTCAAGAAACCAACTTAAGCTTATCAAAGGGTGGAAAGTGAAGTGCAATGAACGTAGTGGTGCGTAGCGGGTGATGCACAGAACATGATAGGGAAGAAACAGGGGTGAATGGACTGATATTAAAGCAACGCCAGTTAAGTTAAAAAATAATCATCATAATTTGGCCAGCCATCAGTCATCTAATGCATTTGTTTTTGTTGCATGGATTGGAATTTACCTGCTTGACTGCATCCTCATAGCATGGGGGCTGTCTTAAGTCAGATGCAGCTGATTCTGAGCTACTGAAGGCAGAGACCTGGCACTTTTGGCCACCTTGCCGATGCGAGGGCAATATTGACATCTAGTACATGAAAAATAGGTTAAAAAGTTAAATCAGCCTACTACCAATTGGAGAAGGGGAGCTTTATTCTTAAAATATAGAATGAGAGAGTTTAAAAATGCAAGAATGAAACATGAATAAAGCCCTAAGAGATTCAAATAATTGAGCCCTTAAAAAGTGATCCCTGACTCTTTTTTTTGCTTATGTATGGAAAAAGCAATGGTTGGCGTTGTGAACAACAGAGTTTCTTTCTTTGTAAACATGAAACAATGTGACAAAGCAGGTGAACTGTTCACAGAACAGAGGTATGGATGAAGGTATGGTAACACAATGACCCACTATGGAGGATGACTACAGTGTACACAGGGTCAGAGAAAGGGCGACACATTAATAGAAAAGAGAAAAATGGTTAAGGAGGGGATGGGGACGTGAGGAGGTGATCCAGCATCCAGTATCAACACCAAACTAGACTACAGTACAGTACAGCTCTTTTTCTGAACTCCTTACCTTTTGCATGTTAGAAGGATTGGCCTTGGCAGCGGCTCTGGGGTTAAGACCACATTCAGACGAGTTGGGATAGACTCCCTGGAGGCCCCTTTGGTCCGACGGGTAAGAACAATTTACGGCCTGGACTCCATTCTTCTGCTGGAGCTGGAGTCAGGGACAGACGGTGAGTAGTGGTGCATTGTTATATATTATACTGCATGTCATCATATACCTTGACACAGCGGAACATCAGTGAATCAGAGCCACACCGAGCAAAGACTTACAATGTATTCATATTAATAATGACAAGACTATCATTAAACAATATACTATGGGTTTTAATCCATTAGAAAAATATATATATACTGCGGTTATAGAAGTGCAATTGAAGGTGTCCAAAATTTACTTCTAATCAAGACATTCCAGAGCGAAATCTCACATGATTACACATGGTTTTACAACATAAATTGAGGCGCCCCAGAGATAGAGATACCATTACATGGGGGTCCATAGACTAATGTACATCAAACTGTGGGTCGTTGAAATTAAACTTTGAGTTTGAGAATCACCGATAGAGCCTTTAGAAAACAACTTCTCTAGTGTTCATTTGTTCGCCTTTGACGTGAAAAAAACATTGGGAACCACTGATGCACAGTACACAAACCTGCATGTTGCGGCCTCTGGCGTTGCTGTTGTTGTTGCCCCCCTGGGGGGGCAGGGGGTGAGGGCAGCCCTCCCTGCCCAGCGGGGACAGCAGGTAGGGGTTGTTGTTGTTGGGCGGGGAGGATGAGGAGGAGGGCTGGGGGCTGCCAGAGGAAGAGGACGGGTGATTCCCGCTGGGAGAGTCTTGAGGGGAGCACTGGGGGCTGAGGAACGCCGACATGGTGGAGGGGCTGCCGCCAGAGGAGGGGAGGACCCCGGGTCCATGCAGCGGGGACCCCCCATGCCACAGTGGCCCTGCATGTCCTCCATGTTACCGCAGCCCCCCGTCGGAGGAGGAGGGGGGCTCTTCAGCTTGGGAGAGGAGAGAGGGCAGCTGGAGGAGGAGCCCAGAGCCACCGGCTCCTGTTTGACCGTCACCCCGAAGAAGTGCTGCTGCTGCTGCTGCTGCCCCATCATGGCGGGCTGTGTCTGCTGCGGGTGGTGGTGGTGGTGGTGGTGCATGGAGGCATGGTGGTGGTGGTTAGGGTGAGGAGGAGGGGGTGCAGGGGGGCCAACGGTGTCCTGTGTCGCCCCGTAGCAACGCTTCCTCTTGTGGAGCTGCATCTTCAGCTCTTCCACCTGAGAAACAAACACACGCACACACACAAAACTCAGCCTTTTGTATCTTCAATATATCCTCAATAATAGAAACAAGTTTATACAAACAAGTTTATACAAATATTTGCTGAATATCATTATGCTTTAAGCAGCAAGTGACATATCACACTAGCGGGTTTCACGACTCCATTCCGGGCATCATTGTCACTCATTGGGCTGAATTAGTCATTTGCCCAAATGTGCTGACCTCATCACATGTAAATGGCCGTTTTTAGCCCAAGGATGTATGTTTTGCGCAAAAATGATGCTTTGAGTATGTAGTTTGTGACTTGACACTTGCAAATTGAAGCATAATGACATATATAGGATGTCAACGGTGCACATGCTATACAGGCCATTTTCAAAACCTTCCTCTCAGACTATTCCAGGCAACTATTTTTTTCTGTTATTCGGGACATGAAGATGTAAAATCTGCCAATATGCAGCATCTCCGCCTCACCTGTCTCTGCTCCTGGTGCAGTTTCCACGTCAGCTCCTCGATCACCTTCTGCTTCTCCACCAGCATCTTGTCCTTCTCTGCCTCCACCAGGCCGTCCGGCGCCAATCCTCCTCCCCCCTCCCCTCCTCCTCGTGGCGGACCGTCCTCTGAACCCAGCCGTCCCACGGGGGACAGGGACGGCGGCTGCTGCTGCTGGAGGTGCGCGTGGTGGTGGAAGTGCGGCGTTGGGGAGGACGAGGACATGGGCACGTCGCTGAAGCTGTCCGGGAGCGACCCGGCGCTGAGCGACAGGTCGGAGGAGGCCGGGGAGATGGGCGGCGTGGACGAGGTGCTGGGGTACGGGTAGTAGCAGCCGCCGCCGGCCTGATGGGACAGAGCACCGGCCGAGGAGGGCGGGGACTGGTAGGAGGAGTGCAGGGAGCCTGTGGGGGTGACGGGGAAGGGCATGGCGGCGATGTCGCTCGAGCCGGACGGCGAGGAGCCGCCGGCCACGTTGGTGGAGTCCCTGAAGGGCCTCAGGCGCTCGATCAGCGCCGTTTTGGTGCCGGACACAGGCATGCCGCGGACACGCAGCTGCTGCCTGAGCTCTGACACCTGCAGAGAGAGAGAGATTCAGTGTGAGCTGTGGTTCATGTCCAGTACACCCAAACTGACTGAGTAATTACACTGCAGACCTCCATTTGAAAAGGACCACCACATTAAAAAAAATAGTTTCATGGCTGTAGCAGTGATTCTCAACCCTGTTTAATTTCAAGAACCTCCTGTTTGACATGCTATTAGTCTAGGGACCTGCTTTTAAAGTAGATACAGTATATGAAAGAAATCTCAGAATTTTAATGACTTTTTTCATAGACTCTCCCATTATGAGATCACTTGCTGAAAATATGTAGTATCTGTGACAATAATAGGCGCCACTTACAAATTCACAGTATTCCACTAAAAGTTTGCGATTTCTTACCGTACATACAGCACCTTTAAAGGTATTTTTTATCTCTGAGACCCCAATTTAATCCCCAATCCAATGTTAATTTAAGTCAGCAGGCTCTTAGGTAATCGCATGGACAAATTAAATAAACAGCCCCCTAGCATGCATCTATTTGATATTTAACCCTTAGTGTAATGAACGCGTTTTGGTGTTCTAAGCATTGTTATTATTAACTATTAAAAAATAGCAGATCTACAAGCTCATAGCGCGCCACCGAGTGGCGCACTATGAGCTTGTATCTCTGCTATTTTTGTGAAAACGTGGTGCAAATCTTTGAATATTATGTTATTCAGAAACTAGAAATCTACAGTGCATCATCATCATCAAACAACAGTGCATCATCATTGAGTGTTTGTACCTTCAGGTCATCCAGGTTGGCCGGCAGAGGGCCAGGTTTGACCGGTGAGATGCTGGCTGGGTTGGGGTATGTGCTCTTGGACGGAGAGGAGGAGGTGCTGTGGAGCGCACCGGCAGGACCGTTGGAGCCGCAGCCACTCAAATGATCACTGCCAGCTCTGCAGAGGGACACACGGACCATCAGGGTGATTTGTCACAATACAGCAGGTAGTGAAACTCTCAAATGGAACCATGTGTGTGAGGGTTATTTGTTACAATTAGACGTGCTTGATTGTGAAATTAGACCCGATTCCCCGATTCCGTTCCTGACTGATACCAATATTATACAGAGGACACCAATGAAAATAGCAGAACAAGCTGGTTTAAAGGCTAACAACACAGCATCTTGTAATGCATTGTGATTTGTGAGCTTGTACATCTGCTATTTTTTGCTATTACTGAACGATGCTGAACATTAATGGAGAGACAGCGAAATCCACCAACCTGGTGCTAGAGGAGCCAGTGGATTGGCAACCTGGTCGCCAGTGTTGTAGTGGTACTTTTAGAAGTGGGGGGACGCCTCTGAAAGGGGAATTCCCCCCATTTTTTTTTTTCTGAGAGTGTAGCACCTCAGAAAAAAGGAAACTCATTAACATGGTGAAACACATCTGGATGATGTCATCAAGATGTATTTCACCATGCTAATGATTTTTTTCAGACCCAAAAATATTTTAGATGTGAGAAGTGGGGGACGCCGTCCCCCCGCGTCCCCCCTCCACTACACCCCTGCTGGTCGCTAGCGGATGCGACAGGTTAAGAACCACTGGTCTACTCCATTCATTCAGTGATCTGACAGCAGGTGCAACTCACTTCTGACTCTGGGCGGACTGCGCTGGCGGGTGCAGTGGCTGGTAGCTGAAACTGGGCTGCCGCTGCTGGGCCTGTGTGTGCTGCGGCGTGTGTGCGTACTGCTGCTGCTGGGAGGAGTGCTGCGTCTGCGTGTTTGACTGCTGCTGCTGCTGCTGTGCGTGAGCATGCTTCTGCTGGCTGAGGATCTGCAGCTGCAGGAAAAGCTGCTGCTGCTGCAGCAGGCGGGCGTAGGCCGAGTCCATGGGCGGAGGGGACTTCTCCGCCTTCTGGTCCGGGGGAATGTACTGGTGGTACTTGAGCTTCTTCACCTTGGGCTTCACATCTTTGGGCTTCTTGTGGCGGTTCTTGTCCGACGTCTTGGACTGTTTTGAAGGACAGAATGTGTTGGTGTTTGTTCAAGCCAGGGTCAATGGGCCTTATTTACACAGCGGCCATCTTACCATGTACTGTAGGTTAATGGCAAGGTGCTAACAAGATGCAACGTCCCATTACAGCCCATTCATCCAAACAGAAAGGTTCTATCTGATTGCATTACACAATGTCAAACTCACCAACACTGCAGCTGTAGGGAAAGTTTTAATTTTAACTTTCTTTCTGGCCCCAAGTTTTTATTCCATAAAAAATCACTACATGTTTTGAGTTACCTGACTGACCCACCCAGGTGATGTCAATAATCCCAATCACTGTGGTCTTACCCTGCAACATGACGACTCCCGTCGGATGGTTTGTCAAAGTTGATTCTGTACTTCCCTCGTATTTCAATTTATTTAAATAACATCAAGCACATTTGACCAGTGCGTAGACTAATGCAGGCCCGGTTAACTGGACTTAGAGGACATGTTGATGCTCCTGCTACTGAAATGATTGATTATTTATATGGAGACATCCTGTCTTTTACCTATATCTCAACGGGGGAGGACAGCTTGCTCCGTCTCCTTGCTATTAATGTGCCTACAGGGACAAAGACAGGTTGGGGTAGGAGTCGGACTAAAGAGCTAATTGGGGTACGTCCCTGTGACATACTTGTGCCTTGTCCAGGGGTGTATTTGTATATCTACAGTACATAACCAGGAGGTAGGTTCCTGCCATATGGGCCACAAGGTGTGAATATGTACATTTCGACCAGATGGAAAGCCAATATAAAACCGACAGACCTGGGAAGATGAAGAAGTTCTCACATGACGTGCGTGTGTGTGTGAATTAACCCATTGTGTGACCCTGAATTTGAGTTCCTGACACCAGTTCTACAGTAGTTTCCGACCTATTCTAGTTATTGACACTAAATTATAGTTTCTGATGATGGCTACTTGACACTAGAATTAGTTCTGACGCTAGAATCGATTTTTGACACTAGATTCTATAGCTCTGACACTAGATTCAGTTTTTCTGAAAAAAATCGTGTTCCTGTTCCAAGGCCAACCAAGGACCACCAGAATATCCATATTTGGCTGCATGTTGTTCTAGGGATTCCCCAGATGCAAAAAAAATTTGAGTTAAAAATGTTTGCTGCCAAAATAACATATTTAGAGATTTGCAGCACATTTTCACAATTTTTTCAAAAATAGCAAAATAAGCAAGCTCATGACATCGCGCCACTTGGTGGCGCGACATGAGCTTGTTGACTCTTCTGATCAAATTTTCCACATCTGACAACAGATCAAAAACTACAGGAAGAGAGAACGACAACACAGTTACAAGACTATGTTGTGGCCACAGTATTGTGTAGAAACCCATCTCTGGAATCTCTCCTCACTTAAAGAATGAAGATAGTAAAACGAGCTAAATTATAAAAACAAATTCTGAAAAATAAAACCCTCAAAAAATATTAGAACAATAAAGATGATGCCATAGAAATGAAATGCAACATACCACAAATTCCTTAGATCTCTTCATACTCCTTGCACAGATGTCAACATCTTCTGCAAGATGCATAGACAGACCCACAGCACTACCCTTCATATTCAAAACAGACTGAGTTCAACCAAGTAAAACCCGTGACATATAAGACTAAGAAGAACAATTAATAAACAACCAAATTTTGAAACTTCTGAAATTAGCATATACCTGGAGAAAAACCTGCTCAAAGGCTCGGATATCAACTTGCCAAATTTATGTTTGACAAATGTCAGAACTATCTAAGGGACATGATTCCATTGAGCGGCAGGAATCAGCGTGCCCTTCTTTCAGATTTCAATCACCAGAGATTCTTCTTGGTCGCTACCAAGAGTGGACAGTCTAACTCTCATAGCAAGCACCCCGAGAGACGTCAGCTTGCCACTCAAACGACATGCCATTGTGAATGAATGCATGGTTAAACGGGCACTATACAAATATACGACAGCGTGCCTTATAGACAAACCTTTATGCGCGGACAGAATCAAAATCCGCGCGTGAGTGCCTTTGCCGAACCATTCGACAACATGCCGCAATCCGGTCATATATTTTTGACGAATTCCATGAGCGCCCATATTCCCTGTGTGACACCCAATGATCAGCAACTCGCAAAAAATCAAAATCTGAGCAAAGTTTGAATGAGAACAACAAACAAAACAGCTTTAACCCTCTGCCTGTTAGAATGGGTACGCGGACAAAATGTTCTTACTTCCAAAATAAACAAATAAACGTTTCGGATAAGCATAAACTCTGTAAAAACACTGGAACGCGTAATTAAAATGGATTGTAAGTCACAATCATCAGGTAATCGGAGAATGGATTGAATCATCAAGACTGTTAATTAAACAACCACAATGTAAGGTAGGATGTCTGAATGTAAACTAAAATGTAACAGACTAGGAAAATTGGGACATGAATGTGCTAGAAGTGACTGTGAGTGGGACCAATGACTGAGCATCAGCATATTTGTGGGGTTGGTTGGGGGGGGTATTGGGAAGATGATTGAAATAAATGGTTTTCACTAGGTATTGTGGAGAATGCTGTTTATTAAAATATAGGGAATTGTGGGTGGTTTCAATAGAATGTGACAGGGTTTGAATAGTAGAATAGATGTTTATAGTGTATATAGTGTTGTGATTTTCTTAGTTTCATCGGCAGTCTATTGTAGGTGATCTTTGTAATTGCTTTGCTTCAAGACATCTCTTCAAACATCCTTAGAACAGTCAAGAAAGACAATAAGACTCATTCCTTCACTACAGAAAAATAGAAACACACTTTTCATACTTGGGTGCAAGAAGGTTGGGTTAAAGGCATCCTTCTTGCACCCCTGGGAGACACACAGGGGTGCCTTTAACCTTTAACAGGGCACTAGGCCTTGCCTATGGATGTTATACTCCATCCAATGGTGGCCAGAAAGACCACAGAGACAGTGTAGGTCTTGTTGCCGCCATATGAGGGCAGTATAACCAAAGCCTTCATGGACTGTAGCATGAGTTTACCAACTCATACTGTCTGAGATGAGATCCTTCTTCTCAATGACATAGGAAGACATCAGGATAATAGACTAGACCACTTGAACCCTACACTACAGCGTCCCTATTCTGGGTGTGTTGTGTCATAGTAGGCGACCATGACAACAACATCACTACAAGCTCATAGCACAAAGTCGCAGATTTGCTGTAGACTGAGGGCCAGTGACAGAGAGTACAGTCAACAAAGTACACAGGGTTTAGGTGGTTTAAGAAAAAACAGACAGATAAGAGGGGGTTCCAGTTAAAATAGAATCATACGGTATGTGGTCCTCAATATTTAATTTCAAGGACATCATCTGTATAGGGCCGCTGACCCCTAGGTGAAAATATAGTTCCACGGAACTCGCAGAAGCAAAGCATGCGAGTTAAAAATGTTCACTGTGACAGAATATCCGAATACTTGGCCACACTTTTCCCCCCGATTTTTCCCAAAATATCAGTTCTACAAGCTCATAGCGCACCACCCAGTGGCACTCTATGAGCTTGTAGATCTGATATTTTTCAATAGCTAAAGTGGGGGACAGGGAACATATGGAGAAAGAGAGAGAGACAGAGACGGCCGTCCTCTCTCACCTGTCTGGGGCTGGTGAGTGCGGGAGAGGAGGACGAGGAGGGCGCGCTGCCAGCCGCCTCAGACGATGGGCAGGCTGAGCCCTGGGACTCGTCGCTGTGGTGCTGCTCTGGAGACAGGCCGTCGCTGCTGCTGTCCTCCTCGAACGCATACGAGTCCTCCTGTTTCGGGAACTTACTGCCGTGGTTTACTACAGCGAGAGACAGAGAGAGAGGGAGAGAGACGAGAGGTAAATAAGATGTTATCCACTCCCTCTGCGAGCTGCAGAAAGAGAGAGTGCCGTCTTGCAAACAGGCCATGCTTTAAATGTTGTTTGACACATGAAACAGCGAAAAAAGGGGTGAGTGTTTGTGTGTCTCGGCCTCGCCAAAAGTGTGTGTTTGTACAAGGCTTCGTGTTTGTGCAGGGTGGCTTTCGTACTATGGATTTGTGTATGGACCGTGCACATCTCCCTCCTCCACCACCTTTTTCATCTCAAGGACCCCCAAATTGACACTGATTAGTCTCGCGGACCCCCATTTGAAAAGATATATGCCATGGATCTCCCCCCAATAAGGGAAGAGTTTTACGGCTCAAAGGTTGCTTCTCAACCTGTTTAATTTCAAGGACCCTCCCAGAACCAAATGGGCCTGTTGGGGACCCGCACACTCTTACAAATCATATAAGAGACTCCCTTAAAGGGGAATTCCACCCATTTTCAACATTTTTTCTGAGAAAGTACAAATGCAACCAAATGAACCCTAACGGGTTCATTTGGTTGCATTTTACGTTCTCAGAAAAAGGAAGCGTCTAAAGAAATCCATTAACATGGTGAAAATACATCTCGATGATGTCATCAAGATGTTTCACCATGTTAGTGGTTTTCTTCAGACCACCATTTCTTGGGAACACAGAATGGGGTAATTTTTTTTATCATGTCCACCCAACACTTCTAGGGTATACTAATGACATTAGAATGTTGAAAATGGGTGGAGTTCCCCCTTAAGGACCCCCAAGGTGTCCCCGGACCCCACCTTGGGAACCACAGCGTTAGTGTATACAGCATGACAGAACAGCGGTATTCACACGCCGACCCGCCTGTCACTTTCACCCAGCGCGACACTCAGCCAGCGAGGTGTTACGGCGCGCTGGTGAGAGACTGAAGCAAGAAGCACTTCACAGCAAGCGTGGCCCTCCCCTGATTGGCCGGGCTGATAGTGGACGGGAGCGGCCATTGGCCGAGCTTCAAGAGTGCCTGCATGTGGCTGCCGGCGCTATCTGGAGGAGAGGCTGAGACCCGGGGGTTAGTGAGGGGACAGAGACAGAGCAGGGGTGTGTGTGTGTGTGTGTGTGTGTGTGTGTGTGTGTGTGTGTGTGTGTGTGTGTGCATGCAGGAGGTACGTATAAGACTCTCCTTTAGTATGCAAACATGTGACCTGCCAAGAACAGTCCCTGGCTTCAATCACACCACAAGCGCCGCTCTGAGAAACACTAAATCCACCGCAACATACACAGTTATGGACACACACACACACACACGCACACACACACACACACACACACACAACACACACACACACACACACACACACACACACACACACACACAGAATCTGACCACTGTATGGCACAGGTTGACTGATGGGGCATGATGGCGCACCGCAGGACATTATGTGGATGAAGTTGCAAGTTCTGCTTTTAGTACAGGTCAGACACTTCCCACATATGATGTGCTGGAGGAGGTTACTGACAGATTTTTTTTAAAAGGACTTTACCATAATGATAGCTATTTCAATCAATAAGTTACACTTGTGTAATCTGTGCATTTTCCATCAATAGGAGCCTTTCCAACTTCCAAGTTTATCGCATGTTACCAGTTGAAATTATGCGAGATGAACCTCTCCATGTTGCTCAACATGGAGAGGTTCATCTCGCATAATCATGAATTCATGATGTCACTGATCAGATTCACATGCCAACTCTAAGGTATATTAAGGATATACATCAGTGTTCAAACAGTGGTATTCCCCCTTTAAGCCCTACTTAGTACACAGCTGTATAACCAATGAGCAAACTGGACAACAACAACAAAAGTCATCAAATCATATAACAACATCATCAACCAAGAGGGTCCATGAGAGTTGGACAGTGTAGGTGACTCACTGGATTCATTCAAGTCCATCAGTTATAACCGAGGCATAGGGGAGGTAGAGACAAACATGCCATGCACACACATACTGTACAGTGTACACATCATGAACATACACAAGTGATACTGTAAGCACATGTGTACTTGCATACATGTGTGGATACAAAGTTATACAAACACGTACACAGCACACACACAAACACCCCCACACACACAATCATTAATTTATGTCCACATGAGAGATACAATACAAGGGCCCAAATATTTACAAGGTGCTGTACAAAATGCAGTCAGACAAATCTTACCGCACACTTATCACACATACGCACACACATGCACATGAGTGAGCGGAAACGCACTTGCACGTCTTCTAAAGAAAAGGCTGCACCCAAATACAGCTGCTGCTCTTCTTAGTAAACTACAGGCAACTCCTAATACCAAGGTTCACAGTTGAACCCCCACTCAGAGTGGACCCTTGCAGGTCCATTTTTAAACCCATAAGAGTTCAATAATGACTCAGGGTCCGACAGTGCAGTGTAAACGGTCTGACTGCGTGTCCTTTGAATGATGCTACTTGTTTACTGACAGCTCAAAGGGGCAGACATAAAACCAACACTTTGTCTCAGTCTCTTGTGTCCATATTTCATGTTTCTGTTTTTTTTTTACTCATGAATTAATTCCCTAGTTCATCGTATAAGGATGTCGGTCCGTCGGTCACCCCTTGGGGTACTCTGATTGGCCGGTTTAGGTGATGACGTAATGCTAAGTAAGAGGCCATTACTGTATAACTAATGTCAATGTCCACTCATGCACAAGTAGGCCATGTCAAACTGGTGCGCAACACGCAAGTTTGCGCTCTGCGGAGTGCTGATCTAGTCATCTAAATCGATGTTTTTCAACCCTTTTTGCATCAAGGACCATCATTTATTCTGCATTTAGCCTCTCAGAACCACAGTGTCCTGTACTGATGTTGGTACCACAGGATAGTGGTCAAAGACTCTCAACCACTGCTCTAAACGAAAGAGCAGGGAGAGACATTATCTCCAACTGTTGGTGGCAGATGATATCATACCGATTAGTGCAAATAACATTGTAAGACATTAATGAAAGCATGGGTATTAACACTTGAACCATATATGTTGGCAATTCAAAAATAGCAGATATACAAGTTCATAGATCTATAAAATTAGAAATAAAACTAAATCTTCGGTTCTGTGGTTCCCTGGAGTAACATACTGCATTTTGAGATGTGGCTCCGATGCACCATTGATGACCAATTTCAGAAGGCATTTGTAGAATCGTCCTCAGTTCTTACACGGTTTGCAGCTTTAAAACATAGGCTACACTGTCTCAGTTCTGGAAGTAATCTCAAGAGGCTGAATGGGCATACAGTATGTGAGGAAATGTTCCCATGGCACCACCACCACCACCATCACCATCATGCCATGGACCAGAGAGACCGTCCCTCAGTCAGAAATGTGCACGTTGCAATGCAGTCGAGTTCATGCTGGATTATAGCCTCAAGCGGATTCCTCTGAAATGTTTAGTTAACACCACTTTGACAGCAGTTTTGGTTAATATCCACACACACGTTGGAGTTGGGTCGAGTGAGTCCAGCTGAGAGAAGTGCACTTTTATCCACTCAAAACAAAATTGCGATGTTACGTGAGTGAAACCTCCCCCTGATAAAAAAATACTAATAAATCACACACAAACCCAAGTTGTTAATCACACGCATTTAAAATAATATTAGTTCAAATCCTCTGTGTTAATTTATCAATTTGTGAACTCTGGAACAAATGTAACCGCATGCCGGACCATGGGTTGATTTTGGTGACATTTGCACCTTTTGGGGATTAGAGCGTACAGACACTGCACACAGCAACCACTGATACCTGTCATCGAGTCCATTCTGACAGCCGAGTCTAGGGGAATGATATTCTTTTGTACCAACTCAAGGGGGCCGGGCCTCACGGCCAGCTTCTCATTGAGGTCGCTGGCGAGGCGCGCTCGTTTCAGTCTCATTTGGGCCTCCAGGCGGGAGGCTTCTGAGACGGGGTCTATATGCACTGCACCACATCGACAACACACATACAAACACACACATACACAAGCATGCTTAACTGCTATACCATACAGCACGTGTTCATATAGTGTCATCAAATAATGAGGAGAGATAGTGATAAAGCAGAAAATGTGTTCGGCATCGGCATTCAAACCCGCAACACTAGGCATCGCAGCGGCCTATTGCAGCCTGCAGTAGAATGACCACGTCAATGGGCCAACCTACTTTTTGGTAATTGGTCATTTTCATGCAGATACTTTTGTGTACAAAATCTGTGTTTGCATATAGATTTGAATCTTAACTCCAACTTCACCTCCACCTATTGGTTCATTATAAAACTGCTGGAGACTGCTGCTGCACTGTGATTGCCTAAAACGCCGCCTCACCCGCCACATTATCCTCCTCCCACTCATTATCACCACCGATGAAAAGGATTTGTTGACAACAAAAGTTCTGTACCGTCTGCAGGGCAAAGCAAGTGTCTGTCTGCAGGGCTGCAGCAGCAAAAAATATAGATATACTGTATACTGTTTTTTTATACCTTTAATTCAATTCCATTTCCAATATTTGACTTCCACTTGTAACAAGTATATATTTACATCGCTGTATAAACTACTGTATGTGGAGACTTCTTGCATCCCAACAACCAGATCTATTTCAGAACGTAAGCATGTATGCATGCATCCTGGAAGCCTCTGAGTGTACAGTTGTCCTGCTCCTCGCTGTCTGCAGGCAGGGATGGTGTCCATTAGCGACATGGCAGCAGCAGGGCACACAAAGTGCTGAAGCCAAGCTGACAGGAGACAATCAATCTATTCTGGAGTGCCTCGAATTACCCCTCTGTTTTCCTCCACCACTCAACAGCCAGACACTTTCAGCGCTAGGAAAATAAACGCAGTGGCTCTAATTAAAGGAGAGCGGTCGGCAACGCAGCGGGCGAGATGGTCTACCTTATCCACCATCTCTCCCTATTGAGACCTGTAACAATAATCAGGTCCAGACATTGACCTGGCTTGGCCCAGAATGTATTACCTAGCAGTGATGACAGGTCAAAGGGGGGGAGGAGGGATCTAGTCTGATTATCTCACTGAAAGAAATGGCAATACGGGTTTGGGTTGAAAACAGTTTCTTTGTCATATCTCCTGGGAGCCAAATGTGGAGGATGAAAAGGGATGCATTGCCAAATTTAAATTAATTATGTGAGGTGTTTTTGTTATTGGCCGGTGAGATTCAGGTGAAATATTATTGTGTGGTGACAAATGCATTGGAAATGGAGACATGACACGGTGATCTGTCACGTAAGACACACAAAAACAGTAATTTCGACATCAGCGTTAAGTTATGCTGATGTCCAATATCAATTATAATCATTGCGAAATGCACAAAGTATTTGCCTTAGCGGGCTAATGCTCCGCTTCAGTGTCTCGCACTAATTCAACTGTACATCTTTGAATAACATACTGTATGGAAGGAGGACAGAGGAGGGAAGGTGTGAGGAAATGAGGATGGATGCAAGGAAAGGGCAGAAGGAGAACAGTATCCATTTATGGGAAGGACAGTAAAGGACAATAAGAAATCAGATCGAGAGGAAAAGCATAATGAAAGGAAAGGAAAGAAAAGAAGGATGTTGGAAGGAACTAAGGGAGTCAAATGATGGACAGCAGTGGCTCACGACGTGGCAGCTTTGTAATCAGAAGGATACTGGTATGATACCCAGTTTTCCTCCAGGGTAAAGATTACTGTCAAAGTGTACTTGGGATAAAAACACGCCTACGGCAGTTCTATGCCCAATGAGTTACCTGTAGGACTAGGTTGGTGGCTTACATATTTCCCTCCGCTGTTGGTTGTGCCGGTTTAATGCACGTTTCACACGGTTTGTGATGTAACTTTTTTTTTTCACGACAAAGGAACACACAATGAAAATGAATTAGCTTGCGGACCCTCATTATGAAAAAATATATGCCAGCCCAGGACTCCCTGGTGTATATGTTTATATGTCAATGTTTATGGTCCTACCATTGATTCTCAACCTTCAAGCATTTTGATTTTGAGGTCCCCCCCCAGTTTGACAAATGGAACCAAATGGACCCAGCACTCACATCTGTGGGTCCATTTGGATCGTAACTAGTGATCCTCAGGGCTGGGGGACCCCCCTGGAACCCACTAGGACTCTTGGGGGTCACCGGGAACCTCTGCTGTAACACTCTTTGATAAAAGGTTAAAAGGTGCTAATATGACTGCACCATTTGCCGCATTAAGTAAAGCAAGGGCTTGATGGAGAGGCAAACGCAGAGAGCAGAGAGAGAGTCCTTATACCTGTAGACAGTGGAGGCCTGGATTGTGTTCTTATGAGACACATGCCCTCGTCGCTAACTGGAAATGACTGACTTTCGGGGAGTGATGTGGTCTTTAGGGGGAGCTCTAAAATGAGCCATTAGTGTCCCTCACATTGACGTGCCACGTATGTTAGCGTTAACCCAGCAGGGTGTGTTTAGAATTGCGCGTGGCCCTGGGCCTGTCACCGCTGTCCTTCCTCTCAGAACTCACTGACCACACCTGACACTCAACCAGGGCTGATCCAAGACCTGATTGTGGGGAATGGTGAGGGGGATACCCAGGGCTTTAAAGAGTGTTTAAAGTGTGTTGCCGGCTGCGGGAAAGGCTGTCCGTCAGACTTAGTGGTGCCGGACGTCGCCTCACCACCGGGGACCACGCCGAGGCATAATGTAACACAATGCAGTGAGACTGAAGTCGGCTTTACAGACTTTTAAACATTCTGTGGCGGCCATATTAAAACATACGACCCACTTTATATACCTGCCGACTATCTGTCAAATGTAAACACTGCGGGGTATAAGAAGACGGTGCATTAAGGCAGGAATTATTCTTTTTTTGTGTTTCCATTTGCGGAGGATTAAATTAAAAAAAAAAACAGCGCTGCCATGGAAATGGAAATTCACAGGCCTTGAATAAATCTCCTATATGTGTGCCGTGTGTGTGTGTGCACACAGTGTACATCACACCGACCATATACACACGTAGCTCTGTGTGTGTGTGTGTGTTTGTGTGTGTGTGTGTGTGTGCGTGTGTGTGTGTGTGTGTGTGTGTGTGTGTGTGATTTTGATGAGAAAACATGACAACAAAATGCACAGCCCTGTGCATTTTGTTGTGATGTATGTACTTTTGACACAATCGTGCAAAAGTACGTGTCCTTTTGGACGTCTGGGCGTAAAATGTGCCCGTTCTCGTTAGTTTCATTTTATTTTTGTTATGTACAGTGTGTGGCCCTGTGGTGGCATCAACCAATTCTTGATTAAAATCTGCTAATATATTGTTTATGTTCCAAAATCTTTTAAATCTCGCCTACTATGAACTGGGTCTGCCGGCGCTTCCACATGCTTCAGAACTTGCCCCTCAAAACGCCTGCACGCTCACCTACTGAAAATGCACGTGTGCGTGTTGGTGAATGACAAGACAAGTGGCGAGCGGTCAGACGCCATGCCCCTCCCTGAAGCCACACGCCAGCCAGCCTGCCAGCCCTGAGACTAGAGAGAGAGAGAGGGCTGCGGGCTGGAGTCTCTCGCAGAGCCTAATAAACACCAGATGTTCCCTGGGTAATATATACACGGGCCCTGCGCTGTGTCCATCTCCCCAGTGCAGGAATAACACAGCCAGGGGAGCGCCAGCCAGCCAGCCAGCCCAGCCCAGCAGCACAGCCAGCCAGTATCTGAAGTATCATCACTTCCACAGTAGAAACGGAGGAGGACAAGCGGCCTGCGCGAGCTCTGTTGAACATGTTTTATTCTTCGGCGTGGGGGCAGATCCCGGACATAAAGAGGAAAAAAAAGAGATGCGGTAGAACAACAGACAAAATAAAAAATGGCCGCGTCGACTCGTGACAGCGACCAGGTTCTTTATGTCTGCGGCTACCGGGTTCTTTATGTCTCTGACGCGTGGAACTAATAAATAAAACTCGCAAACTCTTCAAAACCCACTCCCACCCCCACTCTTCTCTTCTTCGTCCATCTGCAGGCGTTGCCAAACACCGTCGTCCTCTCGGCTACACAACGGACGTCCCAGACAAAACGACCAATCAAAAAAAAACAAGTGCTCGAGGGCCGTCTGGACCAATGGCGTTACTCCTTGCTTCCTTATCTCCGTCAGACTCCTAGAAACCGATAGGAGCGCGCTGGGCCTCTGGATTCCGTTCCCCCGCACACTTATACCCCCGGTTATCTGTGAAGGGCTGGAGCCTCAGCGAAACAGCACGCGGTGCCAGAGATATCATTCAGCAAACTCCTGGCCCTGCTGCACCTCTCCCTGCAGTCCCCCTGTCCCCTCCTCTCTCTCTGTCTCTCCCTGTAGACAAGTCATGTATAAATACCTGGTCTAAGAGCAGCCAACAAACAGTCTAAAATGTAGGACCAGCGGCACCGACCGTACAAAAAAAAAAAAAATACTGGCTTCCCTCACTGCCTAGCCCGTTTGCCGGGAGACACGCGTTGTTTTGTTAGCAACAATGTGCAGACTGTACCAAAGAAGCGAGATAATATCTCGGGTTTAAACGTGGTTCTCTCTCTGCCTCTGTCCTCCGCTGCACAAAACATTCTATTTTACAATCAAATGGAGTTGTCCCAGGCAGTGTGCTCTTGTGCAGAGCACCCACAAACCCACAAAGATATGTGAGATTTCCTCCATACGCTTGAAACAAGCTTGGTGTGTCTCATGTTAACCCTTGTAATTGTTATACAGTTAAACCCTACCCTATCCTTTGTTGCACTGTACCGGCACGACACGGGGAGCCCGTAGATTGGCAAAATTAATGTATCTGAATGTTTGCCTATTTTTGAAGACATATTCTCCTATTTTTGTCTAAAGTTCACCTAACAGGCCTGAAAATCGTTCTTTCAGCATGCCACAGGGAAAAGCAAATGATTCCCCCGTAACCCTTTCATGTTCATGTTATTTTACCTTTTACAATGATTTGAACTGTTTTTGCTTTGTTTTGTTTTACAGCTTTTGCTGATTTGAACTATTGTTTCTAACTTGGATTTCCTCAGATGTCTCATACCAATCTAAGGAGTGCAAATCCCTCCTGTGTACAAACACATAAATCTGAGCCTCCCCGAGGCTCAAATTCAGCAGGAATTGCTGTATTTAGATATCCCTCTACTGATGCACCGTGCTTGTAGGCACGGTGCATGTAAACAGGTGCCGGTTCTATGTAAATCTGGCCCCGCTGGCCGAGTGCTCGCTGTTTCTACTGAGACCTAAGAGCCTCTCCAACACAAGAGCATTCCTCGGCGGTCACTCACCGACCTGTCTGCTGCCTCGCTGGCAGCCATATCTGCCTGTCTGTCTGTCATGCCTGTGTGTCTGCCTGCCTGCCTGGCCTGCTTTTGTTCCCGTAGCTACACCTGGACGTTCGTTTATGAAAATGTCCAAATGTCGACAATATGGCCGTGTGCATCTTCAAGTTGAGAACCGATGTATACACTGTCTGTCTGAATGTTCTTTCATCGGCATGTCTAGGAGGTGTGTTTCATTTGCTTTAAAATGAGACTATATACACCATGTACAATGACAGATAGAGAGAGAGCATGCAGAGAGAGAGAGACATTAACTGAAGAGGCAAACATGCTGTGATGTGTGTGTGTGTGTGTGTGTGTGTGTGTGTGTGTGTGTGTGTGTGTGTGTGTGTGTGTGTGTGTGTGTGTGTGTGTGTGTGTGTGTGTGTGTGTGTGTGTGTGTGTGTGTCAGAGAGAGTGTGTTTACACTGTCTCATTGTGAGGTAAGTGCCTCGGCTCGTGTGCGGGGCAAGGCCATGTCGTGTGTCATGTTTCAGGGCCGGAGGAGTCAGACACATGGCAGGCACAATGCCAACATGCATAGATAGACATGTAGATAGTCAATCTTTCTCTCTCTCTCTCCCTCTGTCTGTCCTACACTCCCCCCACACACACCACCCCTCTCTGTACCTTTACTGGTCGGTTGGTATTCAGTTTTATTAGTTCAGGTGTCTCTCCCTCTCTCTGGCGTTATCTATCTCGTTCCTTTCTGATGAACGGAGGAGGGGGTTTGTTGTCACATGGAGTGTGAAAGTTATGTTTGCATTTGCACTTAGGTGGAGAATCCTGATGTGTTGGACTGTGTGTGTGTGTGTGTGTGTGTGTGTGTGTGTGTGTGTGTGTGTGTGTGTGTGTGTGTGTGTGTGTGTGCGTGTGCATGCGCGTGCCCGCACGTGGATACAGGTGTATACAGTATATGTTTAGCTGAAAGGTACAGTTACTCACGAGGCATGATGCCTTGGTCTGCAAGCTGCTCTTGTGTCCTCCTCTGTTGAAGTCTTAGCTGCAGGACTACAGGTGGGCGAGAAAGGGCGAGAGAGAGAGGGCAGACGGATGGACAGACAGGGTGTAACAACAGAGAAAGACAAAGAGAAAAGGGATGGGGTGGGATGGGAGGGAAGGACATACAGGTAAGGGGAAGAGAGGAAAAAAGGGGGCATGGGAAGAGACTGAGAATTCGGCTCACTTTTAAATCAGTAACATATTGTGCGATTGCGTATCATAATGTTTGATTTGGACGGCTTGGCGGCTTTGAATCCGTCGGTGGGGGTGGGGGTGCAGGTGCAGGTAGGGGGTGCTGGGGGATCGGGATTGCGATGCGCGAGTCAGTGTGGATCTCGCATCGACGAGATCCGCGTTGCATTTTAGGCAGCGATCCATCATCGAAACAAGCATCCCTGACGATGCCAATCTCTGGAACTCATTAAACAGACAGCAAGCAGCTTGGGCGTGTGCACACACACACACATACGCATACGCACCTTGCACAAACACTCCAACACACAGAAACATCCACACGTGCACAGACACACGCACGCATCCACCTGCAGGCAGAAAACAAAGAAGAGAAAAGAAGAAGAAAAAAAGAAACGTGAAGCCGCTTTCTCACAAATATTTCTTTGAGCAAGACGTAGGGAATGATAAACACTGCTCCTGGCTTTTAAACAGATCTGTTCGGCAGTGTGTGGTCTGGGCCGTGTGTGTGTGTGTGTGTGTGTGTGTGTGTGTGTGTGTGTGTGTGTGTGTGTGTGTGCGACTGCGCGTACACACACGTGAGAGTGTGCGTTTGCGCACGTGAGTGTGCGTACTATGTACGAGTGATGGTATGCATGCTGCACACGCCCATAATATATACAATAAGTGGAGTGTCTTTAAAAATACAAGGAGGGCTCCTAAACATGAAGCTGCTGTCCCCATGTCTGTCTGCCTGTCTGTCTGTCCGTGTGTGTGTGTGTGCGCGCGCGTGCATGTGTGTGTACACTGCTGTTTCACTGAGGGTCTCTGGGTAGAATTCCTGTGTCTGACATGCCAGTACGATGTGTTCTGCCGTGTCTTTATTGGCTAATCACTTTTACACCCGCTGCTGCTGATGATCACTGTCAGGCATTTGGTATTCGCGGCGCCCCGGAACAACATAAATCCGAGAAGCGGCCATGTTAAAGCAGAGAATAACAAGTTCTCCTATTCTTTTCCTTAATTAGCCCTGCGGGCAACACAATCTCACGCTGAATGTGAGTCATTCGTTTAGCCTGTTTTCAGCACATGACGCAAAACAGCCTGTGATTTTCTCCTTTTTCTTTTCGATGCAATTTGACCAGGTGTCAGGCTGACCAAGCATGCATCTTTCAGGAGAGCTATACCTCCATTATGTAACAACACCTTCACCTTCACTAAACCACACCATCTGCTTTGGTTTATATAGCAGGGGCCATGACCCCATCGCCGCGCGCACACACACACACACACACACACACACACGAACACACATGCACGCACGCACACACACATGCACACGAACACACACACACACACCAACACTTCTTTATTGGAAATCCCAAGTCGACATTACACAGAAAATTACAGGCAAAACACTAATTCCATCTTGTAACCGTATAATTAATTTAACCATAGTTGATAGGATCATAGGTGCCCGATGTACACTGTGGCATGTGGAGGGTGAATGGGACACGACGGATGTTCAAACTACACCTGTACTGCATGTACATATCGGTGATCGGTCATAATTATCATTTCAGCTTTAGACCTCTCATTTCTGTTTCGATGTATTGCGCAGAACAAAATTGACAACTGAGGCGCCATCAGCCGGTAGTTAAGCCTGTTACAGTATACAAAATGTTCTGCAAGTTAACGACACATTGCAATGTGTTTGCTGCACTGTGTCCCTTGAGGCTAGAGGCCAATAATAATAATGTTAACAACAGTTACTCCTATTGCTAACTTTCCTCATCTTCCTGTAACTAGCAAAGCTACAGTACAATGCTGTGAAAAAGGGACAGGTACGCTGTTAGCTTCATCAGTACTCGTGAACTTTCCTTCAACAAGAGCAGGAATGTACTCTGGGGCAGACGTATTAGCATGTGTGTATGACTTCTCATAAACAGGTATTCCTCAATGACATATGGGCGTTTATTTTAGCATAATACCTTATAGTCTACAGTGAAAATCCCTTCCAAAGAACCCCAGAACACTTGTGTTTTATTACTACGCGGAGTCGCTCTCTAAAGTCGAGATTTGTGAACATGAAACAGAGCCCAGATGAAGGAGAAAGCCAAGAATCTAACCTGTGATGTCATTAAGATATACTTTCTGGAGCCGCTCGGCTGACAGTGAATGATAAACGCAGTTTACAGATATGGTGACAGAACCCGCCGGGGTGATTTGCTGCTTATATGGACACATTACACCTGATTTATACGTATAGTTGCGTGCCGGAGGTTCGTGCACTGAAAACGAACAATCCGAGAGCTCAAAAGGTTTTGCGGCGTTGTGAGCTTGTAGATCTGCTATTTCGGCACGGGATGCCGATTTAAATCAGGGAGGAATGCTGCCTCTTGGTGTTAAATATGTGTATTTAATGCCACATAATAACAACAACCACCAGTAATTAACCGTTACTCTATACATAATTGCAGCCTAACAAATAGCAAATATAACCGATTCACGCCGTGAGTGTGTAGTAAACATGTCGTCACTGTTTTTGAACATATTTACCAAAAACATGGTAGGTTTAGGAGAGGGTTAGACACGGGTCTCCAGGGTTAATATAGTTAATGCACACTATAGACCTACAGTACTGCCAAGATTCAAAGTAAACGACACAGAGGGGCGTGTTTGAACGAGGTATCGAACAAATCGCGGAGGCCCCTTGCGGCGTGCCGAGCACTTTTAATGTATAACATCTATTTGACAATCTCGCCGTATTGATTTAACTTCTATTTGACACCTCTGTCCTAGAATTACGTAAGGGGCTGCAGAGAACAGACCACATCCACTTAAGCTGTTAATCAAGACAGCATGAGAACCATGCGCACACACACACTCACACACACATGCATGCGCCTGCAGACACACACACACACACACACACACACACACACACACACACACACACACACACACACACACACACACACACACACACACACACACACAGACACACACACACACACACACACACACGAAAAAAGTGGTGGTTCACAGGAGTACTTAAGTGAGATCCTTATCTTTTCTTGTATGGCTAGACCCTTGCAGCAGCAGCCAGCGGTAGTTCCCATAGCTTTGATAACGCTCTTCCATCACGGTGCAATAAAGGAACAACAGTTAGCCGGTGTCGTATTTTTACTGGCCACCGAATGCAACTTAAGCTGCTGCAGTTTAAAGAAAAAGTCCAATGGTGGGCTAAAACCACAGTGGGCTAAGACCATCCAACCCTCACCCCCACCCTCTCTGTCATCAGCGACTATCGGAGAGAGAGAGAGATTTAGAGACAGTTTCACTTTACTTATACAGGGACCATATTTCAGTCATGTACTCGTAAATACGCTCACCAGTCACTATTCTTGCTGAAGCCTGGCATCACCACATATTAATTCTTCACAGACCGCAACAGGCTCAGAGACAGAGAGAGAGGGATAGAGACACACAGAGAGAGAGAGAGAGAGAAAGAGAAAGAGAGAGGGAGAGAGAGATGCCATATTTTCTCCACATCTGTGGCACGTCACAAGCCTACAGCATGTGGGGTCAAAAACCACAACAACACCCCACAAACATGAGCCACTGTGTGAAAATCGTTCTGCCTTGAACGCTGTTTTTGTTTTTCCTTCTTCTTTCAGCCATTGGGTTCCCTCTGCAGACCCTCCCCAGGGCACTGACTGGGGGTCATTTCCCACCCTGCCCGATCTGCTCTAACCAACACAGAGGAAAAGCATCATTTACCCTCCCATTTCTGGAAGGCAATTACTGTACAGGCCGAGGCAGATTGGAGCAAAGTCAAGTCCGGCAGCATAGGCCTACGGACGGACGGACAGACAGCTCCACGAGCCATTTTGCCCCCCGAATCTCCGATAAAAGCAGCGTTTCTTTTTTTGTAGTTTGATGTATATCAATGCGCTGCAAAAAAGGCTTCATTTAACATGTCGTTAATCTGTCCACATCATAATGCAGAGAGCCTACACGTGTATACACACACACACACACACACACACACACACACACACACACACACGCACACACACACACAGAGCGAGTCTCACAGAGCAGCAGAGAGAGGCCTGCTGGTCAGTCAGTGCCATCAGTTTGGTGCTCCTCAGGGAGGTGGCAGTGTTGCTCAGACTACAGACAGGAAACACAACGTATGGAGCTGTTGCTACTACTCCTACTACTACTACTACTACTACTACTACAGCTGCTACATGTCTGTATTAAGCAGGAGGAGCACATGCAGGAGATGTCCAATGACACGGAAGAACGACGGCTGACAATTCACGTGGGACAGGGAAAACACACGGAGGAATGGAAGAGACATGGTGGCCACACGATGAGGATGAACTGACTGCAGGGAGGGAAACAAGAGGGGGTCAGACAGTCAGACAGACAGACAGACAGACAGACAGACAGACAGACAGACAGACAGACAGACAGACAGACGGCTATGGGTGTGTGAGAGACTTGCTAGAAAGACAACTACCCCCCCCCCCCCACGCCAACAGCTGCTGTGCGTTAAGGGGAGTTTAAATCAGTATTTGCAGTCCATGCGTTCCTCCCTGTTACAGTACGTACCTGCAGGTAGAGACACAAGGCAGGCACACACACACACACACACACACACACACACACACACACACACACACACACACACACACACACACGCATCATACACGCACACACCGGGGCTGAGTGATGATAACCTATGACCCTCCCTGTCTTGGGACTAATCTCTCTTTATCAGGGGACCCCCTGAGCCTCAATAAGTGGGAAGGTCTCTCCCTGAGCGGCCGACAAGGTCACGCGGGCTGGCACGAAACAAGTGCACCACTAACCTGCCCTGAAGAGAGAGGAGACGAGATGAGGAGAGGCTCACGTGTTCTGCTTTTACTTTTTTTTTTTTTTTTACGAGGCAGGGCTGACATCAAAAAGAACACGCCCATGCGGTGATAAATCCACGATGGCTGTGACAGGACACGTCGTTAGGCCCGATACATCGTGATTCTTCTTCCCTGTTGACGCCAGGCGCTCATGGGCTTGGCCGGCCTCCTCTTCCTCCTCCTCCTCCCCATCTCTGGTATTCCTCGTACCGAGTGAGCGTGTGCAGTATGTAAATCGCGCACACCTGTCACTTTCCGAAGCGGCGAGGTGCCACTGGAGGTGTCAGTGCAAAACCGTCGCCGCAAGAGGACGCGGGAGTGCGAGGTGGCGGCGGACGATGTCAAAGGGGTAACTGCTGGGTCGATATTCAATAAACACCAGAAGCGCGTCATTTAATTAAGAGAAGGTCAACAACTTGGTTCAAAGGAGAGTCTCAGTATTGGGGGCAAAGACAAAGTGGACAATTCTTTCACTTTCTATTCTTCAAGGCGGATATCGCAATTGCTTTCCAAAATGCTGCCACAGTCCATTCCCGTAATAAACCAAAGACACTGTGACTGACAGACAGACAGACAGACAGACAGACAGGTGAAACAGGTGAACACGTCATTTAGAACTTACCTGTTCTGAACTTGCTTCGAATCAGTATGGAGTGCTCAGAGCCCAGAAGAGTCATAATGGTGAACGTACGGTTCCAGTGTTCAAAAGAATCATACACGCGCAGGCGGCACACACACACGACGAGCGGCACGCGCCCTCAGGTCCACACAGACACCCCCCGCCGCCTCCGCCGCCACACGGCCTCTTCACTGGACCCTCAGAGATGAGCTCCACAGCTGACCCGACCACCTGCCTCATCAAACGTCTTTTTTTAGGAAGGCTGGCGAAAAAGGGCTGGAGAAACGGCGAAAAACAGAACGCAACTTTTATAGCCTTCTTGTTGTTGGGTCTCCACTCTCTTCCTGTCTCCTCTTCACTGCCTCTCCCCCGGGGTCTGGATGTGGGAGTGTGTTTGTGTGTGTGTGAGAGAGAGAGAGAGGGAGAGAGAGAGAAATACACACACACGCACCCACACACACAACACACGGTGGGCCGGTTAAGGCTTTGGTCCCATCAAGCTGTGAGCTCTGAGCAGGGCCAGAGAGAGGGAGAGGAGATATGCCCGGCTCTGGGGAGGGGCTAATACAGCTGCTCGCTCCACCCCCCCTGGGGAGAGGGCAGAGCAGAGGGGAGGCTGGACCGGGGCATGTCTGATGGTTCCTTCCTATCCCTGCTACCAATGTAAATATATCTGCCTATCTGACCACAGGCCGAGAGAGAGAGAGAGAGTTAAAGAGATACAGGAGCACTGCCAGTGCCAAGCGAAGTTAAAAGAAGTTTATGTATGAAATTGTCATTCTTTTGACTACTAGGCTACATTCACACCTTTTAGTTCGGTAAGATCTCATCAAATCGGCCATGGTTAGTCCAGCCCTGTTTATTTTTGAATGGAAGTCATATAATTTGACATGGAAATCTTGACTTGTCAAGGGGGAGGAGGCTAGAAAACAGCATAGGACAAGATTTTCATGTCAAACCATGCGACTTCCATTCGAAAGTGTATATAGGGCTGGAATAATCAAGGCATATTTGATAAGGTTTTCTAATCTTACCGAGCTAAACAAAGGTGTGAATGCAGCCCTACAACTCCTATAAAACATCTCCGGCCTTTGAGTTACGGTATAAAAGAGAAGTGCCGACTTTACGCCCCGGTCAGTCATCTACCGTTACTGAGAGGACCCTTATCTTATCAAGTATGATAGGAGATTCTCCAGCCTGTATTCAACAAGGCATCCCTTTCCTCCGGCTCCCACATACCCAGCCGGACATTTGTCAAAGTTGAAGTGATTGGCCGTCCCGCCTCCCTCGATCGGTGTCTGCTCTCCTCCTGCGAGACAGCGTTGGACAACAACTGCTGCTTGCTGCTCGCATGGCAGGCAGGCAGCACTCCGAAAATGTCCGTCAGCACTTCCGCGCCTACACAGCAGGCTGTCTGCACCGAACATGTCAAGGGCTATCCCCGCCAGTTGTTCAACGAGGATCCGCACGGGACAAGAATAGGTCAGATCATAGGCCCAGAGAATGCCAGGAGCTCTTCCTCGGCACAATTAAAGTTGACCATTAGGGTCCTGGGCTGCGGCCTGAGCGATACGAGCACGCAGGGCGGTAATCCAACATGATGGCCTGTTCTAATCCAGATCCCCACCATCTTTGCCACTTCTTCCACCATTTTCACCCTCCCTTTCCTGTCATAATAATGTAAAAATCTGTAAACTGAGGAAAAAGAAAGCTTTAGGGCCTCATAATGTTTCTCCAATATTATTGTTCCCAATGTCCCCACCACCAACCTCCATGATGGGAGGCCTCATCCAACCTCCCACACGTTGGTTCTCAAAAGCAGTCCCCAGCTAAATACTGTCAGTTCACATGTTGTGGCTTTAACCTAAGCTATAGAAAACACTGTACAGTATATAAAAATGTGAGGGGGCAGAGGGGTGGGTTCTCTGAAAGGGTCCCACAACTTAATATATATTAACGAAATGAAAATGCTTGAGAACCACTGCCTTCATTACGGATCCGATGTTCTACTGCAGTGGTTTTCAGCCAGTGGTCCGGGGACCACCAGTGGTCCTTAAAAGGGTTCCAGGTGGTCCCCAGCTAAGTTGTTTAACCAGATGTAACTCTTGAGAACGTGTAAATGAAACCAAATGGACCCTTGCGGGTCCATTTGGTTTGATTTTTACGCTCTCTAGAGTTAAAATATTCATTATGTGAATTAGCCCCGAATCTACACAACTAGAAGATTAATGGTCATGGACAGAAGCAAAATACATTTTTAGTTTTGGGGTCTTTGTGGCGTCAAATGGTGGTCCGTGGCTCAAATGCTGAATAAATGGTGGGCCCTTGGATGAAAAAGGTTGAAAACCCCTGTTCTACTGTGTAATATTCTGCTGAGACATGACGCCCATGAAGTAGAGGGAACAGATCCGCACACCGTTTTAAAAGCTCCAAATATTTTATTCACAACAGAGCGGTAATTTTTATTTTTATTTTTTTACCGCTCTGTTGTGAATAAAATATTTGGAGCTTTTAAAACGGTGTGCGGATCTGTTCCCTCTACTTCATGTCACTACGTTAGATCCAGCACCCGTTGAAATCTGCGGATGTGCGTGCACTCTTCGCTTTCTAAATGACGCCCATGCCCATAGATCCATTGGGTCTGTGAGGGCATGAGTTGAGCTGCTGGTACTTATTAGCACATTTCCACCCAGCCTGCGGTTCTCCTGCTGAGTCACTGCTGTGTCGCCTCAGCATCAGCTCACTGTGGACACAGTAGCAGCACTAACTACCAGTCACTGTGCCTGACTCATCCTCTCTACCTCATCATCTCCCATTCCCTCAACACCTATACAGTCTGACTTCAGTTTGGAAGAATCCTAAATAATGCAGCACTTGGTTCTCAACTCCACCATCTGAAAGTAGCGTTGTGCCAGAGACGAAGATAATTTATTTGTTAAAGTGCTTATACCCCCCCCCAGATTTATAGAAAAAAAACAAGTGCTGATAAGTTCTGGTAAGCTCAATCCTAGCAAATAGATATCACCTGGATCCTATTCTGAATCTGGCACCCCTTAAAGAGGAGGTGCCGTGATTTTACATTGGTGACAGTATGTAAATAGACCCCTTGGTGTGTTTTTTATGTGCAATGATGTCTTCCCTTTGTATTTAGGGTTTCTTCCTGGGGGCTGAACCTTTCCAGTCAAACAAGCCAATGAAAAAAACTTCAATATAGTGACACCACCTGTTCAGCCCCTCCCCTAACCCCTCCCCCTTTATCATGCAACTAAAGCTGTGGGTGTGGCTTCAGTTCAGGTGGATCTCCACCCATCACCACCCACCAGGCAAACCAGGCATCCCTTTCAAGACGGGAATCCATATTTGGATTCTGTACAGTATGTACAGTAATCCATAATTAACTTTTTTTGGGTGTGATATATAAATTTTTCAGAAACCTTAGGTCAGGCCTAAATGGGTTAATGAACTGGTGGCATGGAATCATAAAAATGACAGTTTAACAAGCTTGGGGGAAAAAAAGCTTACTTTTCGTATAACATTAATACCAGATGATCATGTTTTAGGGTAGAAAAAAATCATGGCACTCTATCTTTAAGGACTCCTCGTGGTCGCCCGGCCCCAGTTTGAGAACCACTTGCAGTATTCATTTAACTTCTTTCAGCCAGCCATCGCTATTCAGGCCATTTAATAATGTGCACAATCTTTAAGAAACAGACGGTTCTGCTTCTAGATCTCCTACTTTTCACATGTGCCCCTTTGCAATGCATTGTGAGCTTATAGATTGGTTGGAGAGTAGACACTAAAAGTACAGTACTTGAGTAAGATGTATGTATAGGCAGTATTTACTTTTTCAACACTGCAACTGAGTAATAGTGAAACAGTAAGTCAATGAAGTTAGTGACACTCCCTATTTGTTACAGGTGGCCTGTGTGTTCTGCTGGCCTGAGTGTGAGCTGGCGTGTGTTCTCTCTCTATGTGTGTGTGTGTGTGTGTGTGTGTGTGTGTGTGTGTGTGTGTGTGTGTGTGTGTGTGTGTTGCATGGCGTGTGCTGGCGCTGACTGCAAAAACCATACGATGGGAAAGCCAAATATTTACATAGGAACTTCTTGGACAGAAAATCTATCGGCTCTCCGCTCCGCCGGCCACAGACGTGGTTCATTGTCTCGAACATGTTCACACACACATGCACGCACACACACACAGGCACACTCAGACAGACAGACAGACAGACGGGCGAGACGCGTGAGCAAGGATGCATGTCACACTTGCACGCATGCAGGCAGTCACACTCACACACATGTGCATGCACATTGCACACGCCTGCATAAACACAAACAGTGCGTGGTGTTTTAATTAGCAGGTGAAAGTGCTTAAAGGAGCGGGTCTGTCAGAAAGGTCTGACAGTGTACACACACCGTCACAGAGAGATTCCTGCAGAGGTCACCCAGTCCTTGCTTAATCCTCCCCTTTAATTGGGCCTTGTGTCAACGTACATGACAAGTCTCATCTGATCCGCTTGGAGCCTTATGGTTGCGTGTGTGAGAGTGAGTGTGTGTGTGTGTGCGTGTGTGTGTGTGTGTGTGCGCGCGTGTGCACGTGTGTACGTGCACGAGAGAGAGAGAGAGAGACAAAGAGATAACGAAAGAATGAGCCCCTGCTCATGTACCAGACAGAAATGTGAATGGTTTGTACATTGTGTGTGTGTGTGTGTGTGTGTGTGTGTGTGTGTGTGTGTGTGTGTGTGTGTGTGTGTGTGTGTGTGTGTGTGTGCACGTTCATTCTTGCAGAGGGATTCTTAACCTTCTGGACAGTGATTTGTGTGCAGCAGAATGTCATGGACAGGCCCCTGGGGCCCAGCTGTAGGCTCATTTCAAACACGCTGCTCCAATGAAATAAGTCATATGCGTTGCGGCGCTGCCGGGCCGTGACAGGGTTATACGCGCTCCGCTGTTCTACGCATCAGCAGCAGGAGAGCCGTGCCGCGTGTGTTTATTGGCGAACGACGTAGACATCTCTATCAAAATATGACTATTGTTAGTGCTTGTGATTCCTCAGCGTTTTTAGATATACAGCAGATGGGGGGACATCGTTAAATGGTTAAACAATGTGCCAGAAAAACAATGTTCTCGCTTCGCGGTAATGGATCGTTGATATGCGGCTCCCGTGTAGAGCCACTGTTGGGAAGTGTCCGCGCTCTTCACGTGCTTGACATATCTCTTGGGTGTGCATGTGCCACACCGCGGAATCCAGTTCCAGTGCCATTTGGTCTGCGAGAAAAAAGAGAGCGTGTGTCGCAGGGAGGAGGAGGAGGAAGTGTCGCGGAATCCGGTGCCCGTAATGCTGCATGAATGCAACATGTGCTCCGTGTCGCCGTGGCAACTATCTGCACACATTACACCACACAAGTCAAGAGGCTAAGATCCCGTAAATGATCTTTTGCCGTTAAGAAAGAAAACACGGGCTGTTGAAGGAGCGTTCAGTGATTTGGGGGTGATTTGGAAAACCCTCTGGTAACAAGATGTACACATGCACACACTCTACACCCCAATGCCCACCCCACTCGATCCTGATTGGAGGAGAAGCCCCTCTCTTCCTCATTGGACCACAGGTTTTTCTCGCAACGCTCAAACTGAAACAGTACGGTTCTCTTGACTTCAGGTGCTTACTGGGGGCAGGGAGGAACTCCTTTATATGGTCAACACACTCAATAGTAAAGAGAATTAGCAAAAAAAGAAAAAAATAATATTTGAATTTAGTGAAATCACTTACTATACATTTAACCTCCTAGTGCTGTGGTTTTCAACCAGTTGTCCGGCGACCACAGGTGGTCCTTGCAAGGATTTCGGGTGGTGCCCAGTTAAATAATTAAAGGTTGGTAACCAAAATGGAACATTATAGATCTTTAACTCATTGGAACATTATAGATCTTGGGACACAATTAACTTGTAGAAGAACTGTTATTTTGATCAATTTTTGAATTATTTCTCCTTATTACATCATGGAATTGTGGACAAAAACAAAACAAAAACATCTTTAGTTTTTCATCTGAGAGACTATAAAAACTCATCAAGTGGTGGTCCGTGGCAGAAATGCTACATAAATTAGTGGGCCCTGTTATCAAAACGGTTAAAAACAACTGTCCTAGTGCACCTCGCTCTCTCTCTCCTTTCTCCTGTATCTTCAGCATGCTGCACCATTCCTTCCCTTTAGACTCGTTTTTTATCGCGCTGTATGCCAAATCCCGAGACGACGAGGCTGTCGATATGAGGGGCTAACCCAAGCAATGTCCTCCCTCTGATGGGGACGGGGGTCAGAGAAAAGATGGGGACACGCGGCCATGAAGGAGAGGCCGAGATATTGGGAAGACATGATGAGAAGCTGGCAGAACGGTGTGTGTGTGTGTGTGTGTGTGTGTGTGTGTGTGTGTGTGTGTGTGTGTGTGTGTGTGTGTGTGTGTGTGTGTGTGTGTGTGTGTGTGCGCGTGTGTGTGTGCGTGTGCGTGTGTGCGTGCGTGGGGGGAGGTCAAGGGAGGTTTCGGTGGAAGAGGAGGAGGAATGGAGATATAGACAGGGATCGGGGGGGAGAGTTTGTCTGACGACAAGAGATGAGTCTGTCAGGTCAGGAGTGGACAGGATATGGGTGGGGGGTCTTGGGCATTAGTGTGTGTGTATGTGTGTATGTGTGTGTGTGTGTGTGTGTGTGTGTGTGTGTGTGTGTGTGTGTGTGTGTGTGTGTGTGTGTGTGTGTGTGTGTGTGTGTGTACAGAGGCAGGCGCAGCAGCAGCCTCTATGGCCCCGGCAGCAGCAGCAACAGCAGCTGTGTCATATCAGGCTGAGTGCAGTTTTGCAGGGTCCCTCTGCCTCAGATAGCAGTACTTTAACGTACACCCCCCAGACCCCCCCACCCTCTCGACTAGCTGCTGCTTACCGTCCCCGCATGGGGCAGCAGCCACGCTGCCCAGGTAAACATTCTCCCCCGAGGGCCCATTTAAATCAACTGTCAGATACGGCCTTGCCTGGAGCCTGGAGCCTGACAGCAGGACAAACAATACGCCATGCGCCACGGAAATCCAGCGGTCAAAAAAGTACTAAATGCTTTTACTTATAGGTAAAAGTATCTACTGTATACTGCAATATCGAAATACTCCTGTTACTTCCGTACTGGATTAAAAGTATTAAATGTTTTTGCCTCCAAATGTACTGAAAAGGACCAGAAGCAAAATTACTCATTATACAGAATGTCCAACTAAAAAAGTTCTCCATCCATCTTCAACCGATTGTCGATAGTCGTGTCGTGGGGGCAACAGCCCCACCAGAGAGCTCCAGACTTTCTCCTGGGCTGTGTCTTGGCTGCCCCGGGGATCTCCTCCCAGTGGGAAATGCATCGTGGACCTACAGATGCTCAAGAGGATTCTTAACCAGATGCCGGAAACCGTCTAATCAGGCTTCTTCCCGGGCAAAGAAGCAGCAGCTCCACTTCGAACTTCTCACCTTATATCTCTAACGGCCAACCGTTGGAGAGAACTCATTCTGCAACCTTATTCTTTCGGTCATGACCCACACTACTCCAAGTTCTCAAATGTACAAAAATATTTTGAAAACAGGACATCTACAAGCTCAGGACACATTTTGTATATAGGGACTGAATTGTATATAAGGCAGAAGAGGTTGATGCAGGCTTGTATGTTTTGTAATAATAATCAATAGATATGGGAAATATTTGCTATGAATGTTAAAAGTTTTTGTTTTTTCAACTCTCCCTTTTCAATTAGTCCCTCTGTTAGAACTTGAGGAAGTTGACGCGAGACTGTATAGATTAGTCGAACTGAGACATTCTTGGGAACAATTCAGGCTTTTATCAAGACCAAATCAGTGTTATCAGGGAACTAAGGGTTTTCTCACGAACATAATCTGGCTATCTGAAGCCAGAAGGAGAGTGTGTGTGTGTGTGTGTGTGTGTGTGTGTGTGTGTGTGTGTGTGTGTGTGTGTGTGTGTGTGTGTGTGTGTGTGTGTGTGTGTGTGTGTGAGGGGGGGGGGGGGGTGTCATACGGCAACAAAAAGGGGAAAAAATGTGGGGTTGGGTTGTATTGTGGAAAGCTCTTGTAATTTGACTCAAACGAGTAAGGGAAGCAGGGAGAGAGATGATTTTCTGAAGTTCAAAAGCTATCTGAGAAAGCGAGAGAGAGAGAGAGAGAGAGAGAGAGAGAGAGAGAGAGAGAGAGAGAGAGAAAAGGTGAGGTGAGAAAAGAACCAGACACAGAGTTGGGTTCAGTGTTTTTCCTGCCCGACTCTGATCTGCGGTTGTGTTGCAGAGGCATACAGGCAGGAATCAAACCAGAGGCGACCGAGAGCCGTCGTGTCGGCCATTAACTCAACATCGGGTCTCTCCATCCTCCCCCTCCTTTCCTTGTAGTCTGTCGCCTTCACTCTGGGATCACTCTCATCATCAGCCTCCATGGGGGCCGTTGATCGAAGCGGAGCGCGTTTGTGTGCCGCCGGTGCAAAACACTGTGTGTGTGTGTGTTTGAGTGAGAGAGAGAGACATGGAGACTCTCTGGGTCCCCATGGCTGTAACCAATATGAGTGGAATCCCAAAACACAATAACGGGAGTGAGAGGAGGAGAGAGAGAGAGAGAGAGAGAGAGAGAGAGAGAGAGAGAGAGAGAGAGAGAGAGAGAGAGAGAGAGAGAGAGAGAGAGAGAGAGAGAGAGAGAGAGAGAGAGAGAGAGAGAGAGAGAGAGAGATACAGGGCTTGGATCCAGAGTGAAATCAGCATCACACTGAAAGACAAAAAACACTGGGGGGATGTTATTTTGGTGTCCTTGTGGTTGTTTGCATTTCTCTCAATTGACTTTGCCTCTGCTACAGTCTGCAAGGCGCTGGACGGTGGCCATGGCAGGGCAGACAGTGGGGGTGGGTAGGGAGAGGGCATGCCTGTAAGGCATCAGCACACAGAGCGGCCAGGAGAAGGGCCGCCTTGCATCTCCACAGCTTAGCTGTAACTCCTGCTGGCCTATGGGCCGGCTTTGTGTGGTATTCCCAAAAAACGTTCGCTATCAGAACATTTAATAACTCGAGAGTCTACTTTGTTGTTGTTAAAAGCGGGTGTCCGTGACTAACAGGGCCAAATGAAAGACACATCGAGAGGAAGAATCATTTGTGCCTGGCAAACGTCTTTTATCTCGCTCACCTGAACCCCAGTCATAAAGGGAAACTTAATAAAGAGTTGAAAAAGAAAGAATTTACATTAAAACTGAAAGTTAAAAAAGAGAGAATGAAAGAAATGGAGCACGTCTATATTAACTGATATGATTTTGGTATTTTATCCCAGAATGTTTATGTGAATCATTCCAGGGTAAATAGTATGGATAAAGCTATGGTGAGCCATGAGACTAGATGCTGTGGCAGAGCTCTGTATCTCCCTAATGTGAAGTGGCATGTTTCTTAGAATGTACCGGTATTTGTTTTTTGTTTTGTTCTTGTTTGCGTTTCTATGCACCACATGCTTGCTCAAAGCGCTTTACAACGGTCCTTTCCTTCATACACTGGGAGGTGAAGCCGTGACAGTCGACGACAGCGTCTTCACTTCCCACACTAGTGGTGGGGACCACTGGAGGCAATGGTGTGGCTCAGTGCCTTGCCCATGAGGAACACTTCAACATGCAGACTGGTGCAGACTGGATTTGAACCATTGGCCCACAGATAATTGGACGACCTGCTCTACCTCCAGGGTCACGGCCACACTTAAGCCCTTATAAACATTTGAGTTCATTGAACAGGGTGCCTCAGGGCCTGTACTTCAAATAATAATAACCAAATTGCCTGGAATAGGGACATTAGGGTTCAGGCGGTTTCAGGTTCAATTACACAATATGAAAGCATGGTAATCAACAGCTGGTGAACCAAATAATAATCACTTAATCGCATCTATTTGATATAATCAGTTATTTTTTGCATAATCGTCAATTGTTTCCATGTTGAGAAATGTTTAGTTCTTTGTCTATTTAAATTGTGCATCATATGTGCCCTGTGGACTTTGAGATTATGTAGACTAAAAGGCAAACAGAAATACAATTTGTATTTGCAAAACTGTGTAATTGTATAACAATTAATTAATTGTCAACTTAATTTTGTAATCCTAACAGACTCCTAATACTCACTACATTAATTGGGGACAATGCATTGATCTTTCCATGCTTGCCTTTAGAGTCTACACTTGCTGTGGCCTTAAAAGCGTTGGTCACCCTTCACCACGGGCGTAGCCAGCAATTCTGGGCCCCTGCAAAGCTTTTCCACATGGGCCCCCCTTTCCCAGCGGAGTTAAAGGGGAATTTCACCCATTTTCAGCGTACAAATGGAACCAAATGAACACTAACGGGTTCATTTGGTTCCATTTTTACGCTCTCAGAAAAAAAGAAGCATCTAAAGAAATCCATTAACATGATGAAATACATCTTGATGATGTCATCAAGATGTTTTACCATCTTAGTGGTTTTCTTCAGACCTCCATTTCTAGGAAACACAGAATGGGGAAACGTTTTTATCATGTCCACCCAGCAATTCTAAGGTATATTAATGACAAATGTTGGAAATGGGTGGAATTCCCCTTTAAACTGCTTCAATCTGGTGCACTTTGACAGCAAATATTTTTTTTATAATAATCAATAAAAATAAAACCTTATTAATCCAAGCTTTTAGTGCCCCCCCCTGGCTTTGGGCCCCCCCTACCCCTCCCACCTATCGACGCCACTGACCTCCACCACCCCGGCTATGGTAGGGAGGTATACTTTTAGATTAAATTAATTGCCAGGCCAAAATAAATAGGATGTGCACACTTTTCCAACTGTAGAATCAAATGTGATGCGGAAAACGACTGGATTAAGTTTGGTGAACGTGCGTTAAGGTAGGCGACTATGCATTAAGGCTTGCAAACACGTGTTCACCATGCTCACGGCTATATGGTTAGGTTGGGATTTTAGGTAGATTGGATCAAACAGAGCTCTAGACTAGTAATGAACATATCCTTCATGAGTTGTCCTTTATCCATGCATGAGTTGTCCTAACAGAAATAGCCTATGTGTCTGAAATACAAAAGATGTTCACACGTGGGGGGTACGAGTGCCTCTTAGACCCACCGCAGCACTACTAACAGAGTACATTCAGAACATGGAGAAGAGGTGGACACGCATTTACTGCAAATATTTGGCTTTCTGGATGTCCTAAGCCAGTCCAACCAGGTCCAAACGGCCTGGTTGAAATGGCCTGTCAGCCAGCACATTCCTTCTCTCAATGAGGGGAGAGTTTCAGGGCCATGTTGTTGTTGGTATGACCCAGCCCAACCCCCACCTCCCCTCCTCCCTTAATGCCCAACGCTACGACAACTCGCCTGACGCGAAATTCGGACAGCGGTAGAGTAAAAAACAACCTCCAGCCTGCCTCCAGACTGCTAGCTGATCTGAGGTCAGATTTGCATTCCCTGTGAAGAATGACTCCAGATGACGTCTCCCTATAGCCCAGAATCGGACGCGAGGTCTGTGTTTTTCGAAGCAGTTTCTGCGCCGAGGTTGACAGACTGAACGCAGACCCAGGGTTGCCACGGGCCACAGACTGGACACTGCTGGACACTCTGGACCCTTATCTACTTCAATGGACTCTACTTGACCCCTCGGGACAGATTATAAATAGCAATCTGTGTAGCGTGCGTGTCTACATACGTGTGTCTACGTACCACCTCAAACTGCACATGTGCACATGTGTCATTTTGTGCATGCACACATGCCGGGCCGAGGGGAGCGGTCTTATCTGCACCGTGGGGCATTCATCAGGGGTGACATTTTCTGCCATTCCACGTTCAAACCAAACAAATAGTTACATGTGCTATATCTCCACTCACGGCGGGGATCGTTGAGAGCCTTGACTTATGCGGGTTGTCAGTAAGAAATTACTACACTATCGTCACGCCGGGCAAACTGATGCGGTACGTTGCCATCTTTTATTATTTTTCCTGTGATAGGTAATTTGGTCGGACAAACCTTTCTTTCTTTCCCGATCTGAAAAGCTGAAACAACAGCATGGGGCACCAACAGCTACAGGGTCATGCTTGCTTTTAACACCCCAGGGACCCGCCGTTGGGTTCTGATCAAATGTTGTTCCAGGGACCTGGATGAGGCCATGTTTTCCTCACGCGCGAGCGAGCAAGCGCCTGTGTTTTAACCCCCAGCACACCCCTCCCTCTCCAAGACCCAAAAAGTGCTTTTGGAAACTCGCACTGCATTCCCGATTGAAGATAATTGGATAAACCACGGCTGATAGGATTGCGCGACGCCGAAAAACTGTTGCCTTTTACCTCATTGGTTAAGTCAATATTCATGCCTGTTAGGGGCAGAGGATCATTTAGAGGGATTGTGACATTAAAAAACAAAGTTTTAGGGGTTCTGCTAGAGCTCAATTGCACCCAAAAGACCTGGACTTTAAACATTCAGGAGATTTTCTGACAAGTGCTGTGATGTTCCTGCTCTTTGTGATGTCACAGCCTGCCAGTCTCGTATACTGTAGGTCAATGGGGTTTGCCAGCAGATGGCTTCCAGCTCGAAAGGCTTCCAAAGCCCAAAGAAAACTACAGACCATAGAAAATCCACAGAATATTCAAAGTTCAGTTGTTTGGCAGTGTAATTGAGGTTAAAAAAAACAAAAACAAAAAATGTAATAATGTCATGAAACCTTTAAAGGGAAAGTCTTTAAAAGGATTTCCCAACTGACTCTTTTGAAAGGTGTAGTACCATAAATATTTATCTCACAAAGTTCGACCATATGATCACAACTGTAGATCGACTATTTCCAGCAAACTCTTAATTTAAAAAAAAGTAATGGGGCCAAGTCTAGACATGTGTGGGATATTAGTCAATGTAGTACACAGGGTTAAGAACAAGAGAAGGAATATACCTATTTACACACACCTCGACAGTGGGTTCAGGGCCAATAAGGCAATCATGGAAGGAGGGAGGTAGGCAGGTATTAATGGATCTGAGTCAGGTCAGTATACATAAGAACCAGAGAAGCAAAATTAACTTCTTGGACTTGGACAGGGAACAGTAGGATGACATCGTGTACAGGTTTTGAATAAGCTGTTGCACGACATGCTAAATGAGCTTCGTTTAGTGCATTGCTGATAAGTGCGGAGTCATAAATTGCGGGGCTGTCCCGGGACAGGGTCACTGTGTCCACACAGAGCTCATCTATTGGCTCGGGTTGTGTCAGAGAACAGTAGCTCTATTCCAAGTTCTTGGTTGTCACCCTGAGTTATGCATATACTATGCATGCGCATCGTACCCGCGCACCAAAAAGATAGTTGATTTACAAGCTCACAGCATTGTAGCACTGCTTTAGATAGACTTGTGTCCTTTGACGTTGCTACCCTGTAAAATAAATAGACATGGCCATTGGGCAATTCAAGTTAGATATTTCAAAAACTGCAAATTATAGTGAAATTGTGTAGGAATATTTAGTCGCCAGAGTTTTGAAGATATCTATAGTTGGCTCACCACTGTTGCAGTATCATAAAGACCCGGCCAAGGGCAAGAATGCACGGAAACTCGTATTAACAACACACTCTGCAGATCTACGCCTATGTTCCTTGATGTGTGCGCACACATGCACGGACACACGCAAGCACGCACACACATCTGACTCAGTGTGCAAGACATCAAGGGTGAGACAGATTGTGTGTCACAGCGACCAGAGGTGTCACTTTCAACCCCCCCCCCAATCCCTCCGTCCACAATGAAGGATGATGTCAGTGGCTGCCTTGCTCACTGGCCAGTGGAGCCATGCCATGATTCCAGACTGTACGACTCAGAGACTCCACACGCACAGGCCGCACAGGGGGAAAGGAAGGGGGTGAAACCGTGAGGGTGGGGGGTGGATGGGGGAGAGCGAATGGGAGGAAAGAAACGCGCTATTACGGGTTTGTTTGGGGTCAGAGAGACACCTTTGCCAGATGATAGAACGTGAAGACAAAACCCAACGAAACCTGACATTATACGCTCACTGATTTGAAAACAAATCATATCAGCGTCCAATATGCCGCCCTCAATTCCTTGCATTGGTTCTGCGATGTAGTTATAATTTAAACATCCATCTATCATTATTTACACACAGTTTTAGCCACTATACATAGGATTTAGACGTTGCCAAACGCATCACTAGGCAGAGATCCTTCGATCGTCTGGCTACACGCGATACTACATCCTAGAAAGGAACTCGATCGAGTTGTTGTTTCTTAGTTGAAAATGAGTCATTTCTGGCGAACAACGTTAGTGTATGACGAAGTGTTAGCCTTTACTCCACTGATGATAACACATGAATGCTGTGGTTCCAAACGGCAGAAAAAGCAGACCTCCGGATTTCACACACAAACACAGATATTCACACGCATATGCAAATATAGTATAGGATGCACAGTTGCACACACACAGAGTGCAAGTCTCCCAGCCAGGTGATACACCTCAGTGGCACACATTATCCACTTGGGTCTCTGTTTTGGGAATGTCATTATGAAGGATAAGGATAAAAGCTCAAAATACAATGATAACCGTATGCAGTTAACAATATTCTAAACTCTATTTGTGTGTTTTATTTATTTATTTATTTATTTAACATTAATCAGAATGTGTCACATTGATTAGATAGTCTTGCGCTTTTGGAAAGAAAACTACAGTATATATGGTATTTCAGTCAAAACAATGTTAATCAGACAAATTGGACTGCAGGTCAGGCATCAGTTCTGACCCAAAAATGTGGCATCTGTCGGCATTCTGGCAGAGATACACCTTCGCTATGCTGACAAGAACAACTTTCACTGTCTGCATACTTCACACAGGCCTGACAACTCCCTGCCACAGTAGACTTTATACCGACCGCTGCTGTCCTCCTAGGGCTCAGGGGCACCTTCCACCACCTGATTGACAGCACGGAAATGTTTAGCTTGTCCGTGAGAGATAAACGGCCACTCGAAATCTGACAGCAACAGGCTTGTCACAAGGAGGAGGAGGAGGCAGGGGAGAGTAAACTGGACTCCTACAGACAGGTGGCATTTCTTTTTTTTCTGCTATCTCTGCCAGTGTGTCAGTTTCACTAATCTTACCATTAGTAGAACAGATAACAGCTTAAATTCACTTTGAGGCTTTTCTTTTTTGTAACCTCCTGACCTGTGTGGGAAATTTTAGGCAGCCATGCAGGCCTGTTTTTGTCTGTCTTATGTATTAACCAACGCATTCAATCAGTCACTGACCTTCACTTAAAAATCATTCCAGGACTGTAGAAGAAATACTGTTGCACCGACGTATTTAAATTCAACATTTACAGAAAAACTGTAGTACTCTCTAATGCTTAACAGTTAAAACTTGCGGTGCAACCAGCTAATATATACTGCATATTTATTTCTTTGTTTGGTTGTTTCTTGTGAGACTTTGTATAGCGCTGAGCAGTCCGGCCCCTCCGTGACGTCGCCCCTTGCCTTGAAATGGATTCTCCATTTCATTTTCCTCAAAGACTTTTCGAAAATGATTTATATAAAGACATGGACCTTGGATCGTGACGACACACTATGTTTTGGGACAATCAAATAATTTAAGAAAAGATAATATAAGAAAAAAAGTGTTGCATCCTGCCATTTTGTTCCTTGTGCTAATAATAATAATATTGTAGTAGGTAGTAATATTGTGTTGTCATGATTTGTCACAGGCTGAGCTGGCCATGGCGGAATCGTCTTCATATGAAGACGAGTCAAAGGGCGACGCCACAAGAGGGGCAACACTGCTCAGCTCTGTAGTACTGAGGTAAAGGGCTTTAGGCTGGTTTTGAGAATGCATACGTGTATTCTAGTGATCTAGTCTGATCATGGTTTGTGGAAAAGGCTGCATGGAATTCTCTGGAGAGGTCTACTGTCGGCTCGAGCAATACTAGTAGTCACAATATGGACACTGTCTGAGGTGCTGTGCAATGCAAGAATGTTTTCTAGCAAGGAAGTGCGGATCAATGGTGGTTCAAAACCTGGTGGAGGCCATACAACCACATGTTTATACTGATCAAAATATCCAAGTGGCACAACACAAAAGCTGCTCATGATAACCTAGTGGCTAGTGCCATGATTGAGACGGCATCGTATGGGTCTAAATATTTCAAGACATGGCAGTCTTTTGCACTGTTTGTTTACTGTTACTGTTACTTAACAAAGCGCATCATTCAAAAGCATAAGTTGCTCTGTATTATTCACCATAGGAATGCTAATTAATATCATTCCACAGTTGGCCGCTTGTATTAACAAAAGCAAACTCAAGATACAATAATACATCTTCTCCATCTCGTCTTCAGTTTAATTAGATGTTATCGGAGTAACGATTACTGCCACAAGTTTTAATTACAGAACACCTGGGATGAACAGCTCCAGCTTCTACGATAGGATCTCCATACTGTTGGCTTGAACTCCATCTTAATATTAACCCCATCGAAGCCATCCACAAGATGAGTCGAGGAACGCTGTTATTACCATCCGGGCCATCCACGAGATACACAACATTTGATTAAAAAATAATAAAATTTATGATCGGTACCATTATTTCTATTGCTAGCCTCCTCAGTCCTCCAATTGAAGAAACAGCCTGTATGATAATCTGCAGTACACATGCACAGTATTGGTTTCTACTGAAATGAGACAAAGTGCCAAGTTTAGGATCTTAGAAAATATTCATCTGTGCTCGGATGAATCTCCGACAGAGAAAATTAATCCACTGCGAGTTGGTACACAGCCTCGAATGAGGCTAGTCTACAGATATGGTGCGGATGTGTCTCTGCCATTTTATTGGCACTCGCCTCACGATCCTGCCTGTGGTAGCGGCAAGGAATCGGTTAAAGCTGGCATCCTGTTGTTTTTGCAGTAACAGATTGCCATAATTGGTATGTCAGCTGAAACCTTTCAAAATAGGCCTTTTTTGCGCCATGCTATGTTTGGACACTGGGATAGGCAGGTGGGTAGCACTTAAACTGGACGTTGTTCTAATAAGCATCATTTAACAGTTTGAAGTCCACGTAAAGTTCCTTATACAGTAAGATGGTTTTACGGTAACCTTTTTATTCGATGGGCTATATACAACTGTAAGTTTCAATAATAGCATGGCAAACATGATTATTGTATGGCATTTTAGAGGCATATAAGAAACTCAAACCTCTCCTTTGGTCCACCCATTCCAGGGACATGCTTGAATGGCCCACTGATAATTGCATCAACTCTCTATGGGACTAATGCTGGGTGACATTCACCTGAACACCTGCCTAAACAACACAGGGAACAGGGAAGTGAGCAGGGAAACACCTTCTGTGATGTCAATGAGCATCCCGAAGGTACCCAACCTCAGTAATCAGCAACAGTGTGAAAATCACATAAATATCGGGTTATTGTTCTAGGGCTAAGTGGTTCATTAGACCAACGGGTTTAGTTGTTTTATTAGTTTCAGTACTATATGAAGAATGGGCACAAGCAAGATGTGAAATACTGAGGAGGGTGTGGGCCTTATCGGCTACAACCGTGCTTCACTCTGATTCCAGTAAATCAAGGTTGGCATTTATTATTGTTCCTCAATGTATTGGAAACACACATTCAAAGTTTTACAGCAATGGGAGACGTTTTTCTATGATTTGAGGCCAGTGTAGGTGCAAATTTCAGATGTCAATCTTAGGCAACCAATATAGATAGAATATAAAAATCTGACACGCCTGAACTGAGTGGTGCTTTTGGGGTGTTGACTATAAGCTGCTGGCTGTGGGACTATGTAGTCTGTAACGCACTGTATTGCCTCTCACGCACCTTTGCATGTACTAGAGCACAGACTGTAAAAGGACTGGGTGCACCACCTAAAAATCCCCCGAATTTGGTTTGGAATTACCATCCAGGGAATATGTGCATGCACAGTTTGTCAGCGACTGGGTCTACAGTTTTGGAGATTAGCTGTACACAGACGGACACACACAGACACACACACAGTGCAATACATATACTCACTCCCCATGCCCTCGGCCTGGTGGAGACAATAACAGCAATTCTACACGTTGTAATGGGAGTTGCCGACAGATTCAGCTGCGGAGTGCTGAATCTGTCTTGAGAGATTAATGGCCAAGTGGTATAGCATAGAGGTCAGGTACTGTACATTTGTCTATAGTGCCTTTAAATGGTTTCAATGGCATGGGTTTGTTATACTTGGTGGTGGCTGTTCTACTTCTATTGATCCGAACCCTTTTAAACATTTTCTTTTTTTACAGTTATTTTTACTGGCTTTTTCCACAGGCATATGTGGTCAATGGTCAGTTCAGTCGCATCTGTTCTACAGTCCGCATTTTTGTATTGATGACTATGAAGGAGGAAAAAGGGCAAAATAAAGATAGTAAAACAATATATATAATTTCCGTTTTAACAATTGTTTATTTTCTTCAAATGGGGCTAGAGATGAAGGAAAACAACTAGTTCCCGCTAGGGGTTTTAATTTCTAACACCTGGGAGTATTGCGGCATCCCTCAGAAGAAGAAAAAACGGAAACATCTTTGTCGAGGTCTTTCGCTCCAACAAGCCCGCATCCTGCGAAGGAAATAGTAAAATGAATGATGTCACGCTTTACGGCGAAAACCGTGTTGACACTGGGAGATGTCTGCCGTCGCGATGACTGCATCCAGAAGAAGGCATCCGCATCTGCACTAACCAACCCCCGCCTGTCTGCGGCGCCGGCTTATTAATCTGAATCCTACGGACCTATAAATGTTTTGAATCTGATGCCGAGCGAGAACAACGTCCTGAGCTCTATGCGCTCTCTCCTTGGACACGGCCCAGCGTATGCGTTTCTAGCATGTACCCCACGGCCATAATCACAACCATGTGCCTCCCATTCAAATTAACATGTGGTTCTAACTTTCCCCCCGTTTTGACTAATACATACCTGGGTTGCCGACTAGTAAAACCGTAAAATGAATTCTTCTTTTCTTTATTATTCGCAGCACATGAGGATGGCTGGGAGCGGGGCACGGCGGAGCGTACGTAGCCGAGAAATTATTTCACCTCGCATGCAACGCGGCTCCGGCACGCCGCACCGCCGAGCGTTCTCGCGTTCCGTGATCCTTCATCAGGACCTATTGTGTACCTTGTTTTTTTTAGGCTGTTCCAGACTATTGTTTTCTTTCATGAACACTGCTGTTGTTGTTGGTAATAGTTCTACAGCACGATGCTGAATTCAGTTAATGATGTCAAAAAGTCTGATTGCAATCAGACGTGTAATTGCGTTTCACCACGTGCGAACCTCGGAGACTGTAGTGAAGGGGGAAAAAAGAAATGAATTGTGAAATTGTATATCGACAGCAACTAAGGTGATAGGATTTCTCTATTAAAACAAAAAGGATATTTCATATGCAATATTTTTGTGCCTGGCATTCACCACCTCAGGTCCCCTTTCACATAAAGGGCACACATATCAATATCTATGTGCAGAACCAGTGTATGTAGGTACCGTATGCATCACTCTCTCCCCCTCTCTCAGGCAGGGTCGGACAGGCCAAACAGAGTACCGGGAGCTCTTGCGGTAGGTTGTGACTGCAGGGGGCTAGATGGGTGCGCTAAAAAAAACAAAAAAACAAAAAAACAATTGACTGGCCTGTCTCAGGCCTGTATTGTAGCTCTATCGGTGGAGTGAGAACTAAGCCCTCTTCTAGCCCTCTTTATAATATTTATATTTATATTGTTCTGTAAAAGATTTGGTATGATGGCTTGTTTGTTTGTGTGTGTGTGTGTGTGTGTGTGTGTGTGTGTGTGTGTGTGTGTGTGTGTGTGTGTGTGTGTGTGTGTGTGTGTCTGATGACAGAGCGTGGGTATAGACCGGTAGCGGTTCTGCTATCTGTACGCTGGTTGTGGTGGGTTGGATTGGGCCAAATTTGCACCGAAATGGATCCTGTCTGAGCCAAATTTGCATGGAAATGGATCCGTTCTGAGCCAAATTTGCACAGAAATGGGGTCCAGTCTGGGCCAACATTTGTGCAAAAATGACCGGGCTGTATTTTTGTCCCAGTCCAGCTCTGCTCTCGGGCATGGAATGCAAACTAGCTCCACGTATTTGCGCGGTGAGCCGGATCAGAGGTGTATATTGTGTTACTGTTTTCATTTCTACCGAGAGGATTTCTTCCCCCCCTTGGTAAAAAAAAGAAAAAAGAAATCGCCACCCAAAGCTCTTGTATCCACAATACAACACCTGGAAAAAGAAACTCTTCATTAATCCCGGCAGCCTAAAGAATCTGTGGTTTTAAGCAAGCCGCTGCTTCCAGGCCCACATGTGAGGCGGCACAGCGGCTGGCGGACAGAGCCTTTGTTTTAGAATAACTCTGGGTTATTTTAGGGTCATTGTGGCCGAGTGGTTCCTTAATTGAATTTCTAAAGCGTTTTGTTTAATATGCCACACCGTTTAACGGGGGCTCTAAAAATAGCCGTCCGAGTGGATGCAATGATGTAATCTTTTTTCCGGAGTTTTGGAGAGATATAGCTAATCCTAGGCGGTCGTTATCTCCCTGACAAACAGCTGAGGTCTGAATAATTACGGAGCGGCCCACAGATTAGATCAATGTCAATGTTGTTCTTTAACGTACGGGCATTAAATCATGTGGTATCAAACTGATAGTGATACCTCTACAGCAGTACAGTGCAGTGGATTGTATTGTATGTTCTCTCCGTCTTTCTCTGTAGCTCTCTTCTCCCATCTCTTTGTATGCACGTGCAAGTATTTTTTACATCAATTTCGCAAAATCTTTCACAGCTGTTAACGGGGGTATATTTGCATTGAGAAATGATTCTTAGCGCGGCGTTGATTCTTTAATTGCCCCACCTGCTTTCTCTGGGAAGGCATTTGAAGACATTAATGCCTAACAGCTTTCAAATAAAATGTCCAATGCGCTTTGAATGACTAGTCCTGTCAGCACTCACCGCTTAATTTACCGCCTAGAAAAGAGCAACATCAGACCTATCTGAACTGAGTGGTGCTGCACTGTACGGTACTGTAGTTCTGCACTGCACAAGCCCTCCCAGGCCTGTGTGTGTGTGGGGGGGAGGGGGGGGGGTGCGTGCGTGCACGTGTGTGCCAGGGTATGTCTACATGTGTCAGTCACGGACAGACATATGTAGACATACTGTAGACACATGCCAGGGACACACATAGTTATGTATAGCAGTGGCTAGGACCACTAAAAAATAGGTGATCTACAAGCTCACAACATATTTCGAAGTCGGCCTGTCCCACACTTGTGTGAATTGAGGGGCACCTACTATATAGATGTTTACATGGCTACATGATGTCTTACATCGCCATTTAGTGTCCTAAACGAACAATAAAGTCCATGGACTTGCCGGGCAAACAATTTACATGGTAAGTGCCCAAAGGGGACAAAATAGGGACAATGACAGGTTTAAAGTGGGTTAAATTGAGGGACAGCCTTTGCAAAACGTAGCTGCACAACCGCGGCAGCTTGTTTCCAAACAGAATGGTAGCCTGACAGGCAAGGAAGAAGACGCCATCCTTCTCCATCGTAACAGCAACAGTCAAAGTAAATGGTGCAATCCATTTCCTTTTAGCCCACCCAATTTGTCTAATAAGCTGGGCATTTTACAAGCACGATGTCATCCCCGCGGGTGGCTAAACGGAGCAATGATAAAGTCCAGCGCGATTCTCTCTGGGAGGTGTGAGTGGCAGCCGAGCAGCTGGTTTGTCACAGAGGATCAGAGGAGGAGTGGTATAGCCTATGACCTCACCGTCTTAATTAGTTGTCTGTGATCGAGGGCAGGAGCCCAGCGCACGCGCCTCTGGATTTATTAACATAAAGCTAACATATCCACCTTGTGCTCCACTGGAGGAGCCAGTGACTAAAGCCTGATTTATACTCGCACTTATACTTGTAGAAAAAAGCAGATCTCCATCCACAGTGCACGGCGCATCCGCTGACGCGCTGCGAGCGTATGGATCTGCTATTTTTGCTCCGCACACGAGGGCCTGCCATCTCTCTCCACTACAACAGCCGTGCCCTGTATTTATATTAGCCGCAAACCAATTTCAACTGTACATTCCAGATAGGTGAACAACACTTGGCCAGGCCAGATGAAATATTTCAAAGCTTACAACGAAAAAATCAACTATCAGTGTCCAGTCAACAGAGCACTTGGCACGGGGAGGCGCGCAGCATTTTTGCAACAAAGGTAACAAAGCTTTATTTATGTGTCTGAGCTCACAGAACCCCCTGGTATACCTTTCAATGAAGTTTAACTGTAGCACGACTAAATATGAAACCAATTACAAAGTTGGGTCGGTACTACAAACACGGTCCCACTGCTTCCAGGCTGTTTTTATGATTTTTTTAACCATTGCTTGCAATGCAAGTATTTATTTCATGTTTTCCCCACTTGCTTTTTTTCATCACATCACCGACTCGTTTGATAAATAATAAATCTGTTTACTGCCCGTATGGACTGAGGTAATATTTTGCCCTCAGAAATGTTCTATCCATCAACTGATTCTTGTCTGAGCGCCTGCGTCTCCCCAGCTCTGGTCGGATGATGAATGGACATGTGAGTAATTTCACGGATGAATTAGGAGCTTAAAACAACAGCAGGGAAAATGCATCGGCACACATTCCACCTGTTTCCTAATGAGAAAAACGCTGCCTTTCTTAAAAGGGTGGATTTATACTTGGTTGCACACTGGTGTCGCGCAGCGGAAAACGGCCCGGATCTGACAGTTCTACAAAGCCTCGCATCGCGACACATTGTGAGCTTGTAGATCTGCCGTTTGCAATGCGTGACGCGGCATGCAACCAAGTATAACTCGGGCTTATTAGTGCTTATCATCGCTATTGTGTCGATTTTGGTTTTGCTAGAGAAAATAGCTTTCGCGAGACATGGACATTTTGCAGGAGGTAAACAATTTCTGTCCTTTGGGATTCTACCATATCTAGAATAATACAAGTTTTTTTTTTACTATTCTCCAAGACGCAAAACTGCAGTCGTGATCAAGTCACTGCGCAACCGAGTGATTATCTATAATCAGAAACTTGCGCTTATTTCTCCTGGAAATGCACTAATCGGTCACAGGTAGGAGCACATTACAGCGCGGCACAAATGGGAGAAGGCTGCTGCTGCAACAGCACATTAAAGTGCATGTAGCTTTTAGTGATGAAGTCTTCAAGCTGATCATCTCGATCAGCATCACCGACTAATCTCCTCCAGATGAAAGTAATCTCCTGGACGCCATGCGGCGGCCACCTTCAACTCAACGCCGTATCCGTGAGGCATGCGAGGGGGAGAGAGGTATACCGCATGGAAACGCAGCCTGAAACAATAAGAGCAGTTTGGACGGCAGGTGTCAGAGAGACTGGAGGTGCCAAACAAGCCTCGCTCTCTCCCCCCGCTCCTCTCCCCTCCCTTTGTTTTTGCTAAATAGAAAAGAGCGCAGCCCTCAGATTTGTATCAGGTAAAAATCTGGGTCGTGTTTTCACATGCATGAAAACCCTGTGAAGAATTACACTCAACGCTGATCCACCTTGCAAATCGGTAACCGGAACGCTACCCAATCAACATCTTTGATGTGAGGCCAGTGAAGGTTGATTGCATGCATGCTAGCCGGACCCTGTGCTCTGCAAAACAGCTATTCCTCATAGAAAAATGGATGTTGCTACATCTACATCTTTTGAATCCGACCTTAGGAAGTCAGAATTAGGATGGAGTTGATCTAGTGTAAAATTGCACGTGTTATCGATGTATGAATATTCAGCCCACCCAAAATAGGCCTACATACTCAAGCCAATTCACGACATCATGTAAAATATAACAAGAATATATAACGAATTATAAAACTATTCATCTGTTCCACCCACATGGACGCACTACTCAATCACAGGGCAACATATGTGAGATTGATATTAAATCCAGGCATATTGTGTTAAGAAATTGTGTTAAGAAACAATTTTTGTTTTGGATATCATTATATTGTGATATGGCATGAGTGTCGTGTTTACCTTGTTTTCTCACTCATGACATATATACAAAAATAAAAGTTGAATTTTCTGTCTCTACTATGACCACTTCCTGGGAAATCACAAAGTACACCACTGAACTCCACAGACAGAGTGAGGTGACGTTTGGCAATCCGACAACCCAGAACTTAGGAAGGCAAAGAGTGGTAAATTGCAAGTCATTCACCATATCCTACACAGCAGCAATCTTGCCATAAACTTTCACAGTAGTTCGGCAAAATCTGGAGCTTTATTGCCTTTATTGATAGATTAACATTGGCTAGACAGGAAAGGGGGAAGGAGATGGTGGGGAAGACATGCGGCGAAGACCGTCTGGGTCGGGAGTCGAACCCGCGGCATGCCATCAGGCTGACTCAGCAACCTAGGTAACCCAGACGGTTGAGCTAGGTTAATAATAATACAAAACGGCTTTACAGTTATGAGTTTGCGGGGAATTGTAGCCGGGGCACCCGGGTACGATGTTCTGAGGCACACGCTCTGCTATTTCTCCCATAGGCCTGTAACGGTGGCTGAGTTGCCCGAGTCACCACGACCACACTAGCTGCAGCGACGAATGAAATAAGGACCATTTCTTAGGAGTGCCTACCCCCACCCCCACCAACCCCCAGGGAAAGGAGAGAACACACTGCTGTGTGTGGCGGGCTGGAGGGACATCATGGACACACAACATGGAACTTTGGCAAAGAGCCAAGTCTTAGACCCTGCTGTGTTGATGGTAAAACGTGTTCTCTCTCTCGCTCTGCCCCCCCATACACACACACCCCCACACACACACACACACACACACACACGGCTGCCTGTGAGGGCTCTGCATGTTCCGCTGGTGTTTACAGTGCGCGCTGCGCGTGCGTTGGGGTTTCCAGGGCCTTGTTGCTGTTAAATAGGTGTGAGGATGGCAGTAGACGGCCGTAAAATAAGGACCGTCTATAAACAACTTCTCCTCTGGATCAAACTGTGAAGCGCCGGGCTCTTGTTTCAGGGGCAAAATTGCCTTTTGGTAAATGGTGCATTTATATGGCGCCTGTATCCAAAGTGCTTTTCATCGATTGTAGATCCCATTTACCCATTCATACACCTAAGGCAGAGGAAACCATGCAAGGTACTGACCAGCACATCAGGAGCAATTAGGGGTTAAGTTCCGGATTCAAACCGGCAACCTTGCGGTTACCATCCGGTGACTGTACTCCTGAGCCACGGCCAACCCTTCTTTTTATCCTGCTCTAACTGCTCGCGTTACATTTTGATGTGGGAAAAACAACATTTCCTCACGTTCTATCATACCGTACATAGCGAATAAATAAATAAACCAATGACAGCATCGGGAGGCCCTTATCTCGGATTGCTGTTTGGAGCCTCCTGTCGTCAAGCGTTTGGCAAGAGCAGCAGCGAGGAGACATGGTCAAAGCTCCTCGGGGCTTGTCTCTCTCTCTCTCCCTCTCGCTCTCTCTCTCTCTTTCTTGTTTTCTTTCGCTTTCTCTCCCCCCTGTCTTTTGGTCTATGTCGTACGCGGGACGGTTTCCGAAACGAAAGAAGAAAATGAATCGCTCGCGTCGAGGAGATTCCAGTTTCTATTCATCCGCCTCTTCAATTACTCTCACCCCAGCGCCACACATGACATCATGGAAAACTTTGCGGCCTCTAGGAGTGAAGTTGGAAGTGCTGTATTTCTCTCACCGTCCACAGAGGGAGGGGGTGTGTGTGGTGGGGGGGTGTGGGGGGTGTGGAGGGGGTCTACATCATTCTAAAAATACCAATCTGTATCACAGGATTCCTCAAATGCTTTCACCTTCAATCCTGTGATGCGAGTGGCATTTAAGCAGGTTTGATTTGGGCTGTGAAGTTGAAAAGCGGAGCGTACCAGATATCTCAGCACGGATTAGTCATCAGATGGCTTCAATAAAATGTTCAAACTAACACATTCCCCAGGACTTTACTTGGCAAAGCCCCACACTGGCTTTTTTGCTTACTTACCTACAGTATGTACCTGCTCTGTGGAGTGGCCAAGGTAATAAGAGGCCATTTCATCCCCCTGAGTACTTTGTGTAATTATGAAGTTCGAAAAAAAAAAAAAAAAAAAAAACAACAACAAAAGACACATTTTGACTGGTCAAGTGATCATGGTCTGTGGTTTTATAGCCTGCACTGTTTGGTTTGATTGAGTCAACTCGATCAGATTGATAGCCCTCATTAGTGCTGCTTGCAGCCCGTCGACGTACAACGCTGGTCGATAGCCAACAAATACAGAGGGGAAGATAACTGCTTGTATACCATTATGCACGTTAATGCTATTGGCGAGTAGCCTAGTAACATATAGCACGCACGCACGGTATAAACAGCTTTTACAGCCGTCACTTATACATTTCAGAGAGAGGGAGAAATAAAATAACTCTGCGGCTCACCATTATGTTTCTCTGTTGACAGAAGCGCCTGCTGCTGCTGCTGCTCCCCCTCCAACGCGTGGCCGGTCTGGCTGTCCTGCCTCCACTCTCCTCCGGGGTCTTCTTCATCGCAATCCCCTGGAACGGGAGGAGGAGGATGAGGAGGGGGCCCGGCGGGGAGCCTGCAGTGGTGGTGTTGGTGGGCAGGGACCACCTCAGCGGATGTCACTGCATTCATGGCCCCACTCGCCTCAGTCAGTCCCCTGTGGAGCACATCTCCGTAGGATCACCTCGACTCCCCCTTCCTTTCAGAGAGAGAGTGAGAGAGAGAGACAGAGACAGATAATGAAATGTGAAGACGAGAAAGAGAAATACAAAGAGCATACTCTCAATCAAGCACCATCGCACACACAACACACACAGAGAGAGAGAGAGAGACAGAGAGTGAGAGGCACTTGACTTTGACCACGGCTCTACTCCACCGTAAACATTCAAGAAGCCGGCGCACGCACCGAGCATCAAGGTCGTGTTGTTGGCGTGGTGGCAAGACAAACGCGGCATGCACGTGCACACACACACACACACACACACACACACACACACACACACACACACACACACACACACACACACACACACACACACACACACACACACACACACACACACACACACACACACACACACACACAAAAACAACTTGCTGGACTTCAATTTGTTTGCCTTAGTGGTTCTTGGAACTCGAGCCATGTTAGTGTTGACGAAGAAGCTCCGAGCTCCTTTTTGCATTGTTTCCTTCTTGCTCCGCCGTCCGCCTCGGACCGAAGGGATAAGACAGCGAAGCCTCACGTACTGTCTGTTTGTTTACAGAGCCGTTAAGCCCACTTTCAACCCTCACGGCGGACGGCCGCATCATCCCTCCGCCGTCCGCCGCGGGCCAACTTATCAATTTACAGAATTTACAAAGTGCAGACCTTCCCCTGCCTCCTGAACAAATATTAAACACGTCGCAGGCTCTGTGGATTCAGTAGCTTAGAGAGAGGGCCCCCCACAAGGTGTCGGTGTGAAAAATGAGCCTCTCGCGCGCCACGTCTCCAGACAAGGCCAAGCCCCTCTGCTGCTCACTGAAGGGCCCGTCTGGGGCTCACATACAGTACATCATCGTCCTCCGGGCGCTTCACCATAGGGTACCACAAACATACGACTCTGTTTTCTTTAATAAGCTCTGTTTGGAGAACCACCGGGATGCCCTACAGGACAATAATTCCCTCATGTGTCACGTCTGATCAAATATAACCTTGTTATCAAAAGGCTTCCCAAGTTACCGTATGGTCCAGGCTGGCATTGTTAAAAGGAGGAGAAAAAAAAGTGAAATCTTTATTGCAACCATTAAATTATTTAGCGCAAAAGCGTATTTGTGCTGAAAACCAAACGAGAAGGAAACAAGTGCAGCGCTGCTTCTGCAAATCTGCCAGGAGAACATTTTTACAAGTTAAACAAATGGTCCCGGCGAGGACTTTGCGAGGGCCGCCGATGATAGAGCACCGACTAGATTCAAAGCAAACTGGCAGATTGGCCGCTATATATTTTCAGCTGCGTATCCTCTTGGAGCCTCGCGGCACATTAGCTTTGAATCTACGGCGTTTCGCCGCCGGGCCACGGTTGCCTTGGAAATGGATACCTTGGTTTTCTGAGGTAACATGTCGCCGTTCTGACCTCCCGTTGGTCAGACCGATTACTAGCCTATAACGCTATCCCGGACGCAAATTGTCCACTTGCCCGGATGTCAACCTGGATATTTTTGAGCATCCCAAAGGCTAGAAATGGGTCCCCAGTAATTAGAAATTAGCTGCCGGATGCTAACTAGGCATAAGTTAGACAATATTCACAATCATCATATAATGTGACCATACCACTGAGAACCTATATAAAACACAAAAAAATCAAGATAATATGTTTTTAAATAGCATGTGACATGTCAAACTATGGTGTTTTCATGATTCTGAATCCATTCCAAGCATTCCCATATGGAAAAATATAAAATATAAATACATATAAATAATAAAAATATAATATAAAATATATGTATATGCACTTATATGCCAATATATGCATATACTGTATATAGGCAATATATGCATATATAGATACTGTATCTCTATATGCATATATGTTGCATATATGCAATAATCAGGTAAATATATGCGCACATACTCTATGTATGACATACACAGTTTATGTAATATATAACCACATATATGCCACAGCCAGGTTCATATATGTATGCGGCCAATTTCATAATTATGTGACATGTATTAAAACATACAGCATATACTGTATATGCTGGGGGGCAATTTCATATACTGTATTCCTTCCACGTGGGTTAGCTTTGCACAGGGTTGGGCTATACATGGCCATAGCCATCTTTCATCCCACGTGTGATGAGGTCAGCAGATTTGGACAAATGGGGCTCTTTGGGCTGGCAACTACAATCCCTAACTTCAGCCTTAACCAGCCACATCAAAGTCAAAGACATACAATTAGTCACTCACATTGCCGCAGGGAAATTTGTTCTCCACATTGGTCCCATCATTAGTTGATTCAGGACCGTCGGACCTACGGGCAGTCCCCTTTTCAGAGGGGATTCTGCTCAACGTGACCCTCCCCAGACCAAGATATCAAAGGCTGCTGCCGACAATATCTTGACATGCAGATTACAGTACATGTGGCGAGTGAGTGTTCCTTAGAACAAAAAAAGAAAACAGACAGAGAGAGAGAGACGTTCATAAACACTGTCTTGGAGGGGGAAATAATAACAAACTGGTGCATTTGACTCAGAAACAAGACAACACTTATAGTAAATCACAGTCTGTTAAAAGGGTAACAGAAAACATGCCTCCTCTGCCGAGCATCGGGGGGACCTCTGTAATGAAGGCCTTAACTGATGGGCCTGGCTTAAAAGCCCACCCACAGAACTGATAGGAGCCCACTACTCTGGAGCAATTTATACCGCAGTGACAACCCCCACCTCGGGGATATGAGATGGTCGCGGATGAGCCTGGAGATAGGCTGAGGGATTTATACATGTCGCTGATAGCGAACAGATGAGCAGACGATGACCAAATTCCACTTTAAAAAAACAAAACAAAACAAATGTGGTGTTTCATGTCCGCGCAACATAATTATGTATCAAGTATAGACATTTTTGTTGGAGCTCCTTTGGTGTTGAGCCCAAGTGTGTGGCAGTGTGTGTAGTGTGTGTATGTCCACCTTCAAAAAGACCTTAGGTTATTGCCTGATGCTATCTGAGCGGAGTGGAGTGGTGGCAGGCTGTAACTTTGTGTCAACACAATAAGAGACAAGACACGTGGCAGTTTGGTAGGCGTGGGGGAGGGGAGGGCCTGAGCGTTCCACGTTCCACCGTGATGAGATGAGATGGCTCTGATAGGTGGAGGTCCCACTTAACGGGCTTTCTCTTTATCGATTCGTTTTCGGCGCAGATGGCATGAAATGCTTGGGGGTTTTATCTGCCCTCCAGTCTAATGACTAACAGATTAAGGAGTGAATGGAAATGACCAGGGGGCAACAGGATGTTTATGATAACGTCTCATATATATTGTTAAATGTGGCATGCCATGCTCTTAATCTTTATTACCCCCGCAAACGGTCGGGCCGACTGCATGGTCACACAAGACGATCATTGCATTTTTTGTGTGTGATGCTCCAAGTTAAAGGCACTTTGTATAGGATCTTCCTTGTTAAACCGTATATCATACAGCGACGGTATGTGGAAACATCCTCAGTGTCTATACTATTTATTAATTCTAAGTGTGCAATTGGAACCGAATGAACCAAGTCCATTCGGTGATGATTGTGCTCTCTCAGAGTTAATGCTGCACTGCTTTGTGCAAATACAGTACAAGGCTTAGAGAATGTTAATACAATATGAATTTCACCATACTGTAGGCTGAGAACTCGCCTATTCAGACTCCATCTTTACCCAAAGCACTCTATATATGCTGTGTCTATGACATATAGCCTTACATACTGTAATGACTTATGCCTTTGCAAGTATGCAAAGGTTGTCAACCTTACAGTACAGCCTGTATGTAAAATCTAAACCTATGTAATTTAGATAGTATAAAATGTAGACAATAGCACTCTATATCATTGTGTAACTGTAGAGAAATTGAAATGATTAATAGAGTGTCTGTGCTAAGTGACTTCATTGTAAATTGAGAAACATAACTGTCAAGGTTTTAGTTTAGTCCTTTGACTACCTGCTGTTCCAATTAGTTGCCAAGAGAGTATTGCATGGATAAAAGAAAACTGTGCTTTCAAAGTGTCTGCAACACATTGGAAAATTTGTATAGAATATACGTTGGCTTATGTTGACATCTTAAGAATCCAAACAAAACAGGCTTAGTGTTATAGCTAAACAGTAGAAACCTGAGCAGTTCTGATCTTTAAATTAACATCAATGCTGCTGGGTTGTAGTGAATCAAGCTGTCACGACTCTGCATCGGGTCTTCATTTAGTTTGCGACTCAGTAGAGTCCTGCATAGGTCATGCATCAAACGCAGTCGGGGGGGAGGCGGGGGGCTAATAAAATAAGGCAATAATCTGACCCTGAAGTAGTTCAGGTGCAATAAAAATGCAGAGCTGCCATTATCGCTATTCATTTAATAGTAACACAGTCGGGAGGAAATCCTCTCGAGGTCATCCTTAAAATGTTTGACAGAGAGGTTATGACTTCATTACATACGCCAATGACTATTACAAGCCTTCAATTATAGCACACTTACACGAGGCCGTAACAATGCATAATAATTGTGCAATTCCTCAAGGGATCATTATGAAACTACACAGTAATCAAGCATCGAGCCTCTGTTTTCCTTGGAACGGAAACGTGGAACGTATTACATTATAGTATAATCCCTTTTCCTAATTTGGGTTTAAGTTTAATATTCCGGGCCAAGAGTTAACACATCTATAGCCTCGAAAACTAATCCCTTTTCTATCAAGTCCAGGACTTAATTCCTTGAAAAATTATTTAACTCGAGCGGCCTTCGTCTGGGAGATTTTCTTTGGTTTTTGCGTCTCCATTATATCCTGCTATATCCCTCACACTCTCTCTGTGTGGTTCCAGGCAGCCAGCGACCACCAGCAGAGTTGAGCCGGGGCCAAATTGAAACAGGCCTTTCATTGGTGCTGTCATATTTATGTTGGGGTGAAGCCAGGACATTCACTTATGATTGTGAATTTATGTTGCAATCAATATGGGGATTCTCCAACCGAGCTCATTAAAGACACTTCCATCTCCTGCTATATTATCACTCAGCCTTAAGCCCCATTTGTACTTTGCCGTACGAAGGCGTCATATAGCTGTCGCCGAAAACAAATGATCTACAAACTCACCATGTGTTGTAGACACAGCACACTTTGAGCTTGCAGATATGTTGTTGTACATATCACATGGAGCATAGATTACTATACATTATTAACATTTGTCTATTTTGCACATTTCATTATTATTTCACAGATTACTCCCAATAGTATTTTGAATACTCTAGTCTCAAATACTTGTACTTCTCCTCTCCACTTCAACTCAGGGGCAAATACTGTACATTTACTCCACTGCATTTATTGCTTGTGCGAGCAGAGTGAGCACAAGTAATGCGATCGGTTTGTGGCCATCTATCATCGGCTGGCTGGTTTAGGCGATGACGTAATGATGATGTAATTAAGAGATCTTTACAACTGTTGTCATGAGTAAGTTGGCTACTCTACTGAGTGCAGTTCTACTTTGAAAACTTTACTCAGTAGTTACTTAAAATAGCAGATCTGCATTGTGTGCCTGTAGATCTGCTATTTTCAAAGCATTTGTACACATTTTAAAATGGGGCATTCTAGTCTTGGCATTTTAGTCAATCAATCAGAGTTTAACTGATTGATTGACTGAGAACTGGGGCGGTCGCAACAGGAGGCTATACCTTTCATATATGCTTGTCACAGAAATTAAGCCATGCACTGTACAAGCAACGGCTTGTACAGTGAAATTGCAAAATTATCAATTATGATGCTACATACCTGTACATTTGTACTTTTACTCAAAACTCCGGGCTTTCACTTGCAACAGAGTATTTCTACACTGCAGTATTCATACTTACTGTATACTTAAGTAAAATCCTACTGTGTACTGTACTGTAGTGTACATCCTCGTGTCTCATGCTTTCTGGGCATTCCATTGGGCTAATCAAGGGAGAAAGGACAGAGGAGCTTTAAGCCAACAGCATGATAACGGCTCTGAGGCTGGAATGTGACCCTATATCAAAGATGGGTGACATAAAATGCTCATGAGAATAAGATTGTCCTGATGAGGCCAGAGGTATGCTTTTATCCGCCCCATTCAACCCCCCTGGGCCCTGCAGCCAATATCTGTACGGTCTGTGTTGAAAAAGGTGGTGTTTCGGGATTTGTTTGAAAGTAAATATGAGTCGCAGAATAACGAAAAGGTACGGGTTCCATGTTTCACGGCGCTTCGCTTTTAGACAAGGCTGTTATTAAATGATTTTTTTTAACAGAGGATTTGGCAAGATTTAGAACTTTTGCCATTCTATAATAAACAATGGCATGGCCATAATGAAAATATTTACTTAATTCTCCAAAGTGACTTATGGCAACTTTGGCCACTAAACAGAGTGTCACGAGTGTTATGGCGTCAGGTGCCACAGTCTGTATAAATACTGCCTGTACACTTGTTTATAGGAAAACCCCCATCTGGCTTCAGCTAGCACACAGTGGAGACGCACTGGTGACCCCTCCTGGGATTCTTCGAATGGAAAATATAACAGGGACTGTTTGCTAAGTTGTACAGCAGTCAACTGTCAAGTGACAGACAAGACAATGTTGTAAAAAAAAAAAAAAAAGACGTAGCAGGCTCCACAACTCTGAGCCCAGCCCTTTCTCAAACCTGTAAACACGGAGGAGCCCTGGATCGCTTTTGAAGAACTATCCAGAAAAAGCCCAGTGGCCCTTTTTTTTTTATCCCCCCCCCTCCTCTTCTTCCTCCCCCGGACCATTTACGGGACTTATAAAGGATGACAGTGTTATGGTGGTTTCGCAAACTTAAAAAGTTCAAGTAGGTGACGACTGGAAGACGTAGTGCAACAAGGAGGCCTTCTCGGTCCCCCACAACACCCCCCTTTCTCCGATATCTTAAAAATAAATGTGAGGGAATAATGCAAGCAGGACAATCTGGTCAGCTGATCCCACAGTCCACGCGAGCGTAAACAAAACGCCAAGAAGTCAAATAGATAGAGATTTAGAGATAAGAGACAGCGGGGGGGATAATATACGGCATTAAACCCGAGGCAAGACTCATTTGACATTTCCAGCCTAGCAGTTCTGAGCTGGATTTATTAGAAGGGGGCTAAAGGATTATTACGCTTATTCATTTGGAAATGGATTAAACAAGCCCAACTTTTTGTTACTTTTTACCTATTTTATGACCAATGTGGTTTAGTCTGGAAGGCCCCCTAAAAGCAGCGGGTGACAGTCGAGGCGTACACAGAGCAGGCTGTAACTTATGGGACATAGAGCGCTGGAGAAAGTTGAAAGGTCACGTGTTTCAAATAAACAGGGGAAAGGCTTCAATCAGTGTTTGGTTGTGCATCAGTGACAGGGAGAGCTTTGTTAGCAGCACACCTTCTCAACAAACACTAGAGATAGAGGCGTGGCGTGCAAGACTATGGTGCAAAACTTTTTGCACCATAAGTATAAAGAACATTAGATTTTTCTGTTCTTTCCTTAAGGTAATCCAAGGTGTGAATGTAAAAAAAAATCTACCGTTTACTACATTTGTCGAATAAACAGACATTTCAATCCAATCCTGTCATAGTGATTAACTCTAGTAACTTGGACTGTAGTTTGGAAATCAAAAAATGTTTTATTTTGATTTTGTTTATATTTTCGACACTTACTGCAACTATGTAAGCAAGGCCATCGCACGCTCTGCGTGAGCGTTACATACATATTTGGGCATGCTTCACACAGTCCATATTTGGACGTGCAAACTGCGTTTGCTTCCCCAAACGCAATTTGGGGTTTTAGCTTTTGCATGGTGATTGCATATTTACCCTCTTGTTTTTAAAGGTATATTCAGAGATTTCACTTAATTCAAATAGTATTATGTTGTTCTTTTTTGGAGAATCCTCCTGTACTATAGAGTGTGGTGACCATATAAGGAGTTCCTCCCTGTCCCCAGTGAGCCTCTGGGGTAAAGTTTTGGAAGAAAACCCTTCATCCAGGATTACAGGATTAAAGTTGCCTTCCTCCAATCAGAACTGAGTGGGAGGTGCATATGCTGTTGGCCTGCTCCCTCAACTGTAGGGGTTCCAAGTCACCCAAATCATGGAATGCTCCTTTAAATCTTGAAAATTAATAAATTCACAGAAATAAAGAAAAGTCTACATGGAGGATGTACTGTATAGTGCCTTTTGGTGTGCTTGAAGTTGCATGTACTGTACTGTGCATGCAACTTAGTCTCACGTGAAGTGGCTGGAAATAACGTGACTTGCAGAGGATGAGCAGTATCACATGAGGGTAAGAGAGTAGCAACGGTTAGCTCGACATGTTTCTTCCTCCGGACAATGCAGCTGGCCTTCTAATATTCCCCCTCCTTCAAACTGTTTAGCCCGACTGACTTCATCCGCATCAATCACATGAGGAATTGAGCCACGGGCGTTTCATCAACACGTTTCTACAGTGAAAACAGTGGAAGGCGTCCCAGCTAGGCCCACTTATGCGTACGTTACAACAGCATTTAAAAAGAAACAAGAAAGAAAAAGAAATAACTGGAATAGTGCGTTAGTAAAGGGTTCGGGTTAATACGTCTGGTCAGCCTATGCCAAGAAAGATTAAGATATTCCAGAAATGAGGGATCCGTTAATACTTTGCACTTCACCAGATGTGTCCGGGGGTGTTATGAAAAACATGCTTTCTGCGGATCCATCATCTTCCCCTCCGATCCCATCCAACCGTCAGAACTCCACCAAATAACTTCAAAGGCAACACGGTGCATGCATGCGTGTGCTGCGTGTCTTAAGAAAGTATTACCTCGATGTTAAAAGAAAACGTCGCCCGATTTCAACCTCGTCTTCCATATAATTGGACTCACTTTAATGCTCATTAGAACATGATGTTACAAGTTCCCTCTATAGACTCACTCTGCGTCTCATGGGTTCAGAAACGCGTCTATACCACTGACATCATTGACTGGGGATTCCCGAGCTGATAAGAAACTATTGCTTTCCACTTTTCTGAAGGGATAGCCCTGGACTGAAATAGAAGAACGTTTGAAATGACCAGACCTGCCTCCTCACAATGATTTCAGGCTTCGGCTCTGTCCTCAGAACTCCTCTGAAACACAGTCACAGAGAAGATCAAGAAATGGTTAGTTAACAGGCTGCACAATTATGAAATTACTGCAGGACCAATGTCTGATTATTTTTCATGTCTGCCGATGAGGATTCTCAGAATTTCTGACTGATATTATACAGACTATGCTGTATATTCAGACATTATCCGTTCACATTAATACCATCATGGCCATCAATATCTGTGAAAATAATCAATATTATTTTGAGACTGATGTGGTAAAGGGTGAAGTTATATAGTGCCTTTATCCACGGGGCTTTGCATTAATGCATTACATTCACCCATTGGAAGCCATGCGTGGTACCAACCAAGCAATTTGGGGTTCAGTGTCTTGCCCAAGGAAACTTCGACATGTAGGCATTTAGTCAAGAACTCAGTTACTGGTCCTGGTAGTGAAGTGGTCCTCTAAGAGCTACACAGGCACAATCCCCCCGTTCTGTCCCCCCTGTGCATGCAGCGCAGCATTAGCAGACGTTACACATAGCTGGGCTGAAGGAGGGGAAGTCGACTTGAAGGAGGTCACAGGGTAAAGCCCTGATCTCTTAAATCCACTGAGAGCAGCACAGGGTGCTGGTATTCCACTGTAACCCCATGTCAACCAGCCCAGCCAAGAGCAGGCAGCCTGGGTCTGCCCCACCTTTCTCTCTCTCTCCATCACACACGCACACACGCACACACGCTCACACGCGCACGCGCACGCGCACACGCACACGCACACTATTAGTGTTGGACAGTAACTAATTTAATATTACATATTACCTTTTCCAGCAAAAGTAAAATAAAGATATCATTCCAAAATGTTTAATAAGTAATATGTTACTCAAAAAATAAAAATATGCCTCATTACTTGTTGTTGCATGTAAAAATAGAACCGATTTACAAACTATCAACAGAGATATGCAGTAGTTGTAGATCCTAAACCACCATAGCATTCTGCACACATGACCTACACTACAAGTTATCGCAGTTGTCGCAAGTTGTCACTAAACAGATTGTAAATGTGTAAATGTGTTGTAAATCACTATTCCTTCGCAGGTGGGAGGGTTGGGACCTGGGAAAGTAATATTATAATAATATATGATTCTTTGATTCTGGTAATAAGTAATGTAATATTAATTGTTTTTCTAAGGGTAAAGATATTACTCTCCTAAGTAATATTGCCCAACACTGGTTACTACCGGTATTACTAAATTAACACAGAGGAATTTAACATGTGCACTGAGGCACGTCTTACATGTGCGTCACACAAAATGCACACACACTCTAGGGATACATCATATGCGTGTTCTCGCACGCGTGCGTGCACGCACACGCACACACACTCCAAGCAAAGCTCAGAGATGCATACATACGTACACATGACAAAGTGCAGCCGTGGGTTCTGTGTGCCCGTGGAGCGGGACAGAACCATGTTTGACAGATCTTCACACCAACGCAGTTCCATGGATATACTGGTGTTAGAATATCATGTACAGTCGTTCCCAAAGTAGGGGGTCCTCAAGTTGGACCCCCCAGGCCCATGAAGTCCTTGAGGCTGTTCCAGCTAAATGAGAGTCTGGAACCAAATGTGTCCATTGGAACCATGGGTCTGTAACGGGTCCAATTGGTTCCATTTGTACGCTCTCAGACTCTTAAATTAACATTGATTTTACAATATGAATTGGGGTCACAGAGATAGAAAAATCCCATTAAATAGAGCCCGTAGACTAATATGCATGTCAAACTGAGGGTCCTTGAAAATAAACGGCTCGAGGATCACTGCTAGAGGCGTAAAATCTCCTCTTAAGGGGGACGCTGGCAGCAAGGAGAAGAGGCGACGCCTGCATGATTTACAGCCAAAGCCGTGTTGCAGACTTAAACATTTTTATTGGAATAACAAATAAAACACGAACACCCGAAAGTTATGGCTATTTATGATTATTCCTGAGGCTGAAATTAAACATGGGTAAAATAAAAACACGGAGGAATGCACACATGGCCGGGAAGCTTAAGAAGCGTCCGTGACCCTGCTGACTGTGGCGGTCGACAAAACGGCGTCCAAAATCACAGGAACACTGAGAACCTATTTAAAAAATAATAATATTTCGGGGAAGTTTTTCTAAGACAGGAATACTTGATAAGCTGCCGTGTTGATTCATGTTTTCCTGTCCGAATTAACGTCTTACATTCAAGGTGAAGCAGATATTACCCTCAGCTGGAGCTCGTCATCAGTAATTACACACTGGCCCAATCGACGCAGGGTGCCACAGCTGCACCTGTGCCAATGTCAGGTCTCCCTAACCTACAGTAAATATTTGCAGAGCAGCTCGCGATAAATTCTAAATTCATGTTCAATTACTGTCCTTACGTCCCATTAATCATACACAACGCAAAAAAAAAAAAAAGACTCGCTACCGACGCCTGAAAGATTAATCAGTATTATGGTTGACACGCCATACACAGATACACTTTACAGTAGCAACGTTTGTCTGTTCTGCGCTAAATGCTCCTCAATCAGCGTTGATTGCTTTCTTTAACAAGTGACAGCGCCTAAGCCTTGAAGTGCCCCAGTGATTGTTTTTGTTAGTGAGTTAGTGACAGTCACAGATGGGGCGCGAGCGATATAGCCTGTCCTGCAATAACCTCGCCACCGCAGCAGCAGCAGCAGCAGCAGAGGCAGCAGCAGAGGCAGTGTGACATCACAGTGCACTAACGCCACCCCCCCCACCCCCCCAAACCCCCCGGCAGCCCACTGACCCCCCACCACCCCCTCCCCCCCCTCGGCCTGCTGTACAGGCTCCCTGCTGGCAACGTGAATAATGGCCTGTGTGTTTAACTTGCTCAACACAAAGAAGCCCATGTAATCTAAATACATATGGTAATATAAATACAAAGCAACCGTATAATCTCGCACGCCCGCGACTGACTGCCGAGCGCACTCCAGGTGTGTGTGTGTGTGTGAGGCCGCGTGTGTGACCGACTGTGTGTGTGTAAGTGTGTGTGCAATGCGTGCGCCACTGTGACATTTTGGCTGTGTTGCCTGCGCACGGCCCTGTCTCTGGCCCGGGTAGGCTGGCACTCTCTGTGTTTAAAAAGCCCCCGGAAAGTTTACAGAGAGTGTACTTCTGCTGGGGCTTTGTGTGACAAGCTCTAACAGCGGCGTACCCATCAGCAGCGAAAACAGCCACAGACCTCCCTGGAATCCACTCTGCCCACTTTCCATTCATGCATTTCCATGCATTCCCCACGGCTTCCCTTCTTCCCTTCAGTGGACCCGGTATATGCTGTAAAAAAAATAATAAAACAAATAAAACGTTCGTTGACAATTCATATTGGCTTTGTTTGTCATGAGGGCTCAGCGCTATGACGCTACTGTGTGTGTGTTCACCTCCTCTTATATTGTTTGCGTCACACGTCACAATATTTGAATCGAAAATTTATCCGAAATGGAACAACAGTCCAATCGCTACGAGCAGCGCCGGCTACTTCAGCAGTGGTTCCCAAAGTGGGGTCCGGGGGACCGCCAGGGGTCTTTAAGGGAGTTTCAGGAGTTCTTCAGCTAAATGATTGTTTGGAACCAAGTGGACCCTTATGGGTATGCAACTCTGAGTGTAAATTTGGGAATTCCATATGTAGAAACGCCATTAAATGAGAGTCCCTCGAGTAGACTAATGCATGTCAAACTAGGGGCCCTTGAAATGAAAGATGTTGAGAAAGACTGCTAGAGCTGTAAAGATCCTCGCTTATGGGGGTCCCTCCCCACGGGATAATTAGTGTCAATTTGGGGGTCCTCAACATGAAACCGTTTGGGAAGCACTGGGCTACTTTGACTATCGCTCTGGGCTGGTGGCCGGTCCTGTGGAACATTATTAAACGTAGTAAATGTGTGACACCCGCCCAACCTAAAAATAAAACAATTACTTGTTGAAACCAGAACCGTTGGAGGACGGGTGGTAAGCTTTAGTCACACCTTCATATCTGTTCAAAAGCGAGCCATTACTCTGTGGGTGTCGCCTCGCATGTTAGGCCTATCACAGGAAAATGAAGTGTCGGTGTCACCTTTCAGGCCTGGTGCAACTCCATGCTGAGAAAGTACACCTGCAAATTCATATTGTGACAAATCTTCAACCTTTATAGTTTGAGCCTGTCATAACACTTCCAGTTTCAAAAAGTAAAAAAAAATAAAATCTGAAGTGAGTGATGCTGTACTGAACTTGTGCCATACATACTGTTTTATCCTATAGGAAAACTCTTTGTGGAGTGGTTTGTTTTTCACAGAGGTTTTCAACTAGTGGTCCGGGCCGGGGACCACAAGTTGTCCTTGAGAGGGTTCGAGGTGGTCCCCAGGCTAAATGATGGAGGGTTGGTTAACCAGACGTAACTCTTTTATAGTGTAAAAACGAAACCAAATGGACCTGCAAGGGTCCATTTGGTTTCAGTTTTTCACTCTCAAGAGTTAAAATATTCATCTTCCTAATTAGCACCACTTAATTAAGAAGTCTAGACTGTTTTGTGTGCGAAATCCAGTCTGCAATTGGGCATGAAACCAAAAGAAATCTTTAGTTTTGGTCTTTGGGATGAAAATGTCATCAAATGATGGTCTGTGGCTCAAATGCAGAATAAATGGTGGTCCCTGGTATCAAAATGGTTGAAAACCAATGGTCCATCACATTGTGACTGGACCATAGCAGTTTGAGGAGGAACTTAATTGAAAGGTTTATCATTATCATCCCAGAGCTTAAGTGGTTAAAATCCCTACAACAGTGAGAAATGTCATTGTGCTGGACGGACACTTCTTTTTTTACTTGTGAATAAACAGAGTTTTAAATACAGTTTTGGTGTTTATGAAAGCAGCACATTTCACTCGAAGTAAATGTAATCTATGCTCGCAATTTGGAAGTGAAACGGCCTGAAAAACCAACACATCCATTACGGCTGTGTGGGTTGAGGAGGAGTACGAGTCCAGCCCAGACCACTTTGATGTGGAAAACAGAATGCCACACGTCACCGATCTGTTATTCTCTACTCGTCGCTGATATTATTGCTAATAATAAACGTGTCCCCGTGCATGATGTCATTTCTAGGAAGCCGTATCCCTGAAAAGTAATATTTACATTAGTCAGGCAGGCAGAAAACATTCTGGGTATTGCTCAGTAGTAACGGCACGGCAAGGTTTGACATCATGTTGGAACGGCGCTGTTGTAGGACATATCTGCTTCACCGATCGATATATTACCACTAAACTAGGGATGCAGCGATTAAGCAAACAAATTTGTTCAGTCAAATTTTAGGAATAACCGATATATTGGCTCAGTGGTCCAGGCATAATACTATATTTCTGTTGTATGAACACAAAGCTGAAGTGCTTTATTCCTCATACTAAGCATTAAAAGTATGTACAGTATAACGCATAGGTGTAAAACTTTGCCCACTGTGTAATGTCATTTGGCCCTTGAGGCAATATCAAATTAACTGGTCCTAGTTAGCTGGTCCACCAGTATTATACTGCCGTGTTGCCGCTGTAACACCGCATTCACCGTTAATACTTCAAATCCCATAATGCTCTGCTGTTGTTTTGCTGTCTGCTCTGTAATATAGTTATCTCAGAAGGCGGATAGAAAAGAGGCAATCAATTTTCATTTAAATATTCTTTAATATGCCATTGATGTTTTTCATTTTTTTTTAAGTTGATTTTGCACTCTTAAGTTAAGAGTTGCTTGTTCCATATTCAGTGTTAAAGCAAACCAGGCTATCAAACTGAGCAATAATTAAAGTTTTATTCATGCACTTTCTCTTGCTACTTCAAGGCTTGAATGTTTGATTCAATTATTATTATTTTATTTTCAAATGTATTATTAGCCTGTGGAAAAAGTTTATATTAACATTTAACTCTGAATTTTACCTCGATTTTGCATGTCACCATAAAGTTACAGTATATAAGCCTTGCTTGTTCAACATTCAATGCAAAACTTGTTTGGGTCCCTAATATTGAAAGGTTAATTTGTTCATCCTTGGCCCGTTTCTGAATTGGTCTATAGGTTTTGGTCTGACAGCGTGTTGTGCATTTTAGTTAAATTCTTTGGCAGAGATGCCAAAAAACACATCTAATAATAATAATAATTATAATCAAAATAAGCTCCGTCCCAGTCCAAGTGGCTTTCCAGCCGGGCTCATTCATTCCGATGTAAATAGAATAGACATTACACCTTAAATACTAGTTCATTTTTGGAACCAGGCCTTCAAAAACTCCAAATCGGTCCACAAGACCTGCTGTACGCAGTGCAAAAATATGCGTGACATTTATTCTTTAAAACCACGCTTCATCATATAGGAAAACTATTGGTGGATATTTGTGTCTATCACATGTTATTATCACATGTTAGGTTAGCTGTGATTGGACCATAGCAGTTTGGGGAGGGGCTTACGGCAAGCTCTATTTAGAGCATCTACTGTATAACGAGAGAGTAGCAACAGTCCCTGTTGACTCCAATGCTACGGCTTAACAGAGACGGCTATTGGATGAAAAGCACACGTGACGGCGGCTATTGGCTGAAAAACGCATGTTTGGAACTAACAACTAACATAGTTCTAAAAAACAATCTCACCCATCCACATGCATTGACAGTAGGACTCCAGAGCAGGTGCAAAGCGCTAGACGCAAGATCAAAGCGTGCCGACACTCTCTTTTTACAGTTACTCTACTCCCTTGTACTTTTATACAGTATGACTATACTCTGTGACACTATTGGGCGAAACTTTTGAGATGTTGATTTGCATAAAGCATTTTAAATTGAAAAAGCATGCACCCTTCTCCATTATTCAATTAAGCAAAAAAAAGGAGGAAAAAGAAAAGTAACCATTAGAATAGTAGCTGGAAATATTCCATAGTTTGAGACAGACCGTGTCGTGTCTCGGCACAGAAAGCACAGGCCAAAAGGAACATTTGTTGTCGTGAACATGCGGCTATGTGGCAATTTTATGATGTGTTTGTGTGAATACTTTGACTGCGCTCATTTTCTCTCACTGGATGACATAATTTATGACTACATATGCACACAGACATGCAGGCGTGCAAGCACACAAACACACACACTGAATAAGTCAGTGGTTGTGGTTCCCAAACTTTTTTTCATGTCAAGGGCCCCCAAAATGATAGTAATGTGCCCCATTAGAAAATATATGCCAAGGACTTTTACAGCTCTACTGCCCCCGCTTTGACCATGGCAGTGGCAATGACCTGTTATTGGATCCATTTAGTTCATTTTTACACACTCTGAGATACAGACCCATATGGGTCAATTTGCTTCAAACTATCATTCAGCTGGGGACCCCTTGGAACTAACTCACAGAACCCTGGGGGTCCCTGAACCCTACTTTGGGAATGACTGGAATAAGAACCCACTCTGGGAACCTCTCCAACCTCTCCCCATTTCTTCAGACAGGTGACTAATATTGAGGCCAGGTAGTATGTACTACTGGAGCCATTGAGAATGTTGTGTCATTGGAGTGTGAGTACAGGGAGACAGTGGTTGGAAGTAACTAAGTACATTTACTTTAAGTGCTGTTTTTAAGTACAATGTTTAGCCATTTGTTTTTTACTTTAAAGAGGTGTAGATTATAACAAAACACTGGATTTCAGCCCCTTGAAAATGGCCGATCTATAAGCTCACAACGGATGAATTATAGACATGCTAAAGAGCACTTTCTGATTTTGGTACAATAAGTACATTTTGATCTGCGTGTTATAATAAAGTACAGAAAAAAAAAACAAAAAGGCCCAGACATGATGTAAACATGTACTTGGTGTTATGTGATGCCTGCAGCAAAACAAGATGTCCAATATGATGATGTGCCAAAACTAATCCGTAACTTAAAATACGCACTCAAGTTTTTGTTGGAAGAGAGATGTAGTAGTATGTACGTGTGAAACAATGATGATGATGATAATCTCGGGGTGAAATCCCCTACGAAAAAAGGAGCATTTTGATGCTTTTTGACACTGAGAATCCCGGGAGACCGTTCGAGATGCGTCCGCTGGCGAGAACCCAGCTAAAGCTCATTCTTCATGTTATTTTCATTCGATCCCGTGTACGTCGTGCATGCGGTGTGTGTCATGTGGATTCCTTTAGGCATCGAGTGCTGAGGTAATGCTCCGTCCCTCCTGAAACGCATTAGGTCGGGAAAACAAACCCAAGTGGTCCAGGAAACGGCAGCAGCAGGGTGGACAGTAATTATGAGTGGCACCGAAACACATTCGGCCGCCTGCTCATAGGTCTTCCCATGTTAAGGACCGGCTAGAATGTGAGCGGTGCTGGCAAGACTGCATGGGCTTCACCAGCCATTACCTCACTGGCTTTTATACAGTAAGAAGCCATTCTACACAACGTCCACTTTGGGCAAATCCGATTCCTCTGGTAAAAAAAAAAGAAACCATACATTACAGGATCAGCTTACTATTCAAAAGAATGGATCGATTCATTTGCACTGGGTAAGACTAAGGTCGATCTATGCGTTCATACTTTTGACACATTCAAAGATTTCTTCCTTTCTCCTCCTTATTTACTGAACTGGATTCAGCCACTCATCGGGCGGCAATTTCAGACTAAGCACACAAGAGGTCACAGAGTGCGTTTGCATGAAATATTTGTTCTTCATCCTCTGTGCACTATTTCTCCTGTTTGTGCGTGTGTGTGCCTATGTGTGTGAAAAATCTGATTATGTACAAAGGACCTTTAGTCTTACCAGAACATCTCCTACATGTGTCACTAGCAGCGCGCTATGACAGCCGAATTTACCTCCCGGCATCAACAAAGGCTTTTCCTATCCATCCTATCTTTGCCAGGATCCTGCTGTGTGCAGTGTGTATCACGACTCCAACGGTCATAGACAGAAACTCTCCTGGCTGAATAACAACGTGATAATCTACAGCAGCGCAGCGTATTTCATGACAAAGTGTGTCTGTTCCAGCAAACGCAATCTTTTATCACAGGCAGACCTGCAAAAAAAAAAGACATACAGAGCTTAAGAGACACACACCAGCACATTCCTCCACCCCAAACACTGCAGCGTGACACGCCACAGCAGCACCTCGCGGCCCCGCGCTGCGGCCTCCGTTTAGCCACTTGACGAGGGCCATGTGTGGAATCTTTTCTGTACCAAACGCCTTTTTTTCTCCTCCTTTCATTCTCGCCAGCAGCCAGGTTATGAATATGTTTGCATCTGTACTGGTTAAAGAAAAAAAAATCCACATGTCTGCCAAGAAACCTGGAGCGCCGCGCCGTTCTGTGGAGATCTGAAGCCCAGGCGGCTTAATCGGACACTTTGAAGGCGGAGAGGAGACTAGCAAGATGCTGTCGTTGTTTAATAGGTGTCACAGTGCCATCAAAACACTACGGCTTCTGGAGATGTGCAGGGCTTTATATTATCCCCTCCCTCCCTCGCTTCTGAGGAAGCGCTTCAATGGAAAACGCCTCGCGTTCATGCGAAGCATGCAGGGCCTGTGTACTTTCACTAATTTGCCAAAACACTGTGCAGGTATAGTACGATGCCGGGAACACACCTCCCTGTGACTGCTTACCGCTCACAAAATAAGTACTATTAATGATGCACACATATGCCTGTGCGTATGTGTGTGTGTGTGTGTGTGCACATGCGCCTGTGTATGTGTTTGTATGTGTGTACATGCTTAAATGCATATGAAAGACATATGTGTGGACTAGTATTAATATACTGTATTTGAATGTCCTCATGAAAATAGTATTCGACTAATATGACATTGTGATGACAACTTTCCTGGTCCTCACAAGAGAAGTGGTTGTTTTACAGTTTACAGTATTTACAGTATACCGTATGAAGACATTAGGCACATTAGGCAGCAGTATGTTTTTCTATGTACAGCAGGTTTTACTATGTATATTATAGTGTTGCAGTGCGCAACACTGAAGTTGTACTTAAAAATGGCAAATATCACAATTACTAATACAAACGTTTGTGTGTGTGTGTGTGTGTGCGTGCATGCGTGTGCATGTGTGTGTGTGGTTGTGCTGCCTGCACACGTGCCGAAAGGGAATGTTTGAAATAAGACTTTTCGTACAGTACACTGCATCCTTTTTGTTATATTTACTCAAGGAGGAAATTATTCTACAACTCTGCGTGTTTAGAGAGATCTAATGCAGATAAGTGAAGTGGGGATTTCAAATGAGTGAAGTCATCTAAATTAAAGCCTGCCGTTTTCAATTGTTATGCTGCTAATATAATAAATAGTTCTCCTTTTGGATGGCGGCGCTGAAAAATATCTATTTGTGACGAGCGCGGGGGGAATCTGCGAGGACTAAATATGGTGATTGTGTTTTGCCTAATTGGCAAGGGTCAATGATTCGCAAACGGGAAAAATATGCGGCACTTTTCGGGGTCGTGTTTTTTTTTCGCTGCTCGGTTTTATTAAAAATGTTACTCTATCTCGCCAAAAAAGCAATAGCCGGGGTCCAGAGATTGCTCTGCCGGCCCGTGGTGATACCACACTGCCCGGGGAGGACCGGACACTCTCTCTCTATCGCTCTGGGCAGCGTCGCTGTTGAGCTGTGGGGATCCGTCGAGCCATGGATTAAGATCCGGGCCCGACGCGCCTGAGGAAAGGCAGGCTAGACAGTATTTCATAGAAGGCGCACACTTAACGGTACACTCCTGCTTCACACGCACGGATAGAAGCACGCAAACACACACACATACAGGTTTTTCCAAGTCCGAACTGTCACACATGTTTAATGGACTACCGCTATTTGGAAATAAAAGAACACTCTGACGCGTGTAGAGCCATCTTATCTTCCCCTGCTCTTTTCCCTTTGTGTGATTTGTGTTCCATTTCCAACACAAGCAAAGCCAGGGCCAGTGGAATTTCAGCGCGCCTCACGTCGGACGCTCTCTCTCTCGCCCTCTCTCTCTCTGGGGAGCAGCAGCACCCAAACAGGCGCTCTTCTCCCAAAGCACAAGCAGAGAGAGGTGGCAGGAGTTTGGCCCCAGCAGACAGCAGTGGACAGGGAGGGGAGACAGGAGGGGATGGAGATGGAGAGGAGGAGGAGACGAGACAAGGAGGAGGAGGAGGCGAGACGAGACGTGTGCATGCGAGAGAAAGATCAGATGAAGTGCTGAAATGAAAGGGAGTGCCGTTATCTGAGTGTATGTAGCTGTGCGGTGAGATGAAGCGATGAAGCTTCCAGTAGGGACGGTGGAAAAGTCATTCCTTTGTCGTGTTTTATTAGACGGACCTAGCAGCGGACACAATGAATGAAATGAGTTCAGTGATGACGTCGTGATCTATACTGATATTGCGTTCATCGTTGTTTTCTGATCGCAGATGAGGCATTGCTGAAATGTACATATGGGGATCTGTTTTCCCCTGCAATATTGAAATGTCAAGAACTGGTCCACAGTTTGGTCTTTTAATTGTTAGTGCATTACAGTTTTTCAATTAAAGACAGATATATTTCAATTAAAGACACATTTGATATCCTAATTTACTGGTATAACCCTTTCACATCTAACACATTTTATTCATGGGTGTTTGCTCTTGGTAACGAAAATGCACCAGAAATGTATTTCTTCATGTATTAGTTTAATACAGTTGTATTTAGAAAATTGTTCTGTTTCAAAATATCCTCTGGTGCCAGTACCCTGCAGAATTACTTTCTGAGCTGACGCTGTAGTGACAACAGAGATGTTGCTAAAAAGAATGATAAAATGAATGCTGCACAGTCCTAGCCATGCATCCATAATATATCCAACAGATCTCAAAGTTTGATGTAGAGCAGAGCCAACTCAATTCATGTTTACCAAGTCTAGAAAATTCAAATTTAAAACGTCATCATTTTTTGACCAGCCAATCTACTGTATAAGCTCACAACGCATTGTGAGTAAATGTTGTTGTTTTTTTTAGTTTGTGGATCTAGGGTTCATTTGGTTTAACAGAATTTTTATTTCTGTACTGCCTGTACTATACTGGCCCATATTCTTTTTAGATGTTCTCTGATTCATCAAACAAATTATAATATCCTGAGGGAAGCTGTTAGGATCATTCAGGCTATAACTTTTGATGAGATAGAAAGTAGAGCTTTGAGCTCACACCATCTCTTGTAAGAATGTGCAGCATAGCACGTCAAGGCCACAGCGAGATAGTGAGTTATCAGAGATAGTACAGCGGGTACAGTGAGGGACGGAGTACAGGCTAGGCAGAATTCTCCAGGACAGAGACAGCGCTGGACCTGTGCTTTGAGGGGCGCCCCGGCCAGAGAGCTGATATAATGTGAATCTTGGTTCGCAGTATAACAGGTCGTATCTGCTTTCAATCATATAATGTTCATTTGCTGTTCATATTCCTATCATGAGAGGGATACAGTCGATCCCATTGTATAGAAAAATAAATATGTCTGGGTCCCACAGAAGTTATGTCTACAGCCTCTTATTGGACTTTAAAGGTGGTCGAACGTCTACAGACGCATTACTTTCTCTATTCCTCTCAGAGGTGAAGTCTCGTTAGTAATCAATATTCATAAAACTACATGTATATTTAAAAGTCAGCTGTCTGGGGGTTGGAGATCTTGGGCTCCCATCTGTAACTAAGGTGTGACCTCTGATTAGAATTCCCATTGTTCTAAGACGCTCCAACCTGGAGCCATGGCTACATTTGTGAGACAATAAGGCGAGACGAGACAATAAGGTTGTTGACATAACAAAGGACATATGATCAAGGGATTTGATTTGAATGTGTGATTGTACTTTGCATCAGTTCAAAGAGCATATGGCGCCATTTGGCGTCTGGGTAAATGCGTATTCTGTTGTAAAAATGTATAAGAACCCCATGTCATGTTGTGATCGAGAATCAGTCCTGTGGTCACCACGCCGGTGCACACACGTGTTGGTCTGGGCCCTCCGGCCCAGGCGGACACTGCCTGCTTAATGCTGCCGATGCTCTGCAATAAAGCTTCAACCATCAACATCTCTGCTGCCTGAAACTCCATTCTTCTCCGATCAACTATGCTTTTCTATGTTTTTTGGCTTGTGTATTACGATGAAAATACACTTCATTTGGTGCATATTGGCCGGTCGGATTGATGTGGACTCTTTCCACGTCAGGCGAGCAGAACCCGTGTCTTCTGGAAGTGGCAGGCGAGGAGAAGACGAATAGAACCAGAGGACCTTCATTTTTCAGTCTGATGAGCAGTTATTTTTGATCGGCGACGGAGCGGAGTTTTGAAGTCCTGTCTACAACGCGGGGGGGAGGACCTGCGATCGAGGTTCTTTGCCTTTTCAACGGGGATGACAGCGGGGGACCACCAACGGAGGAGTGACGATCCGCGGCCTGCAGTCGCTGGGCTATCGGTCGACAGTCCATAGATGGACTGCAGCGCGCGGGACGAGGAGCGTCATAGCCGAAGCGAGGGGATTCTTCTTCATCATCTCAACGTGGACGGGCCGGACGGGGCAACAACGATGGATGGAAGCGCACGCGGCCCAGCGCGGCGCACGGCTGACATGTAGGAGAGTGCACGCTCCTTTCGTCTGCTTGGCGTGGCGTGGTGGCGGCGGCGGCAGCGCGCGCCGAGGATCCTGGCGGCCGGCCGGCGGCGGGGTCTCCACGTGGGGAGAGATGCTCTCCAGGCGCGCCGAGCAGCAGCGTGGGGCTGACGGACAAGCGCGAGGCCTTCGCGGGACCCGCGGGGGGGCCCGTGAACGAAGATGTACGTGCGTGCGGCCTTCATGGGAACCCGCGAGGGGGTCCGTGGATGAAACTACGTGGACAAGGCCTCCTCTTTCTTCTCTTTTCCAAGCTGTGTTTACTGCCAGCTTGGAAGGGGGGAGGGAGATGGATGATTCAGATGGACATGGACTGCAATAAGAAAAAAAAAATAAATAAATACCGGAGGAAAACATCTCCAACTCGATCCATGTTTAACCGGACACTTCCAGGTAAAAGAGAGAACGGTGGGCTGCAGGAAAGAAGATTTTCCGTTGTTTTATGTCGAAACTATTTAAGACGTAATATTCCTTGTAGTTTTCGATTTTATAATTGTGCGTCATGTGAGTCTAAAGTCAACGTAAATGAGAAGGCAAATGTTGATTTATATATGTTATTTGTCGTGCTAATTAGGAACATTGACTAAAACGGCCTATTTTAATCAATGCGGCTAAATTGCCTAAATATGAAGAGATTTGTGAATTATTAATAATTAGACTCTGGCGTTTTAAATTGGTTCTAAGTCCGCTCCATCTACTATGTGAGATTATTACAGCAGAGTTTAATCCGTTATAAACACGTTTATTATTCATATTCTAAAAGTACTCTTTTGTGAGAGTTCAAAAGCGACAAAGTCTTGTCTAAATGTCAGTAATGTAAGGCTAAAATTCAATTTCGTCATTATTGCTATATTTTGAGATTTCGTAGTTGCCAAAAATAGATTCAATTACAGGTCAAATGTTGAGAGTAACTCTTTAAGTGTTTAAATTAAGTGGGCTTAAAATGTGTTTTTTATTTTCTTATCGGTAATGGTGCTGTCTTTGTTTCGTCAAAAGGTGATGGAACAGAGGCCTTTCTCGTCTTGGTTTGCTAAAGGTGGCAGATCGAGGCATTTCGTCATGTAACTCTCAAAGGAGGGGGTTATGTGATGTGTTCATTGTGCGTAACATTTTTAGTCTTAAAAGTTTGAATAACGTGAAGAAATACTCCGCTAATTGTAAAGTAAGTGAGTCATATTGGCAACATCGTGTATAGTCTTAAAATATCCATAACTTTTGGGGAGAAAATTCTGTACTGTAATTTACTGGACTTTCTGATACCTGGGAGTGTAGGGTTGGGTATGGGTCTAAGGGGGGTGCATCCTGTTTCAACAATTATGGAATAATTATGAATATAGATTATTATTGTTTTTGTGATGGTTTTTGATCAACCATCAAAGGGGGGAGTGAAGTCTCGTTAGTAATCAATATTCATAAAACTACATGTATATTTAAAAGTCAGCTGTCTGGGGGTTGAAGATTTTGGGCTCCCATCTGTAACTAAGGTGTGACCTCTGATTAGAATTCCCATTGTTCTAAGACGCTCCAACCTGGAGCCATGGCTACATTTGTGAGACAATAAGGCGAGACGAGACAATAAGGTTGTTGACATAACAAAGGACATATGATCAAGGGATTTGATTTGAATGTGTGATTGTACTTTGCATCAGTTCAAAGAGCATATGGCGCCATTTGGCGTCTGGGTAAATGCGTATTCTGTTGTAAAAATGTATAAGAACCCCATGTCATGTTGTGATCGAAAATCAGTCCTGTGTGTCACCACGCCGGTGCACACACGTGTTCTCCTGGGCTCCGGCCCAGGCGGACACTGCCTGCTTAATGCTGCCGATGCTCTGCAATAAAGCTTCAACCATCAACATCTCTGCTGCCTGAAACTCCATTCTTCTCCGATCAACTATGCTTTTCTATGTTTTTTGGCTTGTGTATTACGATGAAAATACACTTCAGAGGAAAACCAGCACACTTCTGAGTTGTTGTTTTTTACAGTATGAAAACAAAATTCAAATTATGAAAAAGTTATTTTGAAGGTGCTTTCTGTTTAATCACTAGCACATTTTCCTGTGTGTGTGCGCGCGTGATGACCAATTCTCCCATGGCTAGAGTAAAATTTGATAAATAGACATTGTGAAAACAATTGTGCTAATTATTGTTGTTTTTAAGAGTTAGAAGAATTACATTGAGGAGAAGATTTAGGTTGGTGGTGAGCAAAGGAGATTAAGTCTAATGTGGAGGGGTTCTGTGTGCATGCACACGCCACTGTGTGTGTGTGTGTGTGTGTGTGTGTGTGTGTGCGTTTGCGTGTGCGTGCGTGCGTGCGTGTGTGTGTGTGTGTCATGTGAAGGCCTCCTGTGTGTGCAGGGGCTGTGCATGGCCAGCGATCCACAGCGTCCCCATGGATAAACCAGCACAGGGTCACAACTGCAGCACACTCCCCAGTACCAAACAAACAGAGATGTCACACTGGACTCTCTAATTGGCTGCTAATTAGCAAACGCCAGTGTGACCCATGATTGCTGTTATAGCTATAGGCTATAACCCTGTCCCACAAAGACTATGGTCCCAGTCATTGTTGTTACACTTCAAAAGATAGTGAGGCGGCTGAGCCCAATATCCAAGTGGTTTATATGCAGATAGTATATAGATATGTATAGATAGGTATACTAGGTAACTTTTTCATTGAAACTGAATTTCAGCCCTCAAAGCCTGTTCAAGATGTTTTCTATAGAAAAGTGATGGGGTGGGTCCCACGGTTTCACACACATGTGATTGGTCCTTGATTACATGGACCAATCAGAATGTAAGACTCGATCTAAAAACTGCAGCACCGGCAGTGACCACCAGTCAAAGTTACCTAGTACACCTTTAAGTCCTTTATATTAGTGGTTCTCAAAAAAAAAAAAACTCTCAAGGGGTCACATGCTAATAAGTGTCGATTTGGGGGTCCTTGGCATGAAAAAGCCATGCAAGAAAATCCTTACATAATAGCTTCCGTACTTGCGGACTATCAATGTTTTGATATTGCATACCATCTGCTGCAAAATCTAAAGCTTCATTACACTTCGAAGCTAAATAAGACTTACTGTGATTTCAATCACCCACCATGAAAAACAAAGCCTGTGGTCTCTCCACTAGAATGCAATTACAAGTTTGCTCATCGAGTGTAGTGCTGACGCATCTGGATCTCCTCTCACCCGACAGCACTACCGCAATCTTAATGGGCAATTTGCACATAGTTATGTGGGTGAACGGTCCATATAACGTACTGTAAACAACGCAACACAACAGAAGTGCCAGGCCAGTAGGAAAAAAAAAAACTCACCACGTATGGACGTTCAAAGATCAGACCTAGTGTCAGATTTCAGAAGATTGAATATGGTGTTATTTAAAATCAATGGAAAATATCTTCACAGAAATTAGCAGGTCTACAGTACAAGCTGTACAACAACGTGTTGCTTTTGTGACAAGTACAGTACGTTGGTGAGCTTTGTAGGTCAGCTGTTATTTTCGCGAAGATATTTGGAGTGGAGTGAAAACATGAGCGGCCCTTGGGAATACAGTATATGCTCGGTCAACCCGTAAAGATTTTAAGTAGTTAACTCTGAGAGAGGAGCATTTTGGTTACATTTTGTTCAAATGAGACAGTTTGTAATGTTTTCTATCTCTACGGTTGAGTGTCGTTTCTACTCTCCGAGTGCCAGGTGCGCAAGCTTAAATCATGCAAGCAATTTGAAGGAGCATATTCATCCTCGTAGCGCACACAACACAAAACACAGAGCCCTTACATAATGATTCCCTTTAAAGCCATGGTCTCAACGGTGTTTTGTGCTGAGCTTCTACTTTCTGGGAGCTGTGGAAACATAGCTATTTTCTTCCTTCTCTGGTTTAATCCAAGTGACGGATTTGTTGGCTTTCGCTTCACCAAATAAGACAATATTTGATGTTTCTGAACTCGGTTTAGATGCAAGTGCGAAGTAGTAGCAAGATATCTGTCCACACTCAGTGTTGGGCTTAAGAGTTTTAACACACTTCATATCAACACACTGTGACCGTGACTCACTGAGGCCAATTACAGAGGTTTAAGGGTTTGGGTAAATTCATTTTTCCACAGTAATGCTGCCCACATGCAGATACATAGGCAAACTTTCAACATTTCCTTCACAGGTGGTCAAAGACAATGAGCTACAACATACAGTACTGAAGAGCTACATGGCACAAAACCAGATTTCTTTCAGTTCACAGTAACATGGTATTTTTAGTGTGCCCACTTGTTTCCTGCATCAACCTGCCATTGAACAATGCAAACAACTGTACTGCTAGGTTCTGGGACAATGGCAGTGAAACACAACTGTTTTCTCTCGGTCAATGCACCATTACAACGTTTATTTTCTCTGATTCTGCATAACTAAATAAACAGCATCAGTCCACTCCAGGGCAGGCTGCTGGATCTGTTATGAAAGGCCCGTTTCGCCCATCCCCCTCCAAAAACAAATGTGTAACCATAATAGTGAGGCCTGATTTGAGGACTGAACACATGGCGTTCAGTGTTTAGCGTCCGCATAACTTTTTTATCAGTTCGCAAATCAAGTTCTGAAAACAAGTTGCCTAATGGAAGATCTCCACCAATAGCGGTGTACTGTAATTGCACGGTGCCTGTGTTTCTTCAATATATTCATACCCATAACTGCCATTCAAAGGATTTTGTTTTATTTAATTTAAGATCGACTGATAATCAAAATAATCATATTGATCAAATCTAATTGCTTGGTGGGGAAGGACGATTATTGAAAATGATTATTGGGTTTCAGGTTTGTTTGTTCTGGACCTGCCCATATAGTTCCTATCACAACTTTCCAAATCAATATTTAGGCTTCCTCTGAAGCAGAACGGTCTTGGTTTCAGTTCCACTGCTACACCTGTCAAGACAAACACGTTATCGTGCACATCGTATTTGTGTAAATTATTCCATTTCATACTTTTATTGGACTCGAATTAGTGGCTTTATGGCGCTACCCCGTAGTTCATGTTCATGTTACAAAGACAATTATCATCCCTAACGACATTCATTTTCTTACTACCTGCCTCAGACAGAGAGGAAATTATAATCTGGCCCCTGATTATTATTATGAAGCCAAACTCATCCAGTGAAAAATGAGCAGGCTCACTTTGAAAACAAAGTCGTGATAGCCTGGATATCTGGTGCAGTAATAGAGTCCATTTTAAACGCAGGAGAAGTGAATCTGCAGACAGCAAATGTAAGGACTATATCCACTGCCTGCGGGGCGCAATGGTGTGTTTGATCACTCAATTATTGGTCACACTCCTTGGTGTGTCTGTACAATGAAAGTAGACCGTGACACAAACTTACGGCGACAAAGACGAGGTGTTTATCACATCTACACAGTATATGCACCCCTTAATAATGTTAGCGTCCCTCCAAGCGCGCCATCGTGACATTTTGGGTTTTGACGGCGTATGCTGATAACTGTTGCCTGGGTGTAATCCCAGATTTCCTATGACACAGCCCCGAAAGCTTAGCACAGGGCCTTGACTAATAGCTCCCCTTTTCAAATGACTGCTTTGCTACACGACTTCAGAAGGAGGCAGGGAGCGTGAAATTCAATTATGCTGCGGTGCGCGTGCGCACGCACACACACACACACACACACACACGCTCCGCAGCCCTGGTCCAGAGAGCTGTCCACTTTAATCCGCCCATCTGCCCCTAAGGATTTTTTTTTACCGGGCAAACCCTCCCGGGCCCTCTTTATTTCCCCCTGTGTGTGTGTGTGTGTGTGTGTGTGTGTGTGTGTGTGTGTGTGTGTGTGTGTGTGTGTGTGTGTGTGTGTGTGTGTGTGTGTGCTCGCCCCCCCCCCCCCCTTTGCTCTGTGTGTCCTGAGGTTACTTATAATCAGGTAACCCCCGGTTCGGTTCTCTGAGAAAACAGATTGAAGTATGTCAGTATTATGGGAACTACCAAGTCCAGTCCCGAGACTGATCGATCCTGATTCTGGCCCTCCGTTGGTCTGTTTCGCTTTTTTAAAACTGTATAATTCTGCCAGACAAGGCTCCCCTCTCCTCAGCCAACCCCTTGGCCTACACAGCAACTGTATTTTGATCCGGGAAGGTGGGGGAGCCGCATGTGAATTTACTGAGGCCGCATTATTACCACAGACTTCAACATGGTTTGGTCAATGCACATTCTTAGCATGGTTAGGAGTTAGAATGGCCGTAGGACAAAGGGAAATGTTCTCTGTCCGGACATGAGCAAACAGCAATCGACATGTGTAACATGTGTAACTTTAAACAAGGAAGCCCAGGTTGAGATTCGATCAGCGACTGTCTGCGTCGCTACAGAACAGAATACGAATGAGCCGTTCAATTATGAATCCTACCAACGTTCTAGAGCTGCAACGCCTTGTCTGATTGGCTCCCAGGCAGGCATAGTTTCACTGAGCTTAGGGTAGTTTTACTGAGGTTTAGGCATACTGAGGTTAGGTTTAGGTTTAGATTTACTGAGTTTATGTTTAGATATACTGTGGTTATATGTTTAGGTATAGTTTTACTGAGGTTAGGTTTAGATGTACTGAGGTTAGTTATGCTGAAGTTTAGGCATAGTTGCATAAAACAAGAACCACCACTGGCTTTGCAAAGCAGGGCTTTCCTGGAATGTTGGTTGGTTACATAATAAGGCGTCAATAACACAGGTTTTTCTACCGTGACTGACAATAGGATTTCACACAAAAGGTGCCCTATTAAGGACTATAATAAAATTGTACCTGTATATATTGAATTGGTGCATCAAGACATGCATTTAGCATTAAACCGAATACGGACAATAGACTTAGGGCTGAGGTACATTATAAAATGTCTACTAGTTTTCTAATTCAAATATTACAAAGACAATGACCTCGCCATACATACAGTAGGAACAAGAACCCCAACAGGGGGGTCCCCATCTTGAAGGGTAAAAACCCTAAAAAGGGATTTCCGTATACGGCCTTGCATAGTGGGCAGAATCATGTTCACTCTCTCCTCTCGCATCACAGCATGTCCTTGCATCTCCTCCTCCTCTTGGCCTAATCAATGTCTCCACGTTTTAAAGGAGTGAAAACACAACCGAGGGCGGTGGGCCGGGGGGGCGGGGGGGATGGTGATGGGGGGGTGGTTATAAGGATAGACACGGAGGCCAATGCCAGACGCACAGAGGCGGCCAGCCCAGCAGCAGGACCGCGCCAAAGAAATGCAGGGGAGGTTTCCTGCCCCGGGACCGTCAGTCCGTAAGGCTGCTGGGAACACAGTATCCCGTATCCCACCCACTCCCATGCATCCCCGGACCCCCAGAGAGAGAGCAGAGACGACTGTGAGACAGGGAGGGTGTGTGTGTGTGTGTGTGTGTGCGTACACGTGGGGAGGGAGGGAGGGGTCACACTGTGTTCCTAATACTAAAAATACTTCAAACCTAGCTGCATCGTCTTCTTCTTCTTCCCTTTCTCTGTCTCCACACCGGCCCCGTCCCGCCGTCTGTCCATAGTACTGTACGTCTAGATGTCTCTTGGCTGCTGCCACAATCTCAGTGTCTCTCTGCATGCTTGTTATCACTTCACACTCTGTCAGTCCATCTTTCTGTCTCTCTCACGTTGCAACCCCCCCCCCATTCTCTCTCTCTCACTGTCTGTTTCTCTGTCTCTCTGACTTACACTGTTGTGGCTTGTCCTTGAATTTCTGCTATGGTTAGTTGAGTGTGTATGTGAGTGAGAGTGTATATGAGTGTGTGTGTGTGTGTGTGTGTGTGTGTGTGTGTGTGTGTGTGTGTGTGTGTGTGTGTGTGTGTGTGTGTGTGTGTGTGTGTGTGTGTGTGTGTCTGAAACTATGACCAATGATGAAAACCTATTGTGAGAAATACAGCAATGTGCAAACACAGCAGCAAGATCTGTGAACTGGTATGACATAAGATTGGCCAATGGAATACAACCACCCTAAGGACTACAGTCTCTACTATCTAGACCTGCCCATGTAACCAGAGCTGCATCATTTAAACAGATGTTAAAATCTGATTTTTATCTTTTGTTTTCTGCCTAATCTTTAAGAAAAAAGTTGCCACTGGACGTGAAGAAGTAAATAATTGTTACTGTTTGTTTAAAAATAAAAAAGGACAGATTTCTCTATGTCCTGTTATGCCATGTATAAAATAATGAAATGTGACATAACTGTGTTTACAAACTCTGTACCCCCTCCAACTGTATTCCCCATTTTCAACCGTTTTTATTGTATTATATTTGTGACACTAATGCCAATAAAGCTTCTTTGAATTGAATTGAATGCCTGAGGGGTCGTCTGGAAACGGCAGTTGCGGTTCTGGCCAGTGGTCAGACGCTGATTTGCGAGGCGCAATGACAACACTGCAGTGATTTGTGTAGCAATTTGCCGAACAACAACAGAGTTCCCCAGAGTCAGTTTAATTCTGATGTATGTCACAGTCGAGCGTTGGGTTCAAACGCTGCTGCCGGCGGCTACAGGGCGAGGAGAGCCGAGGAACGACCACAGAGACAACCGTCTCATCATAACTTCCTTCCACTTTTCTTACAGTACGGTAAGAAGATTACAGGCCCGCGTCGAGCCAATTCACACACACACACACACACACACACACACACACACACACACACACACACACACACACACACACACACACACACACACGTGAGGGGGGGGGTGGTGGAGTATTGAGACATGATACGGCTGATAAGGGACATTAGTATTCCCTTATCAGATCTGCTGCTCGTACGGGCAGATGGATGTATGGGAAATCCCATGCTTTTTCTATCCCAACAGACAGCGATCATGTCACAGAGGGGGCCACGAGGCTGGGGAGCCACAAATCACGTTTTGGAGTATTAGTCTCTCACAAATCCAATATGGGTGTCCAGCGGATCCGCGTGAACCTTCACACCGATTGTTTACACGGCTTTACAAGTCCGGGGGCTCATCCAGCTCTTGCTTTCGGATTGTAAGACGACAGAGGGGGGCGACGGGGCTGTTAACTGAAAAGGGCAAAAACAAAAACAGTCCTGGGACTGGGCCAAAAACGATGGTGGGGTGTGGGGGGAAGAGTAGAGGAGAAAATAGTTCCGCTGGGCCCGGGCCGTGGGGAAAGCCCCTCGTAGCCTCCCAAGCCACAGACTGGACAGTGGGGCCGGGAGAAGGCAAGCTTGATGGACTTAGCAGCAACAGATCGGGAGCGACGCAGGGTGATGGGCTTTTTGGCAGCACGACCACAGAAGAGTTTGTTTGGGTCTGTTTGTGGACCCGGCAGATGGGAAACAAGCCGGGCCCTTGTTCTCGAGAGGTCCTTAGGGGAGTCCAAGCCCAGAGGGAGGGGACATGTCCACCAAAATGCCATGCTTTCTTGGCATGACCACGGCATGTGTACCGTACATACCGCACCCCTCATGCTCATGCAGCGGTGACGAGTTTGTGGATTGGATTTTTAACCTTTGTCATATCAAGAATGCCTGGGCATTTATTGGACTGTTGTCAGTCACTTCGAGGTCTTATCGTGGTTAAGAAGTTCCAAAGAAAGGGAAAGTTAGATTCTCTAGAAATCTTGCCCGATGAGTCATCATTTTTAGTAAATGTAATGAAAACAAGTACAGTATAATATCATGTGTATACTCTGTCACTACTGCCTCTCAGTTACGGAAGGTTGGATGAAGTGGAAGGGTAACTGAGGTGGTCCGCAGGTAGGTGGGTTATTAGTCAGGGTAGTGGTCCCTGCCTGTGTTTAAACCAGGGCGGTGGTGCCCAGGACACGCAGTCACTTCAGTGCAAAGGGTAGAGGTGTCCATATTCAGTGTAAAAGGACAGCAAGTCATAAAAAAGAACTAAACGCATTACGACATTTATCACAGATCTGGATAATAGCTCAACATTCAGGTCCATGAATACAGGCATGGGACATGGGTGAACCCTCATGAACAGATGTGCAATGGGCTCTGGGAACAATCAGATAAAAAAGCAAACAAGCTCGATTTGATGAATTATCACATCGACTATTTCTGCGTGGCATGCCATGCGCCCGCCGTCGTACCAGAAACAAACATGCCGTGCCAAGCATGCATCTGTTTCCATGACAATAAAAACAGGTAATTATTCATAATTCTCAGACTGTGTGTGCACTGGTTTTATCTGATAATTCCCACAGTAAGTCACATACAGCGCGATGGGTTGAAGAAGACATACATGGGACATGGTACCTAAACATGGCGGCGATGTGGCCCCGGTCGATGGGTATGAGGCAGTCGGAATGCGTGTTCTCGGCCCGAATAGTGCAGATCCGATGACAAATGCCTCGATAATCCTGGGAAGGCCGATGCCAACATCAATACGATCACTTAACAAGACGCCGGTGGTTTCCAAGGTTACGTACATGGGGAAGAGGAGGGGGAGTGCATGTCATATATATTTGCGGGTGACCTTTTAAAAATGCGACAAGAGATGCCATCTGCAGTGGGTAATATCATAAGCAAACATGGTGCCCTATGAATCATATACTGGGGAGGGGGAGGAGGAGGAGAAGGGGGAGGGTGGAGGGAGGGGTCCTTGTGAACGTGGCGGTGTGGATATAGCTCCGGTCGTGTCGAGTTGTGTGGGAAACACAAAGGGGGGGAGTCACATGGGTCGCCCTGCTCCCATCTCTGGGACTCTCCCCTCTCTTCCCCTCCTGCCCCAACATCACTCCCTGTTTGGAACCGGAACTCATGCACAGGTTGCACGTGGGACGGATGTGTGTGCTTTGTGTACAACACAGAAGCAGTGTGTTTTTACATGGGTCTTTAAAGGAGCATTCGATGATTTGTGTGTTTGGGGGAAAAAAAATGGTCCACCCCAGTAACGAGATATGCACGTGCACATGCTCTGTAGGTGTGGGGGGATACGCAACAGCATGTGTACCAAGGCCAGCCCCGTACCATGACCATGCTTAATGCCTGCAAACTTTAATCGCACTAAAGAAGTTCCTAATGGAATCTTTCCCATCGTTTGTACTTCATACCCCCTCTCACCCACACCAAACCTTCTTGATTTGGCTTTTTTCCGCAAACACACAGCCACAATTTCTCCCGCTGTTGTTTTTCAGATAAAGAGCTTTAAATTTCGGGGCGAGCCGATAGCTGAATGGTTGGAAGTGGGCAGCAATGCAGTGCCCGGTTCAATTCACGTCTTTCCATTTTTCAATCTATGCATAATATGTTACAAAGAAATCACATGATTATACATTCGAATAAATCTATGCATTCCCGAACTTACACATACACACACGCAAACAATCCTCTCTTGCATTCTCAATTTAATTTATCCTGACAAATGGTAAACTATGTAGAACACGGCAATGAAAACATGCAATCATCAGGCCTGATTAGCCTGTAAATACATACAATGTAAACATACGAGCAACAACTGTTTATGCTTGTGTTTAACTGACACGCGCACACACACACAGTCAAACACAAACGACTGGATAATTTGGGAATCCCAGTGGACACATTGCACCTGTTGACAAACCCCCTGGCACTGTTTTCTCTGTAAGACAGACAGGAAAAGAGTCCAAAAATAGCTTTCCCATGAGTCCCTGGTCTAAAATAAAATTAAAAAGGCTGGCAAGCGGGACCCGCCCACCGCGCTGGAGGGACCCCCGTCATCATGGGAACTGTGTGGAGCTGTCTGCGGAGATCAGGCCAGAATTAATGCAGACGGCCAACAGCGGTTAAGTACAGTATCCCCGTTCTGCATCGCCCAATGCAAACGCTCATTTATCTCTGTGATAAATATGCCTGACGAGAGACGGCCCCACTCCGCTTGTGTTAGGACCATTACATGTGCATGCACTCACGTGAACATGCTTACGAGCGCGTACGTGTGTGCGTGTGTGTGTGCGTGCGTGCGGTGCATGCAAATGTTAATTCCTCAATTTGCAAAAAACCTTTGTGTATGTTGTATTTTGCAGGCACAGTGAAATACAAAAGTGCTTTGTGTTCTGATCTGCATAAGAACACACAATTATACGTGTGCAAATGTGTGTTCTTTATAATAGCGGTTTTCAACCAGTTTTACACTAGGGCTCACTATTTATTCAGCAATTGAGCCACGGACCACCGTTTGAGGATGTTTATAATGTCTCAGACCAAAACTAAAGACTTTGTTTTTCCACAATTTGTATTTTGGGAAAAAACAGCCTAACTGTCATCAAAATAACAATTCTTCTACAATTCTAAATGTTTATTATTATTTAACTCTTGGGAGTGTAAAATGAAACCAAATGGACCCATAAGGGCCCATTTGGTTTAATTTTACGCTCTCAGCAGTTAAAAATCTAAGGGCCAATTTGGTTTCATTTTATGTTCTCAGGAGTTAAAGATCTGAGGGTCCATTTGGTTACCAACTCCATCATTCAGCTGGGGACCACGTGGAACCTCCTCAAGGACCACTGGTGGGCCCCCAGACCACTGGTTGAAAACCCACTGCTTTATAACCATATGTCAGCTTTCCAGACATTAGATAAAGCAAATCGCAACGTCTCGCCTTGTGTACAGTTTCGCAATGGAATTGTTAACTCCTGTATTATGACACGCACATCCTATCGCCAGATTCCTTGCCAATACGCGTCCAATATGTCTGCCTGTCTGCCCCAGAGGACTCATCCACCCGCCACCATGAGTGAGAAGAGGAATAAGCAAATCAGACTGGGAAGTGATGGAAACAAACAGCAGCATGCTGCTAGAATAGATTATGATCTGCAAAGTAAACACACACACACACACACACACACGTACGCACGCACAGCATGCCTCAACAATAACATTTACGTTTGCACACAACACAAAAGGGCCATTTATTAAAAGAAAACAACGGCGCCTCAAAAACGTACGAAAGCTGACACACGGAGCTGTATAAACCCAAACAAGCTGCGGTACATCCCCAAAACAAAAACCTAAAACGACTCCACCGAAATCAATCACACAAGCCCTAAGAAGGGTCCCTGTTCGGGGGCATGTCATAACAGGAGATGGCTGACCAAAACATAGGCAAAAACAAAATCACACCCGTGTGAAGGGAGTGACCACTCTGATCATCATACATAATCCATTCAATGTCAAAGGGAATTTAACTTTGTGTATGAAATATTTGTCGACCAAAAAGTGACGATATTCTCGTCCACATCCAGTAAGCCGTAAATTCTAATATAATGTTTGTGTAACACAACAATCAACATTATAGCTGAATATACTGAAGGAGGAGCTTCACCTGGTAGGGCAGGTGAAGTCTACTACCACCTGGTTGCCGGACTGGGCAGCTCACGACATCACAAGAGGTTGCAAAAGCCAGTTTCAACCACGTTCCACAAAAATGCACTTGAAATCGAAGCTGGTCAACATAAAAGTATACTGTATGTTCACGAGCACCTTTGTGTGGTGAATGTCAAGCTGGTGCAGGTTGAAATTATCTTGAACTATCTTTTCAAAATGTCGGTGTCCTTGCCACAAAAACGTTTCCCTACCATGGAGTGGTATTGGATTGGTAAGATTGTATGGCTAGCTACATGTATGTTATAGTGCTGTTTTTATTCATTAAAAACACAAATAAAACTAGAATATTATACAAGTTAAAATGAATGGTAATCAACCATACCTTCTGGGGGGTCTTGGGGGGGCAAGTGGACATGACCTGAGGGCAAGTAGAGCATGATCTGTACTTGCCCAAGTGCTTAGACCTTAGTGTCAACCCCTGTACCACTGCGTGAAGAGAGGGGTTATCGGGGCAATTATGGGCACTGGATCTGCCTGTAATCTTCAAGTTTAGCAGGCATATATAGTTTTGCGAAGTTACTGTACAAAGCGACACAGTTCACTGTAAACTTACAAGTTTGCAGCGAATTGAATAATTGAACTACAGTTAAAAAGGTAAAAGGGGGGCAAGTATAGCTTTGCGCAGGAGCCTGGTCAACAAGTATATAGTTTCAGTGGTGAATGTCATTACTGTGGTGCATCAGAATGTGGTCCATTGAAACGCACTGACATGAGCCATTCACCTTTCTCCAGTCTTCTCAGCCTGCAGACTCTATTTCAGGGACCTCATAATGACTCTCTCTCTCTCACTCTCTTGGCCACATATCTCTTTTTCCACTGTGGAGAGGTTATTCATAATCTGCTCAATAAATAATTCAAAGCACTGTTTGTCCAGCGTGAGCCGAGGCAAAGCGGGAGCAGTTACAATCTAAATTTGCATTCTTATAAAGTGAATGGCTTTGTCAGCTGGAGGAAAGTATACCGGCCCGTCCCTCCCTCCCTCCCTCCACATCCCTCGCTGACGGGAGGCTGTTTACATGGCGACAGTACAGAGATCCAGAGACGAGACAAAAGCTCCCCAGATCTCCTCCTCCTCCGCCCAGGCATGAGAGGACCTCCGTGGGTGGGCAGCAGCGCTTCTACCCCGCTGATGATGCGCCTCCAATCCGCCATCGTTCAGAGAGAGAGAGAGAGAGACACACACACTAAAACCTTGGAGGAATTGACAGATTTTGTGCCAAATAGTCCATTTTATATGACCGTATTATCTGGCCACTTTAGCGAGAATGTCAGCCTCACTATAAAGGGGGAAAAGGATGAAGAATGAATGGAGGTTATCCACAAAATGCCAGCAACAAAAAGAGAACCAGATCAAGGGCGCTGTCGAGAGGAGTGTATAGCCTTTAATCTCAGCTATATGAGTTTCCATTGGACCATATAGGTCAGGGTCAAGAGCCAGAGGTCAAGGGGCGGCACATTAGGCACAGCCAACAGGTCACACACGTAGCTCCGCTCTAATGATCGATAACACAGCCTGAACTAATTTGTCATCTAAAGACAAGACAAGAATACGATTATAACAAACTGTGGACCACTTAGGGGTGGCCAGGTGGTCCCCAACTAAATGATGGAGAGTTGGCAATGCAATGGACCCTCATACATCTTTGATTTTTGAATAGTTAAAGGTCTGGATCTATACGGGTACGTTTGCTTTCATTTTAGGCTCTCAAGAGTTACATATTATGATTACTTTAGTAATGATATGTAACTATGTTAACACAATTAACCCTATAGATGTCAGCTGGACCCCAGTTGGCTCTGTAACTTGAGGTGCATAGAATGAGCATTATGCACAGCGGTGGGACCGGTACTCACATTAAATTCGATACTACAATGTAGAAGTTTTCAAATAAATGTAGTGGAGTAAAAGTGAAATTATTTGGATCCGAGATGTACTGGAGTCTAAGTAAAAACTATTGGAAATTGGAAATACTACTAATAAAGAGAGAGTACCTGAACAAGTTATTAGTACTAGAGGAATGTACTTAGTTACTTTCCACCACTGCATCTATGCAGCACAAGTAGAGATGACCACAGCTCAGCATGTAGATGTGCTATTTTTGGCCAGTGTTCCAGAATCCCAGAATGTGGAGGCTGTGGTTCCATTCAGTTAATGTGCTTACAGGAACCGCAGTGATGTGACTCACAGGTGGCCTTGCTGGAGCATGGCGTGTGTCTCATCCTATGACCCTGTGAACTGTCAATTATCTGTGTACTTTAACTCTTGAGACTGATGCACGGATAGAGTGTTGTCCAAAAAGATTACATTATGAATCCAGATGTCATGGGCCAAATATAAAACAAATTGATTGAGTGACGTGCCTCCGGCATCCAAGGAAGAGTAACAAACGTGGGACTCATATTTATTCAATGAACCATATAAAATAAATGGGGTTTATTTTATAGGGTTTATTGAAACCTAGTAGACTCAATACACTGCCCCCGCTGTAACCTTCAGATCTCCATATATTGAACTGACCTGTTCTGATATTCCATTATGTTGAACTGACCTCATCAAACCCTGTACAAGACATGCTCTGTTGATCTAACATCCCATGTCAAAGCGCCAGCAATCAGCTGTCAGCCAGGTCGATGCGTGCATGTCAGGTCGCTTCTTGACCAGGGCGTCTTACTGCTATTAATATATATTATTATTTGTGAATTTTCATGGCAGATACAAGTGTATATACAAGTCCAAGTGTGCCTTGAGAGTTTGACTTGCTGTGCTTTGGGCGAGTCTGAAAACCAATGGGAAAAAACGATTCCCATAAAGTGCAGGATTTTTAATAAGCCACATAGTGAATCTGATACTGTCACAGAATGCCTAACACACTGAGATCAAACAACTCCTTCTGACAAATGTTATTTTAATTATTTTGGGAAGGGGGTTGGGGGGATCTTTCATTCCATGCTTTCAGCATGGCACAGCTCTGGGAAAGGCAGCAAGATGTGGGACCTTAATCTGAACTCTGTGTTCAACTTTGACCCAGAGGAAGTTGTAAATAGACTAATCTGCTGTCAGTACCCAGTAAAGTCCCCATTTACAATACTAGTCTATGTGGGTAAATTGGTGAATTGGTATACGTGTAGTCCATACATGTGTACTACTAAATACATATTTATATATTTATTTGTAGAACATGATTTTACATGCCACTCAGAGGGACCCCATTGGATTTGTACGCTTTACTTTTTTTTTTTTTTTTTTTTTTTTTTTTTTACTAAACTACGAAAATCAGGGGGGGAAAATCCATTGACTACCTTTTTTCACTGATGAAGCTAAATGTACTAACTATAGGAAAACTAAGCGAGGATGACAAGAACTTAGACTAAATTAGGTCTGATCAACAAATAAAAACAAAATTTAAATGTTAGGAAGTGCACAAGAGATCCACTAGTTGTTCATTTTTACTCTTGGTTGCATGGTGAATATAGCCAAAGTTTAAAATCAGTCATTATGGCATAAAATTAGCCATAATGGCATCAAGGCCCGCCAAATAGTCAAGTAAACAAAATGCAGATTTAGTCGAGTCAAAGACATTTAGTCGACCAAAACTAGACTAACACATTACAGGTGACTAAAATATGTCAAAAACACAATGAATGCATGCAATGCAATGCATGCAATGCATTCCAATAACTAAAATAGAAATCCGCTGCCCAAAAAACAACACTGCACCGCAGCACTGCATCACAATCCATGTGTGTTTTCAGACATCACGACTTCATCCTGAATACTTTCTAAACTTCACCCTTGGCCCTGGCTACTTGGTCTGCTCTCCCTGTACACAAAACTGTCACACAAACATTTCACAGTATCTCTGAGGAACCAGACCTCACTACTGAAAATCCCTGAATATCTCTAGAAGTATACTGGGCCCATGAACAGTGCTTTCAAAACATCTCTGAGTAATGATACTTGGTAAAAAAAAAAAAAAAAAAACATTGGTGAAACCAATGATTTTAGGTTATTAGAGAAAGTAAAAGATGTGTGTTAAACCAAAAAAAGCAAATGCAGCAAATGAAAACGTTGAACTAGTTTTCACAGGGGGACGGGGCACTCAACACATGGCTAAATCTATTATTTTGGACAAAATTGTAATTATTTAAATTCCAATAATTTACTGTGAATGTACTGTTAACCAGTTTAACAATTTACTCAACACAACGCACCTCAAAGAACAATTGCTCTTTAGTGATATACCAAGTATCATTACTAGTGTGCATACATACAGTATGCATGTCTACATGTGTTTCACATACTGTCTACCATTATCTGTGAAACGTCTTTGCTGGAAAGTCGCTCTAAAAAATGCAAACACAAACACAGGCATACAAAAGCCAGAGGTGATGTTTGACTTTGAAGTTATGTTACTGTAGCTGGAACACATGACAGTAAAAAAAGGCTGCATGTGCTTCGCCTGTTGACAAGCTGTAGTAAATGTCAGTGTGACCAACACTCGCTCACACAGACACAACGCACACCCGCAGGTACTCATAACTCGTAGACGCCAGGCCCTGCGAAAGGACGTACTGACGTGTGTTCCGTCCCTGTACATTCATCTGTGGTGGACATTTAAGATGCAAAGGGTGTTAAAAAAATCATGCTGCATGTTCCGCTTTCCAAAACACCAGTTCATCAACTGAATCTTTTCTAAAATAGAATAAATCCCTTCAGTTAAAGCGTAATTGTTTTGTCATATGTCAACTATAATTGTATATATATATATATACTGTATATATATATATATATATATATATATATATATATATATATATATATATATATATGTATATATATATATATACTATATATAATAATAATTTGCATAGTTTTGTTTTCTCAACAGTGAGTTTAATGGGGTAGCCGAGTGATTTTATCGCTTCGCGTTCACTTTTCGGGTAATGATGAGAAATGAATGCAGTTCCTGTTGCTTTGGCAGGCAGTGGAATAGCAGAGAGGCAGTGCGACTGACAAGGCTATTCGTAATGTTCTTACTGGACTTCACACGGGACAAAAATGTCACTTGGAAGTACATTTGGGACTGTGGGATGTTTTTGAAGAGGCAAAACATTGTTTTCTGTGTAGCCATGGTTGCATTCTAATCAACCAGTCCAAGCCCAGGCCGGTGCAGAGGGGTGCGCAGATGCTGGGAATGCCGGCCAGCGTCCAATGAAAATTGTTTCCATTTTAAACAATATTGTTTAGGTTGAAGTCTAATTAAGTGGAGGCATGCACTGTTAAAGGGCCACTCTGCCCACTCCACAAGCCATCAATAACAAATGTTTCTCTATAGTTCATATAGTTCATTATCAAGTGATAAGCCGTTTTAGATTTCCCTGAAATCCCTGGATGGGTGCTACACCAGAATGCGCCAATGCTACAGATACCAAGAAATCCCAACCAAAAAGCTTGTACTGTCGGAACTAACACGCAGGCATTGATTGCGAGGTCGTACCACACCTACCTATATGGATGTACTAAAGAAAGAGAACCGCAATGATATACAGATAGAGGGTGACGTAGAGAGACAACTACAGTTGTCTTTCTACAGTATAATTTCAACTAATTTAAAGGTAATATAGGCAACTTTAGTGTGTACAAACGCTGTGTTTGTAAACAGATTTGTTTAACGTCAGCTCACCTCCACTCTATTGGCTAGAGACTGCTGTGCTGTGATTGGCTAAAACACTGCCTTACCCCACACATGTTTTCAAACTTCTGGACCGTCTGCAGGATAAAGCAAGTGTCTGTCTGCAGGGGAAAAGCTGCAGCATCAAAGTAGAAGCAATGTAGAGGGGGAAATGCAAAAATATAGCCATATATCCATTTAGATTTTTGGCTAAAAAGTTGCCTTCATTACCCTTTATGCCTTTTATAGAAGGCACTTTACATTACTTGCACACCGTGCATTGCATTCACCCATTCTCACACACACACATTCATACACCGATTGCAGAAGAAACCATGTAAGGCACAACCAGCACATCAACGGACCATTAGGAGTTCAGTGTCTTGCCCAAGGACATATCGACATCTAGACAGGAGGAACCACCAACCCACTGATGGTCTACATGCTCTACCTCCTGAGGCACAGTTGCCCTGTATATAAATCATATGTACAGCAGCATTCTAGTTCTACATTGTAAGGTAGCCCTCAAATGATCCCAAAGTGTGAAGGAACCTTACCTGTTGATATGTAACTGGAAAAAATCTCGTCCTTTCAGAATGAGGCCATAATGGGGTCTTCCACCTGTCACAGAGAGATACATTCATTATGTGCTCTGATGTATAATCAATCATCATCATCATCATCATCAGCAGCAGCAGCAGCAGCAGCAGCAGCAGCAGCATAAGTTGGTGTATTGTATTCAACTTGGATTATAAAGCAAACAAAATAAGCCTCTATGACAAAGGTTGCAGGTCCACCAGGGGTTTATCCTTGTTCCCCTCCTTTCTTCCCTACCTATACCAATGTCTATGCTGGTGTCCTTGCTGACTTCACAATGTACTGTTGCTCCCGAAAATGAAGCAAATGCATCGCAACAACCCTGGCGACCCTTTTGTTCTCTTGAAAACAAAACACATGCTGTCTCCGAGGCTATATGGTTCATGTGGTTTTCAACCAGTGGTCCTTGAGGGGCTCTCAAGAGTTAAAATATTCATTTTAATTAGCCCAAGTCTACACAACTAGAGAATGTAGAAGATTAATGCTAATTTTGATCTGTATATTTGCCTGTTGTGTTTCCGAAATCCAGCCTGGAATTGTGGACGAACACAAAAGAAATCTTTAGTTTTGGGGTCTGTGGAGCTAAACTTTCCCCAAAAGGTGGTCCGTGGCTCAAATTCTGAATAAATAGTGGACCCTGGTATCAATAAGGTTGAAAACCCCTGATCTAATGCCTTGCTCAAGGGCCATGCAGGGAGGGGTGAGTGTTTGCTTGTTGTTTTGCCTAGGCCGTGTGTGTACCGTAGACACAAATATTGACATTGTGATTGACAGTCTGTCAAAGTCACGACGCAATTACTATTCAAGTGCACCCATCATAACGTGTTCAATCTTCCAGCCAAAAACACGTATACAAATGATCAGGGGGCCAATAAACACACCAGAGCAGCATGACAAGTATGTTAACACAATTAATGTCAATCCTGCACTGTGGAAACAACACTGCTGATCCCAGCAGGGTTTGGGACCCAAACCCATTTTGGAAATAGGTATATTAGGAGGAAACAGCTCTGTTCCAGCTCATTGGAGAAGCCTTGATTTCGGTTCTATGAAGCCAAGAGCCTCAGATTATTATGAAATGCTGTAGATCCAGAGTTGATTTTCTCCCCCCCCCCCCCTTTCTTTTTTGTAAGTGATACCATTGAACAAGTATAAAGGAAAACAAAAGGAAAATCCTGCTAGTAATAGGCCAGCTTGTTGTCTGTTTTGAATGGGTTAAACTTAATTGCTTTGGGGCTTTGCAAAACATCTAATCGTACTATGACCCAAAATGCAAGCACGCACGTGTGCACACACACAGACCCACACATGCACGCGTGTGCACGCAATTTGCAATGCTTTTATTGCGTTGAGAGAAGGAGATAAGAGGCTGTCAGCATGCATCTTCTTTTATGTATCTTGGGAGAATGAAGTGACAAGAGGTCAGCGCAGAGATAACTCTTTTTACAAGAGAGAAAAAAAAAACGTTTGAGGAATTCCAGTCCCCTGCATTTTAATGCTGATCACTTCCATTCTGTTGTTTTATCAAAGCACGAGGTCAGAAGTCACATAAATTCTCATCCTGATAAAAACCTAACTCTGCATGGCAATTCGATATAGGGAACCGGTATATGTACGGCCCATCCGCTGTCACAATGAATATTCCAGAGCATTACGAGGGACTGTAGCCATTGTGACTCGATATCATCCGGTAAGCATAACCCTTTCCCATGTGATAAGAACTCTATTAACAATTTCGGGAAAGGGATTAGAGTGAAGTGGAGCCATTTTTCTCAGCTACTCTGGTGACAGCATCTGTTTGGATAGGAGAAACGGCCAACTAAAGCAAGGGTAACCTCTAATTTTTATTATCTCTTTACACTCCACAAGTGTGTACAAATGGGGCTGAGCAATGAATGAAGAGCGTGATTTTATGTCTGAGCTCCGGTTCATATAGGAAATTATTCTTCGGCAACAACAATATACACATGGACAAAATGTGTGTGTGTGTGTGCGTGCGCGCGCCGCACGCACACAAATGGGGGATTCAATCGTGTTTCTGCTGGAGAAATGCCGGGGTGTTTTTCAAGCTTGTGCACCCAAAAGGACGTGTTTGCATCTGCTTGGGAATAAAAACCCCAGCAAAAGAATTCACGACATTCACTCATCCAGACCAGTGCCCATTCTTGACAGCTTCACTTTGGTCTTTTTCAGCCCTGTTATTTTGATCTATCTACAGTAAGCTTCTGAAGACCTCTTCTATCTTAGATAGAAGACTACTAACCCGCTAATGCCGGGGGAAAGCGCTGCAGGCGTTTCAGATTATTCTTTGCTTTGACTATACAAAGATAGCAGATCTACAAGTTCGTAGAAGGGCACATTATGCAGTACTTTGAGATTGTAGATCTGCTTTTTTGAAGAATCTTAAAATTGTGTGGAAATCTATGAATAAACTTATTGAACTAAAATCTCCACTTTCACAGGAGGTCCCTTGGAACAAATATGTTTGCGAATACATCATTTGGCGGTCCTTGACATGAATGTTTTGGAGATATACTTTATAGAGTAATGTAGAGTAGGAAGCAGGCTCAAAAGGTTCATTTCTGAGCCCAACTACATGCTTAAGCATTTGTTTCATATTTACATGTCGATTTCAGACACTTATTTCAGACATGCTCCAGTATGCTCTGCCTCTGCCATTACCCCTTTGGAAATACAAATAAATAAATCAGTGCTGCCATGTTTCTGTATCAAAAACAGTTGTTTTTAGTCACAGAGTTGGCCTCGGGTCATAATGGGATAAAGCACACTTTGTAGCCAATTTCAGATGGAATGCTCCTCAATCCCGACAGCACACTCCCAGTCTGGTTTTTGATGGGCATTTAAATCAGAAATAAAGACTCAGAGCTCCACTTGACCAAACAACTTTACAGTCAGAAAGATCCAGGATCAACACCGTTTGTTCCCTTGTATTCATAAAAGTTAAAGCAAACGGGGGCATCACGCCATGCCTTCGCACGGTCAGAGAAATTGCAATATAACTTCCTTCTGTGCAACAATTAACGACCATAAGACCAGAGTGCAAAGGCCACGTTTTCATCTGAAATCTACCAAAAATATCCATAGAGAGAAAACTAAGCTGTGCCTCCGAACAAAAACAAGAGGTCTGATATTTTCCAAACAAGGCTGATATCCTTCAATGTCCTTCAAGTCGACGAGGTGGTGTTAATTTGGACAGCAAATTTAGATTTTAGTTTTAGTCGCAGTATCTTAACATTTATATAGATTAGATATATAGATTGTATATGGTATTGTATATAGGTATTGTATATAGATTGCAGGTCTGCTATTTCTGAAAGTCATTAAAAGTGGCATAAATATTAGATATTCTGTTACAGCAAATGTTTTTAACTCAAATGTTTTGCTTGTGGAGAAACAACATATTTTCTGGAACGACATCATTTCAGACGGGGTCGGTAGTCACATATATACAGATTATTTTGGGGGCCCTTGACTTTAAATATATAAGGACCACTGAAATATATAAGGACATAAGACATAATCAGGTTTTTCACAAAACCATCAAGATTTAGGAGACATTTTGCAGAATCAGTTCTCAGGTCAAAATCAGTGAGAAAAGGTGCCTCAGAAAAAAAGAACAACAAAAAGAAATTGTTTTAGTTGACGAAATCCACAGTGCCTGGAGGCGACATCTCATTTCCTCGGCACGGTTCATGAGCAGTGTGACTGGAGTGCAACTCAATTACCAGCCTCAGTGAGCGTGGAAGCGACCAGCCCCGACGCTGGCCACAAAGGAACCAGGTAGTATCCAGTAAGGAAACATCACCCAGGCCCGTAACCCCATGAGCTCACATGTTGCCAAAACAGCCATTAATCCGAGTGGTGAGCACACGGGAGCTCTGTCTCTGTCTCTCTCTCTCTGGCTTCCCAAGGTCTCCGGCAAGGGTGAGATATGACTCACGTTGGGGTGAGAGAAACGGAGCAAAGGATTTGACACAGGGGGACAATTAAATCGATCTTTTGGGCCAAAAGGGTTTAGACATGTTTTGCCAGAATGCTAATTCGATCCCACCCCCGTCTGGAGCGACTTGCAGCCAAGGATGAGTGTGTGGCCGGCTGTTCTAGATCATTTCTGGATTTTCTTTAAAGGTTACGAAATGTTTCGCTTTACGGGGGCCGTTCCGTCTCAAAGGACAAAACCCCAACTAAAATAGCATGGGAATAAAATGATGAATTTCGGTCTCGAGCGTGGCTATGACATTGCAAGCAAATATTCACAATGTTGGACTACACACAATGTTGTTTTATGTAATTTCTCCCAAGTATTGTGCTCAGGCCTTTTCCTTTTTTCGAGGAATCCGATTTGACAGGTAGCCCCCAGAAGCAGGACTTTTACGGTGGAAGACCACAGCATGTCTTTACACCAGCAGATGGACTTTGGTAACCTCACTGGGCTGACACATGGGGGGGGGGGGGGGCAGACAGACGTACAGCTGGCCCCACGCCAACTCCCATTTTCATCTCTCTCACCGTCTACCACTGCTCTAAGAGGCCTTGTCATATGAAGGTCCAAATAATACAAAGCAGTTGCGACGCGTGTGACAATGACGACTCGCACAGCCCTGCCCCCCCCCACACACACCCCCCAACCCGACGCAGATATCTGCGAAGGTATGTGACAGGCGACAGGTGATAATGTCTCACGTATATATCAAAAAGCACAGTATATACACACACGTGACACAGGCGAGACTCAGCAGACGGATTGTCAGATAACAACGTTAAAAAGTCTGAAATATTCTCGGTTGTGTGCGGATGTCACACACACTGAAAATAACCGGGCCGTGAAGGCCAGGGATGTGAAGAGAGTGTTAGAGAGGCAGAGGGCTGGAAATCCCGTATAGATGGGCTATTTTCGGGGCGTAACCCAGCACTCTATAGCCAGTGGAGGTATGTTGTAATGACATTGGATTCCTAAACAAATTTGTTCAATGCTTAACTACGCTCAAGTTCGGGAAACTATGGACAAAAACAACATTAAAAGGACTTGTAGAACGCATAGAACGCAAAGATATGCGTTCGCATATCTTTCACCTTTGTTAACACAAAGACTGCTGGTCTTTAGAACCACAAGCCAACTATTGCCTGCTGCGCCTCCTACAGTATAGTGTAACAGTTACGGTTAACACCTTAACCGTCCTGCATATAAGCATCCTGTTTGGGAAGTTGTCTTGCTAATGCCAATGCTACTGAGCTAAAAAGGACCCTTCCTTGGTCCAGAAAACACCAATGATCCCATCTGCACTATGTACCATATAATTAGCCGGGACCCCAATCATCATACCCTTTATCGATACCACAGAGAGTTCACTAGAACTCGAGTTAATCAGCGTTTTAGTCCACCTTTGTAATGGAGGTGGACGGCCGTGCATATGCGCAATGTGGCTATAGATGATCCGCTCAATATTGCTTATTGGACGATTTATATATCTTTGTCTTAAGTGCTGCATTCTTATTCTGGAAAGGGCAGTTGTTTTACCGACGGGTGGGGAGAAAGGGCCCAAGCCCCACTTTGATGTCTATGTGTGCGCGTCCGTGATAAAAAGCCAAACCCGCGCTGCAATGCTTACATGTGAAGAAATGCAGAACCCACGTGCGGTTAGCGAAAACATGTTCAATCTGTCCGACTCGCAAAAAAATGCAGTTAATTACCTTTCCGTGAAGTGTTTTCTGAACAGCCGTGGGAGCACGGAGCCAAGACGGCTGCAGGTATTTCCTCCATGTTGCAACATCTCGCTACGGCTGATCTCTTATAGTATGGATGGAGGTAAACATTTTTGGACCCGAACCACCCATGAGAGACCCCTACGGCTATATCGTACGATACCTTCCTATACAGAGTTCAATAGGTTGTTTACACCAGGGCGTGGTGTCCAGCAAACAAACATAACTGCTAGTGTTACTTTGCCAGAAGAGCAGATAAATTGTTTGTTTACTTTAGACCACAAGTCATTGGTGGGGAATGCAAGCTGTTTAGGGCGGGGATAGCGCTCGATGCGTTGTGCGTGTGTGTGTGTGTGTGTGTGTGTGTGTATGCAAGTGTCCAAGTGTGTGTGTTTGTTTCTGTTTGAAGTGTACGGCATGTGTCCGTATGTATATACGTATGAGTGTGTGTTGTTACTTGGGTCCCGATAGACTTTTACACCACACATGTGCAAGCACTTCAGGGCCACTGTATGTAAACTCTGTATGAAAACCAATTTAGAAAAACATGCATCGTAAATAGGAAATCGTGAAATGTTTATGCAAATGTAATTAGTAATCTAATGGTCCTTGTTTTTTTTCTTCTTCATGTCAACAAATATTGATTGAGAACATCTGCTCAAACAAGATGCGTGTGAGGTCATCACATTCTTCCACGGAACGTTGCGTTACAAAACCCCGAATCCAATCAGTCACATACAAACTTCATCCTGCCAAGAAAAAAAATGGTATTGAATATAGCAGATTATTATCCTCGGGCGCCCGAGTTTGGTTCGAGGTACCATCAGTCCTACAGCCATGAGTTAAATTGACACTCTACCCAAAACCAGAAACATAAATCTATCCTCACAAGAGATGATTTTTAACCCACATCACAGGTTAGTCGTTACCAGCAGCAGATGTCAGGAGTGGCCAATGCCTATAGATTTGTTAAGGTGCGTTCAGATTTGGATTGTTAAAGCAGCACAATATTTTGTTTCGAGTCACTCATGTCGTTTCATTTCGGTCGTGCATGTCAATGTTGGTAAGGAAATAATGGCCCTTTTGTCACACCACACGCAGATTGGCTGTAGTAATTTAACATAGGTAGTGCAACCAAATGGACCAGATCGGTTCACCCCCGTTCACACCTTGCCAGGTCGTGCTAATGTACGTCCACAAAACTTTTGGTCCTTGCGTTGACTTTGCATGTAATCGCTTTGCTTTAACCATCCAAGCCTGAATGGACCTTTAGTATGTCTATGCATGTATCCATGGTTTATTGGTTTAACTAAATATTTGACTGTATCTTTGCTCGAGATTAATCTCGTATCCTTTATGTATAAACTTGACATTATACTAAACATGTACTCCATAAACATTACGTTGCATAGTCTTTGGAACTCTCCTCGGTGCATTTGCTGTACAATACATCCGATATAGCAATTATGTGCATTTAAGACTGCATGCCAGATGGTTGGCTACAACAATGGTCATTTTTTAAGCTCCCACATTCACAAGTACAAGCACATTAGTGTGGGAATTCAATCATCCCGTTGATCTCCTCCTGCTTTTAGTAATTCTCAAACAAGCCCCGCTGTCTGTTTAAGTCAAAGTCATTACAGGGGATAACAGGCGCGTTTTAAAGAAGGAAGTATTGTTAGATGAAACAGATAATTCCCTTCTGAGAGATTATACCCAAGAAGATGGCATAAACATTTCACAACTTAATAGCATTTTGCTGCTTGTGCCATTTTCTTCTCTGGAAATGGGTTTTGTGAACTTGTAAAAGGCCATCTGAGCTGCGATTTTCAAACGGGTGACGCAAACTTGTCAGATCAAGACGGAGCTGGGAACCCATCCGAGCTGAACCTGTCTCCAGAGATTAGTTCAAGGCAGCCTTGTTGCATTTAATGTTGGTGAGTGACGTCATCAAAATATTCCAAATGCATGAGATCAGATTTACTGAAATATATTAGCTAGACAAAATGATGATTGAGATACGATCAAAAATCCTGTGTGTGGCATGACTCATCGGCTGCACGGCAACATTTCAACGTGTGTTTTTACAGGAACTCTCCCTTTTCTTCTCTTTTTTTATTTTATGGGTTCTGATGATCAGTAGCAAGATCTTGATAAAGACCAATAAAGCTTGATTTACAGAGACACACTTTAGAAGTCATACTATAATCTACTCTAATGAACTCAATCCTTTTAAGCCTGGTTACAAAGTCAAACTCCCTCAAGTATTAAACGGACTCACTGGTGAGATATTCATATTGTCAACTTAAAACCATTTTGTGCACAGTACCAGAATAACCTTATTACATTTCTTACGTTGGCAGATTTGTCTTGACTTCAGTGCTGATGCTTAATTAAAAATTAAATTCTGGAACGTGTATTGGGCTCAGTGCAGGACAAGGCCTGGCATATCGTGCCTTCAGGAGCTCCAAAGCTCCTACAATGAAGGCACTCGACTCTGAGTGAGGTTAACTTCTTTTGAAGCGAACCATGCAACCTGGCAGGCTGGTGATCTAACCTCAACCAGCTAAAATTTGGTGGCGACTTGCACCTATGCCACGGGGGTAACTTACATTGTTCTATGAGCACATCAATGTGTGAGCACTCTGGTGGCAGTGATGCGCCATTTGAACTCAATTACCATTTTGTGGGTCCCACAGTAGCATTGGTGTGTTCCCAAAGTGGAGTCTGGGTGCCCTCCAGGGGTCCTTGAGGGAGTTCCAGGGGGTCCTCAGCTGAATGACAGTTTGGAGCCAGATGCACCCTTAAGGGCCTGCAACTCAGAGAGTGATACAAAATGGATCCTAACAGGTCCATTTGGTTTCATTTGTACATACTCCATTCTAGAATTTACACTGGGGTCCCAGAGATAGAAAATGCCCTGGAATTAAACTGTCCTTGAAATTAAACTGTTGGTGGTTGAGAATCACTGCTATATCTGTAAAAATCTTATAAAAGGGGACTCCCCCTTGCACAGTATTTTCAAATGGGTGGCTATGGGACATTTAGGGTGAATTTTCCTTTTTTTTTTTTTTTTACATAAAACACATTTGGCAACCACTCTCCTACTAGAGTCCCCATTCATATGCAATGCTGTATGTAGAGAGACACTGTCTAGACACATGGAGAGACAATCTATCTAGACTACCTAACTGAAACATGCTCCGATGAAGGTTAACTGGAGAGGCCATGCTTATGTGGTGCTTACAGTATAGTGACGTGTTGCTAATCAGTCCACCACAGGTGATATGTCCATGTCACCTCCCTGTGTGGGGGTAGTACACATACTGTAAATATGGTATAGGATGGGGACAATAGGCTTTCCACTCAGAGAGCATTACACCGTGTAAAAATCGGTTCCACCATTCACATTATGTACACATTTAACTGTAGTATTGCTTCTGGCTATAACAAAAGAAATTAGAGTTGCCTGTTTGACGCACAGCACACAAACTATATGAATTATACTTTCAGATACATTAAAGACCTATTTTTTCCTAATAGCCCTGAGGCCATTACACCACAATAACGCTACTGTGCAACTATCCTGCCAAAATGTCATGTTATAGTCCTGATTTACATGTGACAGTATACTTTAAGCTCACTTTGAATTTATGATGTATTCTAAAAGGTAGAAGAAAGTATATGGTCTTAGGGCTACAGAATTTACATACGAGACACGGAACGAACTTGACAGCAACTCAACACAATACCATGCAAAGCATCTGCGGGATCACACCAGATGTTTTGCATTTGGATCGACTTCTGCATAATCTAAACACATTACTTATTACTGCAATTACTCAAGTCTCACGATGTAATTAGACATCATAGGCTTCATTTCAAAATCACAAATGATCTCAAGCATGTATCGCCAATTCAGTTTACTGCTCTTTGAAATCCTAATTGGACACACGTGGCATAATATGCACACATAATGTATGCTACAGCTGGCAACAAAAAAGTGCAGCAGCACCGTGTGTAACGTTTAAACTGTGACACACTAACTGGATGAACATTCAGAGATGTAGTGCAACATAAACTTGGTTGACACCTTTTTTATTACAGTAGGTCTTACTTGGATGAGCGATATGGACAAGATAATTGACCAATACAGTGTCAATACATATATAATGGATCAATATACTGTATAGATTTGATCACATTACAGATATTCATGATGAAATGCAAAAATTCTGCGCACCAGTCCAGAATCACAAAGATGTGTGAGCCTTAATGGCTAATGCAATTTAGGAAAGCCCTCTACAGTCCATATGTAGTGTAATACCATACAATGTTTTTCTCAATTAGTCATTGTCAGGATTATTATTGCCAAAATGATGAATAGCATGAATTAGTATCACAAAAACGCTACGCAATTGAACTCTGAAGTGAACCATCACAAAATAGGTTCAAAGAACAAAAGGTCACACAGCTCGTAGTCACGATGCAAAGCAATGTCTTCTTCAAATGAAACCCTGTCTTAGCAGTAAGCACACGTTCAACATACTGAAATGGCCAACAGGTTTTTGGTTATCTAAAGTTCAGTTATATAGTCTACTGCCAACCCACTCACTGTTCAGTCTAATGCCTACTATATGGACGAACAGGGGAGGAAACATCAACACATTGGAGTGTTAAGTGAATCTGAGTGTCCCTTGAAAGAAACCAAAGAGAGAGCCCTATCAAGGGGAGATTAGGACGACGTCGTATAGGGCTTTCTGGCTCCATGTGCCACACTGCAGCACAAGCCTGCTCAGAGAAGCTCTGTTTGAGTCCAACCACCAAACACACCAAACACAGAACAGGTTAACGTATTTAATAGCCATCTAATTTCAGTCCAGAGGAAAGAGCTTCCTCCTTGGACATTATCAAAGACTGCACTCACCTTGTACGCACAACGGGGTTGTCCACATCAAAGTGTAAAAGCCCAAACTTTGCGTGTGTACTGCAACAATGCTAACTCACATCACAAGCTGCCTCACTGATACCTTGTAATTATGTAATTAGCAAGACCAAGTAGGAGAATATAACGTGATGAAACACTAGCATAGCACTCAACCAGTCCTAGTCAAATGCTCCTAGTAAAATTTGACATGCCGACTGCAGTCTGCTTTTATCTACCGTACTGTTAGTCACAACAAGAGAGGAAAGGAGGGAACTATTAAAGCCAGTGTTCTATGTCCCATATCCAATATAAAAAACCTCTCCAGGCCCTAATGGCTTACCTCAGAGAGATATTCTGACTAAATATATAAAGTCTCTCATGAGGACTCCTCTTGGATTTGGGAGAGAAAACAGAGAAACACGAAAAACAATATCATTTCGTTACTTCAACTCTGAGGAATTTGTGGGCATCAACTCAAAAAGATGAACCCCCGAGAGAATGCTGCAGTTACATCAAATCTTGCATTTGGCCATCCTATTGAAACCGAAGATACATGTAACAAGAAATATGTCCTCAGTAAAGTGCAAATCTCCAACAGGAAGCATGTCCTGTAGTGGTACTGTCCATGTACCTGTTTAGGGGTTGTGCGTGGCAATAGCATTCAATTCCACTGCCCTCCTGAAAGTGAATTCCAGCTTGTATATTAGACAGTGAACACGTTCAGTCAGTCATGTAAACTTGTGATGTGGCAACAAAGCTGATTCTGATCAATCACCATTACAGATAAACAAGCCAAAATAACTTGTTTGATCAGATCTACAAGCTCACAATGCATAAATGAATGGGCAAAATGATTATAATTTTTTTCAATACAGAATGAGACATGGGCCAACATGTCTCATTGGCACATCCATTCCCTAATATAGAGGTAGAGTAAAAATAGTGTATAACATAGAATAATCATGAATGAATTATAATCAACTTAAAAGTTGGAAAGAATCGTTGAATGTCGATTGGAAGTCATATAACCGCAAACTGAAATATAAATGTGCAGAACATTGTAATTGACCATTTAGTAGTCTACAAGTGGATTGGCTAGAGCTGGTCGTTACCTGGCAGGATGCTTATCCCATTGCCTGGGTGTGATCAGTTAGTTCTGGTCCATTGATTCAAGTCACGTGTATCTGATCCCATAGCCAGTCAGGAATGTCAGTCTGCTGACACCATGTACAATAAATATACTGATGGACTAAGCAGCACTTTGTGAGCTCAGCTTCAGACACACACACTACAGCCCAGACAGACAGACAGACCGTGGTGAATTCAAGATCCCTGCCAAACACAAACATGCACTCTGCACCACCACTACCATGGAGCCCAGGCCTGTTGTTCAAGGCTGTAATCTGTAAAGCAACCATGACACTTGCCAAGGGTCTACCTCAGACTTGCTGCAGCATGGTTAATGGTTATAAATAGAACCCTGTGTGGCCTGTAGTATGTTATCTGTGAAACAGCACACTGCCGTGCCCTTTCTGTTTCCTCAATGTACAGCACATGCACTTACGCTATCAGTCGGGCAAGTGCTCTTGCCGTTTCCTTCTTCCTCATCGGTGGCATTCCCCATCATGCTGACTAGGAATGAACAGCAAAATGGCTGATTCAAGTAATGCCTGATATACAGTAGATATTTAAATATGTGCGGGTGTCTCTCGCTTACACAAAAAGGGATGCATAGTACAGCATACGTGGCAGGTTAAAACTAAGCAATTGCTTCCTGTGAGGTTATGTTTTGGGTAGGCTTACAGGTTGGATCAAACACATGCACCCTCCAAAACTAGCCGATCTCCAGTATATGCAAACACTGAATAAATGCAACAAATCAACACGTGCCATAACTGGAGTATTTTTTCAGTCCAACAGCTCAAACACCAAGGTCCACCCCACTCCTTATGGTGACCACACTATAGTAGGGAGCATTATCCAAAAAAGACGAAAGAAATAACAATATTTGGATAAAGTGACATCATTTCATAAAGGGAAATAGGAAATATTAAAAACAATGGTGAACAGTCAGTTTCTTTTGTTGAACTTGCCTGCAAGCTCACAATTGTGTTCAGTCAGCAATCTTAAGTGCATAACAAACACCCCACAGGCATCTATAACTCTGGCTTAAGACAGACGCATTTTGACAAAGTTATCAGGGTATTGATTTTGTTGTTGAGGCGGGACATCTTTCCCCAAACCTCTCAAGCATAAACACTAATTAGGCCAACTAAACTTTGTTTTACCCAATTTCTAAACCAATAAAATCATATGAATATGCTGCACAGCCTTTGCTCCTATTTCCCCTGCTGTAATCATGTTATTAATGGAAGAAAAGGGCCTGTTTAGATATCATATCCCCATGATAATTGAATCCAAATGTTTTGAAATGAAAGCTTATCCAGGACCAGGCTGTTGGCTGTATCATAGATGAATTGATTCAGTGTACGTAAATAAACTCTGGGATAAGAACATTTGTACACGAAAAAAAGCAAACACTAACCTTGTTTCCCTGTAAATCCAAAGAGGCAAGTTATCGTTCTGACATCACTCATGGATCATGAGTCAAAATAAAAAAAAGAAAGAAAAAGATGCAGCATGCTTTCTCTCTACAAACATCCTTTTTTTTTTTTTTTTTTTTTACCCCAAACAAGTCTTGGAATGTTGGTTGCCACTAGCTGGACAGAGCTCAACTCAAGCCAGTACAATGTTTATAAGATAGGCCCCTCTTTAGACAGGCAGCAGTCGGCATCAGGTTCCCCAGTTTCACTCCACAGCATATGCGCCTTTCACGCAGCTGCTTTTCATAATCAGTAATTGGATTCACTTGTTTTAATTTAGCTCACTACTGTAGGCTTGTTCCATAACTCACTACAGATATGTGATTATCCAAAAGCTTTATGTCCAATTTCCTTTTCAGTAATTGCCCCAAGAAGAGTCCTGACACCCAGCTCTGCCAGCATCGATATTTAACAACTGTAAACCATGCAAACCACACAGGCTGCCACCACGCCTGCTTTGCATACTGTTTAGTTCATATAGAGAGCATTACTGCTACTGTAGGCAGTGCTTAATTTGTAACTCGGGAGGTGCCGGAGCGCACCTCACGGACATGCACGCGCGCGCAGCGTGCACGTGCGCACGCCCACCGAAAAGTCGTTTTTTGGGCAGAATATTGTGTGGCGTGTCGCGCGTGTGCGTGTGTGTGTGTGTGTGTTGCACTACTATGGCACACACAGTCGATCCACAAGCTCAATCCGTTGCGCAATGTGCTTGTGTTTTCAGAGAATCGAGACCACAAAATGTAAGGACCCCTTAAGGGGTCCGGCCGCTTCCTAGGTACCTTTATTATAGCGATCATAATCCGTAGCGAAGGGGAGACTAGCCAGCAGCAGCCCAGCTAACAACGAGGAAGAACTGTGAAGTGTGAACTGTGTGAGCCGTAGCAAATCCCCCCCGACTCTCGATATAAATCTCATAGTTGGGAAGGCTAAGCCCCATAGCTGGGAAGGACTAGTACCAGATCTATGCCTAGTACTGTGTCTGTACGGGTATCCTAGCAACGACAGTAATGAACGAGGCTGGATCGGTCTCTGCAGGTGGGGGAGCGCAGTGACAGCTCACGAACGCAGCCGGAACGCACGTGGCCCATGGGGGAACGCATTTGGCCCATGCCGGAACGGCGTTCCGGCTTGTTCCGGCACAAATTAAGCCCTGACTGTAGGGTTATAATGGCACCTTTCCACTGCTTGGCAATGAGTCAATTCAACACCTTTTTGTCAGGTGATTACCTGACCATTATTCGCTCAGGTTGACTTTAGCGACCAAGTCATGATTGGTTGCTCCTAAGTCTGGCATTGAAATCCACAACCTTCAACCAATGTGGTTATGCTGATGTCCTGGCCAGGGTTGGAAAAAGAGCTGCCTACCTATGCAAGTGGTGTCTGCAGCTGGGAGGACTGCGTCAGCCACATACCGCATGTGCAACATGAAGGCAAAAAAGGGAACTGTTGGTGTTAGTCAAAAACAAATGTCCTGCGTACCAATTAGCTGCCAAGTACCTCCGTTTTCAGCTGTGCAGGACAATGTTTTTTCCTGCAAACAACACCTTGGAGAAGTGAGAGTCAAAGTGACATCATCGCTTATCTTCCTATGTTATTTCCCCTCAGAATCCTAGCATAATTTCAAATAAACCACAGCGAGTACTACCTTCCCAAGTTTTCCTTGCAAAGTACAGTTTTTGCTACTAGGCCTACCAATGTTGCCCAAACCCCACCCTAATTATTACATGATCATGTAATTTTTCAGATCTATTCTGACTACTATTTGCTTTCAAAGTTTGCTGAAGTTTGGCCCATTTCGCAGTGTCCAATTGCTGGGAAGCGTTGCACACACATTGGCACTAAACTAACTAAGGAAGAACCTCCACACCAAATTTTAGACCACTTCAAGATTTGGCCTATAACCATTTAACCATAGGTCTTACAATGAACATATTTAATCCCTGGATTCCATGGATCATGTCGCGACATACAGGCCCCGTTTGTGCCAAATTACATTACATCACTGCCCCTCTCTATTGTGGTGTCTTGACACATACATGTATTGCAACAACACATGAAACACAAGAATGTCACAATAAACTCAATAAACACACTCCCTTGCGCAACTACATAATAAGCACAATAAAATATAACAGACCCAGAAAGTGCCCCAAGGTCTGCTGGGAAATCTCTCCTCAGCTACTAGCAGACTCAGACGGTACAATATGTTTGTTCTTTTGTTTATACTTCGCCTTTGAAGTGACATGTGAGTTCATTGCTGGCTCACCTTTTCCTTCAGCCGTGCATCACTGGCTGCAGCATTCGAGAGTGGAGAATTTGGAATCACGCATTAGCATATTTCATTAGATCTTGGCCTGGTGCATCAACAGCAGCCATATCCCATTACATGAATACATGTTATCACCGCGTGTCATTCACATAGCGTAAACATCGGCTGTTGAGAGAGCAGTGTGAGCAGGGTTTGAATTGTCTGAATGTCTGGTGAACCAGCCACAGAAAACCCTGGAAGCCAATATGAACTAAACACATTAAATATTCCATTTCACCTGTAGAATGAACATATCAAACCATCTGTTTAAACAAAAATAACTGACTTTTTGTGGGTGGTGTAAGTGAGTTAGCCTTCCTGATTGAATAAAAGTCAATGAGCCAGATATCAAATAGTTGATCGGTTTAAGGGGGTGCCTCGCATTGGCTGACGTCACTGCATACTTCTTGGTGAGTCACAGGCTGGAGGCAAGGCGGCGGAAAAAAACAGTATGGAGTGACCTTATGATGCTGTAATTCAACGTAGACCATGTCACTTTTTCTAAAAATAACAGCCGTTTTCAGACTGAAATAGCAGTTCTATTTCGGTTTTGGTGTTTCTGTTGGATGCCTCTCGTGCACTCTCTCTCCGGGGGTTGTACATGCTAGAGTGGGAGGAAGGGACAGAATGTGTGATTTTGTTTTTCACCCTCCCCTTTAAAAAAAGAGGAAGGTTAGAAAAGCCACAGAGCAGCCGGAACCATTCTCGGTCATCCCGTCGCTAAACTTTTAAATGATAATACGCTCTATCTGCCACCGCAATCCTCTTTCAACGAAGACTGAGGCAAACTAACTTCTTCAGCGGAAAAAAAACTGGTCACTTGATTTAGGACTCAGGTCCTTGCTTGGTCGTATGTCACGCTAGTCAAAAAGTGCGCTCTAAATGACTGTGGAGCAAATTGATACCATTTGTCTCCACAAAGCCTCCCCGCAGTCTGGAACAGTGAGTTTAGACTTACAGTTATAAGCCCCGTATGTGTTGCGTGATTACGATGAAGGTCAAGAATTATGTCATTTTTCATTGCAATCCTTTTTTTTAAGCCGTCTAGTTGGCGGCAGGCAGCTATGAATCACCGTGATGTGAATATATTACGCACCCTTTTCAAAGTGACTCGTCCTCTCTCTCCCTCCCTCCCCCTCCCTCTCTCTCCCCCAACTCTGATGGTTCCATCCTTAAAGGGACCCCTGTTTAGGTTGACGCGCCTTTAAAAGCCTAGCAGCTATAACAACTTCCCAGTGCCTATTCCTGACCCAAACACAGACGGAGGAATGTGTGTGTTATACTGTACACAAACAGACTAAATTCACTGCGTGTAGGATATTGCCGCACGACAAGAGACCGACAGTGATGTGTGGCTCGGGGGAATGCAACAACAGCATGCGAGGGGAGTAACCGCTCTTATCATCCACGATTCAACTATAAAGGTTTTGTCAACACGCGAGACTCAATTTTGGGTCCACAAATAACTTTGGAAACCCACTGAATAACAGCCGCCTCCCTTCGCCCTGTAATAAGTGGGCTCCCCGGACACGCTGGGGATAATTATTACGCCGGCACTGAATCAGCGCAGTAGCTTCTGGTGAAGAGTTTATTTTAAGCCGAACTTTGATTTGTTTTCTTTTATGAGTCAAATAAGCAGCAGGTGTCTGGCCAGGAGGATCCATGTGCGCGTCCCGTGTTATCGTATGCCATCTCATCCCTCACGCTCTTGATACCTTTCCACATCAAATTGAGAAAAAGCCCCCGTCCCGCAACTCCCCTCCCGGGGCGTATTTTCTCCCGCTAGATACATTTCCACAGACATCCCTCGGCTAATAAAGATGTCAAGAGAGATTATACCCTTAGTGATTGAAATCTGCGGTGTATTTTTGAACCGTAACGCCATCCATGCAGCTACAGTGTGCGGGGGCGGGGTCAAGTGCCCCGAGAGCAAACGATGAAGTTCTCCCACCTGATTATTTAGTCTATGTCATGAGAAATATTGACATGAAACCCCATCACCTGGTTCGAATATGATAGGTTGTCTTTGACAATGAACGTCCGAAAGGCAACATTCGGATGCCAACTGAATTATAGGAGCCCACTCATGAGATGGACCGCTGACAGCGGTTAGATTGGCCCGGAGGTTTTGGAGAGGTCCACGTCTGGGCTCACGTGCCAAGATGCTCCGTTTGCCAGACAGGGATGCAATCACCGCATCATGAACACGTGAAGGGGGAGGCAGGGCAGGGGCGGATCTAGGCATGGGGGGGGGGGGGCAGACTGCCCCACCAAACATGATGGTATCATGCAGGGCATCATTACAGGGCTTATATTTAAAAGTATTTGAAGCACTACAACTGCTACTAACTAACTACAATTGTCACACCAACCAACACCATTTCTAAACCAACACCATTTCATCATTCAAAAAGTCAGACCTTTAGATTTATGCATGCTGCATGTCTGTTGCAACTTCAACAACTGATGTTATTATTGATGCTTACTTGGCTAACATGAAGATGGTATGGGTGCGGCTTAATCGCCCGTGGCGCAAAGCCGCCCCCATACTCTCCTGCCCCCCAATTGGAAAATGTTACATCCGCCCCTGAGAGAGGGTCTCGTACAACAGGACTCCACTCCAACAAATCCCCTTCTTTCAAACAGAGACTGGCAATTCTTTGGCTCGGAAGATTGATCACGCAATGATAATGTCATTGCAGCGAGGTGAAGGATTACAATGCTGCAAACGCGCACCTACGGTGCAGTATACAGAGAACCAGGCCCCATGACGTAATGTTTCTCGAAGGCGATAGGCTGAGGACTAAACACAAAAAGGGCCGGGGCAATTGGAAACACATTTGACCTGACAATTGTGATTGTGTAGCCTGTTGTTTTCTGGGACGAGTCCTGCATGTGTGATAACATTGAGGGCTAGGTGGCCAGGGAGGGGGGGCTGTTCGAATTTCTCTTTACCCATCCGCGAAATCCACAAACACCGGGCAGCCAGGGGAGTCTTAATACACAGAGATGAGCCTCGAGGTGCAGCTGATGAACGTGAGGGAGCAGCCAAGCAACATAAAAAGGAGATCTTCGCAGCCATTGAAGTGAATTTCAACCAGTTGTTTCTAATTAGGCCCCCAGCTCCTGGGATCAGCCCAGGAGATACGTTCCTCCTGAAATGTCTCGGCTTCTATAAACAACCATCTTCTGCTGGTTCTTGAAAATGGCTGGGGCTTCAGGCTCCTAGGCCTGATACTACAGCCCCCGCCAAGACGTTCATGCACACGCACACACGCACAAACACACACACACGGTTCCACCACTGCACTTTTGACTAATACAACAATCATATTGGGAATTATTCTTTGACGACATGCCGCAAGAATCCCCACAGCTAACAGTGTTTGCCAGGGGAGATCTAAACACTGCGCGTCATACGTGGTCCCTCTGAAACAAGGCATCAGAGCTGGCCTATCACCATGTCATCTCATACGGCGCAGCATTCAAGTGCTTCCATTTGGATATTTACTCAACATGCCATGTCGCTTCTAATCACGCTTTATTTCTCTCTCCTTTGTCTCACCCCCTGTCTCTACTGTTTTCATTCACCCACTTCACTCCTATAGCACTCCTCCTTGCTCCTGTCCCATTACTCTGCCACGTCCAAACATTTCCAAAAATTACCTGAAGTGCAACAGTTCAGTGGTTTAATTCTCCTCTCCTCTATTCCCCCCGATGCAAAAGGGGGACTGATCAGCACTTCTCAAGCTGGAGTTAGAAAAACAAGCTCACCTTTTGCATTATCGCCCCAAACGTCTGCTGGGGCTATTATCATCTTCTAAAGTTACGAATCCAAAGCCCACAGTTATGAATCTTAATACTGCGTGGCTTTGAAGCCAGTATCACAATGCATACTTTAGTGAAATATCTCCTTCCCTTGTTGCCAGTCTTTGATCACTAAGTAGGAGTGAAGCTAGGAACTGTTACAAGAGCCTGATAGTGTGCAAGTCAAGCAGAGGACAGGCGGGGTTTGCAATCTTTTATGAATGACACAACACAATATTATTTCACCGTTATTTATGTTTTAAGCGATGTTATTTCACATTGTTGGGTTTTTGATGAAATTGAGGTTAAGATTTTTTAATTAAAAAACGCCGCCAACTCCATTTCCAATTAAACAAACGACCAATTTCCCTCCACTTCCCTGCTCCATAACACGCTAAAGGTGAACGGGAGCTGGCGTAGGTCCAAGCCCTGGCAGAGGAGAGGAGAGAAGATGCATTGCATAACTCACGTCGGCTGGAGTCAGAGGAGTCGGAGGAGAGTGGATGCAGCAAACGGGGGTAATCCTGAAGCTCCAGGTCCTCAGTCGGCCTCCCCACCGCTCCAGATGTCCACACACTAGAAGAACGCCGTTCTGCCTCCGCCCGGCAGCCTATAAAGTGCCGTTACAAAGTCTATTTATAATCAGAGTTTCTTGTTTGCAGACTGGGTTGTTACCTCCGCATGCTTATCTTAAGTTATTTGAGAGAGTCGTGAGGTCATCGGAAAAGCGTTTTATTTTTTTCATCATGACGCATAGAAGTCTTGGTAATTGATGAGATCCGGTGTGTTAAATCGTTTTTAAGTGTTCGGTTTGGCACATCATTGATTTATCATCATTGTCAAGTCCGTTTTGTTTATCCAGTTAACAGTTACTCCGCCAGCATTGTTTTAATATAATGGTAGTTAGCTGCTGCCAGCGTTTATCAACGTGGAACTGGAACTCATATTTTAAAGAGCCAGGTTTCCAACTGGAAGGGGACATGTATGCATATATTAGCGCACAGGATGTTGACGATACATTATTTGTTTACATTTGAATGAAATGGCAGCCTCCATGAAGTCACTTGTGACTGATCTGGGCCATGGAATATACGCCGTTTTGACCAAAGCGAATGGATGTCTATGGACGGTGGTCTATGGTGTTACTGAAAAGAACAGCTAGTGAGATGAGGCTAGTGATGCTAACAGTCAGACGCATTTAGACCTGATTAAACAAATTGACAATCCAGGTAGAGTATGTTTGCTGATGATCGTTATTTTTCCATTTATTTGTAATAATCCTCCCTCCTCTTACTAGACTACTCCTCCCAGAGTAGTCTAGCAAGAGAGTGGTGACACTCCTGTTGACCACAGTGGAACGTGCACATGCTCATTCTATATCAGTGGGATGGTTCCAATCATGGTCCGCATGTTAGGAACCCGCTGCCATAGCCACCCGCTTTGCGGAGAGATCAAAGCGTGTCGCCACACTCCCTCTATAACACAGCACAGGGTGATGAAGCCTTCATCCAATCAGGATTGAGCGGCACAGGTCTTCGTGCGCATGCTGTTGGCCTGGTTGCTTGTCCCCCACTGGTTGCTTGTCCCCCACTGTAGAACGTGTGCATGTGCATATCGTTTTACTGGGGCGAAAAAATTCACTAAATGCTCCTTTAAAAAGATCAGTGTTCTTATTTCCTTCCATACTATTAAGATGACAAATACAACATTAAATATAATTCTACTTCCTGTAATACACAGAACATATGTAGTGTAATAAATTTCCCACATGCAATGCAGGTATATTTGCTAGTTGTACAGGAAATCATGTAATGTTGACGTTAATTTAGTAATGACTAATTAGGTGATTATGATTATATTGTCTGCTTAGTAGGGTCTACCTGGAGTGGATGGAAGTGCTTTGGTTTTGACAGACAGGCCGGCCCCTGGGAAAAGTGGCATTGTGGTGGGGTCAAAGGCATTACGGGCTTTCAGTGACGCCTAAAGGCAAGCCCATTTGATACCCCTGTAAGAGAAGGGGTAAGGTTCTAAAGTCGGTCTGGTATTTACAGGAAGCTACTATCGTTAACTCAGATCAAGGCTTAAGTATAAAAACACTGTGAGGATGAGCGCCGAGCGCCATTGTAGCGTGCCTCCTCTCACCTTCCTCTCGCCACGGATAGAGCCAGGGCTCCTGTGCTCCGCCACTATGCCTGCAGGGTCTCCTACAGCAAGTTCAATAAAAAAATCCACCAGCAATGTGGTTTGTAAAAGCAGAAACGGGATAAGAGACAAACTTGGATGTCACGCTATGGCGAGTGCAAACTTTGGAATGCCCAACTTGGAACTTGGAAAGAGTGACATCACGGCCTGTTCTGGCTACTACTACGACAGCATTTCTGTGACGTATGCCCATGAACAAGGATAATGCAATGTGGAGAATTCCTGCTCTGAAAAGACGGGGGCGCAGCTGATGGATGGAATTGTTACAGGGTCTACTTAACAATCATCTAAATTTAGGTTCTGATTTCGTATTCCTGTTCCGAACATCTATTTCTGGCACAGGGTCTGGCCATTACCTCAGTTCTGCAAGTTTCTGAGTGAGTGTGGTGTGCTGTGAGGACTGGGCAGAGAACTCCTTGTCATCCAATCGTAACAAAAACTGTTGGCGTGTTGAGCTCGGCCCCAGCATGGAGCGTAATGGCAAAACAGAGCCTATTATTCACATCCAGATACATTATACCCTCTGCAAACTGAAAACATGCTCATATTAGTGCTGTTCTGTTCGCACAGGGAGGTAAACGGGTCCAGTGAGAGCTCTGGGTTTCCTCAAAGCTTCTCTGTCAGTGCATAACTTTATTGGCAATTATTACAAACATACCTATTACAGTGAGCAACGTATGTGTGCATCGAGCCTTGATTATGTTCCGTGAGTTGAGGTAAGAGATGAAAGTAATAAGAGAGATAATGACATACATAAATAAATAGTCTGCCAAATGACTGTGAAACGGGGATTGCGTGCCTTAGAACAGAATGAAAGACAGTTGATCGTGCTAGGACGGTTGTACTGGACATTGCAAAGATATACCATTCTGAAATGCCCTTTTTTCGTGCCAAACGGGAAAGGACAAGGCCAGGGAAAGTGCACGGACGCCCCGGTAAAAAAAAGAAAAAAGTTTGCGAACAGAAGGCAGACGGGCCAACTGGGGCCTGCCAAAAATTGGCACCCAAGTCCCCGATGGCGCGTTTCGCCTGGTGAAGTTTTGTCTCCCTTGGGGTGGCCCAGCAGTGATGTTGAAGTATCCTGTATACAAAAATGCAATTTATACTGAAAGGGCGCATCATCATCATTTATGCAACTCCCTATATATAATCGCTGTGGTTGCGTGACATTGAAAAATTAATACTTTTCCAAATACCAGTAGCATATTGAAGTTGAAAAGAAAAGGAAAAAAAGCGTACCAATCATGAACACATTACAAAATATGATGTTCCTAAGTGGGACTCATCATATATCCCTGGGGCTCATCTAAAAGACCTACATCCCATCACTGGCTCTGTTTTAAAGAGACCCCCCCAACCCCCCCCCCCCCCCCCCCCCCCCGCATCAGAAAAATGGGCGTGCGCACAGCTGAGCGAAATGCTCCATTTGCAACAACAGAATGTAGTATGACACGCTCATACTGTAGGTATTAGGGCTATTAGCTCATGCCTTACAAGAATCTGAGGATTTGGACCCCCGATGCTATAACGTGACACAGTCAGTGACCGAATCGCGCTGCCCTCCAACAAACTGAAACCAAACCCAGTAACAAGACACAGATGCCAAAGTTCTCCTGCAGTAGGTCTGAATGCCTTTTCCCAGAGGCCGCTGTGCTCTCTATAGTGAGAAGTGCTCCGACAAACCTGGCAATAGCAGCAAAGGAGATGGTTTTCCATAAGCCCAACAATATGCTCCACATCAAAGACGTTAAAAGGCAGAAGATGGGCCAAACGATGTGTTGTTTTCCGCATCTTTATGGAGGATTATTGGACCCAGTATAACGTGTTCCCTCCTCAAGCAACAACCAATAGATTCCAAATGTGCCAATGACCGGTCTTTATTCTAGTGCTGTATTGAATTTCCACCCTCCATATTCCAAGAGACTTTCACATGCGTTTATAATGCGATGATGGTGCATAACAACCATCTTGTCAGTCAGTATAATACATTAATACGGCTCAATAGAAAATGCCTTTCATCCAAATTGGACTTATTACTTGGTTGCACAGGAGGTTTATTCAATAAATTGCGAGTGTGTCTCACTATTTTTGGATTGTGTTATGATGTGGCAGGAAATTAAATTTGATTTATGAACATTGTCATCAGCAATCTTTCAATGTTCCTGACAGCATGCATGCAAGCTCTTGTTCTGCGCCACATAAATATTGTTGGTTTTTCGTGGTTCATCACAGCAGTGATTACTGGATTTCACACTGCAAATAGGATTGAAGAATTCGATGTTGACATATTCACGGCCGCCACGCTTGTTTTAAGAATATTTCATTTCTTTTACTATGCGTAGCTTTGGGGAAACCCGATAGCCAACTGGTCAAGGAGCATAGTGTACCACTTTGCCACAAAATGTTCCTGATCAGTGAGTCTCTGGTTCGATTCCCAGCAGAATATGTGATATTATTTATGGATTAAAGCTAATTAAAACCTCCCCACTGAAAAACGAGTGCATGGCCAAGTCCGAATATGCAATTTGTGAAACAGCATGAAAGGACTGGCACCGTTTACTAAACAATTTTAAGATTATGATAATTCCAATAACATTGTTCCTCCCTGCAGTATGTACTGCCAACCAGGTGAAGAAATCACACTGTGGCTTTAACCTTTGCCTTGATGAAATATCCAAGACCGTTTTATGACAGGTTTTATAGAAACTATGCTTCTGGCCATAATAGTTTGACTGTATTAAATGCTTTAATGTTGCTTAAACGTTAAACTACATATGTTTTTTGCAAGCATCTGCATTGAGAGCTTGTAGGCAGGCCATTTTTTGCTGCACAACATGCTTTCATAGAAGAAGACATGTTGGCGACTGATAACTTCAAATCTGTGAATATTTTACATACTGTGCATATGTCCAAGCTGCAAGACTGACCTCTGGGACATTTGTGCAAGACAATGGTGTGAGCTGGAGCATTTATAGTGTAGGGTTCCTCACCCTTTTGTTAACTTGTGGATTTACAAGCTCGCCACGTGTGCAATGCTTTTTTTATGTCTCTCTCTCTCTCCCTCTCTCTGTCTTACTCTCCAGTAACTCTTGAACGTCATGGGCTTGCGGGGTATGTTGTCAGATTTAGTATGTTGGTGTATCAGAAATGGGCTCTCCCCCTTACATGTGCGTCATAAGTCTGTGTCTGTGTGTCTGCGTTTGTCGGGAGTTGTCTTTCTCTGTGTGCACATTTGCACTCGCCATAAAAACAGAGTTGCATGTCTGCAGGTTGCATCCGGCAAGAATGAATGACATTGTAGCGCATGATTGAGGCTGCACAATATATTGTTATCATATTGTTACGTTAGAGCAAGGGTTTTCAACAGGTGGTCCTTGAGGGAGACCCAGGTGGTCCCCAGGCTAAATGATGGAAAGTTAGTTAACCAGATGTAACTCTTTGAGAGTGTAAAAATGAAACCAAATGGAACCTTGCGGGTCGATTTGGTGTTAGAGTTAAAATATTCATCTGAATTAGCTCAAGTCTACCAACTGTAATTAGGATGTAGATGTTGGTCATTTTGATCTATATCCAGCCTGGTACTGTGGACAAAAATGTTGGGGTCTGTGGGGCTTCAAATGGTGGTCCGTGGCTCAAATCCTGAATAAATAGTGGGCCCTGGTATGAAAAAGGTTGAAAACCAATGCGTTAGAGGTATGAACATGCGCAGTGTCGCCAAAAGACACACACTGTATACACAGAGGTATCTCCACCCTCGGTCAGTGGAAAAGAGAGGTGATCACTGTTCACATTTGCCCGCCTGGAAACAAGTGAAAACCAAAAAGCTGAATTTATTGGCAAAGGCTTTTAGCATTTGTACACAAAAGAGATAAACAACACAAAAGCCTGGACAAACAAGAAACATGTTTTGACCAGAAACAAAGTCTTCTTCTGGACCTCATGTTTTTGAGAGGTGCTAGTCCCTCCTATATCAAACTTTGTCCTACACAAACATTAAATTCCCATTGACAATGACTCGTCAATCTTACGTCATAGAGTAAACTCAGGAGAGTGATGTATGATGGCGTACAATGACAAGAGCGCATGCCATCTCACTTCACACAGGTGTGATTTTTACATTTTAAATCAGCTTGCAGAGCTGATCAATGATCAGACTTTCTAGTCTTCAATTGGTCTTCTGAATTTTCTCTTTTTACCGACTATATGGTTTCCTGTTCTTTGGCAATCAATCAATCCCTCAATAATACCTATGCAAAATCAGAGAATACAGTTGCCAGGTAATACCTGGTAGTTGTCAGGAAAACTACTTGGTAATTATATGGCAATTACTGAGTAATGTATCTGCAAGTTACCTTGTAACTACCAGGTAATTAATGGGTAAATAGTTAGAACTAGCTGGAAATTACCCAGTAGTTACATGGTAGTTGTCAGGGAAAGTACTTAGTAATTACCTAGTAATTACTATAGTAACTACCTGGTTGTTACCATGTAATTGCCAGGTAATACCAGGCAATTACTGATTATTACCAGGTAATTACCTGGTAGTTAACCGGTAATTACTGTACCGTAAATGGAAGGGTTACCGGCATAACTACTTACACTAGTAGCTAGTTACTGTAATCGCTCTACTTTGGTTGGTAAAGAGTGATGTAATGCCTCCAAATTGGGAATCACATTACAGATCACTTTGCTTTCAGCAGCATTGTTGGAGGAGAATGCACACAACTAAGGAGACAAGTTAAACAAGTACATGTGACTTTACTGTGAGCTGAATATGTGCACCGGCTATGCACAACGCACAATGCAAGCCGTTGTCAGCAGCAAGAGCAACAACACACAAGACAACACGGCCTCTAGGCTGCAGGCACAATTTCCGTTACACCATAGAAAAGTTAATATTTGGCTACGATTATAAAGATTTGTTAAGTGGCAAATTATGTGGCAATGCATCTCAGGCGAGGTGTAATGTGTAGTGCATTACTTTTTTGAGTAACAGACCCCAACTCTAAGCCAGTGGGAGACTAGACCTATACGGCGAATGGCATGTTTTTGGCAGGATCCCTTGACAGCTGATTTCACCCTTTTGCTGGGACACCAGAAAGCACCACTAAGGTACAACATGCAAGAGAATGTAACACAAGCTGATATAAAACCAAATCACAAAGTACATACACCAATGGTATAAGTACAAATAAATGCAAGTAGCTTAACACACATACAGCATATAAATGACTCACTACATTGAACTTTTAACTACGGTGTGTAACAGTAAGTCTTGTTTCATTACTCATGGAATAGTTTGTGCACCATGCGTCAAACATTTTCACGTCTAAGGACCCTCAAATTGATATGTACTTGGCTGAGAGCCTCCATATGAAAATATCTTGTGCCAATGACCCCGATAAGAGAAGTCAGATATTAGTCTTGTTTAAAACAGCAATACAGACTAAGTTTATTCTTTTTAAACACATTACCTGCCAGATATTAAATTAATTCAATAATTCTTCTTGCCTGTGTTTTGTCTCAGTGAAGAGACTTATTTTGAAGATGTGAACCATAGAGTAAACAATAGATGTGTAACGCATCAGGCAATCATCTTTGCTTTCACCTGGAAAATAAACTTTTTAAACTGCGATCATCGGTTCCAAAGTCCATGATAGTCTTTGCAATGCCTAGAAATACACTGGAAATCACATAACGATAAACAACGATTTAAGTAACCACAAACTGACCAGAATAAGTCTTGTTGATTTTGGCAAGTGTGTGACAAAATAAAATATGTATTTCTTTCTTCTTTTTTCCTTTTTTTCCTCCTTTTTTTTCAAACGGGTGTCTACACATAATGTAACGGTGACTTTAATATGTCAACGGAGTTTGAAAGATATTCTGTCTCGGCCAAGATAAACATTAAACCTGTTGCTTCTAAATCTAGGAGGACATCTTGGGACATGGAGCCAGGTTGTAGAGCTTACTGCGGGGGGAAAAAAAATTATGATCCCTCTCCAGTCTGATTTGGTAGTCTCGACCTGACGAGAACAGCGCGGCAAGATAACATTTCACACTCCGAGGAAGGCCCGAACGCTTCGCGAGGAACGTCATAAATCAAGGCGGTAATCGAGTCGAGTTTTTTTTTTTTTTTTTTAACCAGTGTTGCCAGATTTTGATAGAGAAACAAGCGACCAGGTCTACGACAAAACAAGCCCAAAAGAAGCAACTGGAGGCCGCATCATGATATCACACACATACACACACTCACAGGAGTTCCATGTGCAGTGTGCGTGTGAATCATTTGCACAACTTGAAACCAAAACTGTGGCCTACACATACCTGTTCGTATGAGTGAATAAAGGGAAGGGGATCAACGTCATGTGCCTTGAGAATCACCAGCTGTCCTGAGAACAGGTCAAGCAACGGTTCTTGTTGGTCAAAAACCTGGATTTGTGTCTAAAGAATAGAATCAAATGGTTTAAATATAGCTGATCTAAATTCTAAAAGCTTACAGCACGGGCGCATTACGATGTGTTGTGAGCATGTAGATCAATATTTAAGTGTCATTATCTCCGCACGCACACACACAAGCATGCGCACACACGCACACGCGCGCGCGCACACACACCCACACACACACACACACACACACCCACCCTTTAGGAGGAGTGTGCCTACATTGTATGTCCAGCACGCTTTTTAGTTTGAGTGGAGAGGGGTGAAGGAAATGATCCATCACTCAGGGTAAACTGTAAACAGCCTAATGACACGTGGCAATATAAAATGGAAAATTCAAATAAACACCAGTGGGCCTGTTTGGAGGCACTGCTGGTACAATAGCCCAAACACTGGGCATTTGAGTAATCATTACTAGTCATAACTCAGCACCACTGGAGATGTTAAATAAACAGTATACTTCTGTACGGCATATACAACAAGGGCCAAAATTTACTTTAGCTGTATCACAGGAATCTGTGAGGTAAAGGACGCTCACCAGCCGTGGGGGGGTAGAGGGGGAGTGGGGGGAGAGGGGGAGCGAGACAGTATCTTTTAGTGTCATGTCACATCCCTTCTTTACCATCAGGGAGACCTTTCTCTCGGCCCGTTAGGAAAAAGCATGGTTTGGTCCAGGGAGAAGATTTGTGTCCGTTGCGTAACATAACGAGAGCAAGGGCCTCGCTGTTTCAACGGCCACCTTCACCGTCCATCTACTGACAAACAACTTGGCGAGGGTTCTGCAACTCCTGTTCAATGCCTAGAATAGCATCATATCAAAGAGCAGAGTGAATCCTCCCCTTTTCCGCAAACTTGGCAGAACATCCGCTTTATCACTCATACTTAAAATGATGCATTTGTAAAGCGCCTTTATCCTAGATGCTTTACATAGTGCAATACATTCACCCATTCACACACATTCATACACTGACTGCGGCAGCCAGAAACCATGCAAGGAACAATCAGCACAATTTGGGGTTCATTGTCTTGTCCAAGGTCAGGTTGAGCATGTAGACAAGAGTACTGGGATTTCAACATATGACCCCATGGATCATTGGATGACCTATTCTACCTCCTGGGCCACAGCCACCCCTCTTCTGTTCTAGAAGAGATTCCCCCGTTCATTTTCCTCATAGACTTCAAGTGGGAAGTATTCAAAGTATTTATATAAAGACGTTCAAGCTGCCGACAAAGCCAACTCACGTTGTGATAAATCATTCAGCAGATTTTTTTAAACAATATGTTTTTGAAAATATTTTGAAAACATATATTTTATTATCAGGAGAATGATGGCTGCCATTTTTGCATTGCAACTTTTCAAGAATATAAAGCCTTGGATTCTCCATTAATGACGTCATTGGAGGACGGGTTTCTGAGCTACTCACAGCCCTCATGTGAGACACAGACTGAGTAGAAAAAATAGTGGTATTTTATCATGTACACTAGTGAGGACCTATTATATGAAGATATGTTGAAAAGTGGCGAAGTGGTCCTTTAATTATTTGTTCAGCCCAAAATATTGTGTTTGTTGTATCAAGATTTGCCACAGCGCTAGTTGGCTTTGTCTGCGGCGTACTCATCTTTATATGAATCATTTTTAAGTCTTTAAGGAAAATGAATAGGGAAATCTCTTCCGGAACAGGCGAGGGGGCTGGACTGCGGCGCTCTATTATACCGGTACTATACTTGCCAGTTGCTTCAACTATGGTGAAGAAATACACTCCTCACCACTCTATGCTCATTTAATTCTATCAATATCATAGTTACAGGTTCCAGAAATCCTTTTTTTTTTTTTTTTTTCTTTTTTCAAAATAAAAAACATAAGCTGGTAATTGTCTTTGAGTGAATTCCTGCCTGTAATTGACTCCTAATTGGACTTGATTACATGGCTATTAAGGAGAGTCGTCCAAACCCAGCCAGGCCAAGCCCTAAGTGCTGCTGCCAATTACCTTAGCCCAGGTAGAGTGTCACCAAAGGGACAAAAAGTTAAAACCATTGGGCCTTCTGGTGCAGCTGTGATTAAAGCAATTATAACATTTTTTAATACAATTATATGCATTGAAATAACAACAAGAAAGAGACACTAATAATGACTTAATAAAAATTGCTGCCTTTATTTTAAAAGATAAAGAGATTGCATGGCAGTTGCTGGGAAGTAATTTTGTTGCGTAAAAGCAGTGCAGCACTTTAGTTATTTCTCGGTATTGAATGCTGCGGTCAAGAGTGATTTTTCTCCAAAGGGTCTGCGCAGTCAGTCACGTATAAGCGAGGCCACCGCCACAGGCCGACATACAGCCCCTCGCAGATCAGAGCACTGTTTCATTAATGTCAGTCCTTGACATGCGTTAACCTATATGCTTCTATGAGGTCTCTGGAAAATGTGTGAAAAAAACCCTTACATTTATGTCATTCTGCTGGTCCCCCGACGGCCATTACTAACCCAATATCCTGTTTCAGAGTGAGAGAGCCTCCAGCCTGTTGCTTTTGGCCTCACACCAAATCAGGAAAGTATGAAAATTACCCATCGAGTCGTGGGCCTCGGGCTCTTTAAAAACCATCAGTGCTCCTTCGACAAAAACCACCACATGGCTCAGGCTCGCGGGTCCTGACTGGCACAGGACAAAAGAATGCCCGCTGCCACCATCATCATCATCATCATCAGCCCCCGCGAAACCCTCTGACCCCCTCCCCTGGACCCCGCCCCCCAAAGAGGGGGAGGGAAATAAAAAGAGAGAACCAGGGTTATTTGGAGTTATTTGTGAGGCCACATGTTGCAATGACCACAAGGGCCAGCGATTATAGCTATGCAGAGAGCGAAGATAAACAGCGTTGACTTCCTCTAGCCTCGTTATCAGCTTTCTCATACATTCGCCGCCCTCTGTTCTAGGCTTGGGTCGCTCAACGTGTCATATCCCACTGGAGGGCCGGGTCCACAAATAGCCTGCCTTCTTGTTGTCTGTGTGTCTATTGAAGCCCCCCCCCACCCCATCTGTCTTGTCTTTCTCTCAGAAACATAGAAGGCATGTGGGTCTAGGAATTTTGTGAATTCAAAACACATCATCTCAATTCCAAGGGTTTAGATCCTATAGAGTTTACATCCTTGTTTAGTTTGACAGTGCAGACACTCTCGGGTCAAAGGTCCATTATGATTTAAATTAGCACATGCATAGCACTGCATAATGTCAATGTAGAGTATCTTGTCTCCACTGAGCGTGTGAGTACAGTGTGTGTGCATATATAATTATGCAAATGAGATTCACATATCTCTTCAGCATTCACAGGTCACACTCAGGCAGCAACAGGCTGATGTGGGTGCCTTCAAATGACCACGTATATTATATTACCAAGAACAATACCAGCCTTAACAGTTGTCAAACCATCACTAAAGCTCCAAACCTCTGCCTCCCCCTAGCCAGCCGGGATGCCGTCATAAACAACATGGAATAACGTGTCCAACCAGTGAAACTCTCCCCTGTCAAGGGAAGAGAAGGCAGCTTGGACTCCTCACGCATTGAAGGAAGCATGAGGCCAGTCCACTGCCTCCCCAGGTTGACGGAGGGGGTGTAGAGCCCACGATCACAGTAGATAATTGACACATTATGAAAACTACAAATATGTAATTGTCCGGGTGAAAATCAAGCAGGTTTAGAGCTCTACGGTAAAAGGAGGATTGTGGAAGTCAGACATGAGTGGTGGTCTGTACAGTATAGTCTTTGGATTCCCGGCAACACAGAGCCGAGGTTCTGCAGAAACAGATGCTTGCCATGATGAATTGTGGCATGTATTCAGTGCTAGACCTTGCGTCACAATGCTCGGTTTACCCAACTTTGCCAGGAATTACTGGGAGCAAAAACAGCATTCATGCAAACGTGAAATGTGCGCGTCTCAGAACGTTGCTGTGGTGGATTGAGCGGACAGGCTTGGATTGAAGCAAATTCCCTCAGTCCTTCTGTGGTGGTTGCATACTTTTGGTGTTGGTGCATTCTACTGCCGGTCACTGATTTTGGTTTGTTTGAAATAAAATATTTTGGGACGCCAAGTAGCGTGTTTGAGAACGCTGTGCGGCGCACGGGTAACACATATGAAGTCATTCACTGCTTGACAGGGTTAGGTTTATACTTACTGTTTGCGTGTGAAGAGGGTTGAAAATGAATTACTGTATGTGAGACTATAGCCCCCCCCTGTGGTTATGGATAGTGTTAATGGGGTCATTTACACTTCTGTAACTATCCACCAGTTTGGAGCGCACAGTGTCTATCTACAATACATGAGCTGCATTGTGCACACATAAGCATGTGTCTCTGTATACATGTGTAGTGCATGCATCCCAGATGGACATTGTTGACATTGTGAGACATTGTTGTTTCTGCACAGTGTGCTCTGGGATGGAGTAGGTTTCTACCAATGAAAACATCTGGTCTCTCTGAGTAGGGTCTCAGCTCTGAGACCCTGCTCAACCCAAAACAAGCTCACAATATTAACGATAGGTACAATACAAATGTTATATTGACCCTGGTTTAAAGTTAATTTCAAAAAGGACATCATTTTCAAAAATAAAACTACAATGAAGTACATGGCTATAACTGGTTAATGTTCTGCAGACTGAGTTGTAGTGATAAATCTACGAGTGGGAAAAAAAGAAACAAAAACATTTTAGGATACAAACAGGCTTGTATTCCTACCTGAAACAAAGACGCACGGCTGCCCAACAGGTGTCTCTGGAGTCTTAAAGCAGACATCCTGGAAATGAATCAAATGCAAGCAATTTAGAAATGCTAGTTAGACCTCAAGGAATGTCTGTAAAAGTCTGAGATTGTAGATAACGTATGACTATACGCCGTTGTTTTGGATTCTTGATTATCGTTGCGTGATCCTTGTTGTTTTGTAGTCCTGTCTTGTTCTTTCCCTCTGGCAACTCGTAATTGTGCTCCAATTGATGTGAAGTAAACTTTGTATTTTGTGCAAAATTAGTCATTGAACCCTACTCAGGTATTTTATGGAGATAATGATTAGCTGTAGACTATGTAAAATTCAGCTAGCACAGGGCAAATGGTCAGGCTGTTCCGACTGTTGTTCTGCCCACTTTCCTCCCCAGTCTGTCCAACTCTTGATACATCATCCTACGACGGTGTCGTGGCCTAAAATGACAGATCTACAAGTTCTTGGCGCAACGCATCCACAGCGATATGTGAGCTGGTAGATTTGCTATGTTCAGCGCACGACACCATTGTAGGACAGAGCACGAATTAGGCATTGCACAACAATGCACGCTGTTGGCCCTACAGCACATCTGAAAGCAATAAGAAAAGGAAGAGATCTCGGACCACCACATTTTAGACGGTAAATGCAAGAATGTTAACAAGTTAATAAATGCCCGTTATACTTGTTTACAACATTTTATGTGAAGACGTGTGACTGTTTTCAACTTTACAGAGTGAAGTGATGTCTGATGGACAAATAGAGAGGCGGTGAACCGTGGTGTGAAGGCCGCATTCCAGTTGCAGCGGTTCCCTGTGTTGTCCAGAACACATTTGCTATTCTTTTGTACCATATTATGTTCTGTTCTAATTCACATTCAGTGCAGCGAGCCTCAGCTAACATAGACGGTACACAGATGTTGTGACAGCATGCCAGAGGACCTGAGGACTGCATCTGTCTTATTAAAATAGCTGCCTTTCCATCTTTTTGTGCCTGTGGTTAGAATTGCTTACCCCCCCCCCCCCCCCCCCAACACACACACACACACGCACACACGCACACACGCACACACGCACACACGCACACACACACACACACACACACACACACACACACACACACACACACTTACATAACAATCTCTACTGCTAAACAGTATAGATTTTAGAAGTCTGACCAGCCTTCATTATTAAGCCCTCCTAGAAAGGTCTTGGTGACCCAGACAATGAGTCATTTGTGTTTATTTAGTTGGATTGGACATGGACAAGCAGCTGCGGCTCTTTCATATCTGCAACGAAGAGGGCCTTTTTGATTGTGGTATGGAAAGTCCGACCTGGTTATCTTCACAGACTAACACCAAGACAGCACCTTGATCTTGGTCACTGATTTATAAATTCAGGTTCAGCACTGTGTCACATATAATAGACAGAATAAAACATGTGTTTTTGCCTGAAGTCTTACAAAAGCACGCCCAAAGAATAGAATATTTAAATTAAATGTTACATTTGTATAGTGCCTTAATCCAAAAAGCGTTATACAATATACATTACATTCACCCATTCACACACTGTCTGCATACGTTTGTGCACATAGGCCTACACTCAATATAATAGTGCTTTGCTAAGATAGCCTTCATTTTTAAAGGAGCATTCAGTTATTTAGGTATTCGGAAACCCCTCTGGACATAAGATGAGAAAGGGGGGAAGTGCAACAGTACCTACACCAAGGCCCACCACCACTTAATCCTGATTGGAGGAAGCCTTTTCTCCCAAACTCCTTATACAATCAGCATCCTCTATAGTGGGGAGAATTACCCATGAAAGAATTACCCATGAAAGAAATAACGAATAATATTTGAAGTAGAGGCTAAGTGAAATCACTGAATATACAGTGATAGGCCTATTTAATGTATTCTCCAAAGAACAAAACTAACAACATTTTATAATCCAATTCGAATGGTCGTGTTATTATAGTCACATCACACTGCACCATGCATGCCAACAACACTGACAATTTGCACTCCACTGGCGCCACTCCGTGGCAGCTTTGTGTAAGAGCATGCACAATATCAAACTAGTAGTTAGGACTTCAACAAATAGGCTACTGTGTAGCAAATCGAGTCCGAGAGATTGTGTCAAACATTTAAATGTTACATCGTGTTCTTATAGAATACTATCAACACTGTTTCTCCGTCTTGCACAGATATATTGTAACGGTAGCCAGCTGGGGAGGCGAAATTAAAACAAAAGATTGTGATATATAATGAATGGTAATTTTGCAGCTCATGTGCCTCATATGTAGGCCTATGTTTACTAATAATATCACCATCATTTGTACAGTTATGGTTATTGAGACATATTACTTTCCACCTTTCAACAGGTGGTCCGGGTACCACCAGTGGTCCCTGAGAGGATTCCAGGTGGTCCCCAGGCTAAATGATGGAATGTTGGTTAACCACATGTAGCCTAACTCTTTGAGAACGTAAACATGAAATGTGGGTAGCCTACTAATTGGTCTGTGGGTACTAAAATGTCATCAAATGGTGGTCCGTGGCTCAAATGCTGAATAAAAAGTGGGCACTGGATCAAAAAGGTTGAAAACCACTGCTATAAAGCCTACTGTAGTAGCCTAGCTCTCCTCCGCTGCCAATCAGTTCCAGACATCTGTAAGCTACAGTAGTAGCCCCTAGTTCATTCTCATCATCTCACCTGCGTTATCCACTGGAGCCGCGGGGATCTTGTTGTCTCCTTGTTTTTGTTTGTTTGGAGAGTGGAGATGAGATGCCCCTGCATCTTTCCCTGGACATCAAATATATCGAATTTAACCACATATCAAAAGTTTGTTTTGCTAACTATGCAGTGTATTGACCTAGGCTGCACCTGACCTGTATAATGCGAGCCCAGCTGTGGTGTGTGGTGCGAGCACACTAGAGATTCCGCAGCAGACAACGCAGCTGCCTCGTGGCGTCACTTCCTGTGTTTTTACACAGGCAGGAAGTTCGGACCAGCTTAGTTATTTCCCTATGGTTATTTCCCAAGCCACAAGTTGTGGACTGGGAAATAGGCTTGTAGGCTAACGTGTTGAGTCTGGATTTTTTTTTGAATGGTTCACAAACATTCTACATATCCAGATACAACACGGTAGCCTTCAAAACTGATAACTGGGTGGACATACCACCAGCCATACCAAAGCTTTCATTTGTTTACATGTATGGTAGCCTCGACACCCAGGCTTTCATTTTCGTTCGCCTTGCGCGAAAACGGAAAGCCTGGACTAACGCGTTGGAAAGTGGCCTTGAGGGGGGTGTCAACCTTCCGGGGTGGGCGTCGCTCTAAATGATGTGACGTAGAACAGCAGTGGACGGGCGTGGGAGGGGCCGGAGATGACGACACGTTAGTGAGATCAAATCAGAGCGCAGCACTTCCGCCGTGTGGATCCCACGACACCCCGCCCCCCAAGGCCAAAATCATTGAGGGCTAGACCAGGCTACATGTATGGTAACCTTGTTCATTTAGTTAAAGACATAGGCTACAAACATTCACTTCTGTAGGGCCTAAAGTCAGAAGCAAGCAGCAGATCATAATGGAGATAAAAAAAAAGTAAAGGAAAATATAGGCTATGTAATTTAAGGTGAGTTTATGGCCGGATACCCTTTCATTGATGTACACAGTATAGCCTACATTCCAATCAATACATCGCTTGTGTGTCATATTGCCTCTTGGCATAGTTTGCAATTGGCAGTCAACAGACAACCCCTTGGGAAGCCATTGCACATGAAATCATGACATGTTATATTATTAATTTGTATAGCTTAATTAGACAAATTTGGGAGTAGACAATGTTGTCTACTGACTCGACTCCCAAAAAACACCAACAACAATAACAACAAAGTGGGATCAGTGTTACCCCTGCACTAGCCAAATTAATGTTGGCCCAATGTCAGTAATCAACTTACGCCAATGTTTACAGACCATTGTTCCAACATTGGGCTGAAACTTCCTTCAAAGCAGTATTGCTGGCACTTTTCATCTACTTTCCCTATAATTAATGTTTCTTGTACTATACAGTACAATAATTTATTATCTCTCTCTCTCTCTCTCTCTCTCTCTCTCTCTCTCTCTCTCTCTCTCTCTCTCTCTCTCTCTCTCTCTCTCTCTCTCTCTCTCCATTCATATTGTAGTGTACAATGTACAACTATAGATATGCAGACCTGGAATGTATCCAGTCCTCTGAAGCAATAAAGATGGCATACTGTTGGAGGCTGCAGTAAAAACTGTTTCCTTTTCTTTATAGTCCTACTTTATTTGTTAATTTAGATGGGACAATGCATATCAATGGACATTACACAAATATGCAATGTAAATACACCACATTTAGCAGTCCCCAAACAAAAACATAAACAAGCAAACCAAACAAAGCAAACAAAGCATTTACAATACATAGACAAGGAAAGTGACTTTGATTTGATTTACCCCTTCCAAAGGGCCTATCAATTTCAACCTACAATGCAATATTTTGTTTTGATTGGATGTCATCAATCTGTCAGTCAACCCCCAGCCCCTCCTCTTCTCTCCATTGCTGCCATATGTCACATCATTTGGAGAGAGCCCCACCCAGAAGTGTAGACTGACTCCCCCTTCTAGGCCACCATGGCCAATTATTTAGTCCAGGTTTTCACTTTTTGTGCTTAGTGGAGAAAAATTAAGGCCTGGGTATAGACAGAGGATACTGTAAATGTAACACCACTCTAGTTATTCCAAAGCCCCCACAGATACATATTTAAAGTATTTTCAGCAGTTGTATAATCAGTGAGTAGATCGTGTTGAACATTTCAGTTTGAAAGTAGCTCTCACGTCAAAAAGGTGTGGGTAACCCTGCTATACTGTATTGTTGCAGAACATTGTTATTGTTAGTCATTTCTTAGTCACAAGCTCGCAGCCTGCCACTTCAACTTCTGAATCTCTCAAATGTTTGGAAAATAATGAAACCACAACATTTCTATTCTCCAGGCCAAATTTGCATCATCCTTGGCACGAAACAGTTTGAGGACCACTTCACTACACAAAGCAGTAAATCGCATAGTAACATTGACAAGTGCTCCAAATTAAATTCAACACTACCACAATTTTGATGTGTAGACACAAAGACGTGCATAGTTATTCATCTACCATTGTCTTTTGATGGTTTAGTTGTTAATGACCAAGGTTACATCCTGTGCCAGAGCTGGAAGAGGCATTTGTGCCAACCTGAGCTTGTCTGTTTAGGCCATGCAGGACATGCAGAGTTCCCAGATGTCAAGGCTCTCTGTAGCATGCAGTGTTTCTGTGTGGGGAAGTTATACAGCAACACCTCAGCATGAATTGTTCTGCTGCTGTAGATATGAAATCACCCCGTGCTGCCGTTATTTTCCATAAAAGCCTTACAAGTCAAACATTACCAGTACAGTTGGTGCATAATGCAAATCAATTGTGATGAGGCTGTCCGACTGTGTCTCTATCTCACCTATAGCCTTTGGTACCTTTAATGTAGGAAAGTAGAAATGCATGCTGATCGTCATCAGAGCAGATTGAGGCTCACTCCACCAGCGCCAACTGCTATGACAGCAGGTCTGTCTAAGTCCAGAAGAGCTTCTGCAGGGGCACAATTCAAAGAGCCTTTTGAAGGTAAGGACACGCCTGGACGGCATGCAACTGTTCACATCTACATCACATCACATCTCCGTGCAGGGTCAGCCTGAACCAGCACCAATCACCAAAAGAATAGCAGGACAGTCCCAATTTCTAACAAAGTAACTTTGTTGGAAAAGTTACACTCTGAACTGCATGGTTCAATATTAGGCGGGACAAAATAACCAATTCAACTCCAGTAAGAAAAGGGGGTTCCTTCCGATTCCTGGAGACTGTTTTATTGACTCCAGGCCACCAAGGTACCATACATCTTATGATGAAATTGACATTGGATTACACAAAAGCCATTTATTTGTTGACAAATTATTTAGATCACAATCGCTACTATGTTGCATGATATGGCGATCAAATGAAATACTCGATACTGAACCCGATAGTTATACAGTATGTTGCTTATGGAAGGTGATGTAAGAACGCCACATTTGGGTTGATAATAAATCCCTATGTCTTCTTCCGCTTTCTGTGTTTACAGGACAACCTGTCAACAATAGTGGAATGGCAAAAGCTGAATAAACTGGAGTCTGTGGGCATCAGAGGCATCAGCCAGTATGTCCTGCACCAGGAGTTCCTGCATACATTTCTTTCATCTATAAACCCCATGACTGTCTGGCTGTTGGCAATACGGTACAGATTACAGAAAACTACTTGGAAATGTTTCTCTTTTTTTTTTTTGTTAAAGTAGGTTGTCATTTTATCGTTTTTTATAGTTGGGCGGCGGATGTCCACAAGTGTTCTGGGAAGTACATTGCGCAGCACAAAAGGTCAGGGTAATCATTTCACCCATTAAAACTTCCCGGCACTGTTCTCTGGAGCTCGCGTTGCCCATCATGACCTGGCAATTCTCACTTTTGTAAAGAAAATTGTTCCTCCAACATAGAGTTTTTCATCTAGTTCCTCAACCAAGATGTCCCCGAGTACTAGCAGGAAAGCAATTTAATTTGCTTCTAAGACACAGTCAGTGCTCCCGTATGGATCATGTAGAGTCATTTGGATGTATAAAGGAATATGCTGTGTTGACCTTCTGTTTGCTCACATCACTGTGTTGTGAAGAGTTGCACTCTGCAGGAAACCGAAAGGTGCAAAATGATGGAGAGTGGACACATTCTGAGGGCTGTTTCATCAGGTCTTTTATGACAAATATTTGAAATGTTTGTTTATGTCCAGTGTCCACACAAACAGAAGTTACAAAGTGCAGCAACGGTAGAATATTGTTACATATTTGTCAGACACAGCAGACATAAATCATGGCTAAAGGAAATAACTGCTTGTACCTTTTGGAGAGGCCAGCCACATGCCACAGCCACAGTCATGCACAGTGTATAAGCAAACCCCATTTCAACAAAACTTCAGAGGAACTTTTTTTTTGTCACTTAAAGCAAAATGGAAAAGTTAATTTCTTATTAGCTTCATATTCGAATAATTCCTGTGATCTCCAGTGAATAAGAATATGCCAGCAGCAGCTTTAGGGCTGAGATGGACCCAGCAGTTACAGGAGCGTATCCAGACTTCATTTTCTAAGTATAGACACGCAGGCTACATCCTATCCATGACTCCCGTTTCACTCTCCCGGTGTGCCAATTAAAATGACCCTTGTATGGGTTTAAACAAATATTTTCTAATAATTTTAACGGTTGTTATTAGATTTGAAATAATGAATATGATCTACATCATTACTGATATTCTTAATTGTATTGTGATAATTATTAACTTCATAATTAGTCCAATAATGAAACATTTGGGTATGCTTAATGGGGTATTTGTCATTCCTTGAGGATTTGAAATCCTAGACATACATGAGGAGGTGATGCAACTCTGGACAGGTATGTGTTCAATACACATAATGCTGCATTATTAGTTTTCTGTATTGCACTGCATGTCATCATGTTCACATCTGCAAAATCAGTTTAAGTCATTGTACGCACTAAAATGTGGTAGAATACAAATACAATTACAGAGTTTGAAAATGAGATTGCGCTTCAACAATGATGTTCTCAGTGGAGTGCAGTAACTTCTTTCGAAACTCCTTCAAACACATGAAAAACTGTATAACACCTCACATCTCAGTTCAAGGAGGACCAACAATACTCTCATTACACTTTTTTTTGGCTCACACATCGCAATAGAAAAATGCTTATGTGGGTTTGGGCACAGAGCCTTCTTCACTTAAAGTATACACCCATGTCAAGAAAACGAATAACACGAATCACGCATTGATTTCTATCTCACTGTGGAATAGAATGGTTTTCCCCCATTGCAATTTTTATGGCAATTTTATTTAGACTCAACGTTTGTGATTGTGTTAGCGATGTGTGTGTGTGTGTGTGTGTGTGTCTGTGTGTGTCAGGGGCGGATGTAAAATTCCCAATTGGGGGGGCAGAAGAAAATGCATGCCATCATGTTTGTTGGGGCAGACTGGGCATTTAGGGGGACATTGCCCCCTATACCTTGCCCCCTATACCTATGCCTAGATCCGCCCCCGGTGTGCAGGCGTGTGTGTAACATTTTCAAAGCGGCTCCCCCCAGGAGGAATAGCACGAGGACGCGCGGCTCTGAGGCAGTGATTTATGTTCTCATTACGGTGGTGCTGCTCTGTAGATTATTTCACACAACACTCCCATAATCCCATATGTTCTGTCCCTGCTCACTGATGCCCTGTTGAGGAATGGCTCCTTAGACCAGTGCTTCTCAAAACCTCTTCATGTCACCATGGAACAACCAAGCTGTGGGCCATAACCATTCTGTGAGAGTTTTGAGATTTTGTTCCAGGGACAATAGGAGATTGTGTCAACTTTTTTTTTTTTTTTTTTTTTTTTTTAATTATAGCACACGCTGTGAGCTTGTAGATCTGATTTTTTGATAACTGAGAAATAAACAGGTCAGGGAATCCTGGGGATAAATTGATTGAAGTTGAGGAGTTTATGTAGGACCCTGTATCTACAAAATTATATTTTATTCATACAACATTGTCCTGCCTTAAAAGGGACCTCCACCCGTTTATTGGGGGGGACATAATAAAAAGGTCCCCACGTTCTGTGTTTCCTAGAACTCCATCATTAATAAAAAATCATTAACATGGTGAATCAAATCTAGACGATGTCACCAAGATGTGTTTCACCATTATTGATGATTTGTTTTTCAGAGGTATATTGCATTAGTTGTTGAAAAAAGGTGGAATTCCCCTGTAAGTGTTTACCCTAACTGTTCATTTTGCTGGGGAACCCCTGGAATCCCCCAAGGACCCCTGAGGGTCCCTGGCCCCAAATTGTTTATTATGAATCACTTTCTTCTTCCCCAGCAAAAACATTTACAAGACACTGCAGCCTAATAATAGCCCATTGAGGGAACTGGGCTGTTTATTTTGCTGGGGAGTTTTGGGCTTTGCTTATTTGCGCTTGTGTTGTGAGCACACAGAGGTGTGTGTGTGTGTGGTGTGTGTGTGTGTGTGTGTGTGTGTGTGTGTGTGTGTGTGTGTGTGTGTGGTGTGTGTGTGTGTGTGTGTGTGTGTGTGTGCGTGCGTGCGTGCGTGCTTGTGTGTGTGTGTGTGTGTGTGTGTGTGTGTGTGTGTGTGTGTGTGTCGTACATGCAGTATGTGTGCATGCATGGGAGACAGATCCACCCCTCCGCAATCCACATTCTGTACGCTCTGCATGCTTAATATCATCCCTTCACACTGTGTCCCCGCACTCAATCTAATGAGATGATGAACAACACCAGTTCTCTGCCCTCAATTTACTCCCATCAGAAATTAGGGCCCCCTTGTTATGCAGTAATAATCAGCCCTGCCGCCCGCCCGCCCGCCGCCGTACATATTCCAGTCAGGAGCCGAATCGGCATCCCCCAGTCATTACCCCCAGACAAAATGTGCCGTGATTTATGGCCATGACCCAGGCATTTGATTGCCTTTGCGTCTGCTGTGCCACTATCAGGAAATGAAGCTCACAGCTAGAAATCCAATAAGGAGCACGTGGCGCACTAAAGTCGTCATCATAATCGGGGGTTATTTACAGATTGATATAGCCGTACAGGGCCCTGGCATGTTGTCTGTTCCCAGCCCTGTGCGGATGAATCAGCTTTTTATCCTGTTATTATTTGCCTCCCTCCCTCCACTCCCCACAACAAACGGAGCTGATGGGGACAAGCAAATCGCTTTGGCTGCTCTTTTATTTTTCCTTCTACTTTTTTGTTGTTTACGGCCTCAGGCCTTTGGAATATCGTCTCAATCATGTGCGTCTTAGCCGCTTATTGCCCTAGTTATGTTAATATTCCGTAGACGGCGGAGCCCCTTTTCATGCTTGTGGCCTTGTGAGACACAAACCTTGCATTTTGGCCCAGTAAATGAATGAAATACAACAACAATATCTAAAACAAAGAAATCAAGGAAAGATAATATGATTGTTTCATTTTAAAACTAATGTCCCTTTTCTCCTACTGTATATTTTTCCCTTTTTTACATCGCCTTGTGCAAGTTTTACTGTATACAGAAAAATGTGAGAGTTCAGGCTTCAGCCCTTATTGACGGAACAATAACACAATACTGAACAGGCTCGGAGTCTTCCATATACTGTACACAGTATGGACACATTCATCTGAACATACAAAATACAAAAAATAATAACCTGAAACGACTAAAGAAAATAAAGACATGAAGCACTTAAGGTGCTTTCAGTTTGCGGACACGAATCTCCATATTAATTTTGCCGTCTTCAAGGGCCACAGCATACAATTTACAATATTGGACAAAGGTACTGAAAATCATTGCCTTGAATTTACCCAAAGAAAGAAGTGAACTGATTTTTTTTTTTGCTGAAACTCACTTCAAGCAGATGGAGAACTGACAGAGAATCCTGCCTTCTCTAGTTCTGTCTGAGTAAGAGGATCCCTGAGCATCAGAAAGTCTCCCGAGCAGGTCTGGTAGGAACTAGGGTTCTTAGTTAACATACTGCATAACAAATTTAAGGAGGGAGCCTTCCTGCAATGGCTTTAAAAATAAACAGATGCCAGTGCTTATCATGCTTCTCTGACAGAAAGGATAAGCCTGCATTCACATAGTGTACAATGATGGGTACCATAACTGTCACAAGTGACCTATCTTAGGGAAGAATGGCAGTGTCAAGGCACTTTAAAATTGATGGAGCAGCAATCCCATAAATAATGTCTCCATAATCTAAAACTGAGAAGTGCATGGCGCTGTGTGTGTGCGTGCGCGCGCGCGTGTGTGTGTGTGTTCTATAGAGACAGTAGAGATGAACTGTATGAATTTTGTTTTGCTTGCATTTAAAACAAGGCTAAGCTCAACCAGAGCATCCATGGGAGCTACTGAAAGCAATCTGAAGATTCCTATAGTGGCGCAGTAAAGATGCGTATACCATAACAGCCATTGATTGTACAGAATATTATTACTATAATGCCAAAGAACAGATCGTAAGACTGAGCCCTGTGGGACACGACACCCAAGGAGACTGGCTGGCTGGAAGGCAGAATCCCAGAGCAATATTGTCCAATCTGAACAGTGAAATTGGAGGTAATGACAAAAAGTGAGCAGACAAATTAATTTGCTCACATAGTTAATGAACACAGGGGAATTTATGGTGTTACAACCTCAACCAGGGGCGAAAATGGTATGGGGCCATTTTCGGTTACAGGACTTTTATTAGTCAAGTAAAGCATCAAAAATAACATCAGTTGTTGTTGAAGTTGCAACAGACATGCAGCAGCATGCATAAAGCTAAAGGTCTGACTCAGAGAGTTTTCTGTTTTCAATGATGAAATGCTGTTGGTTTAGTGGTGACACAGCTGTAGTTAGTTAGTAGCAGTAGTAGTGCTTCAAATCATTTAAATATAAGCACTTTAATTTGAAATATCTTGGGTTGTTTTGCATGGCATCGTGTTTGGGGGGGCAGACTGGATGTTTAGGGGGGCATTGTCCCCCCCATGCCCATGCCTGGATCCGCCCCTGACCTCAACTTAGAGTTGATCGCCAGAGAGAGACCTCGCCTCGCGTCCCACCTCAGTTAACTTCAGCCCACAGGTGGGGACAAATGTTCCCCATCAGGTTCCAGGGCCTCAGCATGAGTGAAAAGTGAGACTGGATGCCAGACTTATCTCACGTTGCACACCTGTTTAAGTCAACCTTTTCCTCCGAACAGCTGTGCATTAAGAGGAACGTGCACAAGTCTCCTCGCCGTGCGTGTGTCTCCACATCTGTCTCTTTCTTCATCTTTCATCCATCATCACCTCTGCCCAGCTGGTGTCTGGTAGTACATTATACTGCACAGGTTCTCAAACCTCTTCATGTCAAGGACCCCCAAAGGGACACTAATTAGACTGCGGACCCCCGTTTTAAGAGATATGCCAGGGAACCCCATAAGAGAAGTTTTGTACGGCTCTAGCAGTGACTCTCAGCCTGTTTAATTTCTAGTACCCCCAGTTTCTACATGCATTATTCTACGGACCCCCATTTAATGGAATCCCTATCTTGGGAGTCCAAATTTATATTTTAAATTAAGTTAATTTAACTCTACTAATGAGCTGTGAGCTGTCCAAACTTTCATTTAGCTGGGGACCACTGCTACAGGGTCAAGTGAAATGTCATCCCTTACCCTGCAGTACAGAGCTACACCAGCAGGGGGACAGCTGTCGCAGTATACGTGACCAAGCTTGGTACTCACCTTGGGCTATAACGAACAACAAGGTCCCATTAATTAGGCAAAAAATCTATGAGTAAAATCTATTCAGGCCAAGTGTAATCAACTTTGCTTGGTAGCTGTAATTACTGTGTCTGTCAAGACTAATAAATGGATAAACAGAATGGTGAATAAATGGCCCGGTTTTGGTCCTCAATAGAAGTAATCTTGTTTGTAACAGGTATTTCTTGCTATGTTTTTATCAAATGAAATCAAACGATAACAGTATCATTGTTATTCCCAGGTTAGTCCATTATAGTAACCTCTGGTTGATTTTATTTGATAATTACACAATCTCTGGAGAGGAGATGCTGGTGCATCATGGCTCAGAGGGGAGACGCAGTGGAGTGTCTCGAATGAAACAGCCAAGGTCGTCTACATTCCTTACAGGGAGCGGCACAATTCCATTCTATATTTACTTATGTGGTATTTCATTATTTATTTATCGGCCATTACATATTTCATTCAGACTTTTCCTTCCATGGTTATCTCTTCCACTTGCCTCACTGCATCAAGCGGATGCTTTCTTTCAGTCCTTGTCATTTCTGGGACAAAGTTAGCATGTTAGGAGGGTTTGACATGAACAGGTTCACCCTCTCTGCTCACACTGAATTTGGAAGAGATCCGAGAACTGGATGGGGCGTTCAACTCAACTGATATACGGTTTGACTGACGCTGCATTGGCGGCCACCGCCGCCAGTTTTCCCAGAAGCCGCGGCGGCGGGCGGCTCCGCAAAGAGCAAAGAAGAAATGGGGGAGTGTTTTCTGCAACGGTACAAGCCAATGCACTCGGCTGTCTTTGGGGATGCTTGTAGCTTGGAGACAGAACAGGCCGCATGCGCCAAGCACTCACAGCCCCCATACTGTATGTCAACTTGACTGTTTTATACTGTTGTGTGTGCACACTTAAGCTACTTATGGAGACCTTGGACGGGGGTTTAATGGAACCTGCTTTTAGTGGATTTATTATTGGGCAAAGGTGCAAAGGTCGGCCATTTTCTCCATGACCCTAACAAGGACGGGAGCCGTGCAATGATAGATGTTTCTGTATGGCAAATTACCACACAAACCCCGACCCTTAAAAGAAAACATCACGCATTTAACTTGATCCATTTCAGCAGTGATTTCATTAGCTTTGCCATTGCCTTTATCGTTATAGTCCTAAGCTTAATGCCTAGCAGAACATACAGTAGTACTTATTCTTTATAGGGGGTAAGGGAAAAGTTATTCATTTCCCTTATTAGTTTTCTGGGCATATATCCAGGATGTGCATGACTGTGTGCCAAGGACAATGCTATAGCTGGGAATCCACAACTCCATGAGATCCTGGGGCGAGCCATGCATCTTTGACAGGTTGGACAACAAGACACCCTATACTCAGTCTTTAGGACCGCTATGAAAGGCAGGACAGGTTTTGGCTGTCTTGATACGCTCCTCTGTACAGAAAGATCCACTTTTCGCTCAAGGTTGTTACAAAGAGAAGGGCAGATAATAGGTGTTATACAGTTTAGGTGATACAGCGAACTTTCAATTCCATAGAATTTTCCTCCCATTTCATCATCCCCCTTCTCCCGGTGACAGAGATTATCTTAAAGCTTGCGATTGAAGACTTCAGAACTGATTTCAAATACGGTACAGGCAAGTTTTTCATTGTGTCTGCCTCACGCCTCAGAGCGATCCGGAGCTGTTCAGGGCCAAGCTGACCTCAGAGTGGAGTGGATGGCCATTGTGGAGTACATATTGTATATAACATGGTAGATCTCTTATTCGACAGCATCAAGCTAGGCTTCGCCGAACGTCTTCCTGGACAAAACAGGTAGGAAATTCATTTGGAAATCAAAATAATTCAGTAATATATGCAGGATAAACTGAGGCCAAGTTACACTGAACAAAGCATACACCAAGGGTGTCCGAATGCAAATGTTATACGTCCTGTGTTGTTTTGTATTAGTGAGGGGCGCAAGCCCCACCCCTATGCCTTGCAGCGATGATTTGATTGGCTGAGAAAAGTACATATTGAAGACAAAGGGGAGGGCAGAATGAAGAATGAGGCAAATTGTGATTGGCCAGAATGAGATGATGTACGATGATGAGAGTGCCCCTCACTTCACACAGGCGTTCTATTATACCAAACAGTAACATTTTCTTTTTATTAACCTGGGCATTTCCAAGAATTCCTTGAAGCCTCATTTTGAAGAGATCAAAGATCTATTTTCTTTCTTTCTTTCTTTCTTTCTTTCTTTCTTTCTTTCTTTCTTTCTTTCTTTCTTTCTTTCTTTCTTTCTTTCTTTTTCTTTCTTTCTTTCTTTCTTTCTTTCTTTCTTTCTTTCTTTCTTTCTTTCTTTCTTTCTTTCTTTCTTGCACATCTAGTTCCATTAAGGTACTATAATAAAAAATAGTGTTTTGTTCACAGCACACACCAAGTAAAGTACCATTGATATTAAATATTGATGGTGATATACAGGCAGTGATGTGACTTTCTTTGTCAGGAGATGGCCCTTGGGTGTTTTAATATTTTCTAATATGGCCCCCTTTGAAAAAAACAAACAAACAAAGGTTTGGACACCCCTGGCATACACAAAGAAATGCAAATGAAATTTCATCCAAGAATTATAATTGGGTCTGCCTTTTTATTGTTTTTGTTTGTTTGTTTGTTTGTTTGTTTTTGTATAGTGGTCCCTTGGTGTCGCCCTCCCAAAACTTTCCTGTCTATTCTCTCCAGATGAGAAGCCAGTCGGTGTGACCTCTCTCTTTGAACAGTTTCTTCTTCCTTTAAAAACAAAAAACACACTTCTATGCACATTACAGTTATTAACTGAACATTGGCATAGATATTTCTACTATAATCCAGCGTAAGCGATAGTTCATGGAGGCACGGAGGGCAGAATGGTTATTGTATTATACTCATTCTCAGTCAGTATTCATTCTGTTTCTTTAAATCAGCAGTCTCTCTCCATGTCTACTCCCCTCACTCTCATTGGCTGACAGCAAGTCACTCACGCCCACATTCATCAGGTGTTCTTTATAAGCAGTCATTCTGTTCTCAGCCTTCCTTCTGGTCGACTCCATGTGCCTATTCAAATGTAAGCGTTCAAATTTCCTCCACCTCCCCGGCCTCCTCCCTGTGGCACTAGTTCTGAGTGGCCGATTATGAGATGATCATGATTTGTGGATTGTAACATATTGTGGTGCCTAGTTCTGTTATGGGTATCTGTGATCATTATGTGTTCTATGGTCTGTAATATGTTCGTTGTGTATTTGGAATGATTGTGTCTATGTTGTAATGTGTTTATGCTAGGCTCTGCTCGGGGGGGTTGTTGATGATCAGAGCTGCGTCTCGGTGCCGAGACACAGGAATCTGAGATATCAAAGGTGATATCAGACCTATGTCTCGTTACATAGATTTGATATCACACGAGCAGAGCCACACCGCCATGCTAACATGCAAAAGCTTTGCAATAAAAGGTCTATGGTCATTCTGAGCCGAAGTGTGTCAATGAACTATAATTAAACAACAAAATGAGACCTGCCATGCTTTTTCAGGCTGTATGAAGTGGAGTTAGGACTCTTCCAACAAAGTAATATATGGTTATTAGGGAGGCAACCGTGACTCGGTCAGTCTGACATTTTAGTAAACCTGTCCACAGCAGGAGACACGCCAAAGATAGCAATTATGGGGCACACAGGCAAGGAAAAGCCAACAACTACTGAAAGCGTGTCAAAAGAAAGACATCCAAATAGGGGGACAATTTGTGCAACTATATTGGGGAGAAAAGGGCACCAAGACTACAAGAGTGATCCGTATCAGGAAATGGTTCACCCAGCCTTTCCCTATATAGTGTAATGGATCCTGTGAACCAATCTAATCTGACTAAGGCTCAGACACCTAAAGTATACAGGTAATGGATGGGGATCGGCTAAAAATAAGAGGACGGCGTGAGGATGGAGCAAGATTTCTGTCCCAACATTATGCCTGAACCGTTTCCAGATTTCTTATGAAGGAAAGAAGAATTACGAGTGCACCATTGAAGAAATGTGATGTGCAAGCTCACAAAGGGTCACAGATTGGACGCATTGTCATGACTTGCAATAGATATTTTCAGCGTGCAACTCTGTCGTAACACCTATACTATTATCAGAAGAATTTCACCAGTTTCTAATCTTTCGGCGGTTTGAAGCTAAGCAATAAAGCAGTGTGTTGGGTAAGGCAAAGCTCCCGTTTGAGCCTCTGGTGATTTCCCAGCCCAGATAAAAGATATGATGGCAGAAGCTCATGATGTAGCCAGATTGGTGGCATTAAGGAAGTTAAAAAAGGAATCAGTTAGGAAGGAACACATAGTCTGAAAAGGTAATGAGGATTTGAGGTTACACATTCATTTGAATTGTTATGACACTGGCGACGCAGTGGTACAGAGACTCCCTGTTTTCAATTGGTCAAAACTTTGCTGTTTTGTGAAATGATTCTTGTGATCGAGCTAAAAGATTGTGAAATGTCGACACGAAATATTACAATCCATTAGGATTGTATAGGTGAAAGCCAGGGTAACCTTCCCAGGGGGATTGATTTGGCAAACTGCTTGACAGGGGGAGGAGAGCGTTCCTGACATGGGGTTCAGCCCTACGTTTGAATTTGGAGCATTAGATGGATTCTATGACCTTTTGAAGAGTCTAATCAATGATACGTAATCGTGTGCAGAATATCTCCGTCCTGCCCAGGACTAGCTGCCACCTCCTTCATTAGCAAGTGCTGAAACAACCAAGGTGCTCTGGGACGAATATATACTGTGACTACACTCAGCCATCTATATGTATTTCTATCTATCTGTATTTGTTATTGCTATATCATATATTGCTCTGCACTGTTCCGTTCTTCTGCATGCAGAAATGTGTGGCAGGATATTGTTATTTGCCCAGTCTGAGTGTGTCTTTTGGCAGAATATCTCAGGAATGGATGGCTGGATTTGCATGACAGTTTTTTGGGTACCGTAGGCTCACTATGCTGCCTTGACCAGATGGTGTAATAGAGTTGGCGGTAACAATTAACCACTTGTTGAAACCCATTTGTATTACCCTATTGTGCTGAATGTAAGACTATGTTTATTATAGGAAATAAAATGTGTGTGGTATTATAATCGGGGCCTAGACTATTTGACATTAAGTGTACTTTTTACAAATGAGTCCTGAAAAATCGGGGGTTGTCTTACAATCAGAGTCTCATTATACTTATACACAATATACGGTATAAGTTTGGAGTGCATCTTGGCTATGATGGAAAGCTGATCCTGTAACTTTCTAGAGCACCGTATTTACCTCTAAAGTGGACAGGAAGGGCACAGTTCCTGATGAACGGCAATGTTTTGATTATTTCACGAAGCGTGTGATTCCCAATAATGCCCCATCACCAGATAGCTTTAGACTACAGGTAGATAGGTGGGTATAAATTAAGTGCGTCTCTGGGAATATATTTCTCATTTCACCGGTGCCACATTCATTCTTTTTTAATGTTTTGTTTATGCTCTCTGTTTCAATCTCACACTTTCTGTACTTTACTCCTGGTGCATTTTTTCTCTGCATCTTTCCGTCATTCTGCTGCAGAACACTTTGTCTTGCATATCTGCATCTCTTTTGCTTTCTCCCCTGCCTCTGTCTGTCTGTCTGTCTGTCTGTCTGTCTGTCTGTCTGTCTGTCTGTCTGTCTGTCTGTCTGTCTGTATCTCTCTCTCTCTCTCTCTCTCTCTCTCTCTCTCTCTCTCTCTCTCTCTCTCTCTCTCTCTCTCTCTCTCTCTCTCTCTCTCTCAGTAGGAGCTGCCAAAAAAGTAGACTGATGTGAAAAAGCAAACAGCGCTGTTCAAACAGCAGGTGGCGTCACTGAAGGCTAGCAAAGTTGCCAGCCTTCAAAGCGAGTGCCTCGTTTGATGTGGAACAGCACACCTTCAGAGAGTGCTTTCGGAAAACACTGCCCATTCAGGTACACTCTGGATAAGCTGTTTAATTTCAATTACAGGCTTGATGTTAATCAGAGTTAACTTCTGTTGACTCGAGTGTTAGTCATCGAGGAGAAGTTTGGCTTCACTTTTGTCCCTCTGCAGTTCGAGTCATTGAGTACCTTTGAGAAGACAAACTACTGGAAATGTCACCCTTCCTCTTCCATCAGTCGATAATGGAATAGAAAATTATCAGCTCCAGGCTCTTACATCAGACAAGGCTAATTGAACCTTAACATAATGATAATTAATTCATAGGTAGAGGCTTCGCCATAATGTTTAATTGTCATATTAGTTATGTGCATAATTGGTTTCTTAATAACCCAGTGATTATTGTCCCATTAATGTCATGGAAGTGTGTTAATTGTCATCGGGCGGTGTTAGCATCAGAAGTTCACCAGCCAAGCCAAGCAAAACAAATAGCCCCAGATTGTACATGATATAAATGCTGAAACCATGTTATGACCGCATTTGTTAAATTTGTTACTCAATTGTTTCTTGTTGGTACTCGCAGGGGGATGGATCTAAAACAACAAGTTTATTCTGGAGCATAAAACTGGAGGTGAGTATTGTTCAAAAGGTGGACATTCCCATGAAAGTAGCAGATGTACAAGTTTGCAGCGCCTTGTGTTGCAACAGATTGTGAGCTTGCCATTGTTTTGATTTTTAAATGGAGATTGCCACCCCTTAGGGGGAAACATTCATACAGCTATATGTTGCAAAGTATAGATTTTCAGTGACTCTTTCCTCTAAGGCAGTGTCAAATCATTTCTCAGTGTGTCCTGTGACTTCATGATGTTTGTGCATGCCAGATGCAACTTCATGCCAGACAGGTTAGTTGTGAATACCTGTATGTAAATGCACAAGCTCCCACAGCTTTTTGTTGAATAACTACTGAACAAAGTCTTTCACATTACACAATTTGTTTTCACAAAGAAGATTGCCTAGTAAGCAATACTTTTATGTCTGGCATTAACTTACAACTTACTCTGTCAGAGTAATTTCCTGACAAGCTGATATTACCCAAAGCCTGTTTTTGCTCAGGGCACATCAGCTCAGCCCGCTGTCAGCATGCACGCTTTGATGAATTCTCCCTCTGAGTATGGCTTCATTGCAGCGCCTACTTTGTTGGCAATAATATAGCTGGCCTTGACAGCTACATCATGAGTCTCTGGATGTTTTTTGGTGAACACAGATTGCTGTTTTTCAGAGCTACTTCAAGCTTGTTTAACTTTTGCATTCCTAGCCGCCACCGCGATAGCTCATAGTGTCATATGAAATTGTGCTCTTTATCGGGCAAATCACATAAAGACACAGGTTTGCCCTTGGCCTCACAGAAGAAAAACAAACTATTCTTTCCAATTATAGAAAGACCTTGCATCCGACCTTCGATGTCAACTTCTCTTTTCTTGGACAGCAGTAAGCGGCCTCAGTTTTATGCCTTGCTGCAGGTGCACATCACGTACCTGAATACTCTGTTTTTCAGACTGTCTGATGACATTAAGTGGGGCTCTAGTCGACTTCGGTGCAGGCTGGTATAGTGCTTACGCACGGTGGGTGGTTAACTGGCACCCATTGTTTCCTAAGTACACACAACACTCCGCCGCCGCAGCAGGTGGGACAGGCGGCAGTAAGGAAGACACTTATAGGAGAGAGAATGTTTGCTGTGCACAGATATAAAGTAAATGCTCATGAATGTACTTCCCCCCGCCCTGCCCTGGCCAAAAAAAGAAACGAAAAGAGCCCAATAAATCAATCTGAGGGCCGGATTGGAGCACCATTGACATTGTCATTTGTGTGACACACTAATACCTCAACCAGTGTGCACGACAGAGCCACCAGACACCTTCACCAAAAGGGTCAAGCATTCAGCATCCAATGGCCCTTTGTGGAGCTTATTGTGAAGGATTACTCATCTGAGCGTACCCCCCCCCCCCCCCCACACACACACACACACATACATTTCTGAAGCGTGTAGTAGACCAATGCAATGCCTATGGTTGATTGTGCTACAACTCTCACATTTGCATTTGCCTTCATAACGGGCACTGCACTGCAATCCTATAATTTCCCTCCCTGTACTGGTGCATTTGACATTAGCACTACCCTCAAGAAACATGAGAAATTGTCAAGGGGCACTACGCCCCCTCCTCCAATCCGCCATGTGGGCAACCATGTTATGGGTACTGTTTGTTTAGAGACTATATAATAATGCAGTATATGCTCTTTCACCAGCCACGTCTATAAGATAAAGCTTGTTTATAATAGTTATGACGTGTTCATCCCTAGGTCAAACGTGCAGATGTCGTCGTCCTGGACCCCATGCCCACAAATATGACCATTTGTCCCGATGATGGTGGCATAGTGATGTTGACGACTTAAAGCAGAAGGTAGACTTCCTCTGGTGTTAATTAAAGACCAGACCATTAGGGTGGTGTACAACCTGTAGATGACATTAGTTCCTTTCTTCCGGTTGCGTCCTCCATACATACTGTATATTGTACATGACCATCTTCAAAACCCAGGCTGAGTGGTAGCGTCTCCACAGAAACCTCAGGATTTACCCATCTGTGGGTGTGTCGACATTAAATGCATAAAGCACATTGTGGTACCAATGGGAGCTCACTATCTATCTATCCGCTTTGCCAGCAGCTTTGTGTAAGCTCTTGTGAATTCATGTGGCAGACAAATCTCAACCCTTTGTGTTTTTGTGTCCTGTGACTTCATGATGTTTGTGCATGCCTTAAATGCCCCTCTCTTCACACACGTGTGATGATTGAGGGTCTGTTCCCACACGTCTCATATTATTTGTTATTCAATACATATCACTCATGCTAGCCTGACACACGGCTTGTTTATACAAGCAAAAAACAGCTTATTGCGTTGACTTCGACACACTGCTAATGTAATGTAATGCATTTTATGCGGCCTTCAGGTTTCGTGTGTGGGTCTCTGTGTGTAATTTATTTAGATAGCAAGTTATTTAGACTTCATGCAACTTCCTGGTTTCCCGGTGCGCATGCACGGTATGTATACATAGTTTGTACTGTACTGTACTATACTGTACGTGAGTGTGTGTGTGTGTTCATTCATGCTTGTGATTTGCGAGAGTCCCTACCAGATGTTGGCTGCGTCCCACCGGCAGATCCAGGAGAAGGAAACGGTAATGGGCTCTCTGGTGAAATGTGCCAGCCTGTTTGAGGTCACTGTACCAGACTACAGACGGCTCCGACAGTGCAGGTGAGGCTCAACGAATCACGGCGGTGGGCTGAGCGAAAAACTCCCAGCGGATGCGAGATGCCACCGTGCGCAAATCTGTGCCAACATCAAAACTAATGAGCCCTCATATACCGGCGAGATGCACTTTTGACTCTCCAAGGCACCTTCCAGTTATCGCTTCCATTATTATGAGAGGATTTCATAGGAGGTTTTTTTTCAGTATTTTTTTTGCTGCTGGTCCACGTGAAAATCTTGAAAGTGTGTCATCTGTCATTTTTAGACGCTTAATTGTGTTCCGAGTTTACACCACTAGAACGACGTTCGTATTACCGGTAACACAATTAAAACTAACAGCTTCAGGGTTTCAAAGGTGGCTTTTACGTTTATTTGTTTAAATTAATGGATTATTATGAATAAAATTGTGCTTTCCCAATACAGCACCCAAGCAGATCTGTTCCTGCCCGCCAAAAAAATGGGCCCGTTACCCACACCGTTACTTATTCTGGCTTACGTCTTGCGTTGAATGTTGATAGTGACGTTATAATTCCTTGTTGTTTCATCGAGCAAAACAGGCTTTAGTCTGAACCCCATTATGAAGGTATCAGCATTGATGTGATCCCTGCAGGCAATTCCTTGGGCATGGATTAGTATCCTATATGAGTGACTGACGGTTGTTAGAGGAACCTCCCCGACAATATCGCCGGGACAGTTTGTTTATACTCGGACTACAATTCTTATATAAGAGGTTTTTTTTAGACATTTATGTTATTCTTCTCCCTAGAATAGAAGATGTAAATTAGGTAAATTTAACCAACCAATCACATAAATCCAATTGTTCATGAGATGATGGATGATGATGTGTAAGGCTAAGAGTGCCCCTCACTTCACACAGGTGTGATTTTGTTTGTTTTGACTTTTACAATACATTATGAACCACAGCCCTTGCAGCGCATTCATAACTCATGTACAATGCAGGATAAGTGTTGTGCTTCATCCCTTTGTTTTCCGGCCCAGGGGTAGTGATAACGATGCTCTGCTGATTTTAAGGCAATTTAAGGCAATGCAGCAAAAAAGAAAAATATATATTTTTCCCCTTAATTATTTTGCATTTCCTCCTACGTGAGTAACACTACTTGATAGGCCTGCCCGCTTGTACCTTGTAATGAGACACAGAGGAGGGCTCACTGTGGTTCTCAGCTGTTTTGCTAAAAAAATGTGTTGTGTAGGCTAAATAAGTACCCCTTGATACCAGCTTTTGCATTGACATGGGTTGCGTCAGCTAAGCACTGTGTCTAGCAATGGTGTATCATTATTATTTGCAATATTGTCCCATAAGTGTTGTTATGGCAAAGAAAATGGTGTGAGTCCCTGAACAGGAGACCATGCACATTGCACACTTGTTGGCTGGCCTGCTGCAAGCTGAACGTGCAGCACTATTAAGAGGAGGTGAGAGGCAAAGGCTGTTAACCACACATGAACCCTAGTGTGCCCCAACTCTGGGCATGTCATAATACGCGAACATTAATGTGTTTAGGATGAGAAGGCATCTCTAAATATTCCGCTTCTGGGACGATCCCTGGAAGAACATATTTTGAGATGGGGGTCGGCGGGGATTACACATGATTTTAGGGTCCTTGATATGAAGTACTAATCTCAGTCCTAAACCACACATGAACCCTGGTGTCCCCATTCTGGCTATCACTAATATTAAAATGTTAATGTCTTATTTTTAACTATAATTATTGATTTTTAATTATTATTTTAATTATTTTTAATTATTCATTAAGAAGGTTACTTTTCAGTCTTCTGATTAAAATATAGTTTGAAATATAGTTGATCTCTTAATCGTCAAAGTTGCCCACATGCCCACGCTTGCGTTAAACCTTCTTTAGTGGTCTATGGACCCCCAACTGAAAGCCCAAGGTATGCAGGTGGAACAGAAATGAAGATAGACATGACTCTCTGAAACCAACGTGGACAGATGCCATACGGATTCAGTCCCTCTTATGTACGACGTATGTACATTTCAGACTTAAGGATAACACTCCGGACTTGTCCTGGATTTAATCTGCATACTTGTCAACAGTTTTGGGACATGTGCACTACGTAACTTAATATATTTCATAATATATTACCAAAATGCAGTAACTTATAATATAAATATATTACATAACAAAAACAATCTAATATATTATACTTTTCTTTCTACATTACTGCATTACTTTCAATATTACCTTCTGTCAATCTGTCTCATTGAAAATGTTCTTGTGAAATTATCTTGACAACTGCAGAAGTTAAATAATTACTTATTATCTATCATTTGTCATCAAATTATTTATGCAGGAGTGACGTTTTTTCAAGTTGATTTCATATGAATTTGGCCAGATAGCCAAGTGTGCTTGCTTTATTGTAGGTATGCCACTGGCCTATGCAATATTTGATTAATAGTGATACTAAATATTTAATTATATATTTTGTAAAATGTTTTTTTAAAGTAATATGTAATAGTAATATTAATATATTACACTTGCTCAGGCAGTAATATTGTAATATAATATATTGCTTTAAAATGAAGGTAATAATTAATAAGTAATATATTAATAAGGTAAAGTAATATTCCCAACACTGCTTGTCAATAGAACCAATAGGGTGCTAAACTAAAGTATCTGACACATTCTCAGCCGACTCTCTACTCTCTGCAACATGGTCTCTCCTGCATCACAAATGTTTGCTGCTTGTCAGACAAGCTGCACTTACTGTAACACGTTAGCCCCCAAGTTACAGCTTTAACACCATCATTTCTCATCCAGCTGTCTATATAGTCTATGACCTATTGACTGTGGGCATCGATCTTCCCCAGGCCTGCGTCCCGGTCTGACCGAGCACAAGCCCCGCCGCTGGACCCAGGTGCCCCGGCCGCGGCACTTTGGACGAGGACAGGGTTGAGGCCCTCGGGGGACAGCCAGGTTGCAGCTGCGGAATCTCATGTCCTCCCAAGTACATCCTGGAGGAAACGTCATGTTTGCGGCGATGCCAGCTGTCCGTGGCAGACACGGGCATTTCCATCTGGTTTGGAGGTGCGGCGCACCTAGACCCACCTGGAAAGCATCTCTGTTGGCTCAGAGGACATATCCGCTGTTGCCTGAGGTCACACACACACACGCGCGCACGCACGCACGCGCATGCTGATGCGTCTCAAGTATTGCTGAATATGGATTATGAATACAATTAAAGCTCTTATCTGTAGTATGCTAGAGTATATCACTGTAATATAACTACGTACTAATACATCTGTAGGAGTCAGACGGGCTGACGATGGCAATAAAGTTAGAAGCAAAGTTATTTGAAATTCTAGATATGTTCTGGTATCTTTATTGTAGTTTGCACATTGTTGCAATGACCTGTTGGGAGTACAATATACAGATTTATTGCTTTAAAGTATCAAACTATACGTATTGATACTGGCTTTTATATTGACAACAATATACAGTATACATATTATTTCAGGATAGCTGTCAAAAGAATAGTGCAGAACTGAGTTTCCCCACATGTGACATAAATCTCTCTCGAGTATAATAAATACATTAGGCCTATTACATGCATATAATTACATGAAGCCTAAGGCTTTCAATTCTATTGGCATTTGAACCTGGGCTAGCAGGACCATTATAATTGTTAATTACAGGTTTCTTTAATTGTATCACAGTCTTACTATAGGAAATGATCATTGCGGCATAATACATAATTGCCCCTTCGCCATGTTCTGTTGTTGTGCTTAAACCCAGATGTCTGCTATTAAATCTCTCTGATTCCCCCTCTCTTGTGGCAGCCTAAATCCCCTGGCCTGGCTCGCCATATGAAATTCTCTGTAGGACTCCCAAGCGCTTTTGAGAGGGGATTGATGGTGATTTCAAAGAGCTGGCAAACGTAGCCCATAAAAGCCTTAACGCAGTGGAGGCCACCAATAAACCGAGGCCTGTTCAGTAAACTGGACGACATCCAGAGCAGGTGGGGAGAGAGAGAGAGAGAGAGAGAGAGAGAGAGAGAGAGAGAGAGAGAGAGAGAGAGAGAGAGAGAGAGAGAGAGAGAGAGAGAGAGAGAGAGAGAGAGAGAGAGCTTGCAGAGATTCATGTTGTCCTGATATGAGGAGGATGCCGCACTTTTTCTATGAACTTTGCTATAAATAAAAACGCATTTTGGGTTTTTCCACGGGCAGTATAATCGTAACCGCTCCATCGCCGGTCTGATATATACAGCCTCTCCACTCCACATGCATGTGCAACTGTGCATGCTGACACTGCTTCGCACCGCATATCTCATCCCTACAGCCTGTCTCGGTGCGAAAAGGCTCTCTGGCACGATGTCTGGACACCACGCGGCCCGCTGCCCCGGCCATATTCCCCAAGGTTTTTGTTTCATCTCCTCTGCTGTTAATGGAGGCGATCCACAAAGCAGGTAGAAGAGCTCAGCTCAGATTTCCTAAAAGGGTGCAGGTTGACCCCAGTGTTGCACACAGGGCAGAAACAAAAACACATCATCATCGTTTGCCCAGTTTGTCAGTATATCCTTGGCAGTTTTGCAGCATTGTTGGAGGAGTCTGAGGTGTGGGGAAGCTGTCAATGTCTGCTGCGTTGCTCAGGATGTCCACATGGGGGCAATGTTGGTCATAGCTTTGCAACCTGCCACAGGGAAATGGACCCATGTTTTTTCCCAGGGCCTTGCACACAGACATCAATGGGGGCTTCAGCCTATCTGCTCATGTGTAAAACAACTGCCCTCTCCAGACCTTACTAATGGCGAAGGGATTGTACGTTATTTACCGGGGGGGGGGGGCTGGTAAACTGGAAGTCCGGTCAGAAAAAAAAAATCATGCCCCCCCCCCCCCACCTCAATTTTTTCCCCATGGCCCTCCCCCCACTTCAATGTTGTTTTCCCATGGCCCTCCCCCTGATAGGTAACTATCAGCATTGATTTCCCAATAGTTGTCATGTTTTACACGTGTCTAAAAGAGCTTTTATTTATTCGCGCTGGCCTCTTTGAAAACTATAGCCCTGTTGTGCGATCTCTCAGCTTCGCGCAACAGACAATACTATCCAGCACGTTCGGTTTCTGACCCCCCAATGTCGCAACTCTACTAGATGGCATGATTCTACCCAGCGCAGCCTGGGTGGAGTAGCTATGTAAGCCTGGAGTATAGACAGAGCAATACAGACACCGTTCACTTCATGGAGCAAAGGGGGGCAACAAACAACTCGTTTTAGGCTACTCACCACAGCTCGACGTGCTGATTTATAATCCATGCATCCGCCCGTATCGGGCTTTAGAAAACGGCTCTGCTGTCATTATTTATCAAACCGAACGCAGTCCTTGGTAAAAAGGCAAAGTTTTCTTTTCCCTACGTGTGTTGTAACCAAAGAGGGGTGGACGCCATGACAGGATCTCACTCAACTGCATGGAGGGAGGAGGAGGGTCCATGCTGCAGATGGACCCTCGCACACGGAAGCGGCAGTCCACCCGGAGTCACGACATTGAGGAGTCAGAAACTGAGCGCTGTTCAAATGGCCTGAATAGGGACAAACTGCAGTTGAAGTCAATGTAGAAGAATCGCCATTGGTCTACTAGCACTAGAGTAAACGTAACTCAGTCTACACTCTAAATCTCCGTCTCCTTTTTCCCCATGGCCCCCCCCTAAACTCCGATTGTTTTTGTCATGGCCCTCCCCTGACCTCTTTTTTTTTCATCATGCCCCCCCCCCCCCTACGCACCAGCCCCCCCCCCCCCGGTAAATAACGTACAGTCCCTAATGGCGAAGGAATTGCAAATGCCACTCCTTTCCATTCCAGAATTCAGGAGATTTTTTTTTCTCTCTTAAACTTGAACACAGTATTTTATCCTGGACAAACTTAGGAATCCATGTTGTTACATTGCATCTCCACTAGCTAAAGTATTCCTGAAAATAGATGATCTACAAGCTCTCTCATTGAGAGCTTGTAGATTTGCTATTTTTCGTTTTGTCCAAAAGTGTCTCGTACAGGATTTCCGCCCCTGCCTCTCCAACACTCTCTCCATGTCCCTGGTTTATTCCTTCCCACTTTGGAGAAACAAAATGCATCTCACACTCTCATACTCAACTCTCCAATACATCTTTGCAAGTGTAAAGTAATGCATGCCGGGTGGCAGAACACCTTTCTTGCTCCAACATTCCTGAAGACAAATGCCAAAAAAATGTTATTCTATAGCTTCAGTTTGATAGTGACTTGCTGACTGTGAATTAAATTAAACTCTTATCTATGCCTTTTGCGTGCACACACAGGTTCAGGAAGAATTGAATGTCCAAGCTGTCTCCCAACAGGCGGCTGGAGAATGAATTCCAACTAAGACAGTGAGTACTCTGTACAGTACCGTAGACCTTTTCATGGCAAGGACTCCAAATGACTTCAAATTACACTAATTAGCCTTCATTTAAAAACAGAATGCTAGGGACCACCCATAAGAGAGGATTTTTACAGCTCTACTAGTGATTCTCAACTTGTTTCATTTCAAGGACCGCCACTTTGACATGCATTAGTCTATAGACTCCCATTTAATGGCATTTTTTTTTATTTCTGGGACCGGCAATTTATATTGTAAAATCTATGTCAAAATTTGACCGGTGTCTCTACTCTGGGCATAACATTATATGTGAACATTTGGTAAAAAAAAAAAACAGCAGATCACATTACAATGTGCTGCGAGCTTGTAGGTCTGTAAATATTCCAGATGAAGATATTTGACATACATAGAGGGGGGGATTGCTTACCAAAGGTCGACCCCAGTCAATGAAGACCAGTTATACAGCTACTCTTTTCATTAAATGTCACCAACTATTAACTAAGCTATTAGGCTTTATACTGGGTCGCCTTTGTCAGCATTAAAGCTGACAGTTTTAACCATGTTTTGTGTGTGTGTGTGTGTGTGTGTGTGTGTGTGTGTGTGTGTGTGTGTGTGTGTGTGTGTGTGTGTGTGTGTGCGTGTGTGTGCGCGCGCGCCCATGAGTGATGTTCTATTTCACTCTGTGATGAAGATAAAATCACACACGTTCCTTAAAGACATAAAACAATACAGCCATCATGACCCCTGTGAACAAAGATACAATAGAAATTGAGTCAGTCGTTGCCCCAAGGGTTATGAATATCAAAGCCTGTAAACCTATTAATTATACATTACATGCGCATAGTATACTGATTCCACTTGGACTCTAATGTGTATTAATGACCTCATTAGAGTCTGTTGATAAGAGAGCCCCTCAGTGCTCATGCCACGCATAGTGCTATATTTCAAAGTTACAGTGCTGTGCTACTAGTTTGTGTGCTTTGTCAAAAGCTTGGTCCATGCAGGCAAAAGATTTGATATGATGCAGACCTTTTAATCATCTTTAATCCTGGTTGATACATCCTTAGGGGGTGGTCCCACTTTTTAAGTAGGGCTATCACATTACCCAGACCTCCCTTGGAAAGTTTAAGCCGAAATACTGGACAGGAGGGTCCGGCTGATAGTCAACTCAGATTCAAGAGGAGCAATGTGGATTCCCTCCTGGCCATGGACTGACTGACCAGATAACTCTTGCAGGGATCCTGGGAGTATGCAGCATATCAAGTCTACCTGTTTGGAGAAGGCACTTGAACCCCACAGAACTGCTGGAACAGATCATGAACAAACAAACCTTATTTATTGTGAGCCATTTGACTTAGTTTTCTATTCACTTGCTCTTCGATTTGCACAGAGTGCATAGCACATGATTTTATTTGAGGACCTAAAACAGCAAGAAATCACAAGATTTGGCTGCCAGACAAGAAACGGCAGGCAGCCTCGCGATAGTTGGCACATTCAGAAATTAACTTTTTGCTCTTTTGGTGCCTCTATAAAATGAATAACTTTCCAGAAGCGATTACTTTACAAAAGGTCTCAGTTATTCATAAAGAGTTGGTCACTGGACTGTCATTGACACCAATGACCCTGCCTGCTATATCATATACCTTGGTCCAAGTAGGGAATGAGACATTTCCTCTGGTGAAGGAGCTGAAGTACGTCATGACAGGCTCTTGTTCACGAGTGAAGTGAGGACAGGGGAAGGAGATCAGCAGAAAGCATCGGAGCAGACAGGACGGTATTGCACTCGTGTTGGCTCAGCTACAGCCAGGGTACAGTAGCTTAACTTGCCCAACGCCAGTTTTAATTATTTATTTTTTTAATGTTTTTTTTTTTCTCAGTCAGAATTGAGGCTTGAATATCTGCACATACCGGTATAGTGGAGTAAGCAATAGCTCTATTCAAGTTAATTGATGGGCCTATTAGCTATGATTCATGGTTATCTGCAGTGTTGGGCAAGTTAAGCTATACTTAAGCTGATCCAACACTGCGAAACAGTGAATCTTCCCTAATAGGTCTATTAATTAACTTTAATAGACCTTGAGGCTCAAATGCCTGCACGTATAGGTGCAGGTATTTGAGCCTCAAGTCTTACTGGAATAAAACATCAAATAAATATTTAAAACCACTGTTGGACAAGTTAAGCTACATGCATACTGACTCAATGCACTGTTTGTCATAAAGCAAAGCTCTCTGTCTACCGAGCAATCTTTGGTCCTAACCTCATCAGTCATCAATGGTCATGACCTGTGGGGTCATCCCTACACTTCATGCCCGTAGGTGAGAGAATGCCAGACTGTCGCACAACAGCACAACAAACCAAAAACAGGCGATCTACAAACTCACACATCGTATGAGTCTTATCTGTGAGCTATTTTCACAGTGGTCAGAGAGTTTCCCATATGGGGGACAGGGTGTGAATTATACACCCACGGTGGAGGAATGGTTCTGAAAGTCAATCGTTGGCCCTGAGAAGAGCAGAGCAGCGATGGATCATGAAGACAAACCAACCCTGCAGAGAGCAGTGGCTGCTTGACTACCCAGCTCAGGAACGGCCGTTTGTTCATATTTAATGAAGAGGCCCGGTGAAGAAGTCTGTCCATGATGTTATCTCGAGTCTATGGCTAACGAGAGATATGGATCTGAGATTTTCTCATGAAGGATGTACGCGCTCGCCCTCCTGAGACGCTTGTGCTGAGCGTGACATTTTAACAGCGAGGCATCTTAACTAAGCACATTTTTAACCAACGTTCATCTGTGAATTTAATGGCGTCTTCAAAGCCGTGTCCCCATATGTTGCGGCGTCTGTGCGCTGTGCACTCTCAAGGTGCCTTTCAACTTCAGAGCCGACGCCGATATCTCTCTGACTGAAGCTGCCGGCTGGCTTTTGATTGTCCCCTCCGTCTCTGCCTATATGAGGTGGCCTGACCGGCACTCTGATCCGGCGGACGTCGCGGCGGGTGAGACTCGTCACAAGCGCGGCCTTTGGTCCGCGTAGAGGAGGTCTTGGAGGAGCCGAGCGACGAAGTGGGTATACCACAGAAAACAGGTGTCTCTGCCCGACACCCTCATCTCCATGCTGATTGGCCCAGCTGTCGCCAGGTGACCGCCAGGGAAGACGTGGCCATCTGCACTGTGGGCGTCTGTGCCAGGAATGTGCTGGCAAAGATAATCCACTGAAGAGGTGAGGGGGCAGGACACTTAACATCTTAAACCCGATTGACTTGGTACTGACTTCCCCCCAGGGGGTTCTTTCTTGGACCCTTCCGCTTTTTCGCCAGAGGCGGATCTAGGCATGGGCATGGGGGGAGCAATGCCCCCCTAAATGCCCAGACTGCCCCACCAAACAGGCATGCAAAACAACCCAAGATATTTCAAATTAAAGTGCTTCTATTTAAAATGATTTGAAACACCACTACTGCAAGTAACTAACTACGGTTGTGGCACCACTAAACCAACAGCATTTTATCATTGAAACCAGAAAACTCTCGCAGAGTCAGACCTTTAGCTTTATGCATCCTGCGTGTCTGTTGCAACTTCAACAACTGATGTTATTATTGATGCTTAATTGCTTAATAAAAGTCCCGTAACCGAAAATGGTATGGGTGCGGCTTCATTTGTGCCATGGGCGATGAAGCCGCCCCCTTACCATTTTCTCCTGCCCCCCAATTCAGAAATGTTACATCCGCCCCTGTTTTTCGCCTCATTCAGATGTTACTGAATGGAACGATTGAGTGAAATGTGGGCTATAGACATCTGTGAATATGGGCTATAGATATTTTCTCCAGGAACCACTTCAGCTCAATCAGATAAAATGTTTTAAAACATGCCCCAATGTTGTTTCGTTTTATCCCACACAGGTCGATATTCATGCCGTTATAAAATGAATGCCTCAAAATATCTAACACAACAGTATGCTTTGGAAAATGGTCAGCATGCACTAATGGTAAGTGAGTCATAGTCTGGGCTAAACATGAACCTCTTAAGCCCTTATACTTGAAATAGTATATGATGTCAATAGATTAACATCTATACCACATCCCCTATGTTTTAGAAACGTTCGAAAACAATGCCAAAATGCTGTACAGACAATTATAAATTGGGGGTCCAAGAGACAGAAATGCCATTAAATGTGGCCCTGTACAGTATATAGTCTAATGCAGTTCCTTGAAATGAAACAGGTTGACATTCTGAGAAACGCTGCCATACAATTCTTCTCTAATGGGGGTCCCTGGCATATATGTTTTTTCACATGGGAGTCTATGGGCTAATAAAATGTCAATTTGGGGTCCTGGGCATGAAAGATTTGGAAACCACTGAGGTTTCCAAAGCGCAGATGATTCAGGACCATTTTCTTTCCAGCGTGAGATGATTTCTCTCTGTAACTCTGTTTCTGTTCCTTTCTTTCCTCTCGTTCTCATCCAGCCTCCGCCTTATCACGTGTCACCTGAAGGAGGAGAACTCAGGCGGAGACACTGCGGGACGCGGAGGAATGGACTGAGAGTAAGCACTGTTTCGCACATGTCTGCAGCGTCGCCCACTCTCTCTGCTCCCGACAGGTACAAAAACATTGTCATTCACAGCCTTTTGTCTGGCTGAGAGGCTGAATGCCCCCCCCCCCCCACCCCCCATTGTCCCTCAGTGACAGGAGAAATTGATTTGACAGGCCAAAACGCCATCGATCCCCATCACAGCCAGAAAGGGATGTAAAAAAAAAAATAGTACGACACGTTTGTCTTTCATACAGCTTTCATGTCCCACACGGCGAACTTGGTGAACTTTACTTCCAAAAGTTGCATATAATGTATATAGTCTCACAGCACGCTGTCAGTTTGTCAAGTAGGTATTGGTTTAAACATCACTTTATAATATTCAATGCATACACTTTGCTATGTTTTACTTCTAGACAAATCACAGCAGCTCAAGGCTTTTGTATCTATACAGTAGATGAAGTTATAAACGCTGCTATTTACAGTACATTTGGCCGAATGAAGCATAGACTGCCACCACACAAGGCAATAAGGCTACAAACAAACAGCCTGTAGAAGCATCTTCGGGTACTTATAAAAGCTCTAAAAGCTCTGTATAATATCTTTGAGATATTATAGTGCAGCGTTGTTGGTAGACTACACACGATAATGTAATATCTGTAGCTAAAAATTGGACAGGAGTGTTTTAGTAGACATAAGTCTACTAGACATTGATAGCATTTTCCTAAGCATGATGAAAATGCGTGCCTGCCCGCAGTGCCCGTATACAGTTGCTGCCTGTCAGTCTGAAAAAGAAGTACACAAAAAGACTTGACTCTAAAGCCCTCTGGCAAATGGTAATATTTGACCTTGAGTTTTTTGGGTTGTTTTTAGCTTGACCGCTGGTATTCTCTTTGAACAAAGAACAAACGATGGCCTTGTCTTTCATGGCCAGATCTGTGACTACTATCCAGCACTTCACCATATGGTGCATGCGTGTCTCTTTCTGTGTTTCGCCGCGTACACCTTCAAGTTGTTAAGTAGGCTATTGAACAATACATGTAGGAGATTCTCATCAACCCGAGACTCACAAAACATTTGGTTCTGTTAACATCAATTGTGGGAAACGTTTCTGGGCACAGGAACTGTAAAAAGGATGGTCTTTGTATACTCGGTTGTTAGAACGGGCATAATCATTTCATAAATCAAACTAAACATGAAAATAGCTGATGTGCCACACTGTGAGCACTGTGAGATAGATCTGCCATTTTTACTAGTTTGGTCCTGGGCAAAACAGTGTATTCTCATTTGGGTCTTGAACTAAAAGAGTTTGGGAACCCACTGCCCAGTGTCACACTAATAAGATGGAATACATGCAAGTGATAAGCCATATGTTTTCAATTACAGTGAAAGAATGTGTCATGAAGATGGGGGAGGGGGGATTTATCTCGCTGTTTACCCCGAGCTGACCGCGGTTAGTGTTTGCCATCTACGGCGAAATAAACGAATAACGCACTTTAATCTGTTACAGCAGTGCGGGAGCGTTATGGAAACAGAGTTCGCCGCTCAATACTTAGGCGGGATTGCTAAAGCCCTGTATCATTATGCAAAATGTCAGGAACATTTTATTCGGCCTCCGTGCAAGGAATGAGTCACTGAGAGAGAGAGAGAGAGAGAGAGAGAGAGAGAGAGACAGAGAGACAGAGAGAGAGAGAGCATTCAGACAATCAGAAAGACAGATGCACAGCCATACATTTGTTTTAAAGGTGTAATAAAATAAGGCCCACATCTCATTCAGGTTATGCACACTCCTCTGATATCTCATGTTTAGATGTTTCTCAGCTTAGATGGAGGCCACTTCGCATCCGGCGGCAATGACGACAACTGCTTTCTGGCGGTAATATTTCAGCGCAGAGCCATAAAGCCAGGCTGGCAAGCGTTCTCCAGATGATGCACTGTACACCAGATGGGATCATTCGTCTTCTATACTTTGCTTCCGCCTCTCGTTTCACTTCCCAATATTTTCCCTCTCTCCATACATCATCTATTAACCAGCTGCTCGTTAAAATCATCAGCGTATTGATATTCAAGGCTAAGACGTGGTGTTGATCCATGGTGATCAATGAGGGTGTGATTGTTTCAATCGGTTCCCAGCCGTGGCGGTGGGTGGGTGGTATCGACGCTGGATTGGCAGGCTGTTTGTTAGTCATGACAGCTACTGGCGCTGGCGAGAGGTAATCTCTAGTCCTGGCGGTAATAATAAGCATGATGATTATGTGGCCAGATAGTGTGTGGTTATGATATGTAGGATGACTGTCGAGCTGGTCACAAGAAGTCATTGTGCGCTGCCTTCACGTGTGATGTGTGGTAACATTTTTTCAGTACAAATTAGATTGGTAGGATTGTTGGAATCACTAATATGGTGATGTTTTCCAATTCATTCCTTCATTTCCTCTAAGCTTTGTCTGTATTCCAGCCTGGATCAGGCATCAATTAGACGACGATGCAGTTAGTTCAAAATTCGCCTTTTGCCTGGGACTAAAAAATGGGAATACCTAACCCCAGTATTGGCCTCTCTCCAATGACTCCCCGTAAGTTCCAGAATCGTTTTAAATTTCTCCTTTTCACTTTTAAATCCCTAAACGGGATGGCCCCACAGTATTTGCCTGAGCGTCTGGTTCTCTATATCAGCCAGGACTCTGAGACTTGCCAATAAGTTATTACTTACTGCTCCCACAACCAAGAAACCCACCAGGGGTGCAGCAGCCTTCACGGCTGCAGCTCCGGCACTCTGGAACAATTTGCCCTTACACATTAGGTCTGCTGACTGCATTAATGTTTTTAAGTCTCTGCTTAAAACTCACTTATTTTCATTAGCCTTTAATCCCTAATCCATCAACCCCATCCCTATATTGCATTTCTGTTTTACTTAGCTGTACAGCCCTTTGGGCAATCTCTGTTAAATGTGCTTTATACATGCAGTTTGATTTGATGTATGAACAATATGTATGTACACTATGTACTGTATGTTAAATGTGTATGCATGTTAAAAGTGTACAGTATGCCGTCACTTGCTCATAAGTAGCCTACCCTGTAAACAACAGGGACAGTTTCCACTCCTATATGTGTACTATATGTGTTGTTGTCTTGTTGTCTTAATTGTTCCCCCAGGAGTATATTAGCAGAACACTTTGCCTCAGTGTGAGATAACAGAGAGTATGCACAAATCAGGTGGCAAAGGGAGTGGCAAAGTGGGTCCTGTACCATCGTTTAATAATGCAGATCTGATAGGGTGCATATGGGATGCCAATGCCAGAAAGTTGTTTTTGCCACACAGTAGGTGTTCCTGCATAAGTTATATCGGGTTGCTGAGGACGATGACGTTATGTGCATACACTCTTCAGTGAAAATGCTCTTGTGATAACACGTGTGTGAGATGGAGGTACATCTATTTTGTTTCGCCACTTAAAATAGTCTAGTGGCTCGATTTTCGCTCCACGCTATGTCCCTAACGTTACCCGATACCCGCAGCGAATTCCCTTATTGGTATTTTCGTCACCTTTTCTCTTCCCTTAGCCACTATTCTTTATGCCGACACCGTTATTTGTGACTGGAGGTGTGGTCATGGGCGTGTTTGTCGCGCAGTCCCTTAAGTTGCTAATTTCGTCAAATAGATTTGGGAACGCCATCTCAAAGCACCCGCTAACCGATATGAGAAGGCAGAGCCACGTGCGCACGGTGCGGGCGTCTGTGCACCTTGGAGATGTCCACGACTCCACGTGGAAAGGCGCCAGTTCAATTCATCTCCTTATTTATGGATTGTCCTATAAACAGCTGTAGATTGCCTGCTGTCGGTCACTTCCTTGTGTTTAGGTAATGTACAGTATATAATATAATTAAATACATTAATTAACTTGTGACAAAATGCTGTAAATTGCAAAAAAGTCGGGAATTCGCGAAAAAAAGACGTTTTTTTGATCATTCATTTCTCGGTCAATTCTGGACCATTTTTACATTTCAAAATGCAGCGTGACGGGGAAAAGCCGGGGATTCGGTGGACCGTTTCCACCGAATCCCCGACAGTTACAGTTTGCTCGATCCCGCATCGTAGAGAAGACCTACCCACATATTCTATACAGCATCTGAGAGAGTGGCTTTTTCCCGTCACGCTGCATTTTGAAATGTAAAAAATGGTCCAGAATTGACAGAGAAATGAATGATAAAAAAACGTCTTTTTTTGCCGCAAATTCCCGACTTTTTTTGCAATTTACTTTATAACATTTCGCAGACTTGGGATAAATGCACGCCACATACAGCAAAAAACATGGAACATGTTTTTTCAACATAACATGTTGAATGGTAAGAAATGATTGAGAATTGACCGAGCTATAATTGTTTGAAAATGAGAGCTATAATCTTTGAGAATAGGCTACTCATGCATGTGTCTACTCTGTGTCCTAAGCCGGTTGCTTAGGAGGGTCAGACATAGCAGTAGGGATAAGGGAAATAGATATGGGATGAATTAAAGGGAATGGCAAGACCAACACGGATTGGATGAAAGCTAAAAACGCCCAAACCACACCTATGCATAATTTAACGGGTATAGGAGGTGTTTAAGGGAGATGGCATGGTTACGAAATTATCAACTTTAGTGTGGGAACGCCTCTTCCCCAATGCTAAGTGCGTTAATTGCGTATAAGGGCTAATGTAACCAAAATCGAGCCCTAGATGTCGTCAAATTGGACCGGCTTTGGCTCAAATCGATTTATCAGAAGTAGCAAAAATACAGGCTCACTTGTTTTACTTCTACTATCATTATACGTAGTAACATATCTTTACATGTAAATATTTTTTGCTGTCCTGTGTGTCTTTTGTCAGGTTTGCTGTTTGACAATTTATAGTCCATGTCAGTCATAGGACATATTTGTGCTATAAAATGTGTAAACATGAAACCGAATGGACCCACAAGAGTCCATTTGGTTTAATTTTTATGCTCTCAAGAGTTACATTTGGTTAACCAACTTTTTCATCTGGTTATCCAACTTAGCTGCGGACCACCTGGAACCCTCTCAAGGACCACTGGTGGTCCTCGGACCACTGGTTGAAAACTACTGGTCTATAGATTTAACTGATGTGAGCAGATGGAGTACAAGGTGTACACGTACTGTATATCACCTCAAATTATTCATGTCCGCATGCTGTGCAGAGATGATGATGTGTGTATGATGTGTGAGAGTCATCATACACACCTTTATATCCATCATGCTGCTTGTTCTGGATAATATGAACGTTTTCCTTTCATCTATGCCTTTGTCACTCATGTAAGTATGGTGTTTGTTAGAGTCCTCTGTGCCCACCTGTAGGGGAGACCGGGGCAGGTTGTCTCACGGGTTGGTTGTCACAAATCTTATTACAGCCAAACTAGAGGGCGCTGTTTCACCATGTTGATATCAGTCATGTGACAAGACATAAGGTTCATTTGTACCATGAAATTTTTTAGAAGACACCTACCACATTGATATGAGAAGACATTGATTTTTTTTAGGGGCAAAACGAACTTTTGATTTTGGTGTTAGTTTTGTAATAAAAGGTTGTAGAATATTAGATATTTAAAAACTATGCACATGTTAGAAAGAGGACATCAATAGCTTCATTTTGATGTGATGTGGGATTTGCTAGCTGCAGCCATGTGGCAGCTATCATTAAAAGTTTGTCAAATGATCATGTGGGGCTGGTTGTCTCATTTTTTGCGGGGCTGGTTGTCACATATTCCCCTATATGGGGAAATGTGAAAAGGTTGATTGCTGATGTCAGACTATAAAACATACCTGGGCATTAATTTCTAGTCATTTTAAAACTTATTGTGTGTCTCTAGCTTAAAAAACAAAAAAGTTACACGTTTTTTTAAATTTCACATTTTTCTTCTGAAACCCCATTGATTTCCTATAGGGACAACCAACCCCGTGCATTGTGACAAGCTACCCCGTGATGGGGCTGGTTGTCACAACGTGTCAAGGTGACTTTGATGGCTAATAACTACCTGATAGAATAAGTTATGGGGAAAAGGGTTACACCAATTTCAAGCCAAGACCTTAAGCTTCCTTCTAATATAGGGCTGATTATCATGTGATGTGTGGTTGATGAGCAATTCAAGTCAAAGCAAAAAGTGTGACAACCAGCCCCGGTCTCCCCTACTTATTTCTCTTCCATCTTCTCTCTTTATCTCTCCTTCGCTACCCAACGCGGCCTCTCTCTCTCTCTCTCCTTCCGAAACCCTGATGGTTATTAGAGTTCTTTTTCTTTTACTAAGCCACAACATATACGGGTTCTTAATATATGCACAAGGCATGCATTCACTCACACATGTGCATGTGCGCACACACACACACACACACACACACACACACACACACACACACACACACACACACACACACACACACACACACACACACACACACACACACACACACACACACACACACACACTTTACTTTACAGACAATAAAAAATGCCCTGCCCATGGACAATCGGACTTACAGCAGTAATCCTATGTTACCTTATGTTGACCAATCATCATCATTATGATGACATTATGCCCTGCAATGTGGGTAACTATAAAAACACAGTGGTTGTGATGACGTGACTGTATGGCAAAACGAAACGAAAGAATCACTTTACAAGTTACTGCAAAAAGCAGTTCCTTCACTTAAAGGGGAATTCCACCCATTTTCATTTTTTTCCTGGGAGGATACAAATGTGAACCAAATGGACCCTAGCGGGAGGACCCTAGCAAGAGGATACAAATGTGAGCCAAATGGACCCTACATCTTGATGATGTCATCAGATGTATTTCACCATGTTATGATTTTTACAGACCTCCATTTTTCGAAAATACAGAATTGGGGGAATCTCTAAGGCAGGGAGCCCAACCAGTAGATCGGGATCTACCAGTAGATCTCGGCCTGATCACAAGTAGATCTCGGGAGATGTGGGGGGAAAAGAAAAAAAAAATGTGGTGGAAAAGAAAAAAAAAGAGATTTTCGTGTGTGTGTGTGTGTGTGTGTGTGTGTGTGTGTGTGTGTGTGTGTGTGTGTGTGTGTGTGTGTGTGTGTGTGTGTGTACGAAGCGGCTCATTTGGAGGATTGTTGTCTGCTGTCTGTGAATTATGCCAACAGTATTGTTCTGCAACGTGTATTAGACTGTTCTGCAACTTATAATGGACTATTCTGGACTGTTCTTATGATTGCATTTGCAATGGCAGTGTTTGACCAAGTCTGTTGTACTTATGTTGTACTGTCTGTTGTAGGCCTATTTATGACAAGTCTGTTGTACTTTATGCTTATATGGACATAAAGTAAAGTGGTAAAACAAAGTAGTGTTGTGTTGTTGTGATGTTACTGCAGGCTGGCAACGATGCGTGTGGTTTGAAATGTTGATATTGGACTGGTAGATCCCGGAGGGGTTGGCTGCTGAAAAGTAGATCTTGGGTCAAAAAAGGTTGGGCACCCCTGCTCTAAGGTATATTAATGACAGATTAAAATGTTGAAAATGGGTGGAGTTGCCCTTTAAGGGGCGTTAGTCCCTACACTGCTTCCTGAGTCCGTGTGATTTCACTCAGCAGTTGGACTGTATACAAGGGAGACGTATAAACAAAAACCTCCTCTGTACAGCTGCAGGGTTTTCTGCCTCCCCAGAGAGGGGCATCATTACAGCACACGACAGCCCCACCTCCCCTCCCCTGGGAGACCACACACACACACACACACACACACACACACACTGACGGCAAGGTGTCTGAAAGAGACGCTAATATACTCCTGGAGGAACGGACAGTCACAGTAGAAACTATCCCTGTAGCCGTCCCTGTTGCATGCAGGGGCAGCAGGGCACACACACACACACGCACGCACACGCACACACACACACGCACACACACGCACACACACGCACGCACACGCACGCACACGCACGCACACACAGTAAACGAACCGAATCCCCCCCCCCCCCCAAGTCAAATCAGTTTTCTTTACGTCAGAGCAGGTTTCCTCTGCGCCATAATTGGGAGACAGACTAAAGAATGGAGCCTCCTCTGCCTGCCCCCGGTGGCTCCACCGAACGCTCCTCGTCTGCTCCGAAGATTAGATTTTTATGTTTGGAGAGCTAAACACGGGGAGTTTGGCATTTGAATCGCGCCATTTACTTTTTTTGTTTCCCTGCGAGTGCTCATCGACTAAAACCTCCCGGTCTTTGAGCGGTGGCGTGATTGTGTGAGTGTCTTTGAATGCCTGTCTGAATGCTGGTTATTGTTATCAGTGGCCCTGCCGTCTAGCCTATAATGCAGCAGACACACTGGTGGAAGAACGAACGCAGTCGAAGAATTGCAAAGGGTTGATTTAAGTCCAAAAAGTGTGCGAGTCGAAACCAAACGTAGAAGTGTCTTTTCTTTCTCTCTGTCTTTTGAGTACCCATGCAGCAGCTCCCTACTGTATCTTACCATAGCTGTTGTTGTCTGGCCTTGTTCGCTGCTCTCTCTCTCTCTCTGTCTGTCTGCCTTCAAGGGCCCAGCTCACTCCAGGAGCTGCTTTGATGACTTATGTCCATGGAGGTGCTGTCTGCCTGTCTGTCTGTCTGTCTGTCTGTCTGTCTGCCTGTCTGCGTGCCTGCCTGTCTGCGTGCCTGCCTGTCTGCGTATACGGTGTGACTCATACTGCACTCATTTGGCTCACTTTTGCTGAGTTGCCATGAAGTGGGCTATGAGGATGGAATGAATAATTTCCACATACATGCATGCGGCCACCATGTAGTGTTCAACGCCTACATATTGACCGATACGCTAGTAGTATTGACAGAGACGGATCCCTTTGTTTATCATTCTCCGTGTACGCGTGTCTGTACACGCCATAAGTGGTGTACTCTAGGTGACCTTTTTGAATGTGAAGAGATCCATCATTTTTTTTTGCTTCCCGGTGCGTTCCAGCTGACGCTTGCTGTTCTCTGTTATCTTGCGTTCGATATAATCTTGGATCAAACACACCCACTCCACGCTGGTAGAAGTCCTCCGCGCCTCTTCAGAATCCCCCACGTCGTTGCCGTCTGAGCTCATCGCGGCGCCGTCACAGTGAAAGCTACACGGTTTTGATAAGGATGACGATTATGATCGCGATGATTCTAATGAAGATAGATCTGCTCAAAAGACCCCTGGTGTAGCTGTCGTATCATTATTCATAGTCAGACTTAACGGCGTAGTCGTCTCTCTGCCCCTTCCGTCCCTCTTTAGCGGCAATGAAAGTCAAGCGGCCCTTCTCTGTAAGCCATCTACGGTACTTAGAGAATTTTACAGTGCCAGAAGAATGGATGGGCGTTTGCGTTTCCTAATGAATAATAAATCATCGCGGCTATATGCGCGAAGCGGGAGACCTTGGAAAGGAGAAGCACATCAAACTCCTGCTGCGATTGTCTCCCAGCCCGCCAGGCGGCTCAGCCTTCATCGGAGGAACACATCCGACCGATCGCTCACCATATAGCAGTCGGTGGCACTCACAATTAATCCATCCCTCCTAAAGTGGGAGGGCAGGCACCGTAGCGTAGCGACACAGATCGGCTGCCGTTTTCTGTCTGCTAACGCAGGTGGTCGGGACCAAATTGTACATTTGACAAACCAGAAGCAAACAGAAGGCCGCCAGACGCAACGGTATTGAGATAAATTGGCTAACATCGGCCAACACGCAGCGCTCCATCTCCAGCCCTCCAGCATGGAGGTCGCGAGTGTGAATAGATCCGGGCTCTCGTCGAGCTGTGTTTACACCGTGTTATCTCAAAATGACAGTCAAGCACGGCAGCAGCCAATTCTATCGGATTCCGACAGCTGCCATCATTCTCTTTCATAAGTTCTTTTGGTTCCTTTTGTCAGTTTTTCCTGTTTTGTAAGCAGGGAGAGGCAGAAGGACTGTTGGTATCGCAACTTCAAGTCTCAACCAAACAGTTGCGTTCATGTGTTTGTTTTGGCCTGCCATGTAGTATGACAGTACAGGGATGCACTTTTATTTCACATGAATGAAAATGATATCTTCCTGCAGGGGTATTGTAACTGGTACTGGTTGTTTGTGAGTTTGTTTGTTTGCAAGATAACTTGAGAAGGGATGACCAGATTCCCCTGAAAGTATGTACTGAACTTAATTAATGAATTGATTAATTAATTTGATATGAGAGTAGAAAATATATGTCTCTGTTAATGTTTCGGTTTCTGGTACTATTTACAGTATATATCCATGCAATACTCTACACACTACACTCTATACTCTACTCTACACACTACACTGTTTGTGTTATAACAAAAAAGTCGGACCTTTTAGTTAATTTTCTGTTGTTATGTAAGTTGTAGTACGATGTATGATGTACACGTTCTATCTAGGCTGCCCCGAAAAGATAACTAACTTTAGGGTAAAAAAGGACAAAGTCATGCTTGAGAGACATAACAACTGGCGGAGTCAAGGGTTTTGCAGCCAAGGGTAATTTTGTCTTTTAATTTGGAGAGATACAGAGATTGATTACAAAGGTTACAAACTGATGAGATGCAAATGAACAACTTTTTTTGTATTCTCCGCATCATAATGAGGTTTGAAAAATGTTTTGGGCCTCTCTAATAAGAGTTCCGTTTCCTATAGCAAGTCACTGCATTATCGGTGTTGTCGCTTGCACCCTGGGCAGGTCAAGACCATCCAGGGTGATTTGTGAATGGTGATAGGAGGCAGAGGCTTTAAATGCACGGCAGAGGGAAGCCATTCTTTTCCCCTGGGCATCTTTATCACCGTGAAGCCAGGCTACGCTGGTAGGACTGAGCTATACCAGAGAACCTTAAGGCCCTCTTCAGGTGAGGACAATTTAGCAGCAGTAAGTAGTGAATGTACTGTTCCCCACTAACTGCATGCCGCGCTGTGGGCCAGACGTCTATCAGCACTTTGCAGAACTCTGTCGGTGAACTTCTCATATGCCTCTGGCTCCATGTGCCTGTTACAGTACTAGAACTACTGCAGTCTTTACATATATACTGTATATATGACTCGGTGCTGGAAACGGACATTAGTGTATATACAGTATAAAATCGTGGCTGTCCTGAAGACATGACCTAGTGAAACATTTTTGAGGTTTTGGAATTCTTTTAGCATCATTTATGTCTGTGGTTAAAAACACAATGAAATGAATTGAATACCAATTGATTTTGGCTTTTGGGCCAAAATAGTTACAGTGAAGATGATGGACAGGAAGGAGGGAAACATGCAGTAGAGGTTGTCATGTGCGAGACTCGAACACTGCCACTGGTACACACTGTCAGGCGGTGGCATGTAAATAAATGAACATTTTTAGATATGTGGTAGAGCAGAGTTTTTTTTTTTCCTGTGTGCTATAATTAAACTTTGTTTACGAGTCCTGGCTAGGAAGTTCATCACCTCCATGCACTATCTATAAAGAGCTGCTCTCCAGGCACATATCGCAGCCTTTTGGTTCGACATTGTCAGATGGAAGCTGCTATTATTAGTGCACCTGATCTCGAGCGTGGAGCCCAGATCCACTTTCCCTTTTTGAAGTCGAACAATGAAAGAAAGTGACACGTGTGCCACTTCTCATGTTTTCACTCTGCAGTGAAATTGAAATAAAGGTTGAGAAGGACTGAGGAGTCGGAATGGCCACTCAAAAAGTCACCATGCTGAATCTTAAATTCACCCCATGGACACCCTGTACTTTGGTTAAAGTACGATGTGTACCATACCTGTCCTTTGTTCATCTCACTTCAGAAATACTCATCATCATCAGATGATGATCATCGTCAGTATTTTAGCTCATAAAATATTTACAACACAGGGAATATCTTTGGCTGAGTATTGGTGGTTTCATGTCATTTTAATTATACATGAATATCCTGCATTTGCAAGCTGATTTAACTGAAATAGTTTTCACGAAGCTGAAGTTCTTCTTCCTTTGATTACATTTTGAACATCATCTTCTAAATATAAATATGGCACGTCTCTGCGTGTGTGTGTGTGTGTGTGTGGGGGGATTACTGTTGTAATGCACATAACCCGAGAACCATGTGCGCCTCCCCCATCAAAATCGACCCCTGCGTGCGTCCCATCACCCCCACATGGAGTGCAGTGCCCGGCCACGTTCAGAAAGACTACAAAAGGCTGTGGTCAGGCTCTGCCAGTGGGCCATAATCAGCCAAAGTGCTCTCACCCGGCTGCCCACATGAGCACAAAAGGGACACAGACACATGATAAAATGGGTGCTATGACGACGGGTGTTATTAGGTTTCCAGGTTGCATCGTTCCCACGTTGACTGGTGGTGGCCAATAGGCATGTACAGGTTTACATTTTTAAAAAGAAAGAAAAAAACAAGTAAAAAGCCTTATGGGCGAGAAGTGACTGCAGGATGGCTATTTTTTGTTTGTTTGTTTGTTTGTTGTTGTTGTTGTTGCTGCAGTTGTTATACTGGTAAAAGGGCAGGGCCTAAGCCCCCGTTGAGGTGTATGTGTGCACCTCCCTGCAACAGCTTGTACTGCTGGTAGCACTCTGTGGTAGAGGACTGGGTGTGATGCATGAAAACATCGGATTTCGGATCATGAAACAACACACTAGCAACGCTGTGCGGTGCTGGATACATGGATAGGGTGTGTGTGTTAATCCGTCAGATTCTGATGTTAAAAACAACAAGTACTGCGAGGCGGTGGTGGCAAAACAACAGAATCAAGAACGACAGAATCAAGAACGTGCGTGCATGTGTGACAACACAAGCAACAACACGATAGCAGTAGCTCACAGCGCATGTTTACAAACATATGCTAATGTGACATCATGGCGAGCCCCCTAAACCTACTAAATATTGCAATAAACAAACATCACACCCATGTGAAGTGAGCGACATTATCGTCGTACATCATCTCATTCCAATCACAATTTGCATAATTGCAAATTTCTGCCCTCACCTTCTGCTTCAATATGTACAGCGCTTTGCTCAGCCAATCAAATAATCGCTATGAGGTGTCAGCCAGTCACAAAGGCAAAGTTTGTGTTCACACAAACCTAAAATGCTGTGGTCGGTGTAGGAAGGGCTAGCGCCACTCAGAAATCAATATTTTGTTTTCTGTGCTTCACCTTTTGCAAATTTGTTCTGCGTAGCAGTGGCTTTGCAAGTTTTCCCACATCAACTATTTGATGGTAATGAAATCAAATGATAATGAACGGAATGCTTCTGTAAGCAAACCACCCACAAGCTGAAGCTGCAAATCAGTGGAAAGCAAAGTAATGAAAGTACTTTAACATTATTTAACAATTATTTAACAATAAATTCTGCATTTCTATAGCGACTTGATTCAAAGTGCATTACACTGAGACGCAGACATCCACATACACCATGGTGGAGGAAGCCTTGCAAGGCTCTGACCCATTCACTCCTGACTCTTTCACAATGGGTGAAAAAAGTACTCAAATGTGTTAAGGAAAAGTATCAATACAACACTGCAGAAGTACTCTGTTAGTAAAAGTGCTACTCAAAATGTATACTTGAGTATAAAATAACAAAAGCACTCGTACACAAATACACTTGACAACGTATACCAACGTATAAAGAAGTGTACCAAAGTATAATAAAAAGTCTACCATGTAACTAACTTTGAACTAAAGTGTTTCAATAACTGTATTAAGGATATGAGATGTAGTGGAATAGATGTTAGAGGAAATCAGAAATACCAAAGTGCAAATAACCATCTCAAGGTTGTACTTAAATATAAGTATTTCTTAAAGCGCCGTTCTCGAGCTGCTCGTGGACATCCCGTGGAGACCCCCCCGCCGGTCACGCGGACGGCTCGTATCACGACGAGATGTAGATTTCATTCTTTAATCCAACTATTAGTCCGTGCGCATCGTCTGATGATCATCCCGTTGCTGACTTTCATTTGGGACAGAATTGGGGACAACTTTTTTTTCCCCCGTCCCATTGACATGCATTCAACCCAATGCATTCAAACGGCTCTCCTCCGGTTTGCCCCCTCAATGTCGCTGGCGCATGGGTTAAGCAGCCAGGGCTACACAGCTCTTCCTGACTTGTGACCCGGATGTTTTTGGGTACATCGCCAGATGATCGATTAGGCAAGACAACAGACACAGCATAACAGAAACAGCACATCCTGTTTAGGAGATCTGAGCTTCAAAATAAGGGCTTTTTTACCGATCGAACTGGTTTGAGCCGCGGCAGTGGAAAGAAAACAAAGAAAATCCGATCGCGCTCAATGAGTTAAGTATAAGTATTTCAGTAAATCTACATTTACTTTCCATCAGCACTCTTGACCTGGGTGTCCCCATGCCAAACCAGGCCCACTTCTTTTCTGAAATTGCCAGTGTACTGTCAAACGGTGTGAGCTTGTACATCTGCTATTTTTGACCAAATGTTCGACCCCTAGAGGACGGACACTAGAGTTCACGTGGTTAGGCTTGCTTGAGGACACTTTGACATAACGCCAGGAGAAGTGGGTCTCGATTGGTAACCTTTCAATTCATAAGCGATTCTGAGAGCGCTATGCCTGTGGCCTGGAAGAAATAAAGTGGCTGGCTCAATGAGGAGACCCAGCACAAGCTGGGAACATTACAGCAGTGGGGTCTGGGGACCTAATAAATGTCAATTTGGGGGTCCTTGTCTGTTTGGGAACTACTGCCCTACAATATACATTGCTGACCTGGGTCCACCAGAGATCTAAACTTGACCCCATCTTCTTTTCTGCCTCGACAAAAAAAAAAAAAATCTAGAATGAAGGTCTTTATGCCTGAGTGTGTCCTTCTAGGCCCTGTAGTATACATGACTTGAATTGAATCGATTGACCTTTCTGATTATACCACTCAAATACACTGTGTTCTCTCAAATAAGCTCACAATGTCTGGAAACATTGCTGTACCGATACATTCATTGCATTGGATATTCTAAATTACTCTATTTTTCAGCCTGTGACATTAAATGAATTGCTGTCCAAAAGCACTAGCCATGGTGACTGAGGGGATGTACTTAGATTATAGCTTGCCCATTATGCAATTGTATGCAAATAACAATGAAGTAGAGCAGATTCAGAACACGTTGTCGTGACGCATACTTCTGGCGTTATTTGTGTTATGGCATGCCCAGAATGTCAGATGCTGGCATTCAAGTTAAAGGAGCATTCAGTGATTTTTGTGATTTGGAACACCCTCCGCCCACTGAGCACAAATCTAAAGGTCTAATCTTAGATTAGACATTGATTAGACGCCTATCTTAGATTAGACATTGCTTATACTTCTAATCAAGGTCTAGTCTAAGATTAGAGCCCTAAAAACCTTTCACTTTTTCACCTTTTTAGACACTTGTGCTCAGAGGGCGGTCCCCCCGAGTAACAATATGTGCACATGCACACACTCTACACTGAGTCTTAATTGGAGGAAGGGCCCTCTCATCCTGATTGGATGAAAGGCCTTTCTCCAAAAGCCCAACCTGAACTATTTTGTTTTACCCCTGGGGCTCACTGGGGACAGGGAGGAACTCCTTATATGGTCACCACTCATCTCCCGCCCGGAAACACGTAGTTTATTGAATTCTCTTTTGATTAGAACTTCAGTCCCGGGCGTGTTGTGTTGTCCCGAAAGCCGAGGATAAAGGCAAATACAATCACAACTTCTGTCTCCAAAACTCGGCAACGTACGGTCCCCGAACGGGGCTTCATCATTAACAATTTAGACAGTTATTACAGCTGTAGCACTTTCATTTAGATTGATCTTATTTCTTTCCGAGAGCTCCGTTAACGCACGTCACATGGCTCGGTGCTGGAAACGGACATTAGTGTCATACAAGTCTGCAGGATCTGGATGAATTGGGTAAATATAGCGGAAACCCAATGATTACTGCCGTGATAGCTCAGGTACAGGAGCTGCTGCTGGCCTAATCCTAGGAAATGCACACCACGCACGCACGCACGCACGCTCGCACGCGCGCGCACACACACACCCACACACACACACCCACCCACACACACACACACACACACACACACACACACACACACACACACACATTCCCATACGCACACGTGTTTAGAAAGTGGTTTATATGTCAGAGATAGATGAATACAGGACCAGGGGAAATAAGTGCAATGTGCCTCGGGTCAAATAGACACGGGGACCACATAATAACACTCCATCAACGGGGGCGCCCTGGACCCGCACTGTGCCACTTAACCCCTGACAATGTGTGAAACAGTCACAGAAATAAACAAGAGAGGGGGGGTGAAGAAATGGGGAGTACAGTACAGATCGGTCCATCCCATGTACTGTACACTATGCCTATATCTGAGCCTGAAACTTTTATGCCCGATTTACACAGTTGCGTAAAGTGTCTTGCACAGACGGTGGTGATTTCGTTATTACTAAAATATTCCAGGTGGCTAAAACTAAATGAAAACTATTCGAGAGAAATTGAAATTTGGTGTCAAAAACACTGTGCAAGTGCTTAATGTGAGCTTGTGGATCGGCTATGTTCTATAGCAAGGCCATTGGTTCCCAACCAAATTACACTGAAGCACAATCTCAGAAAATAATAAGTCGCTCTGAGTACCACGATAATAACTGATATTAGAATACAGGAGCGCAGACCTGCCCTTTTTGTTCCATTCCTAAGCCAATAATGATACCGCTGAAAGTGTGTAATCAATATCAGCACAACTGATTTCTAATCAGTTCTCCAATCTTCTATTAATGGCTTGGTGTGTTGTCATGCTCATTGCAGCACGGCTGGAGAGCCTATTTCAACCAATTGCTTGGTCAGAAGAACTACCTGTAGTAATAAATATTTCATTCCACCTTGAGCTCAAGTACCAGTGGTTACGTACAACAGGGGTTTTCAAACTTTTTCATACCAAGGCCCACTAATTTATTCAGCATTTGAGCAACGGACCACCATTTGATGACATTTTAGCACCAAAATTTGGTCACAATTCTAGGCTGGATTTTGCAAACAAAACAGTATGGACTTATTAATTAGTGCTAATTCAGATGAATATTTTAATTCTTGAGAGTGTGAAAATGAAACCAAATGGTCCATTTGGTTTCATTTTTACATTCTCAAGAGTTACATCTGGTTAACCAACTTTCCATCTTTTAGCCTGGGGACCACCTGGATCTCTCTCAGGGTCCACTGGTGGTCCCCAGAGCACCGGTTGAAAACCCCTGACGTACAAGTTCAGGCTTTACTGTGTTGTTGTTGCTTTGTTGATGTTGTGGTTTCAGTAGAGGTTAAGAGAAACCGCATAGCGCGTGTTGGTGTTGTTGCTAGCACTGTGTTGTTGTTAGCGCTGTGTGGTAGCGCTATTGCCATGCCCGCATCAAAGCAGTAATCAGCCGGGGGGGTGGTGTGGGGGGGTAAAGCTGGCCGGCCGCGCTCAGGCTGAATGGATCAGGTAGCGAGGAGCCGTGAGGAGCCAGGTCGATGGCATTGATTGAGCAAGCCATCTGTGCTTTTGACTTGGAAGAGGACAGGAAAATCTCTCTTTCTCTCTCTCACCCTCTCTCCCTCCCTCCATCCCTCTCTTGCTCTGTGTAACATACACGCGGCAGCGTATGCTCGCAGAATTTCAATATGGGAGAAAATACGGAGACTTCGAGTTGTGAGCAATTTTCACAGTCATTAGCTTGATAATGTCGAATTTAATTGTGCAAAAGGGAAGAGGGATGCGGGGGTTGCATTCGACGTGTGTGAATCTGTCCTCTGTTTGTGCAAGGCATGGAGACACGTTCCCCGTCCTTGGATGTAGTCTGGTGTACTAAGCCGCTGTGCTGCACTGCGTCAGACTATACCCTGCCATTTTGCATAATATTATACACACTGTAACCCATAATACCAACTGTGCTGCGTAAGATGTCATATAATAGTAGGGAGGGAGCCAGTATGGAAGTCCATAAAAGGGTACATTACCCTAAAAAAGGGAGAAGGTTTGCAATTCAGTCATTTAGCAGATGCACTCATCCAGAGAGACTTTCAGAGTACAAGGTCGGGGTATAAGTGCCGTGAATCTTGATCAACCAACAACGGGGGTAAGTGGTTTGAGGAATTACAGCAGAGTGCTAAAAAATAAAACGATCCAACATTCTTAATACTTAATCTTCCTCTAAATGATGTAAGCCACGGCGCAACATCCTGCAGGGAACCGAGGATTTCAACTCAATCCAAAAGATAGCTTGTCAAACACTGGCAGCGCCTGTTGGGCATGTCCTTACAGAAATCCATTGCTACAAAACGGCGCACACTATGTATCTACAATCTCACAACGCGACGCGAATGAGACACCTCCTGAGCTTGTAGATTGTCTATTTGCGCCACCTGACCGGACACAGTTTCTCAGACTCTTATCTGCAGCTGTCAAGTAGCGCAGCTGGACGAAATCGTTGGTGGCGCGCCACTCAGTGCCGGCGGTATTGTGGGCACAGAGAAGCGGAAAAACGATAGATAAATCCCAATAGTGCCTTCCTGCCACCTCTGCCCTACGGTGTGAAATCGTTGAAATCATGCCAAATGTTAAAGGGGAACTCCACCCATTTTCAATATTTCACTATGTCATTGATGTACCTTCAAGGTGTTGTGTGGACATGATATAAAAAAAGTTCCCCCATTCTGTGTTCCCAAGAAATGGAGGTCTGAAGAAAGCCACTAACATGGTGAAACGTCTTGATGACATCATCAAGATGTATTTTCACCATGTTAATGGATTTCTTTAGACGCTTCTTTTTTATGAGAGCGTACAAATGGAACCAAATGAGCCCGTTAGAGTTAATTTGGTTGCATTTGTACGCTCTCAGAAAAAAAAAAAGAAAATGGGTGGAATTTCCCTTTAACTTGCTTTCGGAGGAGTGGAGAGAGATGAGGCCAAGGCGGTCCGCGAGGAGGATACTGGTGCATCAGGTTGTATGTAAATCCTTCACGTCTCCTTCAAGAGACAACTAACCGTTAGAGCTGAGGATCGATCATGCAATCCAGCCATGTGACATGTTAAGTAAAATTACAGGCACTTCAAAAATGATGCTGACATGGACAAAAAAGCAGTTCAAATTAAAGTGAAACCGATCAATTCCCTGGCCTGCACCTCTCTTCCTTAACGTAAATGAGGCATATGGAGGATAATAATGATAATGTTAATGACCATTATTATAATAATATCTTGGACTTATATAGCAGTTTTCATGGTACTCGCTTTACATGTGTGGAGGCCAGGGATGGGCACTTAAAGAATTTAAGTGCCCAACCACACCAAAGGTTTTTTTTATATTCATTTGCAGTTATTTTTTTGTTTTGTTTTTTGAAAAAAGTGGTCCTGGTGTTATTTTGTGAAAACACTCCTTTATGGCTGTTTCCCCTACCCCAAAATAAGCTTATAATGGGGCTAAGGGATGTTGTTCAAGTTCACCTATATAGACATCGCTCCGAAATGCAATTTTTTGCTATATATTGTGTATATCTCCACCATGCCCGTGTGTTAACACTCACACTTTCACTTTCGTTTCAGCAGTGGTTCAGCCATAAACCATGTGCCACGCCCCCACCTTTTGAGACAGCTGGATCACTGCTGAACCAAAAGTGAAAGTGTGAGTGTTAACTCACTACTGACATGGTGGAGAGACAATATATAGCAAAAAAATGCATTTTGGAGCAATGTATATAGGTGAACTTGAACAACACCCCTTAGCCCCATTATAAGATTGTTTTGGGGTAGGGGAAACAGCCATAAAGGAGTGTTTTCACAAAATAACACCTGGACCACAAGTAAAATAAGAATTAAAATGAGTAAAAACACGTCAGCTTGAAAATGCTATAAACAAACAGGTGGGGTCAACACCTGTCACACCAGGTTTTGGCCGGGAGTCCTGATTCCTGAATTGAATGGGGTTTGGTGGGCGGTGTTCAAATTTGAGCAATGACATCTTGCTACATGTGCTGCCGTCCTTTGCTTGGGTATACAACTGTAAATGTTAACTGCTGTGGTTTTATCACTCACCATAACATATTTGGTTAATTTGGTTCTCATTTTATTGCGTGAGCCGATCAACATGAGTCACCACGGGCCCCAAGTGGATTGTTTTGGACGGGCACATCGACCCCATGTGTATCGAATCCCCATACACTGTTGTGGATGACAACGAGGTGGAAAGAAGTGGGTGCATCTTTGTGTCTCCAGCTGGCTTCAGACTTCAGTCTCTTGGATGGGAAATCAAATGTCTAACACTCTTCCAAAAGAATACTGTACATTAGACTCGTTGGGTATATTATTCTGGCTGCTGCTTCTTCTGCCGGTATTCCGATTATTTTATCAAATTCTATGTGAAAGGGATGTTAGGTGCTGACTCTGTTGCCATTCTGGCCAGGCAGTGAAACAGAGATCATTGAGCTTATGCGATTCCCTGAGAAAATAACAAGTAAATCCCACCACAAGATAGTTGGTGTTTGAGATCATTCACCTCCGCAAAGGTGCCCCTGCTACTGTGTTCACACAGTTTTCTTGTGTTTTACCTGTTTCCACAACCCATGTTAATATGACAACCGTAGCAGTGATATAGCAATAGCTGCTATATTCTTTTTCTGTTAGATGTCTGTATGGATGCGACATTATGATGCAATGGTCATCTGAATATAGGCTGCCCATCATGGCTGGACGCGCCAGAACGGACGTAATGGAGAGTCTGTGCACTGAAAATATTGTTTTTAAAGGGAGCAAATGGAGTGGAATAATACAAAACAAACTGTCACAGTAGACTAGCAGACTGACTAGCGACTCAAAGGCTTTCATCTGTCCGGAAGAAAAAAAAAAACGAAAAATCACACATACTGTAGGAAAGACACATTTTAATAGTATAACCACACCTGGAGCTCTGTGACACGATCTGTGTCAAAGAGCAGAGCACGGTCCAGACACAGTGTCACCTACTGGAGGTGTCTGCTGTACTATATGGAACACACTCACTGCTTTATTTCTGCTGCTGTCTGGGAGTTTCAGGGGAGCCCTTTTTTCCGGCATTAAAAAATGCTACACAAAGAGGAGGAAATGGAAATGACACGGGGCGATAAGACCTGCACAACAAACAGAAACAGCTGACCTAACTTCAGAGAAGTGTTTTGAATTTGCATCACAGAATTATTCAAGCCCCTTATGGCCCCTCTTACACAACCCGACTCTGTGCCTATATACAGTTTATGGTATGCATGGAAAGTCATTTCCAAGACATTTTCAGTCGCGCGGGAAGGTGTGTGTGTGTGTCTGTAGTACAGCTGTTGGTGGATTGCAGCCCTGGAAGAGCGAGTTGCCATTTGAAAACCATGTCGTCGTCGCTGTCATCAGAAGGCACACCCCCGCCACCTTCCCACCCTCCAAACAACACACGGGAGGTTGGTTACGTTAGGCTGAATTTAAATCAGCCGAGGTGCTGCGGCGTGCGCAGGAGCAGCGGTTTGCTAAGCACTCCAGTTAGTGCCATACAGTAAAGCCGCGTCCATCCAAGTTATGGGATATAACTCCTCTCCCCCTTGGTACAAATGTACTCCACTTTATTTTCCCATCACAGGTGCATTTACATGCTAAGTGGTTTTATTGACTGCCTAGCAGGTAGTGGATAGCGGGGAGAGATAGTGAGGATGGGTGGGGGTGGGTGGTGGGTGGATGGGTGCACGGCGTGGGGGTGGGGGAGCTGCCAGAGAGGGGTGATGAGGCTACTTCGCTGTCTGAAAGAGACAGATAGATAGATTAGGCCTGCCACCTCTCATTTTTTACCCTTCAAGTGTTATGAGGGTTATCTCCGTTTTTCTTTTTGCGATTTGCTTGTCTCCCTGGCTCGCGTTCGCGCCGGTATAAATCAAGCACTCGCATAAGGCGGAGGAGCAAAGAGTGGAAGTCATTTTGTGAATATCGACGTGTGTGTGTGTGTGTGTCTCTGTGTGTACTCTGCGTGTGAGCGAATAAGCCACTGCAGGACTGCCCGTTTGTTTCGGCAAGTGGTGCAACGTCGGAGTTCAAAACCAATACGTTTTCCTGTCCCAGGGAAGTGTGTTTGATTACTGCATCGACCACCCGCGACCGAGGCACCATCCAAGATGTTTGAAAGCCTGCGGGTCCCAAGTTTGAGATGGACTCTGAGATATTCCACCACGCTGTTCTATATCTAGACAGTACCATACGTGGGCAACTGGTGGCCCAGGAGCCACCTGCACCTTCACTTAATGTGGCCCTCAGGTTAATTTCAGAATACCGCCATATTATTGATTTCAGCTGTTACAATTCCAAACATATGGCCTTCTTTAATTACGCCTACTTCAGCCTTAATTAGTAGCTTAATGGGTTAATTATTGATCTCAGCTGTTACAATTCCAAACATGCAAACATGACCTGCTCTAATTACTCCAGTCTAAATTAGTAAATTAGTAACTTAATGAGTAGTAAATGTTATTGGTATTTTTTTTTCCAGGTCGCGTCCAATGTATTCGTATTTAGTTCAAGTTATAATTGTAATTATAAAGGCATTTGAAATACAAAATCTTACTTTTGTAGGATTCAGATTCAAAAATAGCAAATAATTCAGGGTTTCAATTCAAATAATAGTAAAATAGCTGATCTACAAACCCTCTGGAGGGATTGTGAAACTATAGTTCACGTCTCTCCATCGTCAAAGTCGCCCAACGGGCTGTTCTATACTGTACTGTACCTGCACGACTTGCTCCATTATGCATTCATATATTCATACAATTCCTATTCATGTGTACATTCACGGCTACATGCTATGAGCGCACACGCGTGGTGCATGCGTGAGTGTGTTCTTCTGCTGCCGTCTCTCTGCAAGTCTGGTCTGGTCTACAACACAGAGACCATTGTGGTCTGCTGCCAGGGGCGGATTGGCCATCTGGAGTACAGGGAGTGTTCCCGGTGGCCTGCGCAACCTAGTGGCCTGGACAGTGGCGCAGATCAAAATGACCAATAATCTTCTACATTCTCTAGTTGTGTAGACTAAGTTGGGCTAATTCACATGATGAATATTTTAACTCTTGAGGGTGTAAAAATGAAACCAAATGGACCCGCAAGGGTCCATTTGGTTTCATTTTTACGCTCTCAAAGAGTTACATCTGGTTAACCAGCTGCCCCCCCAGGGTGGCCTGGCAAAGGCAAAATTGTCCCGGTGGGAAAATATGTGCCAATCCGCCCCTGTCTGCTGCTTCATTCAGCATTGTCATCCTCATGTCATGCTTTGACGGAAACAGAATTACAGAGAATTACACAACCAAAACGTTATTACACTATATGCACAATCAGGGTCCCTGTCTGTTTATGTGGCTTCAGCACCCAATAGCCTACTACAAAAGCAGAGTTTATCTTCTCTTCCAGATCGCTTGGTGTAGCCAGGTATGGTGTAAGTCCTCTCATTGGCTGCATGGCAGCAAATCAGGTTTGGGCCCTTGAGGTAGGCCCGAAAGCCTATACCACCAGGCCTGGGCCTGGGCCTACCAAATAGTTATCCAGAATAATTAAAACCAGTCATCAAGAGCTTCAAATCATGATGAACAAAGCAGGGGAGTGCAGTAACATTTTTAATTGGGGGGGTCAGGTGATTTCTGAACCTTTTGACTTGCAGGTTTTAATTATTCTGGGTAATTATTTGGTAAGCTCAGGCCCAGGGCTGGTGGTATAGGCTTTCGGCCTACCCAAGGCCCCAGACCTGATTTGCTGCCATGCAACCAATGAGCACGGCCCCAAACCTGATTTGCTGCCATGCAGCCAATGAGAGGACTTACACCATACCTGGCTACACCAAGCGATCTGGAATTGCAGACCTTATCTTCTCTTCCTCTCCATACTGCACCAGTATTGTCAACTTGGCAACACTGGTTGACAGACGCCAGAGATAAAACCCTCGTTTTTCACTCATTTTTCCTCCTATGATAGAGTCCTCCTTCCTTCCTAGAAAGGACCATTGGTAACCAAATGGATCTGTAAGATCTGTAACTCTTGAGATCGTAAAATTAAATTTGGTTTAATTTTACGAGACTAAGCTCAACATCAAATAGTGGTCCGTGGCTAAAATGATGAACCTGACCATGAAATTCAACTTTTTTTCTTTTGTGTTTTCGGTGATCCCATGTGTGTTTTCTATCCCTACAAATGAACATTTTTGCCATTTATGAACAATCAGGATTTCATATCATATATATAGGAGCTTTAATGGAAATACAGTAGCTCTAAGGAACAGCTACTTTGTGTAATTCCTCTTCAGTCTTCAGTTCCATCCAAATTTGTAGATTCTCCCAGGTGGCCCTATTTTAAGTACTGGCATTTGTATTTTGGGTATTTCCAATTTTCATTACCTAAAGTTCTACTCCACTACATCTCGGAGGCAAATATTGCACTTTTACTCCACAACAATTATCTGGTACCTTACTTACTTTCAGATTTTGATTAGGATCTATACAAAAATAAACAGGGAATGCAACAGCAAAAAGAAAGAAAGAAACTGAAAAGAAACAGTGCCCTGTGCTTTCTCCCCCTTAAACCTTTCTTTGAAATCGCCTCTTCATTAATATGCATACACACATGTATACCACATATGCTGGGCTCACACATGCATTAATTTCAATAGGAGGCGATTATGCTAATTCTGACTGGAGAAAAAAATATATTAGAAATTATATCCTTTCTAATGATATTAGACAAAATACTCCATCAGACATTTTATTAGGTGTTAGAATTATAGATGCAGTAAATTGTAGGTAATTTTCGCTGCTTTTTGCCCCCACCAAAAAGGATGATTCAGTGTTTGTTATTAAATATTGAGGTACCAGTAGCTGTAATCCCTTCATAATTATTTCTCTAAAAGATATATACTGTATATATCATTTTAAAATATTCTTAGATATTCCAATTATGTGTCTCCTAGATAAATGATTATGCCAATTCCCAAATTCCCTGCCCACAAGTATAGCAGTCATTTTTCTGAAAACACCTTCCATTTAGTATTCCTAGATATCCCCCAACAACAGCAGTATCAGTACAGTGCAACTTTCTCTGAATGCCAAACAGCAAATGCGTTTTTGAGCCGGCTTGTGTGATTTTCCTTAAAGGGATTTTTGTTGCTGAGCTCTCTTGACATTGTTAAGGGCATTCTGGACGCCGTTCCGCAGACTTAGCCTCCGGCTGACTGATTTAGACACAGTCATCCCATTACAGATAGAGAGGGAGGACCTCAGGTATGAAATTGAGAGGAAAGGCGACGTTGGCGCGCCACGCTGGCTTAAGTGGGAGCTGAGGCATGCATATCGATATAAACATGTGGAGAAACGGTCTGCGTGTGCTGTGAATGGGCATGAAATAATGATTTTGTGTGTTTGTTTGTGTGCTGTGTAGTGTGTGTGTGTGTGTGTGTGTGTGTGTGTGTGTGTGTGTGTGTGTGTGTGTGTGCGTGCGTGTGCGTGTGCGTGTGTGTGTGCGTGTGTGTGTGCGTGTGTGTGTGTGTGTGTGTGTGTGTGTGTGTGTGTGTGTGCGCGCCAGCCGCCACTGCAGAAATAAATCCACACTTTGCAGTATACGTGTCTGCGTGAGTCCTACCACTGGCAGCTACACCACCAACCTACAGCCGCAGGTACACACACACACACACACACATTGCAGACATTTCAGTGTACACACACACACACACACACACACACACACACACACACACACACACACACACACGCACACACACGCACACACACACACACACACACACACACACACACACACACACACACACACACACACACACACACACACACACACACACACACACACACACACACACACACACACACACACACACACACACACACACACACACACACACACACACACACACACACAATTCATGCACCTACAGCACATTTTGGTCCCACTGATTTTTTACTAAAGCTACTTGGCGGTTTGCACTTACACATGCACATGCAGAATGGATACATCCGTTTCTAAATCTGTCTTTGCCCCAAAGTTTCCCTTGAGCGTATAGGCTTCAGGGAAGGCTCCACAAAGCATCCCATACCAGAGGATGGGGTGTATAGTGAGCATATGGGTATATAGAAGGATGCTGAGGTTGGGAACTGCCAAGCAGGAGGCCTGGAGGAAGACCAAAGAGAAGATGTAGTGAAAGAGGACATCTGTGTGAGACAAGCGGAGGCAGAGGTTAGACTGAGATGGAGGAAAGATGATTTGCTGTGGCGTAAAGCAGGGGTTTTCAACCTTTTTCATACCAGGGCCATACAATTTATTCAGCATTTGAGCTACGGATCACCATTTGATGACATTTTAGCCCCACAGACCCCAAAACCCAAAGATTTCTTCTGTTTTTTTTTTTATTCCAGGCTGGATTTTCGGAAAACGTAACAGGCAAACCCATGGTAGATCTCTAGTTGTGTAGATTTGGGCTAATTCAGATGATGAATATTTTAACTCTTGAGAGTGTACACATGAAACCAAATGGACCCGCGAGGGTCCATTTGGTACTACTCTGGTACTACTACTCTAGCACATCCTAGTGCATTTTGGAAGTGCCACTAGTGCATTTTGGATTTTGGGCAACACTGAGCACCACAGCTCTTCAGAATAGCAGTCCTCACTGATCAGTACCTCTCCCAAACCTTCCCCTCCTCAGCAGTCAGGGTTAAATTATTCAGCCTCACCTCACCAACACCATCCAGGTGAGGGACAATTAGCTACCATATAGCTCCAGGTCATCTTCTCCTATAATGACAACAACAAACACAAAAACCTCACGCATATTTTTCAAGTGGTTTATGTTTTTTTTTTTTTGATTTGTTTACTCCGCCTCCCAAATGGAAAGAGGCAGGGCCCTGTCACTAATTTCCTCTAATCTAAATGATTATATTGAATGTTCCGGAGTAAAAAGTGTAACAGAAAAAAAAAAGAAAAAGAAAAGAAAAACAGAATGGATTCGCACTTCCTTGGGTGTCAGCAATGGTTTAATATATTCAAATGAATATAATATCAGAGCGGTAAAGCTGTCATGGGAGAAGCTTTTGGGGCAATATTTCTGTCAAAATCCTCCATGGTTTCGTGGAGGGGCAAGGCTCTCTCATTTAACACACCAATGTATAATTAATGCTTGGAGTCAGTCAGCCATATAGGTACTTTAGTTTTCATTATTCCCTGCAAAGACTGCAAAAGAGAACTCTGGGATCTAATGCAGCCCCATTTTTATTGCATTAAATTAAGTAAAGAATGCAAATAATATATATAAATGGGACCATGATACAGTATAATACGGATCTCCAAAGGCTAACATTGCCTTGTTTGCCTTAATTTTCCATATACAGTATGCCTCTTGGCTCTTAGCAATTATAATGTGTAGCTTTGACATCTAACCTTTAATGGTACCTCTGCGCCCAAAGACTCCAGGCTGTTTGAGACTTGATTAAGTATAATTACCGGCCCAAAAGCCCCAGCCCCGATGACCCCTCTGAACCACCTTTCAGACCCTTGATTACACTTGACGACGACCCCGGCTTAAGCATATATACGTACGCAGAGCCCTCTTTGAAATGCGAAAAAGTTTTCAAAGGACCGCACATGCCGCGTGAAGTCTGCGCTCTTGCGCTGGTGTCACTGGATGTCAAACAGCTACAGAGGAGGAACCGTGTCAGGAGCCTCCTTGTTTGTTCCTCTTTTCCACTTTGGCTGCCTAGCCTGGTTTTAATAAGGAGAAAGTGAGCTATATGTTCTCTGACGATGCGCATGACAAGATCATTTGAAGTTCTCTGAGGAAACTACCCCACTTTCCACCTATAGAGACCCTATTTCTGGCATGTCATCCATCACTGTATAGGTCAAAAGTAAATGAAACATGAAATGTTAACTTTTTTATTTATTTATTTTGTTTGTTGGTGCTCCCATGAGTGTCTATCCCCACAAATAACCAATTTTGATCAGGCTCTCGGGAACAGCTTTCTTGATTTTGATCTCATGGTACATCCTACTTTGTATAATTCTTACTTTTCTTCAGTCTTCAGTTCTAAATTTGCATTTCAACTTTGTTTACAATGTCCAACATTGTTGATTTTCCAAGCCGGCATGGAATGGAATGGAAACAAGGCTGGTTTTATCTAGTATTAGTATTATAATGACTCAAATATAAAATCATCTGAATATTTGCGCCCCCACCACCTCAGGACATTGTGGTACTGCAACTAAACTGTGCAGAAAGAAACGACAAGGACTGGTTATGTCAGTGGTGTCTGAGGCTCAAACGATTAGAAATAACATTGAGGGACAATATGATATTAAGTATTAAAAACAATTTTAGGAATATACTGTATGTTATTTGAGCTTTAAAAAAATAGCTAAAACGTCAGATCCACACATCAGATCGTGTTGATATACCTGGTACTGTATATCAGGCTGCGATGCGTTGTGAGCTTGTAGATCCATTATTTTCAGCATGCCCCCAACAAAGTGTAAAATCAGGCATTACGATGTCATCAAGACACCTTCACAAGATTGAAAGTACAGTACCCTGAAGGGACAGAACAGAACGAACACCTTCTACTGTCATTTCAAGGACAACGCTCATACCTTTATTATGTTAAACATGTCCCTCCCAATTACGTTTTTTTCCCCGCTTTCTCTTGTCAATAGCTATGAAGTGATCATTTTTAGATGTTGTCTCTCGGCCAAAATAATTGGATGGCTTTCTAACAACGCGGCCTCGTGTTTTTCATCAAACATTGGAAACCTGGGGATTTTCGCCATAGGCTACCATCTCATTACCATCAACTCTAATGAGGCAAACCCAAGGAGGAACAGCATTGAGCCAACAGCAAAAAAAAACAAACAAAAAAAACCTTGTTGGCTTTTTTATCGTCGCCTTTTTAAAAGGGACAGAGGGCGGAGGCACCACCAAGGCCCAGACAGACGCCACTGACTGCTGACTGCTGGGACATTCTTTATGATAGCATCACACTGTTTTTCACACTTTAAATCCGCAGGTAAAGCCAGCCTTTGTAGAATAACAAGTAGGAGCCTGTGCTGCCGAATTCCCTCCTTATGCATTCATGCATCGTCTCTTCATTTTTCCTCTTCATCATCATCTATTTCACTCTTTCTCCTTCATGTCTGCCTGTCTCGCTTCTCTCTATCTCTCTCTTTCCTCAAACTCTGCACAATAATTCGCTTGTAGACGTTTCCCCGATGCAGCTAGTCGGACCAACATTTTTGGCATGTGGTTGGAAGTTGCTGTACAGGCATTCGGTCCACTAGCCCTGCCGTTCACTCCCTGCCTTGACTGACTTAACAAAGCCCTGTCTTCTCTATATAACCTTAAATGAGCAGCTCAAATAGGGCAGAGGAAGGGGGTGGAAAGAGAGAGAGAGAGAGACAGAGAGAGAGAGAGAGAGAGAGAGAGAGAGAGAGAGAGAGAGAGAGAGAGAGAGAGAAGAAGCAAGGATTTGAGTTAAACTTTACATTCACTGGGAAAGATCTAAGATTTTTGCCACACGATTTTCCCAGAATAGCAGATATACCATGCTACGAGGTTGCAGAATAGATCCCTAAATTTCAACAGCCAATGTTTAAATTCCTGGTTGAAAGTGGTTAAAAGAAGTAGGGGCACGGTGGCGCAGTGGTAGTGCTGTCTTCTCACAGCTAGAAGGTCCTGGGCTTGATTTCCGCTACGAACACTATGGGTGTCTCTTTCCCTAGCACGATCAGTGCTCATACCCGAGGTGGGGTTGGCGAAAGGGCCCTTCTGTGTGGAGTTTGCATGTTCTCCCCGTGTTCCGTAGGGTAGGTACCCTCACACAAACATGCAGTAATCCTGGTCTCTAGACTGCCCCCCCCCCCCCCCCCCCCCCCCCCCCCGGGCCAGCTGGGGCTCCTGATGGAGAGTTCGTCCACGAGCTACGTCCAACCAGGGAAACTTGACTCCTGTCAGGTGAAAAGAAGGCAGCTTGAACTCCTCATACATTGAAGGAGGCATGAAGCCAGGCGGCTGCCTCCTCAGGTTTGTGGAGGGTGTGTAGAGACCAGGATCACATTAGGGTAATTGGCATTGGGTGAAAAAAATGGATTGGAGGCTGAGGGAGAGTAGTGTGAAGTTGTCAGTTTACTGTAGTCTACAGTATCCTCGTGTGATGTGTGCTGCTGGGGTAAAGTCATCTGGGTGCAATTGATGGAAGGCGGCAGTGTTTTGGAGCTCCGAGAAGCTGTCAGGTTATCTGAAAACCCACGGCCCACTGCAGTCGGCCATGCAGCCAGCCAACAGAACACACACATACACAGGACAGGCCGACACGTATCAGACACACAAACCTCTTTAATCCCCTCTCTGCCGACAAAGCAGACGGAAGATCAGGAAACATATAGAGAATGAGACTCGTCAAAGTTGACCGAGGAGGAGGAACGGAAAGTTTTCTTCTTGCTCTTTCGACTCAACTTTTTGCTGGCGCATTTTGTTTGTTGTTGTGTATCTTTGCTGAGCGGCTAGGCACCATGCGCGTGCTTATAATGCGGTAAACAAAGTGTGATAGTAACATACACACCTCCCCATCTGGTGTTTATTTATTACCAGCGTTTGAGATTAAAACCAACTAAAGCAAAGAAATGGTGTGGGAAAAATACACTGCAATTAAGTTCTACTCTGTAACCGCCTTTCACAAGTTTCACAGAACGCACATTAAAGGACCAATTCACTACATTTCTCACGATGTTTCTCACAGGTCCCGACTCTCTCACCCGCTCCAACCAGGACTTCTCCCTAAGTATCGACGGCACCCTTGTCACAGCTTCCACACAGATCCGTAACCTTGGTGTCATTTTTGACCCCACCCTCTCATTCATCCCACATGTCAACCAAATCACTAAAACAGCTTTTTTCCATCTCAAAAACATTGCCCGCCTCCGCCCCTCCCTGTCACCCTCTGCTGCTGAAACCCTCATCCACGCCTTCATAACATCACGTCTTGACTACTGCAACAGCATCCTCTATGGTACCACATCAAAAACCCTACACAAACTACAATACGTCCAAAATTCAGCCGCCCGTCTACTCACCTCCACCCACTCCAGAGACCACATCACACCTATCCTCCGTGACCTCCATTGGCTCCCTGTTAAATTCAGAATTGACTTCAAACTACTACTCACCACCTACAAATCACTCCACAACCTGCCCCCCCCTACCTCTCCGACCTCCTTGTGCCCCATGCCCCATCCCACTCACTCAGGTCAAGCGATGCCGGTCTCCTTACGGTCCCCAAGAAGATCAGGCTCAAAACTTGGGGCGATAGAGCCTTCTCCGTGGCCGCCCCTACCCTCTGGAACACCCTCCCCAAACACATCCGAGATGCCCCCTCACTCCCCACTTTCAAAACCGCACTAAAGACCCACCTCTTCAGGGCTGCTTTCCCAAGCTGAAGTGTTTTTAACTTGTTACATGCATTGTTTTTTTTCTTTTACTTTTCTTCTAATAAAGTTGTCTTTTAATCTTGCCCCCCCTCACACACACACACACACACACACACACACACACACACACACACACACACACACACACACACACACACACACACACACACACACACACACACACACACACACACACACACACACACACACACACACACACACACACACTCACTTAGAACCATGTAAAGCGTATTTGAGTACTAAGAAAAGCGCTATATAAGCCTCAGATATTATTATTATTATTATTATTATGTTCAGGATGAAACGGCACAATTTCTTCTTCTGGGTCTGTGTGTCATAGGAGGGCTGTGGGCAGTTTAGAAACCCGTCAGGCAGATTTTTCTCTTTTGTTTTTAAACGGGATTCATTAAAATATATTTAACATGAGCTGAAGATTCATGAGAATGATGATGCTTCCATTTAGGTATTGCAGCTTTTCAGGAATAGAAAGCCTGTAGTTTCTATTATTTTGGATTTCCAACCTGTCCACAGCCCTGCCAGGAGACACAGACTGAATAGAAACAAATTGTGCTATTTTGTCATGACCTTTAGTGAGGCCCAACTATATGAAGATAAGGTTGAGTGGTGTGGTTAATAAAGCCCAACCAATGCCATATTTTTGGGGTCGATACCGATACCGATTTTTGGAATAAACTACACCGATGTTACCGATGTTTTGGACCAATGTTTAATAATGAATTAAAATTATGAAAAATACATTTGAAAAACTTCTAAACTCCAAATTTATTTTCTCTTTCAAGTAAACGATAGAATACGACATTGACTTCATTTACTTTTGTGAAATAATTCCATTTTCTGTCTTTCTTTTTCTGTTTCAGGCTGATATATCGGCTGATATATCGGCCGATGTTACCAATGTATATATCGGTCGTACCAATATATCAGTCTAGCTCTAGTGGTTAAGTGGTGAAGATATGGTAATCTGTACCTGTATGTGGTGTGACCGCGTTCACCCTATAGTTTTACATTATAATAATTATTCATAAAAGATTTGTACAGGCTTTGTTTCTTTCTAAGATTGAACTCTTATTTCTCCTTTATTCGGTTCGGCGCCACCAGGAATTGAGGTATTGTATGTCGACAGTCACTATACTGTATGTATTCTGTTCTTCTGCACAACAATGTACTGTACACATTCACACACCCATGCAGACCGACACGCACAAGCACACAATTCCCCCTTCCCCCAAGCGCACACACACACACACACACACACACACACACACACACACACACACACACACACACACACACACACACACACACACACACACACCCACGTCACACACGTCACACACACACACACACACACACACACACACACACACACACACACACACACACACACACACACACACACACACACACACACACACACACCTCTCATCTGCACCATTACACAGTGGATTTAGCATCCAATTGTCACATTCAGCGGGCCCCGATATGGAGACAGATCGGACTCGGTCAGCTGTACCACCGGGAGATGATGCTGTTGATTGGAATGAGTTCTGCCGCGAGGAGCGCGGTAGCATCTGTTTTACCCGCGTTTCTCTGCCTCCCGGGCAACGGTGCGCGGAAGGAACGGACGCTCCCATCCCCGGTTCCTCCGTATATACTGCATTCCTATATAGGAGCACCTGCTGGGTGGGTGCGGAAGCGAAGACTCCCTCTGATTAATGGTGGGTTGCGTCACGATCACGCCTGTGGGAAAACTAGCAGGCTGGATGGGCCACATCCCCCCTCGCAGCCCCAACCCGCCCCCCAGAGACGCATTAATCATCAATCATCCGCTAAAGTGCTTATATCATGCTGCTCAACAGTTTGTCGTGATTATTTTACCGTTTGTGTGTTTCCGCCTATTGTCGACGAGTGCTTCTTTCAAACGGCGCCGGCATGGCTTGTGTGTGGAAGGCAGAGTTGTTTAAATAAACATAGGAAAATTAGGTCTATCAAAGGCGCGAGCCTGGGGTTTGCAAAAAGCGCTTATGTATGCAGAGACATGAAAGCTCCCCCTTTTGCAAGTGTTACGGTACAGTGACGTGCAATTTTATCTATGTCCTCCACCTGTTCATAGCAGTTTAGAAGGGTTTATTTTTCTTCTTCACTATTGTAACATGTCTCCTATATTAGCATTGAGGGCTGTGAGTTCCTATTCGACTGTGACTTAAAGGGTAGGACCACTTTTGTTGAGGGTTTTTATTTAGTTACTTTGCCATGATGTCATTCCAAATTTGGACAAGAAATTTTAAAAATATGTTCCAGTGACTGGAAATATTCAAGGTATGCCCCTCATTGACTTACATAGTACACTAAAACTGCTCTCAAGGTCACTTTTAGTAAGTACACTAACACTAACAAAGTTGATTCAGACACTATTTACAATATTTACATTTATTTCATTTATTTCAACTTTGTGTTTGTTTATGTACTAAATTAGTGACTTTAGGAGCTGTTTTAGAATAAAATGTCAAGTCAATGAGGAGCATATTTTAAATTATAGATTTCTAATCACTGGAACATTTTTTCATTTCTTGTCCGCATTTGGAATTACATCATGCCAAGGTAACTACTAGAGGTGTCCGATATTGACTTTTTAAGTGCTGCGTAGCAAGCACTTCCTTAGACGATTCACCAGCTGTGTGCGTGCTAACCGGCACGACCTCAACATATCTGCGTGTCTGCGTGCTAACCGGCACGGTTTGCTCTGCATGTTGCCACATAAGAGAGAAACAAGCAAGTTGCCACATAAGAGAGAAACAAGCAAAAACCGTGCCGGTTAGCAATAACAGAGAAACAAGCAGCAATGAGCAGCAAAAACCGTGCCGGTTAGCATGCAGACACGCAGATATCTTGAGAATTGTGCCGCTTAGCACGCACACAGCTGGTGAAGACCACCACACACGCAGCACTTTCTTTCACACGGGTGTGACTTTTTTTTGGTCAAATATATGTCCCGATATTGTCCAACTCTTAATTTCCGATACTGATATCAACCGATACCGATATATGCAGGCTTTTGTGGTGGACAAAAAATAATAATGGGAGCATTCAGTGATTTTGGTGACTTGGACCCCCCAACAGACCAACAGCACCTGCACCAAGGTCTGCCCCCACTCAATCATAATTGGAGGAAGGTCCCCTCTATATTTTCTTTCCTTATTGTGAGGCTCTCTAAATTGTCTTTTAGCGATTTTTCAAAAAATCTAAAATAGTCATTATTTATTTTTATATTATTATTTTTATATTTTTCCCCATACCGATATTTTCCCGATATTGATTTTTAAAGCCTTTATCTGCTGATAATATTTTTGTGGCTGATATATCTGCCCATCCTAGTAACTACACAAAAAAACAACATTGGTTTTACCCTTTATTGCTTTTCAGAGAAGCTGTTGGATAGGGCACTGTAATAATTCAGTATAGGATCACATTCCTTGGAGCAATGATAGTATCATTCACAGCCCAGTCCTGTAACCAAGATGCTAAATCTCCACATGCATTCATTCAACACGTAAGTTGTTCCCACTACAGCAGCAACATTTTCAAATCTTGCGCAATTGCAAAATGGAAAGAGAAGAATGGGGAAGAGCAGGGATACTGGCGTAAAGGGATGATGTTTTTGTGGCAGTCCTGTCAGGTTGATGAATGCTGACTTGACCTCGCCCTGACAAAAAAAGATGAAGCGACAACAAACCGACTGGATGTTGTTTCTCCTTATAGAATGGAAGACAGTCGATGACAACTTAGAGTACATTTTATATTTCTCAACTCTCTGCTGTTGGGAAGAAACCAAGTAACTCCAAAATGTTTATTTTTTGAAATGTGAACGTAAAATGATCATTTACGCTCACAAGACTTAAATTATATTTAAACCTGAAATGCTACACACCTGAAATGCTTCATTTTCAAGAATCTACCCAATTACAAAATGGAGAAGAATTCTTATTTAGAATGACGTTTTGCCAGTTATCTCCTAAATTGTGGACACAAATTTGAAAATCCATAGTTCCACCACTTTTTTTGAGTCACATGTTCAAATACTGGATTGTGATTGGCTTAAAGGAAGGGGTAAATATGACAATCCTTGGTTTTGGGTCAAAGAGACTAAAGGCAACATCAAATGGCAGTCCTTGGCTAAAATGCTGAATAAATAGTGGGCCCCTTGTGAAAAAAGAATCGAATGCACTCATGTTTATGTCAAAACAAATTCCTATTTGTGTTACACAATGGCAAATAAAGGTATCTCAATCTGAATCTGGTATCAAAAAGGTTGAAATCCACAGCTATAGGTCAGGGGTTTTCAACAGGTGGTCCGGGGACCACCTGTGGACCCCTGTGGACCCAAATGGACCCTTGCGGGTCCATTTGGTTTCATTTTTACAATCTCAAGAGTAAAGAGTTTTACACTCTCTAAAATATTCATAATCTGAATTAAATTAACACAAATCTATAGAGATCTACAGTAGGTTCACGAAATCCAACCTGGAATTGTGGATAAAAACAGAAGAAATGTTAGGGTTTACTTTTGGGACAGTATGGGGGTAAAATGGAGGTCCGTGGCTCAAATTCTGAATAAATGGTGGGCCCTGGGATGAAAAAGGTTGAAAACCACAGCTATAGGTCAATGAACGCGCCCCGGCCATCACAGTCAATGAATGAGTCAATGAATGAGCCGCCAGCACCAGTTTTTTTTCTCCTCCTCCTCAGAGACACCCTCTAATGGCCTTTCCACCTGATATCCACCAGCTTACCACAGCAGCTGGGCTGCCTTTTACTCCTTGTTATGGTGTAAATGATCCAAATCAGCCTCGGGAATGAAACATGCCTCCCCCTCACACACACACACACACACACACACACACACACACACACACACACACACACACACACACACACACACACCAGGGGCAGATCTAGGCATGGGCATGGGGGGGGGGGGGGGGGGTGCCCCCCTAAATACCCAGTCTGCCCCCCCCGCCAAAACACGATGCCATGCAAAACAACCCAAGATATTTCAAATTAAAGTGCTTTAAAATGATTTGAAACACTACTACTGCTACTAAATAACTACAGCTGTGTCACCACTAAACCAACAGCATTTCATCATTGAAAACAGAAAACTCTCTGAGTCAGACCTTTAGCTTTATGCATGCTGCGTGCCTGTTGCAACTTCAACAACAACTGATGTTATTTTTGATGCTTTACTTGACTAATAAAAGTCCTGTAACCGAAAATGGTAACCGAAAAGCGCCACCCCCATACATTTTCTCTTGCCCCTCCAACATGTTATCTTGCCCCCCTAAATGGAACATGTTACATCCGCCCCTGACACACACACGCACACACCTTCCCCTTGCCAAGGGCATCCTCTAACGCACCGGCGAACGCCTGAAGACCCTGCGGACCTGCCCCCCCCTCCTCCCGAAAAGCCTACACTGTAATTTAACTCTGGTGAGAGTACAAACACAATGTCATTAAACGGACGTGGTTCAGTTTGCCATTACGTTTTGTACGCCGTTCAAAGTTACTTAATGGATAAACTATGAATGCTTTAGTAGTCTAATTAATAGTACAGTGCATTAGTGGTGTTATAGTGCACCCACGGGGGGGCCTGCCGAGACGAGAGACGGTGGAGTGGAGAGGAGTGAAGGGCCTTTCAAACCAGGAGTGATATAAAACGCACCTCTACAGTTCAGTTTCAGTGAGACCAGTTCAAGTCGTGGTTTGATATAAACGCTGTGTGTACACTACACGCCCACGTTTGCACGCGCGTGTAACTCCTGGGATTCAAACTCGGGTTTCCTACGTGAAAAGTCCAACATCTTAACCACTCGAACAGTGGCTTTCAACCAGTGCGAGAATTCCAGGTGGTCCCCAGATAAATGATGGACAGTTGGTAACCAAATGGACCCTTATAGATCTGTAACTCAAGGTCATAAAATGTTAAGGGTCCATTTGGTATTTTACGCTCTTAAATCACATCTGAATTACTTAATTTTCAAGGATCTACAGCTTTAGAAAATATAAATGAATTGTTATTTTGACCAACGTATCACCAGTTATGTCTCCTAAATTGTAGACACAAACTTTAGTCTGAAAGACAAACTCAACATCAAATGGTCTGTGGCTAATATGCAGAATATATAGTGGGCTCTGGCATGAAAAAGGTTGAAAACCACTGCACTAGAACACCAAAAGGACACCCCTTTGTTTCCGGGGGTTGATACTAGACTTTGGAGGCCATCACAACAGAGGCTGTAGACTTGGATTTTTTAATCGTGTCCTGCTTGAGCAGACCTGGACTGAGTAGTGCTGATGCTGATCCATTCAACAGTGCGTGCATTTTATCGCTCCTCGTCTGAAAATGCCCTTTAGACTTCTAGAGCCTTTGATAAGTCAGTGGACACTAAAAAAAACTTTCTACGACGAGGTGGAAGTTCCACCAGGGGGGTGAAGGGGAGATAAGTGGGGCGGTGGGGGATCATGTGGATGGGGGGAGAGAGAGAGAGAGAAATCATTAGGGCTGCCTGCTCTTCCTGGGTCTGGCGCTGGACATCAGTGGCCGTAGTGCAGTGAGCAGGAGAAAGGATGGAGGGTGTGGGGGCTGTTGAGAGAAAAGTTGGGGGAGTGATGGGAGAGAATACTAATCAGTGGTGTGGCATGGGGTCTGGCTGTCAGGGCCCTGCGCCATCAGCCCAGCAAATTGGAAAACATTTTAATGGTTTTCTGTCCGCTCCGCCCTCCCTTTCCCTCCCCGGGTCTGACTATCACACACATGTACGCACGCACACACGCGCACACACACACACACACACACACACACACACACACACACACACACACACACACACACACACACACACACACACACACACACACACACACACACACACACACACACACACACACACACAGTAGTCATGCCACAATGAAGAACCTGACAACTATACATGTACGCACGTCACAAAGCATGCACTCACTCTCTCTCTCCCTCCCTCTCTCCCTCTCTCTCTCGCGCGCACACGCACGCACACACACCCACACACACCCACACACACACACACACACACCCCCACACCCCCACACACACACACACACACACACACAGTGGGGACCAGAGAAAGAGAGGGAGAGAGACCGTGAGAGTGAGAATACTGTACTCTGAACTGCTGCACTATACATTATTCAGCGGTGGCACCCTCAGCCAATACAACTTCTGACAATGAGCCCTGTGTGCGTGTGTGTGTGCCACAGAGAAATGCACCCATGTTTCCCTGCTATTTTTGCATGCAAACAAGCAAAGCCCTTTAGAGATTGCAGTGTGAGATTTGATGCGCCCATGAGCTGTGGCACAAACGAGCATATGTAAACACACACATTGCTATATGAGATATGTGATGTTACTGTATTTGAGTATACACGTAGTGCAAAGAAAAGCGCTATAAAATGCAATCCATTATTATTATTATTACCCTTACCCTTATTATTTTTATACCCCTTTGATCAAGGTCTACACTGGGTCCAGACATTGTGAGCTTCAAAGGTATGCTATCTTCGGCACTTATTCACTCAATGCATTTAAACTGACTAATTACAATCATAAGACATCATGGGGCTGATATATAGATACATTTGACTGTTTCTGAGGCTTGGCTGATAAGCGAATACTGTAATAATCAAAGTACAAGTTCACAAGTGTTCAGGTGAATCTTTCTCTTCAGGGTGCGTTGTAGTACAGAGGTTTTCAACCAGTGGTCCAGGGACCACCAGTGGCCTCTGAGAAGATTCCAGTTGGTCCCCAAATAAATGGACAGTTGGTATCCAAATGGACCCTTATGGGTCCATTTGGTTATATTTTACACCATCAAGAGTTGCATTATATTTAAACGTCTGAATTACTTCATTTTCAAGAATCTACACCTTTAGAAAACGTAGAGGAATTGTTATTTTGACCAACATTTTGCCAGTTTAAATTGTGGACAGAAACTTGAAAATCCTTAGTTTTGGGTCCGAGAGACTAAGCTCAGCATCAAATGGTGGTCCGTGACTAAAATGCAGAATAAATAGTGGGCCCTGGTAGGAAAAAGGTTGAAAACCACTGCTGTAGTAGCAACACGTTGTCATTGCTACAGCAATGGTCTGTCTTGTGTGTGACATTCGACCATACCGATGCTCAGCCTACGTTGTATGTATATAAATAGTAACAAGAGTTGTGACAAGAGTTTCACTGAGCTGGCTAGTCTAGAGAAACTCTAGAGTATCACATTCCACACAGGACCTTAGCAGTGACCCCTCCATTTTACTGTATGTGTGTCCGTTTCCCAGCAGTGTGTGGGCTCCAGTAAGGCCTGCCACTAACGCAACATCCAAGGAGGGCACTCCCTAGAGTTCCTTCTTTCCCCATCCACTATGCATGGTGTGACCCCCAGTCAGTTGGACCCCAAACTGACTGCCGAGTGTGACCGCGGACCGGGTCTCTCACAGAGCACAACCTGGACCTGACGTGGACCAGTACTCTTCATGGAGCTCATTAAAAGTGTGACTGTGGACCCGGAACAGTATACTGTACTGTTGTTTGAAGGCACAAAAACCTGACTGTAGAAGCCATTTAACGGTTTTCTTTGTACGTTATTATGTTTTTTGTTTATTATTTTGTCTATTCAGTTTAAAGTTAATTGCTAAATATAATGATTGATTAATTAATTTATTCTGATTGACTTCCAATTGGGCACACCCCTCTAGGCCTGAGACAGTGACATCATATCAAGGCTAGAGGAAGGAGGAGGGTTATGCACCTGGGTGGAACAATGGTTTTTACCAGGCTAGCCAGAAGAAGGTCCTGAATTGTTGTTTGTTTGTAAAATGCACTATGGAGAATTAAATGCAACAAAAGGAAGCTGAACTTGTGGACATTCTATTTGTGCCTGCGTACATCCCAAGTCTGGTTGCATCAGTAGGTCTAAGGTCAGTTTGTTTGACAACTGACTCAGCCACTATACTGACATTGGGGAAGAATCAGCATAAAACATTTTACAAGCACAAACAGCAGCCTAAGATTTTTGTTTTTTTTGGTTAGAGCCAAAAATCGCAGGCTTACGACAAAATACAAGATATTATGAATAGTCTAAGAGAACTTTTATTCAGAAGGGTATTGGCCATGACATGGCAACGGAATTCATTTTCTAGGCATCTTTTCCTAGGTCCTGACACACACCAACTGCCTAAATAAGATAAACAAACAACATGACACCAAAAAGGGGGTTCAAAGTAATGGATAATTCTCAGGTGCAAAATGCAGACTTGCAAAGAAAATGATTCCAAGGCACTCTGTCTTTGATGAAAAAATATAAGGACAGCTACAAGAACATGACAAATAAGTAAAATCTGTAATATTTATGTTTCTTTCATCTCCCCAATTTTGATGAGAGTAGGCTATAGTGACGCATCAGAAAGTGTGTCTTATTTTCCTGCCATAGGATGTGAAAAAGGGGGTCACAAGAAACCCATATAAAATTGCCCTATACCCACAACCGGTCGTGAATATTTGGATACAAACATTTTTTTAGGCCAATAAAAAAATACTACATACTAAATTTTCCTTTAAACAAAATAAGCCTGTCTCCTGCCCGACTTATAAGTGTGTATAATATGTCACCAGCTGTATTGTCATTGTCACTGGCACAGCATAGCTGATGTCAGTGATATTTTAATTGAAGACACTGCGCAGATTTCTACTTGCTGAATTATGTGCTGAGATTTACATTCTCATTATCTCCTAGTACCTTTTTCTCGTTAATTCATTTTGCAGTTGAATAGATTCCAATGGTGATGATGACGGCCACGGACAATGGACAATTATTCTCTGCCTTGTGCATATATATGGTATTGCAATCATACATACCGGTATATACCTGTACTGTATGTTGTATTATCCTAGAGTGTCTATGAGGGAAAGCCCTGTTTATTGGCAGTGGTGGTAAAAGTACTCATGATTCTTACTCATAACTGTAAGTAAGTCTATCAAAACTGTAATGTAAAACTCTGTTACAAGTCCCACACTAATAGCCTGCTTTGTTAAAAAACTGCAGACGGATTGTGAGCTTGCGTGAGCTGCCATTTTCAAATGACCGAAATGCATAGAGCTGATGTGATTCATTCTGTCATAATCTGTGTTGGGCAAATTACTTTGAAAAAGTAACTCAATTACAATTACAAATTACTTCTTAAAAATGTAATTGAGTTAGTAACTCAATTACTCTATTATGAAAGTAACTAATTACTAAGAAAAGTAATTTTGCGTTACTAAACAAAGTAATAACCTCCTCCATACCACCCAACAAGACAACATGAACAGCATCATCAATAAACGCAGGTGGACCTGGATTGGCCATGTGCTCAGAATGGACATTAATGCCATTCCTAGAGTCGCATTACACTGGACACCCGAAGGCAAGAGAAAGAAAGGAAGACCAAAAATGACATGGCGAAGGACGATCGAGAAGGAGCTCCAGCAACTACATCAGAGCTGGGGGACCATAGAGAAGATGGCCAAAGACAGATGCAAGTGGAGGACCTTTGTTGCTGCCCTATGCGCCAGCCGGCGTAATGGGGATAAGTAAGTAAGTAGTAAGTAAACAAAGTAATATGTCGAAGAATTTGTTAGATAAATCGTAATAGGAAACTTTAGGCAATTTTATAAATCTTCTCAAGGAATGATTTGAATTAAACGACAATAAGAAAAGGGACACTATTATGTAGGATATATTGTAGGAAAGGATAAAAAAATACCTGTAGTCTTGAGTGCATTTGCATTGAGTTTTTATCTTTCAGTTATTTAATTTAAAGTAGGCTATAATTTGTTTTAGACACAAATGTAGGCTGTAGTTCATAATCACACATTCATTACTGTTCTCTTTGATGGATAAATGTTCTCTTTTTCTTCACATGTAAACAAATCCGTCTCTCTCTGTCTCTCTGTTTCTCTCTCTCTGCAGGCTGTTTTGATCACACTGATTTTTTCAATAGTAACGGAAGCTTAAGTCGTGTTTGTAATTCTAACGGCGTTGTAACGCTGTAAAGTTGTAAAGTAATTAATTAGATTACAAATTACGAGGAAAATAACGGAATTAGGTAACACGATTTATTTAAACAGAATTAGTCTCATCTCTGGTCATAATAATCCGAATGTACAAAGTAACTAGTAACAAAAGCTTTCAGATAAATGCAGTGGGGTAATAGTACAACATTTGGATCATAGATGTGGCGAAGTAGGAGTAAAAGTAAAGTAAAATACTCAACTAAAATTCCTCAAAACTGGGCTAAAGTACAGTACTCAGAGTAAATGCATTTAGCTACTTTCCACCACTGCGTATAAAACCAACGGTATTAACATAACCCTACAGTGTGCATCGGTGTTATATAGTGACAAGTACCGGCTGACGCCATTGTGTCATCATGCCATATGGAGGTGTAATAAAGCTACAGGTATCCAGATCCTAATCTTCAAAGGGAATTTTCTCTGTCTGTCTCACTCTCTCACTCTTTCTCTCACACACACACACACACACACACACACACACACACACACACACACACACACACACACACACACACACACACACACACACACACACACACACACACACACACACTATATCTGTGTGTTCAACAGATCCGTTCAGTGATAAACGTTACATATTGCATTTAACGGCTGTATATAAGGAATATAAGGAAACTATTCAGAACAGCAGATGTGTTTCATCAGTTTGAGGTGCATATACTGAACATAATGCTTCTGTCCCTCTTTTTTTTCTGAGCCTCCAAGCAATTCCAGAGCTGCTGTAATGAGGTTGTCTGTGCGTAACCCTAACCCACTGTCTGCCTCTCCATCTCTGTGGGTTTGTGTTGCTGGTTTGCGACTATAAAGCTCACTTTATGTAGAGGTAATATATAAAACTAGACCTGCGCCCCTTCGGGCGCATGTCTCCACCGTCTCGGGTCACCCCCACAGGGTGCCTGTTACGTCACCCTGTGCCCCTTCGGCACAGACAAAACAAAAGACAAAAATAAAAACTTCCTGGCCCATGGTGAATCTGCAGACTCCATCTGGCTCATGATTGCTCTGCAGAGGCTCCACTTGCGGCTTGAATGGACATCCTCAAGGCCTCACAGTGCAGTTGTTAGACTTCCTCCTCACAGAAGACACAGTCTGCAGCGCCAACCCATACTGCTCCCGTGTGCCATCTACATCTTCGGCTGTCACACGTTTCTCGAGTGGTCAACAAAGAATATGTTGACCACTCGAGCAGCAGGACAATATTAGCACTTGCCACAGTGCTGGCTAGGGCACAGGGTTTGGAAGTGGAAAGGAGAGAAAAATAGTCAAAAAAAGAAAAAGGTTCCATTTGTACCTCAAGGACACTTTTAGCACAATGCCACAAAGAGGGGGCCAGGATCGAACCCGTTTGTTAATTCCCAGACGCTGCTCTCGTCTCCTGAGCCAGCAGCATCCCCGCAGCGTTGCGTCAAGGCGAACAGGGACAACTTTTTTTCATCCTGTGATCGCGCGCCGAAGCACGGGCTCATTATGTCTGTCATTATGTCTGTTCTTCTCCCCTTCCAAATGCCTCCGTCGCTCTCTGTTACCCAGAGTGACTTGGCAGCCCTCACGCGTCAAGCGCTGGCGTGAAGAATGTTGGCACGCGAGGTTCTTAACGACTGACGCCCAGGTGGCAGTGCGACGAGGAGCACTTCGTTCTGGTCAGCGGGTCCCTCTTGGCGCCAGGTGGTGACAAGCCGTCCGCTCACGTCTGGCTTGTTTTTGTTTTTCCAAACGGTTTTAATTGCCTTCCAAAATGAAATGACAATTCACAATGTTTGCCATTGTGTCACATCATATTAGGTGTCATTAGCTCTATTGCTCTCAGTTGTGATTAACTGCAGATCCTCATTTATTTTGTGCTGTCCCTCCTGTGATTGAACATAAAAAATGCTTCCAGACACGAGTAAACATAACGACGTGATACATGATTCCACTCTGCTCCGTGCTTGTTTCCTCTGAGTTTGCAACTTGTACAAAGCATACGGTATTGCATGAGTCATCATTTTGTGCAGGTCCAGTGCTGTCATGGCGTTTCTTCTTTCACTAGAACGCGTCCCGTCTCGATTTCAGTGCGTCTGTCCTGTCTCGGGTGACATCAGAACAAGACAGCTGGCGCTCAAGAGTTCTTGCTTTAGAGGTGCAGAATCTCACCTGTTTATTTGACTTTCTTGTACTTAAAGAAGTGTGAGGCGTGGTGCCTCAGACATGTTGATCCACATGGCACACTGTTTGACATTCTCACATGGCAGCGTGATGCGCAGAGGGAAAGACATGCTTTAGGGATGTCGCGTTAAGTTAGACCAACGTCCACATGTCACACTATTAAGCGAGCACTTCATGCCGCGAATTGCGACACATTTTCCTCTGTGGTCAGGGATGTGAACGGTGCGTGCGACGCCGTCTATTACAGGAGAGGGTCCCTGACCCCGCTCTCCGATGACGAAGCGGAGCGTTTATTGGCAGTGTTAAAGGACAGTAGAGGTCCGCGCCACCCTGCCTTTGATGGATAGACACAAGGGCAAACTGCTGGAAGTTCTTCATCGACCCGGTCTGATGTGTGCAGACAGCTCAAGGTGAGGTAACGCGGCGAGACCAAAGACTGGGACGAGTTCAGAAACTTCTCTTCTCCCTATAGTTTAGTTTCTTTCTTTTTTTCTATTTTCTCCTCTGAAGTTTTTTTCACCCTTTTTTCCGGCGGAAAAAAAGTTATCCGTTAATCTGTCTCATTCGATTCCCACGGCAGGTGATCTCCAACCTCTCTTTAATATATGAATATCATGCCACCTCATGCACTGATTTACCATTCAAATTTATTAAACAAGACGGGGTCTAATAACGGTGAGGCTCCCATGTGTGGACCTCAGACTCAACCTGGCCTATACGACTCCACGGAAAAGTTTCATCATATAAAATTAAACGTGTGAGAAGGAGGTACCTCCTTGGGCTAGACATTTTTTGGCCCCCAGACAGAGAAACGTGTGCGTGCGTGCGTGCGTGCGTGCGTGCGTGCGTGCGTGCGTGCGTGCGTGCGCACGCGCGCGCACGCGCACGCGCACACGCACGCGCACACGCACACGCACACGCACACACACACGCACACGCACACACACACGCACACACACACAATTAATTACTTGCTCAAAGACACTAGGACACCAGGTATACATCAATATAGCATTCTATCTATACCACAAGCAAATAACATTCCTAACATTTTAATTCAATTTACTAAATAAGGCCCTATATAGGACCCAGACAGACTTCTAATTGCAAGAGTGATTTTAACCTTACTGCTACTTTGTACTACTAGCATTATATAAAAAATGTTAAAAAATACTGTATCTAAAATAAAAGTAGTAGTAATAATAAATTAAAACTTTAACAGGGTTAAGACTTAAAGGTCAATGGTTAAGATCATTAAAATAATTGTGTATAAAATTGTGTGAATCTCTGTGGGGGTATTTACTGTATATGCAAATATCATGACCAATGCCATTGAAACACTAAACAATGAATAATATAATTCATGAGTTGCAGGATGCAAGAATAAGACAAAACAAGTTATCTAGTAAACAGCATACTGTAGTGTAGGCTGTCTGAATGGTAAACATGGATCTATCGAAAAGTTGTCAGACACAGTCTGGGCGTGGGTCTGCTGTTCTGGCTTCAAGGGAGAGTTTGTGAAGACGAGAGCCAGAAGGACAAAAAAAAGCCTCCATAAAAAAGGCTCAAACTTTTCCCCAGACAATTTTGTTTTCACAATGTGTTTAGGTGAAACTTGAAGGCTTAGCATCATTTACAGCGGGATGCAACCTCGCCAACAAATTAGTTCTTAGAAACCGGCTCTGACGGAGAGATTTCATCTTTGTGGCGCTGTTTGTGTTCCCCCATGGGATGGGAGGGATCACCGTAAAGGTGTTGGTTGTGCTGTACTGTACATCCATTGTGTCATATATATATCGCAATGTCGGCTGCCCCCGTCTCCCTCGCCAGCCCAAGCTTTTCCTGTGCTGAAGTGTTATTAAGTTACAGAGGTAATGCCATGGGCTTGGTACTATAGGACAGATTGGATTCCTCTCTTTCTCTGGGATTCTCTCGCTGGTAAAGAATTACTTGTTGTGGATATCGCTTTCATACACCGTATTGTGTAGGTAGCACAATACAGCAAATATAGTCCAAGGTACATGTGCTGTATATGTTTCAGCTCCTGTCTGGGTCAAAATATAATTACAGTTTGTTCCCCCATATAAAATACAGTATCTATTTCCTGAAACTAGGCTAAAATAAAATATACACAGAAAGATCATTTTGCGACCCTTTTTAGAGGTTGGAAACCTTGACCTTTTCCCCAAACCATCACAAAGGTTTAACACTTTTACAAACACTCTTATTAGTCACAACTAAAAATAACCCAAACCTTAAACTTAAAGGGATATTTTACTTAAAAAGAAGAAAAAAAAAAAAAAAAACTTTGTCATTTTATGGTCTCCTTAGTCACATGTGAACACCCCAGACAGTTTATAAGTTTACATTCAGTATTTAAATATTTGTTTATTTTAGCGTACCCACCCACCTCCAACAAACCCATTAAGTAGTTTGGTCACAACCTTTTTAAAAAGGGTCTCGGCAGTGGTCGTGGTCGAGATATGTTTTCACCCCTCCTGAAATATACTGTTTTACCTCATACTGTATATACTCGCACTCTGGGCCCTTCAGGCCTTCTTGAAGACGTCATAATGGCTCATTGTTGTCACTCACAAGCGTGTAAGTTAATGTGTTAACAGTTCAGTGCAGTTTCAGTGAACTAGATTGCCAAGGGAAAACATCAGCTCATAAAGTGTGCATAAAACCAAATCTTGGCATTAGCAGTTGCCAGGTCACACTCTGGTAGTCAACCTGTGTCATTGTTTATTTTTTTCTTTACTCTGATTGCAATCACCCTTTTGGATTGTTCTACGCACACCGGCCAAGTTTAATAGCAGCAGAGCATTTAAATATTTACCAAGTGCTGCAAAGCTGCTGGCCGAGGTTGCTGCCAAGCCAGCAAGCCAGGACACTCCACACTGTATGAAAGAACGATAAAAGCATCTTCAGATCACGCGTATGTATGTGTCACTGTGCTACTTTCTGCTGATTCCATGAGGCTACATGCTCTAGCTGGAACTCACATCTACATACAGTACACACGTGAATATCTTTTACAAAATATTAGTGTCTGTAAATATAGCATTGCCTAGTTGAAAATAGACGATTTCCTTCAGCTGCAGAAAGTTCATACCTAAATCCGTTTGGAAATATCGTGATGCAAAGATCGGTTTGGAGATCATGTTAGAAGCCATATTTCCACACTCCCTCAAAACCTTAGTAATTGTCGTTACTGTAAAGGGTGTCGTCTAGATTCAAAACAAGATCCAAAATATTGTAATTTCGTCCACTGCACTGGGAGATGTTACTTTACCCTGAAGATCACATCAGTTCAGCACTGCTGTGTGATGGCCTATGAATTCTATGGCTTAGAAATCCACTGAGTTTCTCGCAATTTTGGAAGGAAGCAGCAGTAACAGGTAGATCGGCCACTTTTCAACTGGATGTTCAATTTCGGGCTCCCCAAGTGTCATTAGTGTCAAAGGCGCCGCTTTTACACTGGCAGTGGCCTATAAAGTCACATATCAAACGTCAAAATGTCACTCACAGCGCGATCCATACACTGTGGCGTGACAGCGTGACTATTTTAATTTCAAGCAGGCTAGTTTAAACAAACGAGAGAAAAAACCAAATACTAACAGTAGCAAGAATTAAAACAAGGGAGAAAGAATAACACTGGCTATACGTTTGAAGAATGTCACTTCATTATGTCAGCACTACAGCCGCATCAGGGACGTGCACAAATACATTCAAGTCCAGGGGCATCACCCCTGGACTTGAATGCCCCCCCCCCCCCCGACTGTAAAACAACCGTCCTTTCCTGATCACAATTGCAGAATATAGCCTACTATGGTAAGCAAATGCAACTGCCAGTCCTTTCCATGCCTCCTAATGTCTGCATACTGAATAACTGCTTTTTTTCCCCCAGACTCCTGAACTTGTAGGCCTGTAGTGGCTGAATGAGATTTCAGCCGCTGCCCCATTACAACACTATCTGCACATATCTAATGCAATTTTCATCCTTTGGGTCGCAGTCTACTCGCAGAAGTTTAATGGTAGGCTAAATCATCGAATATAAGAATTGTTGTTCAAAAATAAACTGCCCCAGCGATAATGGTGGGAGAAGTATGTGGAGATGTTTATAGCAAACATGTAGATGTACCAGCTGTAACAACAGCAATTTCTCTTGGTCATGTTGATCCTTTACAGAATCATTTTTACGCTCTCCCAGCAGTTACATCTGGTAGACCAATTTTCCATCACTTAGCTGGGGACCACCTGGGCTGGAACCCTCTCAAGGACCACCGGCGGTTCCTGGCCCACTGGTTAAAAACCATGGCTTTACATCCATACGAGTGAAACCGCTGGGAGAATCATTTTTGGAAAACATTTCTTATTTCGCACGAGATGAAAAAGGTATTGGACTAGAAAGGGGCCGCAGTAAATGGGAGGATGTGAAATGCATGTCACTTCGGGTGATGCCTCCGTATAAATACACTTAATGCTGCTTACAGTATGGTAGAGAATGGATACAAACGTCAGATTGTTGACCACAGTAACCAGTGCGGGTGAGTTGTTAAAGCAGTTTGAAAGCACAGATCAGATCTGGGTTACTTGCTAACAGCAGTGTAAAAGTGACATGATAAAGAAATCTGATCTGAATCGGATCTGACTGAATGCGACTGTAGTCTAAAAGCGGCCAATGGCCTTGAGCAATACACTGAAGCTCTAATTGCTCCCGGTGAGCAGGTTAATGCCTTGCATGGTTTCCTCTGATAGTGTAAAAATGTGTGAAAGTGAACGTAATGCAGAGTCATTATAAAACACCTTGTACAAAGGCAGCATGTATAGGGTTATTCCTGCGTTGGTGACTCCTACAGGCTTTTTAAATGCATTTCTCTTTATTTATCCATCCAGGGAAGGTGCTGAGAGGTGCTCTTTTATACCATATAGCAGCACTGCACGGTCACACTGTTGGAGCCCTTGTCTCCCCGTGTACGCCTTATCTTTATTCATAACCGTATTTCTCTTCCCCACCTTTCTTTTTTATGAATGGTCTCCTAATCTCTCTAGAAGCATTTACTCGACCAATATTCGCTGCCATGATATTATGAGAATGCACTTTTATCTCTGCGGTGAATTCGATTTGCTCTTGATAAATCTACACACAGCAAGATAAGCCTCTTAATGGGATAATTTAATTCATATGTGCTAAATAGTGTGCTTAAACTCAAAAATAAATAAACTAAACTAGGGTTGATGCAGCATATACTATTCAGGTGTATACCATTCTTCCAGCAAGAGCCAGCCTAATTGCATTTGGTACAGGTTACATCTTGGATGCTGTCAGTCCATGTTATTTATAGCTAGCAGTCATTTATAGAAGAAACTGTAGTCACACAATGTTAATACCATTAGTACCGGTAGATAACAGTAGCACCATTTGAATTTTGCACCTTAGGGGCAGAAAGTACAAAGTCTGTGTTTTACTAGGATTTCACTGGATTGTGGAATTCCTACAATGTCCATAATGCTTTATTGTACTTCCCCTCCTTAAGGGAGGGAAGGTGCTTTTGTTAAGTAGTTCAGGAAGGAAGTCAGGAGACCACATTTTCATTTTTATGAGCTGACCAAGTAGCTCCGGTCAAAGAGAAATCTGTGACACCAAAGTATCTTAACAGTGACAGTTTATTTATCATTTATCCCATAAGCCATGGTTTCTACAAGACAAACAATGGAATAAATTAACAATTAGTATAGCAGAGTATACAGCAACAGAGTCAGGATATAATATACAAACAGAAAATAAGGCCCAAATGGCAAGATAAACAAGGCCAAGTACATATAGGCTACTACAAGCCATTACTGCAGTGATCAAACATGCTAACTAGTTGAAGACGGCAACAGCATAGGGTACAAATAAACACTCACTGTCTTCATTAGCACTCACACAAGAATATATGAACCAATTATATCAAGGTAAGTAATCAACATCACACATCTTATGCAGAACAAAGTCTTACATGGTCATGTGTGCAGGGCTGTCTTGGAGCTGCAGGTTCTACATGTGGCCTTGCAAAGGCTGGAGAATGAGTGAGTTGTGGTTTATATAGAGACACACCTGGACTGCTACTGCCTAATGAGTTGAGTGGGGATTATGGCAAACACCTGAGTCTCTATGGATGCAGAGGAGATAGGGGATGTCCAGAGGCTGCCATTCAGACAGCATGTATAGTGTAGATCAGGGGTTTTCAACCTTTTTGACACCAGGGACCAGCATTTATTCAGCATTTGAGCCACGGACCACCATTTGATGACATTTTAGCCCCACAGACCCCAAAACTAAAGATTTCTTTTGCTTTTGTCCACAATACCAGGCTGGATTTGGAAAACAAAACAGGCAAATTAACATCCAGATCCACTGACCATTAATCTTCTAGTTGTGTAGACTTGGGGTAATTAAGATGATGAATTATTTTAACTCCATTTGGTTTCATTTTTATGTTCTCAAGAGTTACATCTGGTTAACCAACTTAGCTGGGGACCACCTGGAACCCTCTCAGGGGCCACTGGTGGTCCCCGGACCACCTGTTGAAAACCCCTGGTGTAGATAATTCACAACAAATAGTTTTTTCCATACGTTTTAAAAAATGTTCAAAAATATCAGTAACTCACAACATGGCATGAAGTGACATGATGTGAGCTTGCAATGTCAGTGAGCTTGTTTTTTTATTCTATATATTTTTTGCTATTTTGGAGAGAGGAAAGTGAATGCGGTTAAGACCGACTGTGGGTTTCATACAGCACACATTGAACCAATGAAAAAGTAGCTTGGATGCATTAGGGTGCAGGTTTATGTTTTCTATTTTCTGAAAAGTGACCGTTTTGGACATACAGGGTTTCCTCTAAACGCCACAACAACATGTTGTTTTGGAACACGGCTCTTTGATTATACCATATATTATATTCTGCTATACAGCTCTATTGATCTGCTTACATTATACAGCACACATACAACGCTGTATAGCCTTGCCAATAAGTCCACTTGTGCATTCACACAGACGCGCACTCACGCACACGCATGCACACACACATGCATACACACACGCCAATTATCCCTGTGAAAATAGCGTAGAACTAAGAGAACAACAGCTACTGTACCTGACCTGCTATTCTTATTTCTGTCTCTCCTCTTGTCTTTTTCCTCCTCTGATAAATTGTTAAGCCGCATCTGAGGTTTAAATATTTCATAGCACACGTCGTCCATATGTTCAAATATTACCATTTCCAACACAGAAGGAGGCAGGTGTATAAATGAGACAATGGAAAATCTGTTTCTGCGTATCGGCCCTAATTGCAGTGGCCCTGCTGTTCCACACTGCGTGGAAGAATGAATGCACACACACACACACGCACACGCACGCACGCACACACATCACTGTCTTTCTAACATTCGGCATATTAGACATATTCCCCGTTTTGCATAAATCCACCCACGCCTACAAATGTATATGAACACTTGGGGTGGAAGGATCACAAAATTAATGATTGGGTTTGTATCTCGCTTTTCGTGGCAAAGATTTTGTTTCAGTGTGAAGCAGGGGGTGGGTGGGAAGTTCTGGCAGCAATGCCAAGTTCAACATGCTTTTTGTATTTGATTTTTAAATGACTTATTTATTTATTAAAAAAATGCCTTAATACAATTCTGGTGAAGAACACAAGGACATATTCTCGGCCAAAATAATGAGAACTCCAGAATGTCTGGTGTAAACAATCTTTACACCTGGGAAAAAAAGCAAATCCTTTATATTTGGTTTCATTTTTACATTCTCAAGAGTTACATCTGGTTAACCAACTTAGCTGGGGACCACCTGGAACCCTTTCAGGGACCACTGGTGGTCCCCGGATCACCTGTTGAAAACCCCTGGTTTAAAGCACCCAAGTAGGAAGTAAACTTAAATGCAAATTTACAATATATTTTTGGGGGGCAAGTGACCATGACCTGAGGGCAAGTAGAACCTGACTTGCACTTGCCCGATGGGCAAGTGCCTCGAAGACCTTAGTGTCAACCCCTGTGTGTCCAATGTACAAAATCTCTAAAATAACAAAACAATCAACCTGGTGTAACCTGGTGTTAGCTTGCCAATATGAGGATTGTTATATGTGTTGCCTTTTCACTACAGCAACCTGGGCTTCACTGGGTCGATGGTATATTTAATAGTTTTGAAAATATGAACAGCAACAGAAAACTTTCCTGGCAGCACTAAAACAAGAATTATGTTATTATTCTATACTGGGGGCAGTGGATGAAAGTTGCACAATTCAACTATAGGTGAAATATGCTATGCTTGAATTGAAAAGGAGAACAAAATTAGCTTGTAATATGATGTTATAAAATGTGAAGAATAGCTGCTCTTCACATTCTATAATCACTGTATATTTTTTGGGGACAAGAGATTGCCTCGAGGTAAGACAAGGTTTTAACCCGAGTCTCTGTGGCTCTGTGCAGATTGGCCTTGTGATTGATTGATTAAATACTAAAAGCACAGAAAGGTACAGCTCAATACAAGCTCTGCTAAGAGGAACTTAAAACCCAAGAATTACAATTATGGCTTCTTTCCATTTGGTCCATATAATATAAAATGAAAAATACTTGTCGTGTGTGCATAATTTCACAGAAACTGTACACTATGTTTATGATTTCAGTTCAAAACTGACAAAACTTTGGAAGACAATCTTGGGGATGCCAATGGATATGGAATAAATACTGTATGTGAATGAATGTCGGCCTATTTATATGTAAATATGAGGACCAATGGTATTCTAAGATTGAACACTAGGACCCAAAGATGAAAATAATGCTAAGCTGCAGGGTTAACAAAATGTGTTTCGCAAAAGTCAGGACACTTTGGAAAAGAATTGAGGCAGAGGTTTCCATCCAGGTGTGCGTGTGTGTGCATCGGCCATGCCAACGCTGATGGAGATGTACACACACACACACACACACACACACACACACACACACACACACACACACACACACACACACACACACACACACACACACACACACACACAAAGGCAAAACATACTCTCTCAACCTGGTGGGGACAATATTATGCTTTGATTATTGTTTTATGCTTTTAAGGACTTCCAGGAGCCTTGCAGTTAAGAGACACACAGATAAACAACCCCTCACGAATAACCGCGTTCGAAGCCGTGGCACCGGTCGACTTTGATAAGTCACAACGCGTCTTGCATTTATCCGCTTTTCCTCTCCCCTACTACACTGTCGGGTCGAAGCAGCGATACCGCTCTGTGCGGCGGTATAGCAATTGTGGCTATAGTAATTGTGGCTCCTTCTAATTAGAGCGCGGTGCCCTTTGGTGCCTCTTTTCCAGCGGTGCACCTCCATTAGCGCACTCTACCGTTTGCGTAGTCTTGTTGTTTTGCATATACAGTGCAACGGGTCGCCGGGGGCCGTGGCGATCACAATAAACAAGTAGCAGGGTGGGGTTAAAGCTGAAGTGTTGGGGGGGTGGGGGGGGGGGGGGGGGGGGGGGGGGGGGGGGGGGGGGGGGGGGGGGGGGGGGGGGGGGGGGGGGGGGGGGGTAGAGGGGGTGGGGAGTGTTTAAACGACAATACGTGACTCATCCTGTCCCCTGAGAATGCATTAGAGAGGAGATCGCTGCATATTGCTTTTCCTGTGGAGGAACTGACCCCCAGTAGTCATGGCTGTGACTATGAATGCTGCTGCATCACGTGTGCAAAACATCTAAGCACCCACACACACACACACACACACACACACACACACACACACACACACACACACACACACACACACACACGCACACAGGTGTTAAATGTCAGGCAAATCATTTAGATGCAGTATATTCAGATGTCACAAGCATTGCTTATGTTAATTTAGCATAAACAAAATGTTTTGTAATGTTGGAAAAGGTTAACGTTCAACAATCGCATGGGATAAGCAGTTGTGTGATGTCAGTAGTGAAACAAGTGCACAGTGGTAAACTCACCCGAACTTCCAGGAAATAATTAACAATTAAGCATAATCAACAATTTACCGGGATATTTGATTTATTTCTTTATTTTTACAGTACAGAGGTTTTCAGAGCATTGCAAATGGCATGCTGTACCTGATTTTGGAAGATATATAAATACCATGATCATTTATAGTGTAGACCTTATTGGTGATCTAATCGGGGTACAAACCCTCACACACACATAGCAAACATAACATCCTGTTTGTTGATGCGTATCGAACTCACACAAAGCTAAGCAATAATATGTCTAGGGTAAAAAGACCATTAAAGTCTATTCTAAATCAGGCTCAATTCAACTAAAATATCTGTAAAAGGAGAGAGTAATAACACTCCTGTTGGCTCCAATGCCTCGGCTGAACAGAGAAGCACACGTGATGTCTAGTAAGGAGGAATTCAAGTTCCAAACAAACACTCGATCCAGCAGATCACACGTTTGCAGCTAAATTGGCGAAATTACGGTATTTTAGGACATTTTAACCCTCTTATAGCCCTTGACACATTTGACGCTTTAAATAATTAATGCCCTTCAGGTGATTATTAGATTATTAGATTTTTTTTTAGCATGATCGGCTAACGACAGGTACTACTCACCATTGGCCAAAATCGTCGGGTGCACGCTTGCACATGCACCTGCGAGGTCTGTATGTCCATCGCTGATCCTAATCCAACCATTGGCGCTAGATTTAAAAAACACGATCGCTACGATCGAGGCCTAGACGATGATCACACCATTGGCCAAAATCACTGTTTGCATAGCAGCAATTCCTGGCCATCGTCTGCATTACTGCCACCTACTGGGTGTTATCATGGTATATATAATCAACTCTACAAATTACAAGTATTTGGAATTATATGCTTTATTTGATTGGCATTAATTTGATAAATAAGGAATATGAAAATTGGGGAAAATTGTTGGCATTATCAGGAATAGTGGAATGGACAATAAGAGGGTTGCATCAACAGACCTCTCGTCACTTTAGTGCATAATGATTTAGTATATAACTTGCTTTACTTAATGTATATTATAAGAAAATAGGCCTATTTATAGTACGCTAAATTAAACATAAATAAATACAGAAATGACTATTCAATCAAGTAGGCAAATCGACCAATGACAGATTTGTACCTACTGCTGACGGTCTTAAAAAAGACAATTAAAACTACTTTGACATATTATTGCTTATAGCTACGTTAATGGGGAACACGAAGGTAGGGTTGGTGCATGGAGAGCTGTATGTATGTCTGCCCTTCCCAAGGGCCCAGTTCTCATCACGTCTGTCTGCAATTAACCCAGATTTCTATTCCATCTCTCTCACTCTCTTGCCTCTCCGATCCGATTCCTGAGCCCTCCCTCTGTGTGCGTCCATCTTAGTGTGTGGGCCGTCGTATTCATCACGTTGATGGCTCACTCGACGCCCGTCTCGATGCTGGAGCGGATTCTTTGCATGCATGCCGTCTTTGCAAGCCAAAAGGGATGTCTGCCTACCTAGCAAGCGCCTTTAGTTTTCCTGTTTGTTAATTATCTGCAAGACAACCATGAACGGCAGTCTTGTTTTTATTTCCCCTGTGCAACGTCTTGATGGAGTCAGACACTCAACCAGAGCCCTGTTTGTGGGGGAGTTGCACTGTACGAGGACTAGGTTACAGCTGTAATTTGCCTTTAATTTGTCTGCATACGTTATAACATCTACAACAGCTCTGTTCTCAACATGATAAGTGTCTGTATGTACCCCCCTTAGAGTTAAAATAACATCCAAGCTATGGTATTATATCTCATTTCCTATAACAACATGCCTTCATCTCGCACAGGATAGTATATTTGCCTTGGGAATTAACAGTCATATGTATTGTATATGCATTATACATGATCCAATGCTCAGGGTTGTGGTGGTGATGGAGACATAATGTGCTCCTTGGCCACTACTGTGCCTGAATTGCTGTTTTCATGCTTTATTGTGAATATGTTTTTAATATATTGTTGCATATGTTGTCATTTTTTTTAATATGATGAGAGTTTTATGAATTTCGTATCCAATTGTATGCTACAGCTACCTTGCCCTGGTCCCTCTCAATGGGACCTCCTCCTAATAAAAGAAATGTAAAAATGATGAATCACATAGTATAGTGATTTGTTAGGTGAAATGTGTATTTGCATTGGCTGCGCACTACGCTGTTTCAGCCGCATTTGGTTTGAAGTAGCCTGAGCTAACCTGGAAGCATTTTGGCCTAGAGAGGTGGAGACCGACTCAGATCGTGGCGGTTGCCATGATTGGATCTCACAGATCTGTCAGTCAACCCCTGGCCCCTTCTAGGAAAAAGCAAAAAGTGAAACCCCTCACAAAATCATTGGCCAGGGCACCCTGGCCAATGATTTTGTATTCACTTTTTGTGCAGCACTGATGAAAATGAAAGGGTATTGAGGCTGGCTTTAAAGTTATATCGAGTGAAGTGTGAACACTGCAAACGTGTCAATTTACTGCAGTATGCGTGTTGCTCTGTACTGTCTGTCTACAGCCTGTGAGGCTGCCAGGGATATTTGCCTCTCCCCTTATTCCCATTGGCTGCTGTTGCTTGTCGTCCCATAGGCTGGAAACAGCCAATCACGCCCAACACGTCACTATGACGGTCGATCTTGTCATCTACATTTCACTAGTCAGCCTTCACCTAACAAAAAAATGATCTGATCCTCCAACTCCCTTTCTCTTCAGCCAGAGCCTGGGTCGTTCCTTTTAGTTTTCAATTAAATTACCATCAAGGTTTATCAGTGATTAAGATCACTAATAAGATTTCTCAATGAGACGAGCAAACAAAACAAACGAGCCGTCTTTCAAAAACTTCCTCAGATTCAATTAGACGATAGCAAACGGATTCATTAGTTGCCATGATATACACGCTGATTGCTATTTATTCTGTTTTAATGAGACAGGGATAGATTTTTTTCTTTTCTCCCCTAACCCAGCTCTTCCTCTTTACTTCATTCTTACAGCTACAGTGAGTCATACCAAAGAAAAAGTGTCCATGTGTGTTTGACCACTAATACTAAATACTAAATCAGAATTGGTTTTATTTGTCACATGCTATTTTATTAGCAGAAGACTGTTTTTCTCTTGCAGTGGCAGTTTTTTGTCACTTGAAGGACAGTTGTTGTACTTCTGTTCATGTGGACATAAATAGTGTGTGGGTGTGCATGTGCGTGTGCCCTTGCGTATTTGTCTGCTACTGTATACAGCTGTGTTCTGTTCTTTATGCTATGTGGTACAGTTGTCATTTAGTTCAGTGGTTTTGAAGAGTGGTTGTTGGAATACACTATGCCTATTGTCTTTGCTCAGACGCAGTGGAATAAAACTTGCTCGCATAAGCCTCGAGGTGTGCAGAAAGAATACTTAGTCAGGAATTGTCCTGCTCTTTTGTAAAAATAAGCGGTCTTCAATGTTCAGCAGCCGTTTTACATTTACAGCGAACTGGGGAATTTCCAAAACACCCACTGTGTTTAAGAGGTGCTCTCTGCTCAAACAAGCATAACAGACAGTTCACTCGCTGCGCGGATCTCTGCAAAGTTGCTCTAATTAGAAATCTCTGTGGCCTTCTCAAAGTCAGCAAAGTTTATTCCTTCTTTTGCCATTAAATCGTTTTTCATTCCTTCTGGTTCATCCTCTCTTTTTTCCCCTATTAGCTACAGCGGGCCTGTCTGGACTGTGATATGAAGTCTAAACACAATTTAAACTTTCCCAGACATGTGATTGGTTAGAACGGGCCAAAACCTTGTCCAAATGCCAAAGATGAAGACAGATCTTCACAAAGTCAATTCGCTCCTCTACACATTATGTAAATGTTCAATGCTGTTTACTGTTTGTGTTAGGACAAAACACTAGCATAGCCTGATATAGGGCTCCACAGTGACGTCAACACAACAACAAATAATGTTTTGGACCGAACAAATAATTAAAAGAAGAAAAACAGCAACAAAAAAGTAATGTCTTAGACTGAACAGAATTGTACTGGTTGTCATGATTTGTCACAACCCGAGTTATCTTTGTCCACAGCATAAACGTCTTTAAATTTCATGAAGCAAGTGAACGGCCAAATCTTGTCCAGAAAAGGCACTCTGATATCACTGCGGAGCTAGTGTCCATCAAAAATATTACAAAGAAAAGCAAGGGTAATGCAGAAAACCAAGTAAACTCAACGCTAAAAATAATCAAGATTATGTGTTTTGTGTGTAATATCATCACAGTTTCGGGGTCTGGCCAATCCTCTGGCAAGCTCTTCCAAAGACTATAGCGAGAGGCTGCTTCTCCAAGGGTTTTTGTTCCAGTCTCTGGAACGGTTATAGGAGATTGCATGGTTGCTAAATATCTAAAGTTCCTGCTTGGAACCTATACTGTACCTGGAAAGCATTACAGAAGATGAACAGGTGGGTGAATTTCCACTGATCGAATGATTTCAAAAATAGGGGGAGAAAAGTATCTTATGCCTGGATTTTAAGGTGGGTTAACATGTAAACTGGCTCATTAATGGTCCATATGGGGAGCCACCACCCCCTGCAGGATGGAGTGATTCCATCCAACACCACCTGCTGACCAGCCCCATCCAGCCCAGTTGCTAGCGCTGAACACACCACAGTCGTTTCAAAGCTCCATTGCAGGGGTTTTCAAGCTTTTTCATGCCAGGGACCCCTATTTATTCTGCATTTTAGCCACGGACCACCATTTGATGATTTGATGTTGAGTTTAGTCTCTCTGACCCAAAGCTAAGGATTGTCAAGTTTGTGTCCACAATTTAGGAGAGATAACTGGCAAAACCTTGGTCAAAATAACAATTCTTATTTTCTAATTGTGTAGATTATTAAGTGAAATTAAATTAAAATTAAGTAACTCTTGTGGGCGTAAAATGAAACTAAATCCATTTGGTTTCATTTTACGATTGCAAGAGTTACAGATCTATAAGGTTCCTTTTTGGTTACCAACTGTCCATCATTTAGCTGGGGACCACCTGGAATTCTCTCAGGGACCACTGGTTGAAAACCACTGCTCTATAGACTCCAAAATGGTAAACAGATACTTTTAGCCCCCAAAAATTCAAACATGTAAACCCAACCCAAATTGAATTAGGTCTTACTTGTATTAAATTGTTATCGTCTTATACTTAGTTCATATAGTTAAAATAAATATAACTAAAGGCTTCGGAAAGGAATGGAAGAATAAAAAAATCGAATTAAAAAATAGTAAAGGTTCAATTCAGAGCGACACGTTTTTTGAGTTTGGCATACGACAGCGATATGCAATGTGGCCCTTTGGAGTGAGTGTGGAATTATAATGGTCCATTGTCAAAGTTGCCCACCCATGCTTTTAGCCCATCATGCACCACACGACGGACTGCTCAGTGTCGACACTGCTAATAAGATCTGCCATGACTTCTCCCCGTCATTTGTTCAGCTCTCAAGTCAGCCTTGGTTGAATGAAGAGAGGCTAGAGAGAGCCAAGGGGAATTAAACATCCTCCAACTTTTCTACTGAAGCCTTACGCCTCCTCCACCAATTAACCCCAGGCCTGTTTGTTCAAATTGCTGCTGCCATTTTGCCTAATTGGAGTGTTGATAACTTTTGCTAAAACTTTTTGAGATTCTCTCAAACTTTTTTTTTTTTGATTTTTAGCAGGACCTTTGTTTGTCTGTTATGTAACAGATGTGCGTGATGTACAGTAGGCTCCTTCGAGAGATTCTTTACTGCGCTTCACCTTAACAAGCAGGCAATCGCCCTCTTCCCTTTCTCTCTGTGAGCATTTTATGTGGATGCGTGCGGGCATTTGTCAGCACGTCTACCTTTGATGAGAAGGACCTGGCTGAACTATAGCAGCCATAAGTTTGCAAAAGCTGCCGACAAACAACCCCAGATGGAAAAAGGCGGCGGAATACACAGCTCACACACCATCTACTTGGATAACTGCCTGAGTACACATCATGTCGCAGGACAGTGTCAGAATGTGTGTGTGTGTGTGTGTGTGTGTGTGTGTGTGTGTGTGTGTGTGTGTGTGTGTGTTTGTGTGTGTGTGTGCGCGTGCGTGTGTGTGCACGCGCACAAGGGTGCAGCAGGGGCGAAATCCAAAAGCGACCTCGCCCGCGGGCGCCCGGTTTCAAAAGCGGGCGCCCGCTTTCACAAAAACGGGCGCCCGTTTTCAAAAGCGGGCGCCCGTTTTTGTGAAAACGGGCGCCCGTTTTCAAAAGCGGGCGCCCGTTTTCACAAACGGGCACCCTTTTCAAAAGGTTATGGTTAGGGTTAGGTTAGGTTTAGGCATAGGTTTACTGAGGTTAAGTTTAGGGTTAGAGTTAGGTTTAGGCATAGCCTAGTTTGTGAAAACGGGCGCCCGCTTTTGAAAACGGGCGCCCGCTTTTGAAAACGGGCGCCCGTTTTTGTGAAACGGGCGCCCGTTTTTGTGAAACCGGGCGCCCGTTTTTGTGAAAGCGGGCACCCGCTTTTGAAACCGGGCGCCCGCGGGCGAGGTCGCTTTTGGATTTCGCTGGCTCGCGCACAAGGGTGTGAGAGAGACACGCACACGTGCATGCACACACCTTGCTGCTTTGCTTACACTCTACATTTATTTCTCTCCCTTTCTCTCCATTTCTCCGTCTCCCCACAATTATTTTTCTCTTGGCTTTCTCTCACACACATATGCACAATTCAAACACACACAGGCCTGAAAGCTTATCCCTCATCTGTGGGTGTCTTAATCCCCCAGTGACAATAGCACACTGAACAGATGAGTGTTGACACTGTTGGTATATGATAATCTAAATTATTCACAACGACAATGGGAAAAGGGACAGCTAGGCAACTAGGAGTTCAGCTCAGCTCCGTCTCCAGTTAATCAGAAATATAATCGCTTGTGTAATCACCCACGGTGACTTGTGGATTCACAATCATTTCTGAGTGTATACAGTACAGTGACGTGTCAACAATGGACCATTTACAAAGTTTGCCCTTGAACAATGTTGCTGCGTATAGAAGATTATCTTTTTTTCGACTCATTTTTATCACGATGAATTATTCATCCGTGCAGCCAGTATGTCCCTTTTCAGTACCTACTGTAGTGTTACTGTAGCACTTTTGCAGCATACCACAGTACCTACAGGGACTGTTAGGGACTGTTCTAGTGATAGTGCGCTGCCTTATGTCATCATCGTCAAAACGGGTGTGTTCTTGTTCTGGCTGCTGTTCTGTGGGTGGCGGTGTGGATTTTCTCCATGAAGAATGTCCATCGACAACCTTTTTCCACAGACCAAGACGACATAAAATAAGACCTAAGCCATGATGACAAAAACTATGACTAAATACACTATTTTATCAACAAATTTTAAAAAACTAGACTAATACAAATAAAATACACAATTAGCCCATTAGGGGAAAATTCTTCTTTCCCTCAGGTGACTTACTGGAATTCCACATTAATTTTCCTCATAATGATTTATGAAAAGATGGTTACACCGCAGACAAAGTCAACTCGGGTTATGACAAATCATGGCAACACCACACATAATGTTATGAGACAATCAAATAATGTGTAAGAAGAAAAACGGAACAGAAAGTGTTATATGCTGCCGTTTTTTTCCCCTACCACTAATTAGATATTAGATATTGTAGGATAATATTGTGTTTGTTGTCATGATTTATCATAACCTGAGATGGCTTTGTCCGCGGCGTAATTGTATATAAATCATTTTTGAAATGTCTATGAGGAATATGAATGAAGAAATTACTTCTGGGTGGGACTGCTCAGCTCAGCTCCGTATTGTAAACTATTGCATGAGAGTGGGAGAGGTGGTGGAGTTAGCTGTTGTAGCAGGGCATTTAAGGGTAGAGTGGAGTTAAGCGTTTTTTTTTTCAAAGAGCTTTTTTCATACTCATTCGTTCAATATCTCTAACCAGAAGTGTTATTTCTTTTGTCGGAAACGAACGCTTTGCGATGCATTGATTTCAGTGTTCAGGTTTCGGTGCACATCACTGGCAGGGTTATTATCTTTCCCTCTTTCTCCCACAGCTCATGGCAACGTCGGAGACAATGTTCAAATATATACAGACATGAAAGCAAGGCTATACTTCTATGCAATATAACCTGGGACAATGCTGGGCACAAAACCTACTGTGGGCGTCGCAATAACTCTGACAATGCCCCTGCAAACTGTTGAATGCAAGCAGAAAACTGTAACCAATTGCCGCATGCCAGGCAGTGTGACAGTTCAGGTTTTTGTGTGTGTACTGTGTACCCCACGATGCACAAGCATAATGGACAACAATCGCAACAGCTTCGAGTTTTGCGCGATATCCGTTTTAAATTTGCATATTCATCATGAGCAATTTTTTTTGGCCCATACTGTCAGCATCAGGAAAATCGTAAAGTCAACAGTCTGGTGACGTGGGGCTATTTGGCCTCCAGTTCAGAATGATGCTTTCCGCATCCGGTAAATGTGTCCGCATTTATGTCCAAGAGATAGCACATCAGTAATCACATGCTCATCCTCTTTTGTTCGGTTCTTTATTCAAATCAGCTATAAAGCACGACAGGGACACTGCATGCTCCAGCTGTCTGGAAATGGTTACTCAGGGTGAGAAGAAGGAAAAGCAAAACGTAGGATATAACTCAAGCCATCACGAGCCCAATGCCTAAGCCTGCAGTGCAGATACTCTGTTACATGTATTTTAATACAGAATTAGATCATATTCGCCATAACAGCAAATTGTTATCTACCAGCCAGAATGTCACATTATTCAACATACAACTCTTTCAATATGTATAAAACCTATTCTCAAAAATAAGCTTATTTTTGGGAAAGAAAAAAAAACAAACAATGCTACCGATGCTAAATCTTATAAAAAAGAAACACAGACAGATGCGTTCCTGATTTTGAGTTAAGACCAGCGTTCATGGCTGTACAGATGGCTGCAAGCACATTTGCAGCTTAAACGGTGTGACAATGACTGACAACAAAATGTGTCACTTGTAAACTAGCAGTGACATTTTGTACTTGCACATGGCTGTGCGCCATGGTGCACCAGGTGGAAGGCATTTGGGCTCTTACCTGTAGGCTAGTCTTGTTTTGTTTTTCTCATCAGGGAAATTATACGAGATTGAGACACAATGGCGTGCGAGTACAGTCCTCACTGCTGCTTGATTATGTGTTGAGAAAATCAGATAGAGTACAGAAAACCTCACAGAAACAGACTGACTTGAGTTAAAATGTCATCTGTTTGAAATGATAAAAGTTAAGGGGATTAGAGAAAAAAAACATCAACAAAAAAAGAACTAGATTAGTTAAAGTGACATTTACAGTTCTATCTCAAGCATCCTTTTAAATGGATTCATATCTTCTCATCAGAGATTTGAATATTCACCTTTGTTGAAATGAAAAAAAGAGGGAGCTACTATGGCGGCTAACGTCCCGTTTGTCTGTTTTTTTTTTAAACCCAAAATGAAGCCTCCTTGAATGAGGTACAAAGAGGTTTGAGCTCATCATCTCTTTGCTTCAGGTAATAACATTAAAAGGCGAAGTCAGAGGCGCCTGCATGGGCACCTCCTGAAGTCAGCCATATCTGCACCCCTCTCATCATTATCCATCTTTTAATCATACACTCTGACATAAAAAACACAATACTTTAATGCTGTAAGAGGCTGCAGCTCTGGGCTCTTTGATTCCAAAACAATCAGTCAGCACTGATTAACGGCAACACTAAGTGGATGAATGATAATTATACGGTGCTACAGGTTCCTCTCTGAGACAGACTTTGTGTCTATGTGAGCGTGCGCTTGAGTGTTGCGTGTTTGAATGACTGTCCCTGTACCTGCTTATAGCATTTGTGCCCTCTGTGCGTGTGTGTGTGCGTGAATGTGTGTGTGTGCATGCCCGTGTGCGTGCGGGTGCATGCTCTTGTGTGTAGTAGTGTGTTTCTATGCCAGTGGCCCACATTTGCGCGTTGTCACAAAATGTCACGAAACGTGAAAATAATCACAAGCATTTAATGATGCGCGGCTTTCACAAAGGTGGATTTATTTAACACAATTAAATCAATTAACCATATTAACCACAGCGATTAACGACATGAAGGCAGCATAGAGCATCAATTAGTGCCAAGCGCAAATCTTTGACAATACCTGGAGAGAAAGAGAGAGAGTGAGAGAGAGCCTGTGCATCCGTGCGTTTCTCCCCGACTACAGGCATGGAGCTAGTCTCCCTTTTAACCTCAGTCAAGCAGGTCCAGCGTCACTCTCTTGACACATTTCCCATCCTTCCGAGAATGTCATCTGACTTCACTTGAGTGGGTCTGGAAATAAAGATCTGTGCATGCGTCATGCATGCTCTGCAGACTGAGGCTCAATTCCTGCAAATCATGAACTGGTCCATGAATTGTTTTTTGAAGGTATATGTGTTCCTTTAAAAAAAAAAAAAGAAGCTCCACAATGCTATTTAAAATCAATGTATCTTATAAATGTTGCTTTTTAATAACCCTTTTACATCCTCTCTAGCCTAAACAACCGCAGAATATGCATGGTCTGCCTGGTTTGAGTGGTTTCAGTGGGTTTCATTGGGCTTCTTTGAGAGGGGTTGTGGATTCCATGCATACCAATGTCTTAAAGGGTGGGTGGAGGCAAAGTTGAAGGGGGAGGGCTATTCAAATTTGGTCCTGAATATGATGTATTAGGAGTGGGCCCATTGATGCGGCCCTCATTCAGACACACTCAATATACTGTGGGTCTGACTGTTTTTTGTAGATACTTTTTTGTAGACATTTTTGTAGATACTTTAAGTACAATTGTATGCCAAGATGTTTGTACTATTTACTCGAGTACATTTTGAATAGACTAATAGAGTATAGCGTAGTTACTGTTGATATATTTGAGTACTTTCGCCACTACTGTCGCTGTACACTGTGCAGTACATTCGTCTCTGGCAGTGTTACAACCAGGGATGCACCTACTATCCACCTACAGTATATATTCAGCCACCAAAGCTATTCGGCCAAATAATGGCAAAAAAGTAATGCCTTCTGTGCTCAGCTCAGTTGCACAAAACAGTCAAAGAACCCTGAGGGTTGTAACCTACTGTTTTGTATTGATGATGTGATCAAAACGTAATAATTTCTTACAACAAAAGTACGGCCACATCAAATTTGGCTACTCTGTATTCGTTTTTTGTGCCAACCAGTGTCTCCTATTCGGCGGTTCGGTTTTCCGGGCCAAGAATTCCCCCATTCAGTTGCATCCCCTGGTTACGACTCGAGTGGCTGTCCGAAGCGTAATGAGCAGTGAGGGGCGTGAGATCCACACAGAATGGTCCGCGGCATATATGTAAATGGCCCGTAATTAAGTGAAAATTGGCGTGATCAAAGCCTGAGCCTCCTAATGATGCCACATGCCCGTCTCCTCCACAATCCAGGCAATTATTTTATTTTTTATTTTTTTACGTCAGCTGTTTGAAATGGATTGGCCAGTGGCTCCTCTTCAGAACCGCGGCAATTAGGCAAGACACTGACACAGATCCTACGGTCCGCTCCCGCATGGCTCTGGCTCTGCACGCCCCTAAAATCTGGAGTGTCAGTTTAACCCGTTTTCGACCGAGAAATCTCTTCTATTTATGGGGGAACACGTCTGTCACTTTGACCAGTAAGAGCGCCACATACTCACATTTTTCCCAATAACAGCATACTTGACCAGATTTCAAAAGTATAATAGAGTAGTTTTCAACTTTTTTGAGACCAGGGCCCACTATTTATTCAGCATTTCAGCCATGGACCACCTTTTTTACGAGATTTTCAACCCACAGACCCAATACTAAACTTTGTTTTTTGTTTTGTCCACATTTCCAGGCTGAATGGAGACCGCAAGGGTCCATTTGGTTTTGTATTTATGCTCTCAAGAGTTACATGTGGCTAAGCAACTTTTCATCTGGTTAACAAACTTAGCTGGGGGACCACCTGAAACCCTCTCAAGGACCACTGCTGGTCCCAGACCACTGGTTGAAACCCACTGGTATAATATAATGCTTAGAACACGTTCCCTTACCACCCAAAATGGGTTAACCTGAGGAGTAATCAGATGGACCATAGAAAAGGTTCTGTTTCTAATCTCTCTCCCTAGTTTGAATCGAACCCTCCGGATTCTTTTTTCTTTTTCTTCTTTTATAGTCATAGCTGGGAATCTGAAATCCCACTTCACACGAACACATACAGCCTGTGGCGCCGCGCGGTCCCCGCATGAGCGATCTGAACGGGAGATAATTTGTCAGGTCAGGCGGATTTAAGCGTAACAATGAATCCGCTTTTAAATTTGGACGATTTTCTTTTTGCCCGTCGTGCTTTTTGTTTGTGTTGAGGCCTCCGCAGGCGGTGTTTAATGCAGACCTGTGGGCCACGGACAAATCGGCATTTTTTTTAATAAGAGACGAGGGTGGGCGGGGGGTGTATAAGGCACACACGGAGAGGAAAAAAAAACATTATTTTAAGCCTTGTGTCCCCTCAGCAAATCCAGCCTAGCAGTGAAATGTGACTTAATGAAGCTTGTTTAATTAGCATTTTTCTGAGATGGGAGGGCAAGCGAGGGAAGGGGGGAAAAACACGATCGGGAACTCACTTATCATTTTAATTAACGCTGAAAGTTGAAGTAGCTACTGTAAGTGTGTGCACGATGTGTGTGCGCGTGTGGTTGTGTATGTGTGCTTGAAATGGAGGGAGGGGTGCATTGTGTATACTCACTGCGCCAGTACCTTCTTTGCTATCAAAACAAGGCTCCATATAAGGTGTATACAGTGAAGAGCTGTCCTTATCTTGTCGGTAAACAATGTGGCGGATAGCAATCACCGACGCAACGTGACGGAGGGAAATTTAAATTGGCTGTACCTGTTTTTATTTTTCCCCTGTAGTGACTTGTGCGGTTGCCATTATATCCTTAATGAGGTTAGCATTGCCACTGAGCCGTAGCATGAGCACAGGAGGTTAAAATTTGTGGCAACTTGGTGTTTTCTTTTCTATTTTTTTTTATTCAGGGGGGTCACTACCACAGTGTGTGTGTGTGTGTATGTGTGTCTCATGCGTGTGTGCGCTCAGGTTCGCCCTTGTGTGCACGGCAATTCTCACGCAGGTCTTCCAGATTTAATGAGAACTAAAATGCTCCACTTCCCAAATTACCTTAACCGTGCTGCCTCGGTGGCACTTGCTAATCATTTTGCCTAAAATGATAGATGTATTATCTCATTTTAATCCCAATTAGGGCTTTCTGCTGACATGGTTAATTGTTTTGCCTTTTTTCCCTCTCCCCAGGCTGGGGGTAATTACATGTACACTGTGCCAGAGGAGGGCCAAATTGTTGGTAATGGACTCATTATTGGATCCAGTGGGCAGGGGTTGTTGGGGGGGGGGGTGTTTTGATGTGCCCCCCCCCCCCCCCCCCCCCCCCCCCCCCACACACACACACACACACACCACACACACACACACACACACACACACACACACACACGAATCATGATTGCGAGGACTCAGGACTATCGGGAAGGGTCAAGGTTGATTCACAAGGCGAACGTGCTCTCCCCCCCACCCCCCCTCCCCTCTCTCCCCCTCTCTCTATCTCGCCCACCAGCGATCACACCGTTGCTGTACTTCCACTGCGCTTGTGGAAAAAAAAAAGAAAAAGACAAATCCATTCTTTCCCCCGGAATAAGGCATGACTCATCCTCGCCCGCCCGTCAATCATTTCTTTCCCCTTGCACGGCAATTTGTGACTGTCATGAATAGGAAGCGTTGGGGAATGGGGGGGCTGGGTGGGGGGAAACTTCTCGAAGGCAAAACTATAGCATGAAAGTCCCTATACTATATCTTTAGCGCGGGGCTCATATGCAATTTAGCAAGGCGGAGGGAGGCTCAATTAGGTTTAACAGTGGTGTGAAATATCTCTCTCTTGCTGCCCTGATAGGAAAATACTGTCATAAAGAAAGAGCAATTTAACAATGTGACAACCCACCCGGCCCTACCCCCCACCCTGACACCACCAGGGCGCTCTCTTTATAAGCATCCTGCTTCGCCGTACTTCCATCTGAGCGAAGTACGCGCAAAACCCGGAGTATTCATTAAAGCCACTCTGACTTCAGCTTGTCAATATAGCAATGGTGTACAATACATTTACATACTTAATTACTAGCACACTGAACCCCCTGGTGCAATGCAACCCTCTTCCGAGAAGGTCAAAAACAAAACAATATTTTAAGGTGTAATGGCTTACTGGCTTGGTAGAACGGGTACTGTATAAAAGTGTGTGGACTCTGTGTGTGTTGGTGCAAATAAATAACAAATATAATATATATCAAAATATATGCAAATAAATATATAAATGTATGATAAATATCATGATTAGGCCAATTATTCCCAAATAAGAACACTCTTATACCGGGAACCCACAATGTTTCGGCACAGCCTCGTTTTCCTATACTCCCTATACACTTGCCCTCTGTAGGCCATGGCCTACTTGTGTGCAGTGCACAAGTCGGCACTCGTCGAGTGCAGTTCTAGTTTTCCAATGCTTTTACTTCTACTCCACTGTATACTGTATATTGTACTTATGATCCACTACAATTAGCCCTTCACTAAGCGTACATTTTCATCACAGTTAAACTACTTATCCCTTAAATTCCTTTTTAAACTATTTTCCAAAACATTTTTCAATTGTTAAATTGACCAGTCTACAAGCTCACAATGTGTCTATAGATTGGCACGTTGAACTATTCCAAAAGGTTTTTCAAGGTAGTAGAAAATGCAAAGAAGTTCGGGAAGTCAGGGGTTTACTGTAGCATGTGACGAAAACACTCACTTCGAATGGGGTGACGAAAATGTAGTCCTAAGTCTCTCAGTCCCACAGTCTGCCCTTGTCCAATAGGCACGTTAGAAGAGGAAAGATTGACCTGCATAGACACAGTGAAACTATTGTGCCCATAAGGCTGGAGTTTTGAGAAGGGCTAATTATTTGAAAACCATAGTTAGTAGTTATTTTGTAGATTTTGATTATTGCTACACAACATACATGAATTTGAACTTTTGAGAATAGCCGATTGTGGTACTGGTAAAATGTTGATCCCAATACTTTTATACTTTAGGCTTACTTCTACATTGAACTATTGATACCTTTACTTACGCAAAATAGTGTACTGTATACTTTTCCACCACTGCAATATACTGTATGCACAAACCAAACATATATATTATTAAAACAATAACAAAACGTATGTAGGTATAAAATAGAGGGAGCGGAAAAATACACTGAATGGAGAAGGTGACTACTACCAGTGTGGTGTCCAGGGGGACACCACCCTGCCAGAGTCAGTTGACAAAAAATGTATTAAATAAAGGAATAATAGTGGCGTTAGCAAATCCCCCCGCCATCACACACACTGCTGTAATTATAACACTTAAAAACTCATAAAGGCATCCGCCGAGGCCCAAACTTTAACAGGACAAAGTCATTATCATCAAGTAGAAATAAAGGACGTGAAAGCGTCCCTTACACCGTCTCTGCTTTGTTCTGGGAATGGCGGGCCATCGCCAGTCATTACAGCGCTTTGAACAGTGAGCGTTTTTGATCTGTTTAGAACAAAGAGATGAGGCCATTTGAGTTCAAGCATTATTACAGGATTGGGCGCGGTAATCCATATGGCGCAGTTTGACTAATGGTCATTATGAATGGGGGGGAATGAGGGCGTGTGTGTGTGTGTGTGTGTGTGTGTGTGTGTGTGTGTGTGTGTGTGTGTGTGTGTGTGTGTGTGTGTGTGTGTGTGTGTGTGTGTGTGTGTGTGTGTGTGTGTGTGCGCCTGCATGCATGCGTGCATATATGTATGTGTATGTGTGTTTGTGTGTGAGGCTGTGTATTCCAGTCCAACCAGACGAAGGAACAGGATGGATTTAAGAAGACCCTGGAGGACAACCTGCCTTCCCGTCTGTCCTCTGCCTCCGGGGACCTCCTAATCCTGGAGACCACCAAGCGATGTAGAAGACAATGTTCCGCTCTCTTTTCTCATTGTCTCCACCAGCCGAAGGCATTGGGGAGAGTATGTTTGTCTCCACCAGGCCAAAGGAGTGGGGAGAGAGTCTGTTTTGCACATGTCTGTGTGTCCGTCCGTCTGTCTCTGTGTCCGTCTGTGTGTGTGTCCGTCTGTCTGTGTGTGTGTGTGTGTGTGTGTGTGTGTGTGTGTGTGTGTGTGTGTGTGTGTGTGTGTGTGTGTGTGCGCGTGCGTTTGTGTGTGTGTGTCTGTGTGTCTGTGTGTGTCTGTGTGCGTGTCCATTTGTAGACGGCTAATCTCTGGCACAGCTGTCTTGATCAGAGCCATACTCTGCACACATCACGTTTGGACAGTATCCCTACAGATTTTTTCCCAACATCACGCAAATTGGTACACAGTCTCTCTATTCATGGGTCTCATCTGTAGTCCTCCGCCAGCCATGTTTAGGACCTCACAGGTGATGTCCTAATGTTTGTAGAAATGCTCCGTTTCAAACAAAATGCCACAATTCATCAACACCTCATGTGATTTTGAGAAATTATGCACATTCCAATTAGGCCGACAAAGAAATGCCACTAGAAAAAAAAAAAACACAAATTTTCTAATATTACTACTCCTTTACATCTAATCCAAGTTTCACACAGATCGGCCCAGACATGATCTCCATAGTTATGTGATGATTGTATCATTCCTTTGCCAAACATTTTCTAGTTTGCACTCCATCTATCCATGTGTGTCCGCGCTGCATGCAATTTATGTGGAATCTTCGTTAGGCCCTTTTCTATAGGCTGAGGAATATATCCTATCCTTTTAAAATTGGCCTGTAATAGCGCCACCAACCGGTGGATTTTTGCTAATTGGGCAATTGCCCTATACTGCACCACCAGGAGGAACCAAAACCTGATCTGTCTTGGCTCATAATTAAACTTTCAGTTTAAGATCCAGGTTCATTTTTGCCTTGAATAAGGCACCTTATACTAAAAAAGTACCATTGGTAGGGAACCGGCACAGACTGAAACAATTCTGTCAATAAAAATGGAGCTGTAAGGTTTCATTACCCTCAGTAAATGAACACTTAGGATTTGACCTCTATACTCTATACTCGCTATTTTTCTTCCCACCTGACATGACAATGGAAGGTGGCATAGGTTCATATTTTGAGAATCCAGCCAGCCGTCACTTATTCTCATCAAATCCCTATTTTGGATATGTCATAATTGGTGAAGAGGTTTCCGAAATATTATAAAATTGCGAGAATAGGTGCGCTAAAAAGCTGACAGCAGGCCAGGTTTAACAATATAATGGGGCTTATGTAACATTTTATTAGCACATTGTGTGTCATGTAAATAAAAATGTACATTCAGGAAGAGTGAGGTCCAACATTGGCTATATACTAGTTTTCAGCCACTTTTTTAGTCGTTCTTCACGTGTGTCACAAACAGGTCGACCTGGTCCCATTTGAACCACATTGTGCACGTCGCGACCACGTAGACTCTTACTAGTGGACTAGGCCAGGGGTTTTCAACAGGTGGTCCGGGGACCACCAGTGGTCCCTGAGAGGATTCCAGGTGGTCCCCAGCTAAGTTGGTTAACTAGATGTAACTCTTGAGAACGTAAAAATGAAACCAAATGGACCCATTTGGTTTCATTTTTGCACTCTCAAGAGTTAAAATATTCATCATCTTAATTAGCCCAAGTGTACACAACTTGACGATTAATGGTCATTTTCATCTGTATGTTTGACTGTTTGGTTTCCCCAAATGCAGCCTGGAATTGTGGACACAAGCAAAATAAATCTTTAGTTTTGGGTCTGTGGGGCTGAAATGTCCCCAAATGGTGGTCCGTGGCTAAAATGCTGAATAATTGGTGGGCCCTGGTGTCAAAAAGGTTGAAAACCCCTGGACTAGGCTATAGCTTCTCGACGCGCAGGCACGGCGGTACTTTACCCTGCGCCTCCTGGGGCTCCGTGGGGCAACCACATTAGTGAACGGTTATGTTTAGGGTTAGAGATATAGGGTTAACAATCCCAACCTTTGAACTAGTCTCAGCCAGGTTGCAACCAGTTGGCAACTAGTTGCAACCTGGTGACTAAATATTCCTGTGGAAAAGGTTGGTATGTTGCTGGAGGAAATTTTCATTCTCTTCCAAAACAATACTAAGGTATGAAGTTCAATAACAACAACAGACACCCTGCTTCAGGCAACCCGGCCAAGGCCAATCAGACTGTGGGAGTGTCCAGGCCCGACTCCTCCTTCGTCTGACCGTCTGAAAATTCTCGTTGTCTCGGTCTTGTTTTTGTCTCGCCACTCTGCAATTCGTTTGTCTCGTGGTCTTGGTCTCACCCTCAATTTGTCTTGGTCTTGTCACGATCTCGGTTCTCTTTCGCCACCAAGACCACTCGAGACAATGCAAAAAAAATGCACTATATCCATTGTGCAGACCCAGGAGCCAATCATAAAGACAACGTCTTATACAGTCCACAAACCGACAGTTAGTAATGTACAGTAACATCTAAAGTCTCTGTAATGTGTTATGCTGTACTATTACCAGAGTTGTACCCGAACGTGTTCAAAGAACGAAAGTTCTTTGAACCGTTCATATTTTTAAGGAACTTGAACCGAACGGACCCTATATCTGCTTGAAGAACGGCGATGTGAACGCGTTCATTTCTGGCATGAGTGAACGTCACTTTTCTTGCGTTTGATTTCGCTCAAGAGCAGGGCTCGACAGGCTCGCATTTGTGAGTAAAGAGTTCATAGCACCGGTGCGAGTAGAGCATTTGGCCATTCAGCTGTGATAGAGACATGACAAGTGCACATTCTATGAGTTATACCTAAATTTATATTACTGTAGTACGGCGGTGCTGTTCGCTAAAATAGAGCAGATATACAAGCTATCAACATGTTGAGGCTCGAGGCATCCTTAGCTTGAAGATCTGTTCTCCCTGCCCACCGCCCCGCCCCTCCCTCTGCTCTGTCAGCAGCGCACAGCATCAGACAGCCAACACAGCATCAAGGAAGGACGCTTCTCTCCAACACGTTGAATGAGCTACTAAAGCTGTTCATGTTGGTAAAATGTATAATCTCCCTGCGCTATGCGTGTATTTAAATCATATACTGTCTGCGCAGCAACCTTTTGCCTCACGCACGTGTGCCGGCGCTATCCCGAGATTAATCATAAATAACGCACCATGCACGTGCGCGCTCGGACGCACAACACTTTTATATTCTTACCATCATTGACTGATTTGCCGTCGGATCGTTTTCATTTTTATTTACCGGTAGGCTGCAATTAGCCTACTACAGCGGCCTTAAGGTTTGGGGGACCCTTTCACATTGTGATTAATATAACAATATGCGCTATTGTATAGAGTTGGGATACCCGACTGAAACAATACCCGCGACAGCCCGTGCTCATTTGCTTAATTGGTGGTCGGGCTTTCAGTCGACCTGGCTATGTTAATAAATTGATATTGTAAAATAGTAGTAAAAATGCTAAGCATTGAGCCCTGTTCAAGAGTTAAACTACAATGAGCTGAAAATAGAGCAGATCTACAAACTCAGTGACGCACTTTGAGCTTGTTGATCTCTATTTCTGCTGATATTTTCTGCTCAATTTTCAGCACACAGAGATGCACAGGGCTGGACTGAACTGAGCGCCTTCATAATAAAAAAATCTTCACAAATCAACTAAGGACATCTTCAGTTGTATATGGCTATGGGCTGCAATCATTTTGAACAAAAAAAAGAGGGAGGGAAAAAAAAGAACGAAAAAGAACTATAATAGTTCTTTTTTTGGAACCATGAACTTTAGTTCTAAAAATTCAACAATGAACTATGAACGGAACTAGTTCGTTTTGAAAGGTAGGAACTATGAACTGAACTATTTCAGAAAAAAAGAGAACTTTCCCAACACTGACTATTACTACAGAACAATCAAAAAATGGCTTTTTGGCCTCAGCCTCTGTAGGTCTTGGCCTCGACCCCTCTAGGTCTTGGTCCCTGGTCTTGTTCTCAACCCCTCTAGGTGCTAGTCTTATCTTGATCTCGTCTTGACCAAGTCCTTGATTGTCTCGGTCTTGTTTTGGTCTTGAACCCCCTAGGTCCCCCTTGGACCTGACTACAACACTAGCTGTAATTGCGCACATGAATTATAACCGACAAAGGTACATTAGCGAGCATGAACAGTAACCAAAACAAAAAAATTGGGAAAAAAAATGTAAGTGAGCGCTTTAAGAGTTTATGCAAGGTCCACAGTCAAGACTTTTAAAGTCAATTGGGCAACCCTACCATGACAGACCGTCCATCTGTTGTCTCAGAACGTGGTTGAGGTCAATCTGGGTCTGGGATCATCAACTGGATAGACTCGCCTTCCACTGTCTCCAGGAAACTGGAATACAGGTCTCTTCAACCTCATCAAAAAAAGGTATTTTAGTTCTTATATCTAACTTGTTAAGAATTAAGCCAATCTCTGTATCCTTATTTAATTCTCATAATGTTCTTTTATTGTTGTACAACCTTTTAATATTAATGTCAACTGAGTATTGCAGTATGCAAATACTCTACAAACTCTGTTTTTAACCATGGAATGTGCATTTTTTTAATAATACTAAACTGCTACAGTCTAATTGGGATATTAATATACCGACATATCAGGTAGGCTACCACCAAAAGGCACTTAATAACTCATTGTGTTGAACACAATACCCTTTGTCATTTACCATTAATGACCAAAAAGTGTGGAATGCACCTTTAAATTGCATTTTCACTGTAAGGATTAAATGTTAACAATCCAATCTGAAAGTGCATCATATAACTCAAATAAAATAGCCAACTACTTTGAGTAAATCCCGTTTTTTATAGTAAGGGAAATAATAAAATAATACACTTCCCACAACACTAGTAAGTAATAGCAAAAACATTTCAACAGCCAACATGTGTCTCACCGAATCGCATCCAATGTTCAGGCACACAGAGAGATGTCAGGTTTGAGGTCTCACTCCTACGCCAGGGCTTGTCCTGTATAAACACAACAGTGCTAGGTGTTAGCATCATGTGTGAATCGCATGAATGACGTTAAAGTGTAAGTAACCTGTTTTGCACTACTTTTCCCAATCAAATTGTGTCATAATTACAAACACATTTGCCAATACAACAATACTTGGTGTGTATTTGCTCTGGGGGCTATCAGAAGAAAGGTGGTCCAACCCCCGAAGCACTGGCCAATCACGCCGGAAAGTTACGAGTTGAGATGGCGCGTCATTAGGAGAAGATCTCATCGGGTTCGCATTGACTTGGATGGCAAAGTGCCCGTGGGAATTACCATATTAAACACACTCGTAACGGAGTACAAACATAACTCTGTTAATGATCGTGACCGGGGGTAGTGCGGCCACCACACGTTGTTTTTACTCAGACAGTCTCTCAGACCGTTTTTGCAATATCCATGTTGAAACAGAGCTAGCGTATGTGGCTATAGTTCTACACACTGCAGTCGCGAGGGGCGTGCCTTCACTCCAGCTGACCAGTGACTCGAGCCATCTAGTACAAGACTTGCGACATTGCGGAGTCGGAAACTGAGCGTTCGAGCTGCCTGAATGGGGACAAACTGGAGTTCTCGACCAAGCCAACGTTTAGTTGTTTTCTGCCGCTGGAATGCGAGGGGACTCGGTGGATGGATTATGGACATTATGCATTTTCTTCCATCCGATTACAACGGCTATGGTCAGTGGAAATCTGGCATGGCCATGGCCTCAAAGCCACATTTGAAAAGGGATGCTGTGCCTATAACCTGGCATACTGAGCGTGGATGATTTTACGGAGGGTGCTCCTAGTATGCAGGCAGCAGTGTGCGTAAAACTTGGAAACAATGCTACTGCCCGGACATGAGATTGTGAAAGAGAAAAGCGAAGCTGCCTGCTGCTGATCCCCGAGAGGATCAGTATCAGTGGGTAGACGCAGCGGTGGTCCGCTAGTTGTGTACACTTGGGCTAATTCAGATGATAAATATTTTAACTCTTGAGGGTGTAAAAGTGAAACCAAATGGACCCGCAAGGGTCCATTTGGTTTCATTTTTACGATCTCAAGAGTTACATTTGGTTGACCAACTTAGCTGGGGACCACCTGGAACTGGAACCGGTGAAAGAGTTCCACCTGGAACTCTTTCACCGGTTGAAAACCCCTGATTTACGAGCATGTTTACCAAGATTACTCTCTTCTTCACAAATACTCCTCCTGTTTTTAATGTTATCGTCATGGTTCTATCCCAGCGTAAAGCACAGTTCAAATGTGGCTTTGACTGAGGCCATGCCAGATTTCCACTGACCATAGCCGTTGTAATCGGATGGAAGAAAATGTTCCCCACATATAGTGGACTTCCCGGTGGCCCCTTGGTCCAGTCAGCACGTCTAATGCGTGCGAAAGTGTCCCATTTTTGGCTGTCTTTTCGTTTTTGGGCCAAACGTGTATCGGAATTCCCTTCCCACCTATATTGCTGCACCCACCGATTACGCATCTCTTTGGCATTTTCCAAAAGTTGTAGACGACCGAAAAGTTGTTCCTAGAACTGAGCGCTATTATTAGTCTCGACTCCACGCTGATTCTGTCTATACTCAATAAGCACGCCTGCGTTGCTGTGACGGTACCATGCTGACGAGGAGAAGGGCGTTTCCATCGGAGTTAGCATTGCAACAAGAAGAAAAGACATCGCTCTGCAGTCTCCTATTGTCGTCACACACCCGCGACATCAACAGATTCAGAACTACATTTCCCAAAGTGGCGGATGTAGTAATTTTATTTTTATAAACCTCAAATGTGAGATGTGTACGGCCCCATCAGGCATTTTAAATATATCATTGGGATACTATTTTTGAGGGACATGTGTCAACAGTTTTGAGAGTTTTTTGCAGGTTACCTACACTTTAACATTACTAGTAGTTAGCTGTTAGAAGAACATGCATCTGTGTGTTGTTTATCTCACCGAGGGGGTAAACGTTTGGTTCCTACACCAAACGGCTGCAAGATTCTTCCCTTTGTAAGACTAACATACAGCACCACACTGTAGCCATAGTTGGCATATCTGTTCTGTTATTTATATCATTTTAATTATTATTATTATTATTATTATTATTATTATTATTATTATTATTATTATTATTATTATTATTATTATTATTATTATTATTATTATGTCTCTGCTGCTGTTGCTTAATTAACTTTTTTAAATGGGAACTCCACAGATGATGTTGTGTGGACATGATTAGAGATGTTGTGTGGACATGATAAAAAAGTTCCCCCAATTCTGTATTTCCTAAAAATGGAATTGTGAAAAAAAAAAAATTAACATGGTCAAATACATCTGATGACATCGTCAACATGTTTTTCACCATGTTAATGATTTTTCTTTCAGACCCCTTTTTGGAACCAAATGGACCCGCTATAGGGTCCATTTGGTTCACATTTGTATCCTCTCAGGAAAAATTTGAAAATGGGTGGAATTCCCCTTTAACTCTTTTTAGCTTGTAAGCTGGGTTTTAGGACCTGGGCTACACATTGTTTCCACATCTTGGTCTAATGGTGTTGTGCATGGTTGTGCTGCAGTCTGTAGCTTTTGTGTTCCTCCTCACGGAGTAAGTGGATTGGGCTGCCAACCCTCGCCACCTCCAGCCCCAGGTTGCCATCTCTGTCTCTCTCTCTGTCTCTGGTCTCTGGCCGTCATCTGCCCCTATCCTCTGTCCCTCCAGATGTCACCACGCTCTTCACAGTCGTCACACAGTCTGTCCCTGGTTGTCACTGGCTGGTAGTGCCACTCCAAGAGTTTTTCAGTAAATTAAACATCTACCGATGCATATAAATGGGATCTTTGGGTGTTTCTGGGTATTACAACAGACACTCTCCTCCTGCAGGCGATCCGACCGAGACTGATCAGACCCAAGGCCTGTGTCCGAGTAGCATGCTATACAGCCCCCACTGTCTCCTCTCCTCATTATGCGTTCAGACAGTCCATTTCCTGATAGAGGCCCTGTGTGCTGATTTCACTTAGGGATTTATACTACTTTACTTGGGTAATTTTATTCTGCACAATAACCCGAGCTTTATACTTTTGGTACATGAAGTCATTTTGATACCAATACTTTTACCCAGGTAACTTGTCCTTGTGAACTTCTGAACTAATACGTCACTATTCGCTGCCCAAGCACGGTTTGAATTCTCAAGTTCCGAAGTTTAGTCAAGTACAGACCAAATGCCTGTACAGTATGTGAACTTGATCTCTCTCTCTCAGCAGCAAATCACCCCCCAGTGTAACACCACCAGAAAGGACCATCCATGTTGTTAGGAGCGGAAGAGCAAAATAAATGTATTATTCAGAACCTATAGACACAAATTACACCTCCATGAACCTATACACAAAGTTGACATAACTTTGCTACCCTACAGGGAAAACACTGGTACATACACTATGTTATTGTTCTACTCTGCTGTGCTTGCTGTGATTTTGTTGTTTTGACTGTTATGCTATCTATGCCGCTGAATTGTCTGACTTGAACCCTTGAACTTGCGAGCCTCCTATAAGGACACAGGCAGGTGTGAACTTCCCTTCGGCCTGTCAGAGACAATAACAGTAAACCGAGGTTTGAGCACTGAAACCACTATATTTACAGAGTCAAGGAGGATGGGATTTGTTACTTATAAATGCAACTTTTTTATGCATATGGGACATAATGTACCATACTGTTGAAAGAGTAATCAGAGATTTAAGTGTATAAATGAAAACAAACGATTTGCCTACAGTATAAATTACGTGCTTAGAGAGAAGAATAGCTGTACTGCAGTTTCTTTGTGGATGCTTAAGCACTGACACACATTGATGGGTGGGTCCTTGTATGTGTATATATACTACAGTGCTACACGTTTGGTTCTATCAGGGATGAGACGCCAGCTGCATCTTCAGCATAATAATTATGTCAGTTTAATTATTAAACAGGTATCCGTTAGGTTATTGCAGTGTGACAACATTTAGGTTTGCACCGTGAAATTGGAATTGCTGTTGTTCTCCTGTGGCGGGTGTTTTATTGTGTTTCATCATTAGTTGACTGATGACTCCTCTGTGTGTGTTTGTGTGCATGCGTGCGTGTGTGTGTGTAAACTGTATTTGTTGGCTATATTTAATTCAGTGTCAGTCTTAGTCCAGTTTCGATCACTTGTTACTTTTTAGAATATTTTGTCAAACGTATCATATTATACGTATATATATATATCATATATATCATCATATATATCGTATCACATTTTATTTAGGCTAGTCATGTTTTAGTTGACTAAAAGTCAAGAATTTCAGTCTACAAAGCCCGACATTTATTTATAGTCATCAAAAACTGTTGACATTTTAGTGTAAAACATCCTTTTGATTAATAATACAATTGTAAAAATACATTCAGGAATGGAATGTGTTTTGATTGAATCTGCAAATGTATTTAGAACCATGAAAAGTCTCAGAAATATATAGAAGTAATTTAGAAACAAAATAACTTGTCTTCACTCTAGTCTACTGGATCTCTTGTCCACTAGTATAGTTTTTATTTGTTTGACAAAACTGTCATTACCGGTATATTTAGTCTTAATTTTAGTCATCATACATTAGCCTAGTTTTTATCTGTTCACAAAATTGTCAGTATACAGTATGTATTATAGTTTTAGTCGTCGACTTGTAATTTTAATTTCATCTTCATCCGTTTTTGGGTGCGTGTGTGTGCGTGTGTCTCTATCTATGTCTGTGTGCATGTTGACTGGATCCCACAATCTGTGTACTATGGTTCCCTTTAGCTCCTACGCTAACCATGCTAACTATGCTGCTACAGGTCCAGTACAGATAGAAGAATGCAGGGCGTCTGCTGCAGGGCCACAATCAACGATGCTGGGGAGCAGTACAGACAGCGCTGCACCTCCTCCTTATTGTACTTCATAATGGACGACCTCAATAAAAATCCACCCCTATGTTCCATACAGTCCCCTCTGTACGGTTGCCTCTCTCTATTGACCCGTATGTCGTGTTTCTTCCCCCGCCTCGCGGGGGCCCCCAGCGAGACACTCACTCCCATTGTTCCCTCACCCGTTCGCTCCGTACTCCCGGCTTCTCCTAGCGTGTTTTATGCTCTTTGCTCCCACCCCTTTTATTGTGTTTGTGGCTCCCTAATGTGGTTATGTAGAGTGTAATGTCTTTCATATTGTCACTCGGCTGGTTGCAAAGAGAGAGGGGGAGGCCAGGCGGGAGATGTAGTGTGCAATCACGGCCGGCGCCGCAGGTAGCCCCGCTGCGGTTGCGCCTTCCCCTCCTGGTGTAATCAACTGGAAACGCATACACGCGTCTGCGTGTGCCTTTGACCCCTTGGAATGGGAATGAAATTTGTTTTAATGCACGCTCGTCGAACCGTGGTGTTCACATCTACTGTATATATATGTGTGCAGAGTTGCGCAAAACTCCTATAGCCCATGCAGGCTAGAAGTTTGCGATGATGATAATAATTGTTTTGCACTTGCCAGGCAGTTTTACCTGTAGATCCTGAATTGTAAGAGAGACATTTACAGCAATGGTAGAATGGCAATACATTATGCATGAACCAACACCGAATTGTCATTATTAGTTTGATTAGGAATTTGCACTCCGCTGAAAAGCACCATGGTTCTTTCTAGTGTACTTTTAAGAGCAGCCTTTGGTGTGCCTTTAATTGCAAAACTTACCGTATTCAAAACATTTTGCTTTTTTGTCCCGAAGCTAATGTGTGCGTGACTCATCATGGGATTTCTGACTGTAGAAAATGCACTTCTTGCTAATAAATTCAGCTCTCAGTTTTTTCCTCCTGAGCATTCTTTTTGAATGATTAATATTAAATAAAACATGGCTGCTGCTGCCGGCCAGTCTATTCAATTTCAATGAATTCATCAAGCCACTAAATACCACACTGGCTTGGGATGCGACAAGCATTTTTATTATGGGTGTCGGCTGAAAAACGTAGGCTTATGTGTACCGCTGCAGTAAGGGTGGATTTTCTCATCCAGAGTTACAGTAATACTTTAGATTTTGGCCGTGGCCAATTTTGTTTTGACCGCCAGTGTTGTTGACTTGGGAAACATTTTTCGTTTCATCACGCTTGGCACCCTCCGCGGATGTCCAACGATACGGCTTGTTACTCATTACGCGCTGACAACAGGGGGTCTTCCGCACACTGACAGGTGTGTTCTGCCTGGGTTCTGTTTCTCTTCCCCTCCGGGGTCTTATTCAGCGGTGCTGTTCCAGAACGGGGGGCTGCGAGGCCATACCTGATGAGACTACCCAACCAGCAGGTGTCCAACCTAATTGACAGCCTCAACCTCCTTCCAGGATGCACCACCAGAGGCCTGTTTTAAGCGTGACAAGCTCACCTATACGGTGCTCGATCGGCTCGTCTTTCCAGGTGAGTACGGAAGACTCCTAATCACTTTCCAGGAAACCGAGTTCGGGAAGTTGCTCAACTTCGACGTTTGACGTCCTCCCCCTCCCGCCCACTCCCCCCGCTCCCCTAATTGGACATTTACTTGGCAGCAAGAGGGAGGAATATTACATAATACGGTACAACATAACGTACGTACAGGTGTCACGTTTCGGTGCGGAACAATGCGGAGGGCCTCGTGTCGGAGGAGGAGGATGAGGATGACGTCCTTCATTGCGTGCTTTCCGTTCCGTTCTGTCTCCGTGCACAGAGATTATTTCTGACGAGCAAATATAAGAGAGAAGTGTGGACTCGCCTGGCGAGACTCTTCTACCCTGTTCGGCCAGGTGGAACGTCAACAGTGGATTCTTCGTGTCTGACCAGCATCTCCTCCTGAGGGGGAGGAAAGGTAAGCAAACAGGAAGTGATGGAGCGTGGATGCGTTCTTTTCTTTTCGGCGCAATGTTATCAGCAGAGCCGAGACAAGTTGACAGGCTGACAATTTCAACAAAAGGTCGCATTGGTGTGTGTGTGTGTGTGTGTGTGTGTGTGTGTGTGTGTGTGTGTGTGTGTGTGTGTGTGTGTGTGTGTGTGTGTGTGTGTGTGTGTGTGTGTGTGTGACCGGAGTTACAAATGGAACCTGGTCGTATTGCTTTCCAGTTTCTTTCGTTATACAGAGAAAAACAAACAACCAACCAGGCCACCCGCAAAATGTCAAAAAACCTCTCTGGTCTTTCCATCCAGAAATAGGATCATGCAATGTACCTGCAAAACAACAACACACAGCTGGACCTTAGATCTAAAAAAACATGACAGCACTTCTTTTTTTCCCCTTTTCATGTAGTGAATGAACTTTGAAGAACATGTTTTGAACTGAACATCCTCTCTAGATCATTGTAACGCCTACGCTCCTGAGCAACATAACTCTCTCCAATTCCAATGATTTGTACCACTGGTTTCAACTTTCAACTGTATTCTAATCATGAAAGACTTTTAACAATGCCCCCCCCCCCCCCTTCTCTAAACTAACCACAACAGTAACATTTGGAAACATCTTTTGAGTGGTGCAGCCACTCCATGAAACAATGTGTGTCTGTCTGTCCCAATGCCTGTGCTTGTTTAGAGTAGCCTACCAACAGGTGACAAAGTTGCACTGCTTGAGCACTGTGCACATGTGAATGACGGGAAGCTGAGTTCTTAGTGTTAATGTAACACCGACACAGACAACCAATAGTCTGACAACCAATAATCAGAAAACCAATAGTCCGACAACCCAACTGCCCTGACAATTACTTTATGAGAGGTGCTTTAGTTATATAAGGACGGATCAAGATGAGAGCTATCGGCTGCGTCAGTGCTAGTGAGATCTGACTGGTTGAATCTTTCAGCCAATATATTTAATTGGGGCCTCGGTTGTTGAAAGTGCAACCCTGAACTCAGGCTCTTCAGTGCTCACAGCACAGCTCACAGTCACTTATTACATAACTAAACAGTACTTTGGCCTTCCTCTAGTCTACTGCATATACTCTATGTATATTCTGTATATCCCAGCTACTTATTCATTTTTCCATTCATATTCGGTACAGCATATTCCATATTCGGATATTGAACTGGCCCCAACATAATATTTTGGAGCCAGTGCAATATCAGTTTCTGAGGTATAGCTTATAAGCCCAGTATGCTTATGACCTATAACTCAGGAATTGTATACTAATAAAGGTCTGTGTATAGTGTGCTGTTTTTGTTTTGTTTGTTTTTTTCTTTTCTTTTTACACATACTATTATGTAAGTGTTACTTAGAGTTACTTATTCCACACACTTTTTGGTTCTACTTTTTATTCCATTTGTTCGATATTGTTAACACATTCTACCAGCAGCCCATCCACAGTATGCTCAGCAACATTTCACTGCACACACAGTACTTGTAAACATATGTGACAAATTAAAACCTCTCCAATCTTGAATGCTGTTTATTTTCGTGAGTGCGCACACACACACACACACACACACACACACACACACACACACACACACACACACACACACACACACACACACACACACACACACACACACACACACACACACACACACACAAACTCAAGCACTAAAGCACTGACACACAAGTTGTTCCCGCTTGTTTATGAACATTAATGAACAACTTCTGTTTTTATGTGGGTGACAGAGACCCAGCAAAATGTTCACTTAGTACAACGATATCCGTATAACCATACGTGTAGCCTCAGCCTAAGTATCAGAGCAGTGGCTTCTATGGAGCTGTTTAAGTGTGTGTCATTGATCAGGGACACTTAAGGCTCTTTGGTGAAGTGAGTTTAGGTGAAGGGTTTTCACCGCGGTGATGTTTTTTTTCAAGGCTACATCCTGGCTCATACATACTACTGGCTGAAGCCTTAAACAACGACACCGTGGGGAAAACACATCCCCAGAAGGCGCCTCCAGGCTTGAAGCAACGGGCCCTGGTGGTCAAGTTTGGTACTGCAGGCGGGTGGCATTCATGCACAAGCGCCCCGAGAGCACGCACGCTGGTTTGCATTGTGAAGCTTGTTTTTTGATACTGTTTAGTTTTTTTTCCTTTGCTCGTTCTCGATAGCGCTCGTTCCTGGATCCTTTCCCTTCCCATAATCCCTTGCTTCAGGCACGTTCATTGAGGAAATTTTGGTGTCCAAATGCGGAAATAGGCGCACTTCCGGCGGTCTTCCAGGTGCTTCAAACCACCACTGAGCAACTTGTATTGAAATGAACGGCAAGGGGGCGGGGCTCCGGTTATGACTCTACAGAGCTTGACACTAACACTTGCCCGCTTGCCCGGGGCAAGTAAAAAAACTGGTGGGGCAAGTGAAGACTGCTACCTGGTTGCCCGATTGGGCAAGTGTGCAACTTAGTGCGCTATAACACAACACAAGATAAATTTGTCTTGAAGGCAGTCATTGCACTCTGCCTCTGTGTCTTTCCCTGCTTTCTAGCTATCCACAATTCCAGGCTGGATTTGGGAAACAAAACAGGCAATTTAACTTTCACATCAAAATGACCTAATCTTCTACATTCTCTAGTTGTGTAGACCTGAGGCTAATTAAGATGATGAATTTTAACTCTTGAGAGCCTAATAATTCTGTTATGGTAGCTGGAGTGACTCTGTCCGTGGTGCTGAAATGAGCTTTCTGTTATGGTAGCTGGTAGTGACTCTGTCCGTGGTGCTGAAATTAGCTTTCTGTTATGGTAGCTGGTAGTGACTCTGTCCTTGGTGCTGAAATGAGCTTTCTGTTATGGTAGCTGGTAGTGACTCTGTCCGTGGTGCTGAAATGAACTTTCTGTTACTCTGTCCGTGGTGCTGAAATGAGCTTTCTGTTATGGTAGCTGTAGTGACTCTGTCCGTGGTGCTGAAATGTATATTTACTGAAATGTATATTTACTTGCCCCCTATATATTTTAGGGGGCAAGTGACCATGAGCTGAGGGCAAGTAGAACCTGACTGCAGAGACTCTGTCCGTGGTGCTGACATGAGCTTTCTGTTATGGTAGCTGGAGTGACTCTGTCCGTGGTGCTGAAATGAGCTTTCTGTTATGGTAGCTGGTAGTGACTCTGTCCTTGGTGCTGAAATGAGCTTTCTGTTATGGTAGCTGGTAGTGACTCTGTCCTTGGTGCTGAAATGAACTTTCTGTTACTCTGTCCGTGGTGCTGAAATGAGCTTTCTGTTATGGTAGCTGTAGTGACTCTGTCCGTGGTGCTGAAATGTATATTTACTGAAATGTATATTTACTTGCCCCCTATATATTTTAGGGGGCAAGTGACCATGAGCTGAGGGCAAGTAGAACCTGACTTGCACTTGCCCGATGGGCAAGTGCCTCCGAGACCTTAGTGTCAACCCCTGCTCTATATTTTATTACTCTATGGGAAAACCCTTCACCCAAACCCAATTCACCCTGGAGTACGGTATATAAGAGCCTTTACTCTAGACAGACTGGGGTGCCAAAGGGCACCCAAAATCTGTTTCTCAGGTTGCCTCGGATTTATTTTTGGCTTTTGGTCATTGATAGTAGTATACAGTAGATGGTTATGTATACTAAACATAACCATTGGACCAATGCCTAACCCTAACCCTATATTCACCTCAACTTAACCATCGGTCCTACGATGTCATCATCATCATCATCATCATCATAACCTTTATTTAAATTCGGAAATGCAATTGAGAGCAAGCCCTCATTTTCAATGTAGCCAATGTTGGACAAAAGTCAGTCTCCCGTTCAGAGGGGCGACAGTGGCTCAGGTGTAGAGTGCCACTGTTCAAACCTTGAGAATAACTCCTAAATGCTCCCCATGTGTAGGTTGGTGCCTTGCATGGTTTCCTCTGGCATAAGTGTGTGAATGAGTGAACGTAAAGCACTCTGTAAGCTATGTTTGATAAAGGCGCTATGTGAATGCAACCTTTACCAGAGGGCGGAACAATGCTGCACTCACTGTCAAGTTGATCTGGAATACAAGGGTGTAGTGACCTTAACGATGTCGGATTGTGAGATGAGTGTCGGCAATCTCTTGGGCTGAGGAGGGTTGATTCACTTCAAGGACCATTGACAGTGTGTTCAGTATAGCGTATGATCCTTGAGGATCTATTCATCTCGAGTGTATATGGACGTGGGTGGAAATAATACGCAGAATCGGGTACCTCAGGTTCAAACTGTTGGATGGACAATGGTCCTTTTCATACTCAATTTTAAACTAGCCGATCTGCTTGCACGTCGACACACTGTAGTCTTTGGGTATTTTGGACAAAAAGAATACAGGTGCGGAGCCAAGCATGCAGGCATATTCTTCAAAAACAAAACAATCCAAGTCATGTCCACCTGGCTTTATATTTCACCAAATAACAACACGTTGTCTCATGACACTTTAACATGTAGACTCGGGGGAGGCAAGAACACACTCTTGACCAAGACCTGCAGCAATTCCCCGTGGAGGTAAGCACTGTGCATCATTGGAGACCCGTTGAATCAGTGTATGCTCTGTGCAGCCTTCAGGTCTGAGAGCATCCAGTCCCCCTGGGGGGTCGTGTTGCTCCTTGACCTCGATGTGCTTCAGTGGAGAGTGAGGGGCAGAAACTCCTTGAACTTCACACACACCCACAGTTTAGCAATGAAGAACCCACCCCTGTGGATGTCAGCATGCACAGTGGTGGGGAAACCTACTCAAATTCTTTACTTGAGCATTAAAACTGTAATATAGAAATACTCCTACTGTTGCTGTTATAAGTAAAAGTCTGGGATATGTATTTATTTTTACTTGAGTAAAAGTGTAAAGGTGTTGGCATTGAAATGTACTTATAGTGCCAAAAGTAGTGCCAAAAGTACTCATTGTGCAGACAAAATCTATCTATCTATCTATCTACGTCGATCTACAAGCTCACAATATATCGCATTGTGACTCATTGTGAGCTTGTACATCTGACATTTTCAAATGGCTGAAGTGTTATATGTTGTAACTAAGGTTAAATGTATATAAATGTAGTGTAGGGGAAATAACAATGTTTGGTTTTGAGATGTAGTGTAGTAAAAGTATAGAGCGCTGCAGCCCTGATCCCTCACTGATTCCGGAAGAGAATTCCCTCATTCATTTTCCTCAAAAATGATTTATATAAAGACCATTATGCCACAGACAAAGCTAACCCGGATCATGACAAAGCATGGCAATAAACACAACATTTTTGGAGGAAATTTGTAAGCAGGAAAACAAAACAAAAACACGTTGTATCCTGCTGTCATTTCTTCTTATTAATTATTTGATCGGTCCAAAATATTGTGTGTTTGTTGTGTTTGTCATTATTTGTCATAGCTCCAGCTGGCTTTGTCTACGGCCTGTTTTTATAATACTTGAACAGTCTATGAGAAAAGTCAACATTTGACTTTTTGCATGTGATAAAGCTGCTATGAGGAAAATGAACACGGAATTCCCTTCTGGAAGCAGGCGCTCTAGCTGACATTACTGCGGAGCTCTATGGGAAATTGGAAATAGCCCAAAGCAAAGGCCCTCATAAGTGTACGGTTAGTACTTGAGTAGAAGTATGTCTACTCACTTTACACCACATGAGCAGACACAGTAGCCTACACAGCTAGTAGGATCCCTCTCTCTCTTGTCAGATCACTTTAGCGGCAAACTCGGCCGGATCCGACCGGGTCGCTAATGGCAGAGACCCCCAGTCGCCTTGTGCTCATGAATCTTTCAACCTACAACAGTAGACCCCGTAGAATATTAAACCTCTCTGAAGGTTCAGAGACATCCCCGCCACCACCACCACCACCACCACCACCACCACTCCCATCCACTTCCCTGCACACAGCACACACCACCCCGTACCCTCCACTAAACGTTTAAGGCCCCCGCTAATCAAATTCTGTCACTCGATTTCTTATCACGGTTCGGAAACATAATCAGTCGGAGAGCTTTGGAGGAGGATAAGATCCAGTGATAGCCCTGGTCCTCTTGATGATATTAGCGGTTAGCTGGGAGGAGATCCCAAGGGACCGCGCGCTAGCCTATTTCTCCCCCCGGCTGGTCCACATGGGGCTCAGAGACCGCCCAATGCCTAGCTGGTAATTAACCCGACTGATGTGAAGTGAAGGAGTTAGTCCTCCGTTCCTCCAATTATGCCGAATGTTTTTTGCTTTTTGTTGTTTCTTGTTGTAGGCGGTTTGCATATATTCATTTCTCGTGTTTTGTTACATTGTTTTCTTTTCGTAGGTTCTCTATTTCCCTCTCACTCGTTCCCTCATGCTTTGTTATGTAAGACAGCTGGTGTCTGTAAGTTCACAGGAGTTTTAAAGTATATGGGTGATGTATACATTATGTATGTGCATACAGAGTGTACGTGTGTCAGTGCAGCGTACACTACACAGTGAGCGTGTTTTTTTTTCTGGTCAGAGTATGTGTGTATGTGTGTGCATGCATGCGTGCATGTGATGTTTTATGTGCGTATAATGTACCGTACGCCATGCGTACGCGGTACACTGGTGTGTGCGTGCTGCTCTTGCATCCCCGTGATGGTGCCAGGGGCGGATGTAACATTTCCCATATGGGGGGGGGGGGGGGGGCAGTAGAAAATGCTTTGGGGATGGCTTCATCGATGAAGTCGCACCCATACCATTTCTGTTACCGGACTTTTATTAAGCAAGTAAAACATCAATAATAACATCGGCTGGTGTTGAAGTTGCAACAGACACGCAGCATGCATAAAGCTAAAGGTCTGACTCTGAGAGTTTTCTGTTTCGAATGAAATCGTGTTGGTTTAGTGGTGCAACAACTGTAGTTATAGTTAGTCGCAGTGCAGTGTTTCAAATCATTTTAAATATAAGCACTTTAATTTAAAATATCTTGGGTTGTTTTGCATGCCATCGTTTTTGGTGGGGCAGACTGGGCATTTAGGGGGGCATTGCCCCCCCATACCCATGTCTAAATCCGCCCCTGGATGGTGCGTGTGCATGCGACAGCTGCACTGTGTGACACCACTGTTCTCCTGAGATGAGATAAGAAGTCTGTCAGAAGCCTGGCGACAGCGCGGCGGTCCCTGCCGTTTCTGCTGGGGGATGCACTTCTTCCATACCCCCTGCCCAGTTATGAAAGAGATCATGTTTACTCAGCACATTGTTTTTGAATAAACATTTATATAGGCGTGCATGAGGGAAGATAAACACTCCTGTCTCCTTTATTTATTACTTTTATTTTCTCTCTCTCTCTTTCTCCTTCTCTCTCTGTCTCTGTTCCCCCCGTTGTTTTCTTTGTGGCCAGTTTCTTTTTTTTACTTCTAGGCAGCAAAAAAAGAGAGAGAAGTGCCTGTCTTTGCTCATTATGAAAAACTGTCTGAAGTAGTAAAAAAAAGACGTTCCATTTTCTATTTTCAGCTTCATGGTTCGCCGGAAGTTCATCAGGCCTATAGTTAAAGGCAATAGAAGCAACTTTTTAGCCAAAAATCTAAATAGATGCTTCTATGTACTTTGTTGCTGCAGTTGTTTCCTTGCAGACAGACACTTCATCCTGTAGATGGTCCAGAACTTCGTTGTTGTCAACAAATCATGAAAACTTGAAAACATGAAAATTTGTCTGGCTCAGGAAAGGTGGTGCTAATTTGGGAGGGGGTTGTGTGGGTTGAGGCACCGTTTTGGCCAATCACAGCACAGCAGACTCCAGCAGATTCATAATGAGCCAATAGAGTGGAGGTAAGGTGGAGTTAGATTCTGTTTTTAAACAAATCTGTTTACTGACACGGTGTTTGTACACACTAAAGTTGCCTCTATTACCTACCATTAACTGCAACTAACTAAAAAGAACTAAAAAACTAAACTACTAACCTTTGCCCCTTTAGAATACATTCATGCCTCCCAGGGCCGGATCTAGAGGGGAGCAGGGGTGGGCAGAGCCCACCCAAACGTGCATCCTGCCCACCCAATGAAAGGTAATATCAGTGGTTTTCAACCAGTGGTCTGGGGATCACCAGTGGTCAGCACTGCTTCATATGAAAATTTGGAGTTACCCATCCTGCCATTCTTCTGGCCCACCCTAGTAGGGCTGGCTAAATCCGGCCCTGATCCCACCCCTGCCTCCCTCCCTGCCTGTGTGGCAGCAGTGTTCCATGGAGGAGAACCCTGACCTTGACAGACAGAGACATCAGAGTTCGGCCGAGCCTGAGAGAGGTTTGTTTTGTCCAAGAGCCCCACAGAGGAGGAGACAGCAGGGAGAACAAAACGTCCCTCCAAACGGACTGTCGGTTTTTGACAGCAAATTTTGATTTAGTTTCAGTCGCAGTCTTGCAGGCAACTGCATTTATAGTTTGAGTCATTCTGTGAGTCATCATCTGAAATGATTTAGTTCAATTCGACTAAACATCATGGGGTTTTAGTTGACTAAATGTAACAGTTGATTTTGATGACCAAAATATTTTGGCAGGACATGTTAGCGTCATATTTATGGCAGATTTGGTTGGTTGTGTGAAAACAGGTTTAGTCATCACATCGCTTATAGTTTTTTTTTTTTTTTTTATCTTGTCTTTATCTTGTTTTTGTCAGTGAACAGACACTGTACAACCAGACCACATGACCTGTACTCTCAGCTGGAGAGGGGACAAAAATCATTGGCTACCCTTTGAACTTTGACCTGAGCTCTCCCACAGCTAGTGAGGTGTCTTTAATGACCTGGACCGCTTCAGAAAAGCTAAAGATCAAACGATCTTTGGCTCTGGCTTTCAGCTGACTAGCTTTCATGCAATTCTGCAAGCTCACGCCACGTCATGTTACAGGTCACAGCTTGCTATTTTCGGGGCGTGACGTACAGCACGCACGCAAGTATATACCAGGCTATTATGGTCGTCTGTGATTACTTCCATGTTTACATCCTGCTCACATAAGTAGCAGGCGGCACTTCCTAGAATGCTTTACAGCTAGAGTCAATGGGGCCCATAGTTGTCAATCAAGATTCCCTGATGAGCTGTGACATGTACTGGAGATGCCATTAAGTATATTTGGCTATAGACTTAGTTTATGCTATTTGCATAATTAAAACTCTTAATGAGAACAGCTTACACGCCATTGTAACTTATATCTGAGCAAGGTTATTATCTCCCACTTATACCACTTATACTTGATTTACTTTGCACAGTCATTGGAAAAAATATGAAATGCATTTAGATCTGCATGCACATTACATTAGAAAAGCCTTCATTTCATTCAGATATTTGCGCATTCATAAAGATTAGCGCTGTATTTTGTCACCAGGCTACGCTAATTAACATGCAAACTTTGCAAAGCACTTGCGTGAATTACACGTTGTAGAAATATACATGTTTGTGCAGTAGAGCACCTTTGATCTACAGTATATGTTTTTATTAGAAGGGTCAGAGATAATTATGAGAATAGGATTGGTAATGTAAATCAATGGGAATGTTAATTAATAAGATTAAACCCTGTCTAAGTTCAATGTCAAATTCAGCATTATAACCAAGACGGCAAAATGGCTTTTTTTTTTTTTTTTGCGGTGTCCGATCTGATTGTTTATTTGCTCTTTCAATGCCGTTGGTGTCGTGCAGAATCCTCATATCTCCACATTTGAATTTTTTCTGTTTTGTTTGTTTGTAGATTAATGCCATACTTAAAAGTGTCACACGACTGTAGTGAAAATAGATCTACACTACTTGTTTTAAACAACGATAACAACGAAGGAAGGCTCTTGGGCACATGAGAGTCCCACACCCGACAGTGACTAAGATGGCAGTGAACAGTTCAATTCCTCCCCCACGGGTCCTTTTCCCATATGGCTGACAAAGTTGCTAAAAAAAACTTTAGAGGGTAGATTTGAAAGTATGGCTGGCACCGACCGAATCATTCATGCTTCTTCGAGTCTGCTTTTTAAAAAGGCTACTTTAATTTTGCATCCGTCATCACAAAGCCAAACATTCCACTGAAAATCTGCAAGCTGTGTGTCCACCAAGCTCCCTCTAATTTCCAGGCATCCACAGGATGCTGCAAATATGGAGATGAATAGTTTTCAGTGCGTTTAATGAAGCGCGCGGACGAGGGGGCCCAGCCCACCCACTTGCACCGCGCTACACTGATTAATGGAATTATATGAAAGCAGTCAAACAAATGCTATTGCTGCTGCACCACTATCAGATGCAAAATACACGAAAGAAATGGTTCATTTTCAACTGAACGAAGTTTACAGATGCAAAGACGTTTAGGCTGTTGATTTTGTTAAGTTTCTTTAAAGGCTTCAAACAGCATACAGTACTGGCTTTACAAACATTAAAAGCCTTTGTGGTATGGTTATTCAAATGTGCACTGAAAGATCTCAACTGAAAAATCCACTCCAGTGATCCAGGGCAGCTTATTTTCTCTGAGGCGCTTTCAACGGCAATGATAAAAAAAAAAATAAAAAAAAAACAATTTGCCTGTGGTTGTCACTGTTGAGAGAATTTTGCCTGTCAATTTCTCGCCTCTACTCTATGGAGAGATTAATTAAATATATTTAAAGGGCAATTCCACCCATTTTTACATTTTACTATGTCATTAATATACTGGCTGTCTCTCAGTTCTGGACCATCTGCAGGGCAAAGCAAGTGTCTGTCTGCAGGGAAACAAGCTGCAGCATCAAAGTAGAAGTGACATATGGGAAAAGGGCAAAATAATTGGCTAAAAACTTGCCTGCTATAATACCTTTACTGATTTTGTCATACCTTGATTTCTAGGAAACACAGAATAGGGGGAGTCAAGGTATATTCATGAAACACTAGTATAGATCACTGGGAGAGAAGGGGAAAGGGAGAGGCTAGGAGAGGGGCTACTAGTCGCTATGTTGCAACAGTAGAAAACACTTCTTTTCAAAAATAGGACATAAACGGCTTGTGGCAGACGATCTAATATGCAGCACTGTGCAAGATGTCCTCTCGTAATGCAGGTGTACTTGTCAAGCATATATTGGAAAGTTTTCCAGTGAGTTGAGTCATCTCTCTTTGCCTCCGCAGAGACTTTGTGGTGGAGAGACCACGGGGAGCCTCTAGTCTGTACGGTGTACAGTGTGTACGCGCTACGTGCAGGTTGGCATCCTTTGAAGAGACGAGGTCAGGCTATAGGCCCACGTTTCTTCTCCATCTCCATGCCGTAGCGGCTTTGAAGGACGGAGAACCACGGCTTGTTCAACTTTAAAAGAAAAACCCAGCTTCAAAGTGCATCCAGTAGCCTATACTGCTCTTGTCGACCAGAGCAGCATTTTCATAGTTTCTCAGACAGGATCTTCGCTGTTATCAGACCAGTGGCTACATAGGCCAGAGTGAGAGTGTTAAAATGGATCCTTACAGGGTGTCATTTCGAGAGTCAAATTATTTTTTAAACATCGGAATTACGTAATTTTCAAGAAACATCTGAATTAAGTCATTCTTAAGAATCTACACAATTTGAAAATGACAAAGGATTGTTATTTTGAGCAACGTTTTGGCAGTTTATCTCTCCTAAATTGCTGGGGTGGGGTACCTTCCTAAAATCGCCAATGAGTGGCTGAATGTGAAGTCAAGTGCGTGGCAAACTGCACGTGTGATTCCCAGCAGATTGATAATGATTCATAATGTGTACAGGATTATCGCAGAGATCAGCGCTCTAACTGACACATCTGTTGTGTCCCGATCTCTCCCTGGAGTTCAGCTGTCATTGCCAATGCACAACAACACGCCGCCTAGTAAGATTTAAGGGATTACCGTAAAGGTCAGCCATAGATGTGGAAAACCACCAGTGGTGTTTGGGGAATGGAAAGCAAATGTCACTGGTTTTTAGCGTTACTTTACAGTACATTCGTCTATTGAAGATTGTAGCGGTTTGTGGCTTTTTGATGTATCTTTGTATTTTCTTTGCCAAAATGACTTTAAAAAGCCAAAGCCTTTTTGTTGAGCCAGAGTTATGGCATCACAGCCTGACACGTTTGTACCATGTCTATATAAGTTTAATATGTTGTACTCCCTGACATTTGAACATGGGTCAAATCGAGTGCTTTCGTTGTGTACTTTTCTTATCCTTCGTCTTATTCCATTTTCCCCCACACAGTAAAATGTGCAATATTAACTTAACTGTTAATATTAACTGTGTAATATAAAATGTGTAGATCCCTAAATTAACACTCAATCATCATTCATAGGCCACGCTAGTAAGGTGCATGAACCTGGGAGTGAACGAAGCTCGTAAATTAGATCAGCACTCGGCAGAGTGCAAGCAAGAGGCCATGGCCTACCTGTGCTTGAGCGGAGTGAGCTAATATGCATGACATTAGTTATAAAGGTCTCTTACATCACTATTACGCCATCACCTAAACCGGCAAATCGGAGTACCCCGAGGGACGACCGAGCGGACCGACGGCCACCGTGCACCGATCGCTTAACTTGTGCCCACTCCGCTCCGTACAGTGGTGCCCATTGGGCTACTTGGAATGCTGCAAGTTGGAAATGCAGGCCCCACAGATGTGTTATGTCTGTGTCCCTATTTTGCGAATACAGTATATGGGCAGCTTTGTCTAGCATACCCACATTGGAGTCTGCTAGCTTGTGGCCAGGCATGCCCAAAGAGTGTGTGACGCACAAACAGCCACACAGACAGACAGTCAAACAGACAGACAGATAGGCAGACAGACATGTTCTGCCTGTCTTCCTAAGTAAAGGCGCACTGCGTTTGCAATAATTTACTTCATTGCCATTATTGCTTGCGTGAGCGCTTGAGTGGAGTGGACACAAGTAAGGCGATTGGTGCTCGGTGGTCGGTGGTCGGTCATAAAGTATTAGGATTAGCTGCTTGTATGCAACACGCAAGTTTGCATGCACTCTACCGAGCTTTGATCTAGTTTTATTTTTTTTTTCTATTTTTTTTTTAAGTGACATGCAACTGGCAGGATAACAGCAGAGACCTATCAGTTGCACACAGCAGTTGAGAGGCTCCGGAAGCAATTAATACAGCATCACAATCATTTCAAAACCATACTTGACCAACACGTTGACTATCGCAAGCTAAACAAGCTGACCTCCAGAGCTGTGGCCTATACAGACAGGCCTGGTGTGAATAACTCTTTCATGATATGCTACGGTAGGAGGGGGGGTGAAAATGAATGCTCGTCCGCTGAGGTTACCTGCGGGGGGTGTGGATATTGATTCTCCTCACCCCTAACTGCGAGCGTAGCCAATCACATCAAAGCAAAAGCTAACCAATCAGACATATCTGTAGGGCGAGAGACAGTGTGCGTGTGTGTGAGCTACCTTGGCATCGCATCCCTCACACAACCAACTGTTGCCGGTTGCTTTTTCATTTGAACTATGAATAATGGCTTTCTCATACGTCTTAGGCCGCAGATTAGTTTTCCATTAGATCTGATTATGTGATTTGTATGCTATTTCGATGGGCTAATGTCCCTCAGACAAAACCTCATTGTCTGCCTGCATGGTTGCCCATAAGGGCTTACAATCATTTTAGCCAATCATTTCATTATTAAGTTACGGTTTTGTGATACTTGCGAGTTCAACCTTTTTGGAGAAAGTATTCATTATTTTTTGGTACGTCTTTCCTACTTCCTCTTTAGGGAGGAAGCTTGGCTTGTACAGTATATCCCTGGTTGCAGATGCTGTTGCTGAACATTCTCTGGACAATGTATGAGGGCCACTGGCTTACACTGCAGGTACTGTCTGTACCACACGTGTCGTGCAGGTTCACACTTAACAGGAGCTAATGTCAACTTCAGTGCTATTGCAGCATGCCATTAACAGGTCTATATTTGATTTAGTGTGGGTGAAACATGTGACTCATTTAGACTGTAAATGATGCATTTATATCGTACCTTAGGTGCTTTACATATTAGTGCAGCATTGTACCATTCACACACAATTAGGGTGTTCAGTGTCTTGCTCAAGGACACTTCAAAAATCCCTACACACACAGGATGCTTAGCAAAGTGCCACAGTATTGTTGCGTGTCAAATGCACTTTCGACCAGGTTCGAACTGGGGAGCATCCGGCCACTCTACCTCGGAGCCCCCATCGCCTCTGTACACCTTCCCTGGTTCATTTACGAAGGTGAATTATAAGTCATGAACGGTAGTGTTCCTATATATATTATTCTGAGCATGTTAGATAAACCTTCAGTGAAAAGAGAACATCAAGATCACATTTTCAACCTTTGGACTATTTTTGGTAAAGAGATCTAAGGTGGGGAGGGGAGGGGGGGGGGGGGTTAAGGAATCAAGCATATACCTGTAGACCCATTGGGGCATCTGGGTCAATGAAGTATATAGGGGTATAATATTGGTTAGAAAGTGGTGCAAATCCCCACATAAAAAGACCCAGCGCCTATAAAGTAAATTATAAACGATATTGACAAGCCTCCATGGCTGTTCTGCTCTTATCTGGAGGGCAAGGCCTGGTGAAAGCCGCTGGTAGAATTCTAATGGCTGTTATTGACAGGCGCCGTATGAACAGTGGACGAGGGCAGCGTCCGCCAGCACGCAGCGCTCGTTACTTCTGATTCACCGGGGTGCGGGGAAACTGTTTTTATATTTATTTTATTTAAGGAAAACAAGACAGCCGCCCCACCCCTCTCCCCTCCCCCCTGCATGGCCCCCAGACCCAGGATTGCACGGACAAGCAGTTGTTTAATTACCTTTGCATAAGATTGTTGGATCGATAGGCTTAAAGAGGCCCGCCTGTCCGTCCGTCCGTCCGTCCCCCCCGGGCAAACCAAACCCTCCCACTCGCTTTATCATCACCTGTCTGTCTGGCGGCCTGCCCGGGGAGAGCCTCCGCCCCCACACCGCCCCCCCTCCCCCGGGAGGGAAGAGGGAGGGACGGACGGACGGACAAGTGGAATAACGCTCTGCCTTTCCTCCCTTGGCCCCTCGCTTCTATCGGCACCCATCTCCTCTTATCATCCTGCCCTCTCATCCCTTTGTTCTTTTATTCCTTTTTATCAATCCTCCTATCCTAACTTTTTTTCCTAGTCTGCCCCCTGTGTGTCGTGACTCGTGACCCCCCCCCCCCCCCCATCTGTACTTTCCTCACCCCCCCCAGTGATTACTCTCCCTGTCCATCAGATGACCGACCGGGTCAATGGCAGGATCCTCCTCTAGCGAAAGGGTAATTATACCGCCCCGAATGTCGCCCCCTCGCTCCGATGGGCTTGAAGGGGGGGTGGGCAGAGGCGCAGAGGCCCTGTGAAGCAGCAGCTCGCTGGACCCTCCACCACCCACCCACTCACCCCCACAGCATTGGCTGGTGAGCAGGAGTATAGGTGTGTTGGCTGGCTGGCTGCAGCCGAAGGAGAGGGAAAAGAGAGAGGCAATCAATCGGGTAGATTGGAGCTGAATATCCCTCATTGCACAGGCTCTGTGTATATCGGGATGGTCTAAACTTGCAGGCATGTTGTTCGCACATTCACTCCTGAAGTCACCCTATTCGCAGGCAATGGTAGAATAAGAAGGAGGCAGGGGTGCGTGTTTGGGGGGGCAAGTGGGAGAAACAGAGGGCGAGGTGAGATGATTTGAGGGGAAAATGGTCTCTCTCTTGAAATAAGCAGATTCTCTCTCTTTTGGTCTGCCACTGCATCAGGCTGTCTCCATCTCTCTCTCTCTCTCTCTCTCTCTCTCTCTCTCTCTCTCTCTCTCTCTCTCTCTCTCTCCTCTCTGTCTCTATAGAGATCTATAGCATTATATTTTCTATTCACTTTGTGGAGGGCGTACGTGCGTTAGCTTTGGTGGTCTCATAGATTTAATGATTAATGAACACCTCTCTGCCTTTGAGAGATTTATGATTTATATAGTCATTTAATAATAATAATAATTGCATAATTAAATGAGAGCGTTGACTCTGCCTAGCCATCCACCTATACTGAGTAACAGTCTGCACTCTACAGTCTGTCTGTCTGTCTGTCTGTCTGTCTGTCTGTCTGTCTGTCTGTCTGTCTGTCTGTCTGTCTGTCTGTCTGTCTGTCTGTCTGTCTGTCTGTCTGTCTGTCTGTCTGTCTGTCTGCCCGCCCAGACCTAATCTCAAACTGCTGGACCAATCTCTTCCCAATCCTAGTGTAGGCCTCTGCAGAAATCCAACTAATTTGTTTCCACATACTGTTTTTGTATGTTTTTAAAATCAAACTGTCTTTGATTTGACTGAAACATATAAATCAGTGGTTCTCTGCAGGGGTCCTTCCAGGGGGGTTGCATGCAGCCAAATTAGATAAAATAGCATCCCTTTTAATGCACTATACTGCTAGCTAAATTGGCTATTCAAATATAGCAGATCTACATATAAACTTGTATTGAATCCTAACTCCCATTTATTTTTGCTTGAAAATAGTATTTTGCCTTAAGCCTCTGTCTGCATTTCAAAGGCATTTACAAAGAGGTGTTTATATTTTATTTACAATGCAGTTATCACAGCCGTTTGAATTCTATAGAGTAAACATAGTCAATCATACTGTCACTCCCTGCGGTGTGTGTGTGTGTGTGTGTCTGTTTCTGTGTGCGTGCGTGCGTGCGTGTGTGCGTGTGTGTGTGTGTGTGTGCTTGTGTGTGTGTGTGTGTGTGCACTCTGCCGTTTGTCCTTCAGCACCTGCACCATTTATTCTGCTGATTCTGTCCGTGTGGATTCTATGACGGATTCTTCACTGCAGGGCCAACTTCTCAGTGGTAGAACCCAGCTGTGCTGTTGTCCACGGGACTGGTCCCTGATGAGTGTGTGTGTGTGTGTGTGTGTGTGTGTGTGTGTGTGTGTGTGTGTGTGTGTGTGTGTGTGTGTGTGTGTGTGTGTGTGTGTGTGTGTGTGTGTGTGTGTGTGTGTGTGTGTGTGTGACAGTACAGTCATACATTCCCCTCAGGTTGTGTTTTATAATACCGTAAAGCATCACATAACTTATTGCCTATAGTGCCAGTGGTGACTTCCAGTAAATGTGTTTGCTCAAGTGTTGTTAACTTTTTGATGGACAAGTTTCTCAAAGTGAGTGCCTTGCCGGAAGTCCAGTAGCGGTGCAGAATTAGGGATTCACCGAGAAATTAATTGTCCAACACCAAATACTGAATGTAGGTTTTTGTAGCATTGCTGTCGTAAATTTGTTATAGAGCTGATACTGGCAAAATACATTTCCTCGATCCTAGGCATATACCTGTCTGCAAAGAGACCTATAAGGCTGAGAGACGGTGCATAGCTGGAACATCCAATGTTCAAGTTGCAATTTATGGTTACATCTTGTGTACAAGTACAGTACATAATAAGATTAAAACCTATTTTTGTTTAGATTCCTTCAGATCTCCACATACATCCATCAGATGTATTTCCCGGGGTACAATATTACACAACACATAAACAACATTGTAGGGAGCCAACACCATGAGCACTTGAGCAGTACCTCCGCTCAAGTCCTGCAACTTCCACCCCCACAGAAACACTCAACAGCATAGGTCTAGGACCCATGCAGTGTGCAGAAGACATGAGTACATTTTGATGATGTCATCACAACAAAACAGTATAGATCAGAGGTTTTCAACCAGTGGTCCGGGGACTACCAGTGGGCCCTGAGAAGCGAGAAGGTTCCATTTGGTCCACAGTCCAAGTGACTGGAGGGAGTTTGTTAACAAAGTGGAACCTTTAAAGATTTAACTCTTGAGAGCGTAAAATGAAACCAAATGGACCCATATGGGTCCATTTGGTTTCATTTTACATTATTTTAATTTACATTTGCCAAATAGTATCGGTGACGAATGTTCAGTGCATCTCAGAATACATAGTAATAGTTGGAAGTAATCCATGCATGTACTTCAATGTATCATGTTCTTTTACAGTTTACTACAGTAGTACAGTAGTAGTACAGTAGTTGCTTAATGTTCACTCTAGAATAGGGATGCTGTAGTTCAAGTGGTTGAACCATGCCATGTACAGAACTTGCAGTCTGTCCTATAATGTAAACTGACATCTCTCCAGTTTTCCTCATGACATATATTTGCATATTAGGGTTCAGGATTTACATAGGCCTGCAGGTCAGCGGTCCAGGCACCTTGGCTGGTATAATGCAGTCTGGCAGCATGCCGCGGGTTCGACTCCTGATCCTGACAGCATGTCAACCCCATCTCTCTCCCCATTTCCTGTCAATCCTACTGTCTAATCTAAATTTACATTTCACAATTTGGGCGTTTAGCAGACGCTGTTAATGGTTCAGGGTTATAGTAGCCCGTATAGTGGCTGGATGGGAACCAGGCATGAGGTTAGGAAGTGTCTTACGCTGAACACCTATTTGCTCCCGTGTAATTTGCGCTATTGGGCAAATATAATGCACAATCTTTGTGGATAAAAGCACTATATTATGCACAATTTACCATTTTACCATTTACAGTGTAATTCAGGGATGTGACGGCAGGGATTGATGCCATGGATGAAGAAAATATATTTTCTGGCGTGAACCGATCCCCAAATGTTTGAGAACCACTGCAGTATAGTGTCAGTCTGGTCCTCATCACAGCGATGTAAAGGGTTAAACAAATAAAAGGCGCTTCACCTGGAAGTTAATTAAAAGCCATATATCTATCTGTCTGCATGTCTGTCTTCTGTTCTGGCACTGTGTCAAGCTCTCTCTCTCTCTCTCTCTCTCTCTCTCTCTCTCTCGGTGTGGCTCTAACGATCTCTCTCTGTTTACTCTCCTTTCTCGCTCCAAGAAAAAGGAATGGTTTCATTACAGTGACAAGTTCTGGGGCGTTCTCTCAGTTCATCTGTTTGCTCCCCTTTATTACCAAACTATTTACATGCCAAGCGGTATACGGTTTAGACTCCGGGCCTGATGGAAAAAGCACTTTGGATTTAGACTTTTAATTTGTATACCATTCATTATGCTCCACGGCGTCAAGTCGTTCTAGCCAGTCAAACTCTCACCCTCGCTCAGCTTCAAGCCAAGCGCCGGTTCCCTCTCTATCGCCTGCACTTTGCCTGCAACTGTCGACAAACTCCGAAAACTTTTTCTTCTGTCCTATTATTCGTTGATTTTCCCCGTCGTCTCCCCCGCGGTTTGGCCACATTTATTTTCCCTGCCCGCTGCCTGCTGTCGCGCCGTGCCCTGCCATTTGGAAAGAGCCGGGGTTAACTTCAAATAAACGTGAGGAAGATTAAATATGGAGTGTGGCGGGAAATGAGAAAGCAAAGAGGCTTATGAATTAATGACTGGAGTTATTAGTGCGGTAATTAGATTTAGGAGGGAATGGACAGTGCGGTGCGCAGCGGGATGTGTGCGGACAGGGGTGGAAACAGCTCAATCCTTATCGGGTGGTGGAGGGGTGGGGAGGATCCTGTAAAGTGTCAGGGCAGTTGAGATGGAAAATTGAGCTCGTCCAAGCTTGCATGGTAGTACAAGGCAGCTATACCGAAAAATGAATATGCAAGGGTGTGGGGTAGGGGGTGGTGGGGTTTAGGGGGAGGTGGGAGCGTCCACATCAAACCGACAGCCGCTCAGAACGTCAGCAGTCCGTGGGAAGCGGCGTTTCTCGAGCGCCGTGTGTGTGTGTGTGTGTGTGTGTGTGTAGCGTTTAATTTGGTGCCACATCAAAGTCAGGCGGAAGAATGTACAACATTTTAATTGCTCCCTTTCCTGGCAAGTCGTTCATTATTGACCCAAGTTATTCACGGATCTCTTCATAATATAATCTGAGTAGACTTTTCTCTTTTTCCCCTCTGCACATTTTCTTTCACGGCAGCGCGAAGGGGAGGGGAGAGAAGAAAGGCGACACTGCCCTGCAGCTTTCTTCCTCCGTGACCCCTCGATCGTTCATTTTCCCACCCAGCGACGTGGCCTTCTCCCAACAATGCCGTTTAATTATCTTCGCCGGCCCTGTCCTCATCGACCGTGTTGTTATTTTTGATGGGTGTCCACCCCCCCAACACAACATCCACTGCAGGTGACTCCCAATTGTTGCATGGCTGCTTCTCCCTGGAGAGGAGTCTGGAACAGAGGGAGGAGAGCTGCGGGGCTGCAGGGACTTGGAAAGTAGCATTTACTTACTATTTTCTTAAGAACTGTGCTTGAGTACAGCGTTGCAGTATTTGTACTTGAATGTTTGCAATTTCCAATACTTGCACTTCCACTCCACTACAAATAGGATGCAAGGGTTGTACTTCTACTCCACTATATTTATTTGAAAGCATGATAGTATAGTTTTTATTTTTATTATTAGTAGTAAATACATTAGCCACTTTAGGCGTTATAGCTAATTTTGGTACTTAAAGGAGCAGTGATTTGTGTGATTTGGAAAACGCTCCGGTCCCTCCGGTAACAAGATGTGCACATGTACACACTCTACAGTGGGGGGAAGTACAATGGGCCAACAGCACGTACACCAAGTCCCACCCCCACTCGGTCCTGATTGGAGGAAGGCCCCTCTCATCCTGATTGGGCAAAAGGCTTTTCTCCCCCAAAGTCCAAACTGAATCAGGGGCTCACTGGGGACAGGGAGGAACTCCTTATGGTTAATTACACCACACTGTAGTAGGGAAGATTAGCCAAAAAAGAAGAAAATAATATTTGAATTAAGTTAAATCAATTACTACGTTTCAATACTTATGTTCTTTTATAAAGTGCATTTTTTTCCGGACTTCCACTCGTAACAGAGTACACTTCTACAGTACATTGCAGTATTGATTCTTTTACTTTATAGCCCTCCACCACAGGGTAAAGGATTTTTCGTCAGTGATGAGACCCTCCTCCTCCTCCTCCTCTGCCCCAGAGGGACACATCATCATCCCACGGGGCGTCCTGGAGAACTCCATCAAGATCCCCACTGAACCACCCCCCATGGGCACACTGAACTACCCCCCACCCCCCATGGGCACGCACATCAACCTGCACAATGCCCCCCACTGACAGGCAGCTCCTGCTAGCCATGCAGGTGCTGGAGTAGAACAGTGTTCTGGGTGTCTATAAAGAGGCTTCATCCCCTGCACGACTACAACATATGGAGACACAACATGACTTAATGTAAGTCGCTCTGGATTAAGAGCGTCTGCTAAATGCCTAAATTGTAAATTGTAGCACATATAAGCCCACATGCAGACCTGTGGAGGATTGTGCTGCACCTGAACTGAAGCCACGCCCACAGCTGTTGTTGGAGGGTAAAGGGGGATGTCGATATTGATTGTGCCAAATAAATTTAGATTGCAATATACTGTACATCCATATATTGTTTTTTTTTTCTCGCAAATTTCTTTGCCAAGAACAACAACAAAAAAATCTAAACAAAATTGACCGTGAAAAGTTTGACAATACACTTCAGCCACATTCGGCCTTTCTGACATGAAAAAAATGTATATTGATGTATCGTTTTTTCCCCACCCCTATACAAAACTACACCATGTGCTGACACCTCATAACCACGTTAATAACAAGCACCCAAAAACATCACCCAATATGTAAACATTGTTTAGGTGCAACAGATTACATGCATGCATTTTCGAATGTCCACCAACTAGAAGTGAGGCGTTGTTGCCAACCTATACTGTCTAGTTTTCTCATCACGTTGCCAATTTGCAGTGCAGTATAGTAGCCGCTGACAGAACGGAATAATAGGCCACCTCTCCATGACCTATAACTTTAGCCTCTGACCTATATGTTGCTGTTTGGATTCTGTTTAAGATGGAGTTCTGTATGTGCAGATTGGGGGCGAGAGAGAGGCCTCAGGTGATGTTTTTGTTTTGTGTGTATGCCTTTTGACAAAATGGCTAATGGTTGATTCATAGTTCATACGGGTGTTGCGTTGCTCGTCGGAAATAACAGATTCCGAGTGGGAGACTTAAAGGTGTTAAGTGTCAGTTGCAGTTATATAAGCCCCCGTCAGTGCAATGGATGAGCTCACTGCAGCACTACCAGCAGACTCTCCCCATGCAGCCCATAGTCTCTTTCCCTCCGTATCAGTTCATCGTCTCTATCTCTAAGCCTTTGCCATTACCCGTTGGTGCTTCGTTGCCAATGCATCTTCCCTGCACACCATTACTCCGGCGCTCGGTGCTTCCTCCTCCCTCCCGCAGTCCATTTCCACCGCGGCGCTCGGCTCGCGATGTCTATCTGCCCCTGGACCGATAAGTGCAAGACAGTGTTTGCGAGCCTTTTCTCCCCCTTCCTATGAGGTCCGGTTGGTGCGTGTGTGCGTGCGCGCGCGTCCTCCGCGCATGCATGCATACCAGTCTTGTGTACTTAGTGAGAGCTAATCAATGCTATGCTAACCCTCACGTAATAGGCCGCCCGCGCGGCTAAAGCCAACGCTAAGCCAGAGAAATGACAGTTGCTTTCCTTCTGACCTTTTTTTTTCCACTGCAGGGAGATGCAAACGGCCTCGCAATCCAGATTGTCAATCGCCCTCCCTGGGAAGCCCAGGAGATAGCCTTACAGATCAGGGTGGGATGGCTGTGTTGAAGAACCCACCAGCACAATGCTTACAGTTTTTTCCCCCCTGCTAAATCTTGTATAGAGCTGCTGTGAAATAGGCTGTTACGGCTCTGAGATGTAATTTCCTATCTCCTGAAGAAGTGTAAATGCTTTGCTCCCGCGGCCCATGTCTCTCTCTCCCACTGTGTGTGTGTGTGTGTGTGTGTGTGTGTGTGTGTGTGTGTGTGTGTGTGTGTGTGTGTGTGTGTGTGTGTGTGTGGGACTTAAAGTAATATGGCAATTGGGGCTGACTCTTTTTTTTATCTGATGCCTGGCCATTTTTCATTAATGTTATCTTTACTGTAATGGAATCACGATACATGCACTCTCGTGAAATGCCAGTTTATTGTTGAAGTTCAGGGTTGGGCACCCTCATGCTTATAGGCTAATGGTGTAGACTTAGATCGTAAACACTTCACGGGGCTGTGTGTGTGTGTGTGTGTGTGTGTGTGTGTGTGTGTGTGTGTGTGTGTGTGTGTGTGTGTGTGTGTGTGTGCGCGCGCACGCGCGTGTGTGTGTGCAAATCGCACATGCATGCAATCTATCTCTGTCCTTCCCTGCATTCAGGTGTGTGTGTGTGTGTGTGTGTGTGTGTGTGTGTGTGTGTGTGTGTGTGTGTGTGTGTGTGTGTGTGTGTGTGTGTGTGTGTGTGTGTGTGTGTGTGTGTGTGTGTGTGTGTGTGTGAACTGAACTGGGGAGCATGTCCCTTCCAGTCCGCAGGTCGTAAATAGGCAGGCTGTGCTTCTCTTTCAGCTGCGTTGAGCAGAGGAGCACTGTGCAGAATATTAACTAACTCTATACGCGAGGCTGCATCATGTGTGTGTATAAGAGTGTGTGTGTTTGTGTGTCCGTGTCCACGCATGTGTATGTGCACTGCAGGAGGACTTTCTTCCATGTGTGTGTGTGTGTGTGTGTGTGTGTGTGTGTGTGTGTGTGTGTGTGTGTGTGTGCGTGCGTGCGTGTGTGCATCACAGGAGTCGACTCGTCTCCCCAGCAGGCCACCGCAGCGCAGGGGGAGAGGAGTGGAAAGGGCCCCTTGCCGTGACACTCACCATGACACATGGCAGAATAAAATAGAATTTAGGTCCTTCCATTTCCATAAGGGGGTTATTGGCAGGCTTATTTAGCTGTCTTTTCCCCCCTTCGAGATTACAATGCCATTTACGTAGCGGAGTTTTTTTTTCTTTATTTCCCCCCCTGTCTGGTATAATGAGCCTGTGGGACGGTCGGAGGGCTGAAAGCGGCTTGACAAGTGGTGACAATTAAAAGGGAGGCTCATTGTGTGTGTGTGTGTGTGTGTGTAGTGTAGTGGCATCCAGCACCATCCACTACCAGCGCTGGCCTCCTACGCCGTCTGTCTGTCTGTTAGTGCACTGCGCCGCGGGGGGACTCAACAAAATAAAAGGGATCACAGGAAACCTGCCACAGCATTTTTACTTTAACACACAGATGTGGCACCATGGGAGAGAGAGACAGAGACAGAGAGAGAGAGACGTGCTGAGCCTTTGCTGACGTTCACTGTGATTATTTCTTTTTTCTGATCCCCCCACCCCCACCCCTTCTTCCCTTCCCAGGACACTGGGGTGCGTACTGTTACAGTATGTGTGAATGTGACGTCGCTGAGCGTGGGCAGAAGGAGTTCAGTTCACTTTGCACTCTGCTAGATATACTTCCATGACACACACTACTAGTGCAAGTCGGAGGAGAGGCATGGAGGAGGAAGTTTAAGGTTTTCTCAAGCCTGGAACAGATTGTACCCGTTTAACACCGGAGAACCTCGACATCTCTCTACAAGCGCCTGGAGCAGAGCCCAATTCCCTTTTTATATATTGTATATTTATGTATTTTTATGGGAAAAAGAGAAAAACGGTGTTGCAGGTCTGAGCCCAAAGGTTACATTCATTGCCGTTTAAAATGAATTTGGGGAACGTGTGCCTGCTGGCCCGCTCCATTGATCATGATATATGGTGGAGACATTTTAAAGAACTAGAGGTTCGGGGCTGCTACGTGGCTCTGTATATATATATGGTACATCACATTTTCTGGTTTCATTCAGGGCACACACAAAATTATAATAATCACCATTTTCCCAGGTGGCCTTTTTCAGCCACTGTCACTATAGCCGCAGGTAAACGCAGACGTAAGATAATGTCAGAAACTTTGGTAAGAGATGTGTAAAATATGGGTGCTTTTTTCTTCTCTGTAAAAGCTTCTGTTGGCTTTGCACTATAGTCATATTATTCAGTCAGATACAACAGGATCGAATACTGCACACCTAAGGTGCATGCTCAAAACAGAAATAAAAATCACACCTGTGTGGAATGAGCTGTGCGAAGGAGGCCAGCCTGGTTTCGGCAAGCCAAAACCGCAGGTGTCCAATAAAACAGTGTAGATATGGCAGCATTACCTTGTAGTGGTCCCTGTGTTGTATAATCTACTGGCCACTCTAGGTTCTTTGGATGTTACTGGGGGGGTCCTCCCAGGAACAGGAAGGTTACAAAGTAACCTTATGGGGGTGATGTGTGACGTCACTTAGCAGCAGATACCGACCATGTTGGAGTATTTAACTGTACATTGGTGATAGAGCCAGAGTAACTGCTGTGTTGAGCGCACTCTATTCCTTAGGCTTAGGGGATTAGGGGCCAAAAACACGATACAGTACATACTGTGCTGTACAGTACCTGTACCTTCAAACTTAAAATATTAGCATATTGCACACATTTCTCTGCGCTGCACATATTCCTGTAGTAAAACTTTTTTTATCGACTCTGACATGAATAAGAGCAGAGCAGTCGAGCCATATGACAGTGTCAGGTGATGTCAGGTTACTGGTTTACCTCGGATTGCCTGGCTTGTCTAGTAAATGACACACCATCTGTCATTTAAAGGAAATATATGGTGCCTGAGATTGACCGAGAATAAAATGAGCCAGGATGTTGTGTCGGCTGCTGCTGAAGGAGAGTATTACTGGTCATATTTTATTTATCATTCTTTGGGGGGAAATGAATAAGTACCACAGGAAAAGTGTTTATTATTCCAATACGGTTGTTGCACGGTGCCCTCGATCCTGTGGTTTTATACTAAGGGATCATCCCAGAATTTTTTTTTTTTTTACAAGTGCATGCTTGTTTTCAACCGCCAAACATTTATATCAATAACACTGGCTCATACTTAAACTGTCTGTTGGCATTGGCAGGCTTTCCAGATTCCTCCCACCACCACCAGGTCCCCAGAGATACTGAGTGGAGTGGGGTGGGGTGGAGGGTGACGCGTGGTTAATTATTCCCCAGTCTGGGTGCTGCTCACTGGGTAGGAAATCGTGACGGTCACAGGAGGAGATAGTTTAACCATTTTCAACTTTTTTTTAAGTTCAGCCAGATAACTCACAAATAGAATTAACTAATATGTATTATAGAATGAGAATTCAAGTGTGCATAATACTTTAAGTTGGCATTTGGCTCTGCTACATTTTTCGCCCTGCTCGGCACAATTAAACACCATCACACATTAAAGGGGATTTTCAAACTGAATGTTTTTTTTTTGTTTGTTTGTTTGTTTTTGTCTTTATTTTATGTGGCTAATGAAGTGAATTGAAACCCAAGACAAACTAGACAAACTTGCGCATTGCGCACATAGGCCATGGCCATCTATGCATGAGCAGAGCGGGCAAATACTAATGACTTAGCTATAATGTCACATTATAACATCACCTAAACCACCACCGACCACTGAACACCGAGAACCGAACACCAAACACCCCAGCTGGGCTGGTGGTGGAAGCAAACATCACATAACAACTACCAGGAACCATATTCAGAAGAAAGGTAGAAAGCATGCAGTCTAGGTGAGATTAAAAACCCAACCACGTTGATCAGCTGACTTCCAACTGAGTGTATGACATTTTTTTTGTAAACACTGTGTTCACCCAATACAGTAATGCAGCATATTAGAGTATGTATGCGCCATTAAAGGTAGGGGAAGTGATTTGAAATTCATGGTGTAGTACCAGCCTGGTGCACTAGGGGCCCCCAAAAGTAGCTACACTATGTGAACCTGCTGCTCTCTCCTGATTGGAGGAGAATTGTGGTGACCTGGGGAACTTTTATTAGCTCCTCTGCTAACGTGGGGGAGGGGGAAACTCCATATGTGGTTTCCACACCTTATAATAGAGCATTTTAACAGATTTTTTTTTTTTTTTTGGGTGATATCTGACAAAAGTGAAATCACTTCCCCTACCTTTAAGCATAGCATGAGACCCCTCAAGTCTGACTGAACTAACTCCACCCCCTGCGTATCATAAAATAGCAGCCGGGTGACACTGTCTCAGTGCGTTGCACTGGGATGTGTTTGCGCCATGTTGATGACAGCGCATAACAGGAGGTCTGAATGTTTGGGACTCCTCTGCCAGCATAGCGCACAGCCAAGCTGGGAATTCAGTGGTTGGAATTTGGCTGAGGAAGAGCGACTCTAAAGGCATGCGACTCCCCAGAGGTCTGTTCGGCCATGTTGTCCCCCACAGCCATCTGGAGCACACTGGTTATGTATACAGTACAGTAAAGAAGGACAAGGGAGGAGAGGTTGATGAGATGTAAGACAATGAAAGGCACACTGACCACTTTGTGATTCAGCATTTCAGCACTTCACTCACAAGGTGTACCCGAGGAGATCAAAAAGTGTCTGCATTAAAGGCCTTCAAAGCGTTCAAGTGTTTTCCATCGGGACTTTCATCAGCAGATTGCAATTAGGAGAGTCTTTACGGCATGTTGTAGCTCCACATATACACATTTTTTAATTGAATTTCCACTTTCATCCATACTTTCATACTTCCGTCTGCGCACCAAACATAAGGACTACGTAAGTGTGTCTATGCAACGGCTTTCACGTTTGAAAACCTTATTTTCAAGCACCAGATCTCCAAATCTGCCCTTGCTCCAGGTGAATACGTATATACGTACCGGGTCACAATTCCCGGATGTACGAGAAAAACAGACATTGAGGGGTAGACAATGCCTTTGGAATGCATGAGATCATTGAATTGGTGCGGGGGTCATTTTTTTTTTCCAAAATGGCCGTGCCCATTTTGTCCCAAATGAACTGCAACAAAACGACAATCGCCAAACGATACATTCAGAACAATAGATGAATCAAAGAATGGAATCAATTAGGCTAATGTTTGAGTTTAGAGCAGGGAACGACCAGTAGAGCGGCTAATATATTAAAAGCATATACAGTAAGTATTTACTGTATTATGGAGAAGCACTCACTCGATTTATCTTGTCACGGCCATTGACAGTTTCTCAATTGATCCACAAGTGTAACGTTTGATAAACCACTCAGAGATGTCACAACTTGAGTCCTTTTGTCAGCAGCAGTAGACATAGTATTTTTCTCACTGTATGTGTAGTCTTTCTGACTCAGTAGGGCTCATACAGTCGTACAGTAAGAGGAAAATGTCACTTTTCTCTCACAGTGCTCTTTCAGAAAGCCACGCTCACTGTCTGAGAATAAAGTGCTGGTGAACATGGTAGACTGTACAGAATTCCAGTCGGCTGACATGCGGACACGCTGGTCATGTAACTACCGCATGTCGCTTTGACACGTCTTCTCCCTGCTGTTACTGATTCAGTGCATGGATGACACTCTTCCCGCGGAGTCTCCCGCATCCGTGCGGCCTTGGATGTCGCCCGCCGTTGAGATGAGCTTCCGATCCAAAGCGCAGACGTCACATTAGCTCTGCTGCAGTGTGCAGACTGAGCCTAGCAGGGATGGAGGAGTAGCCTGGGGAGAGCTGGGGCTTTACCCGCATGAGGGAAGCGACAATAACAATCCATGACATGTACAGAAGGATACGTACATATAGGAAGCAGAATGTACTGCAAGCGCTAAGACCTGCATTTTGACATACGTGCAATGGCAAGAGTGAGCAGCTTTTGATTGATTGATTGATTGATTGATTGATTGATTGATTGATTGATTGATTGATTGATTGATTGGCTTTTTAGTTGACACAAGTCACAAGGATAACAAATAATAATAATTCCATCTCGGCCCTATTGATGTACATCTGTGAACTGATAAATACATATGGAATCGCCAGCCGTTTGCATATGCCATATGCCGTTCCCAACCAATTTTGGATCAGTATTCACACAGTGTCAGTACCCACTTGGACCAAATCTCAAAAGCATTAGGCTAGTGGTCCACCAATCTGTCCACTTAGTACCACATGAATGGCTGCCGTGTCAAGTTGTCAGATGGGCATTAGTCACTTTTTTGTGCAATCTATTCTACTTCTATGGTCTAATTCAACTGTACCGGTGGGCCTGCACGATTACATAAAAAATCACCTACTTCATGTGACAATAATGCTTGATAATGATTCTGACCTCTAGGATTGGCTAGTTAAGCAACAGAGAATTAATGCTCTCCCATACTTGTTTACATGCATGCAAAACATGGTCAACTGTAACCAGGTTGGCCGAGTTGGTGTTAGGGTCATCTGATGGAATGGACATTCAATAATATAAATGTTGCGGTGTGTCCCAGCAAATTAATCTGTTTGCGCATTGTTTGAGCATCATCCCACGTTTGATATGTGTGTGTGTTGTGTTGCGTCTGTAATGTGTACGCCTGCGGTTTTGCACGTGATGGATTTATTATAACGTGTGACCTTTCTGCTTCCAGATGCGTGAATACTGCTGTCTTTATACAGATGACAGGCGCACAGAGCTTGTGTGAACACAGGGGCCGTTTTGTATTCAGTCTGCTTAGTAGCTGACACGCCAGATCCAATAACTGAACTGAAAATCCATAGATATGATGACCTCATATCCTTTGTTCAATGTGTAATCCACTGATTGATCTTTAATGCCGGCTGCCTTGGGAAAACATCGACGCAGACGCTAGGCTTTCATCACTTACCCACCAAAATATGATGTGAGCATTGATTTTCTGGAGGGGATTAGACCATAGCTCAAAACAAAGAGCTGTTGTTGCAAAATATTTCTCTCATGAATATTTATGCCATCGTTCTTGGTTCCAAACTGTAACTGCTTTCCCAAGCTGTCAACATTGGCAGCGTTGTCTTGTTTATTTGACATAGATTGCCCCGATCTTCAGGGATACTTTCATCTTCTTGTACAGTGGCCAAGGACTTCTCTCTTTGCTTTCATCTTCCTGTCGCGGTCGCAAAGTACCTCCATAGCCTTGTATCCCTGACAGGTTTCTCATATCCCCCATTTTAGCCGCCTAATTCTAACAGTGTGTTTCAACAGTGGACGAGCATCCGGGCCGACACATTGCCAAATCGCCCAATATCGTGCAAAAATGTTTCTTATTTTTCAAATCTTTCCAGTTCATGTTCCTCCTCCCAATTTTCGGCTATCAGCCGTTTACCATGTCGTGCTGTCTGTTGTTTGTACTGTATTCAGCTGGCCATCGCCTGCTGTTAAAACGTAGTCATTCTCCCCTGTTTGGTCCTGTCCTGCCTGTTTTCTCCCCTCTCTCTTCGTTGCATACATTCATCTGTTCTTCCATTCACTCACACCTTCTCTCACACATTGATGCACACAGTCTCTCACTCACACCATACCTCACTCCCACTCTCACTTATGGTCCCACTCACACTCGCTTCTGTGCTGATACTAAATGTTCGTTGCCTATGTTTTTCCAATGACGATTATGAAAGGGAAAAAAAAAAACTAAATTACTAAACCTAAGAATAAATATACTAACAATTTTGTCAACAAATAAAAACTACACTCATGTTAGGAAGGGATTGGGAGTTGACAACAGATCCAGTATAAATAATTGTACACTGTATAAATCATCTTACATAATGTTCATAAACTAAATATAACTAAAACAAACACATTGCATGGTTGCACCTGAGAGGTGATGTCTCCCTCAATCACTTGGGGTTAAACAAGTACCGACAAGTCCCTCAGGGAAAGGCCGTGGCCGCGCAATCCGCTGCTCCGGAACTACTCTAACAGGGCTGGGAGGATCTGAAATCTGAATCTCTCTAGGCCCTGTGGGTTGACTCCTGGCTGGGCCCCTCCTAGTCTCACCAGGTCCACACCTGCTCTCACCAGGACCTGTGCGCTAATTTAAACTTTGCCATAATATGGCAAATTGACACCGTCAATGTCATATCTGTCAATGTCATATTATGACATTGACGGTGTCACAGAAAAATAGTGAAAATAAATAGATGCACTGTGATGCGATGCACTGTAGATTTTTGAAAAAAATATTAACACGATGCATCCCGTTAGGCAAGATTGTGAGGCCAGTGACCAGTCAAATGCATGATATATACAAGGCTATAGCAGAGATATGGAGACTAAAGTGTGGGAGAAAAGGGAACCGCTTAAGCCCTGTTTCCAAAATAGCAAAACTAAAACTGCCGATTTATACTGCACAAGCTCACAGCACATCTTGGTGTGGTGTGTATATACTATGATGTAATATTAATGAGGTCAGGCCAGGGCAGGGTGTAGTCCATCCATACTGTACATAGGGAATGGCCGGTTTATCAATATTTCTTGGGCTGTCCGGCTGACATCCATTCCCCTGGGTGGTCTGCGATGTGCACTTAGAAGGTACAGTATCTCCATATACTGGTTACACATTCCTCCCTCCTTCCATCACTCACTGTCACTCACTCACTCAGTCACTCACTCACTCACTCACTCACTCACTCACTCACTCACTCACTCACTCACTCACTCACTCACTCACTCACTCACTCACTCACTCACTCACTCACTCACTCACTCACATATTCATAAATAGGTAACATAAACATTGACATACAACCTTTAAATCAGTGGTTTTCAACCTTATTGATACCAGGGCCCAATATTTATTCAGCATTTGAGCCACGGACCACCATTTGATGACATTTGATGACGAAAACAAAACAAACATACAGATCAAAATGACCGTTGTTCTACATTCTCTATACTGGTGCTAATTCAGATGATCAATACTTTAACTCTTGAGAGAGTAAAGTCTCTCAAGAGGGTCCATTTGGTTTCATCTTTATGCTCTCGAAGAGTTACATCCGGTTAACCAACTTTCCATCATTTAGCTGCACGGGACCACCTGGAACCCTCTCAAGGACCACTGGTGGTCCCCGGACCATGCACTGGTTGAAAACCACTGCTTTTAAATGAACTGGCCCTTTCTTATTTCCCCCCATATATAACCCTATCATTATCATTAAGAGCTATGAGTCACACTCCCCTTGATTGATGGAGCCACATGCAGTTGACAGTGACATGCCGCTGGGAGCCTTTCTTTCTGCATAACGTTACAGTATATAGGTCTTGTTACAGGTGGCAGGAAAAAGCCAGCCTGTCAGAGCAGTATAGTCACCATGTAGTGGAAATAACCTTTTCACGACTGGCTAGCCGGCCTGTCACTCAAAGCTGCAGCTGTGCCTTTGCACTGCTGAGACAGAAAACACTTATTTTCATGATTGGCATCTCATAATCAGAAACAGAATAGATGCACTTTATGCTGTATGTTTGTTTTCTTTAGGTCAGCCACCTATAAATGACGTTTCATATTTTTTCCTGGTGTTTCGTAAGTATTGAAAATGTGCCTTCATCTGTCCAGGCTTAGAGAGACAACCGTGATCATGGTTGAATAAACCACGGTTTACCAAACTTTTACCGGGTCAAGGACCACCAAATATAATAGTTTCGGTCTGCAGTCTGCCTGTTGGGACATGGCTGTACACTAAATAGAGGAAATAAAAGGGGGGTTCCAGGTTGAAAGTGATTAAACTGGTCGTAATCTTAGGAATTGAATTTAAATTGAAATGTTCTGATAAATTGAAATATTCAGTGTAGCTTTCATTATACTGTTCTCTGAGTGCTAAGCCATGTGTTTAAAAAGGAAAATTAAAATAAATAAAAATGCAAAAGCAGTTTGTCAAGGAGTTATGAGGCTTCGATCTCTGAACGCTCGAGCCTACGCAATCCCCATAATAAATCCCGTTGAGTGATTTAGAAGCCGTGTCAACCCACGGTGTACCACCCGCAAATGGAATCACATTTTGTCTCTACAGTGGAATAAACAGGCACTGTCAGAATGTTTAGCCCCCGTTGAAAATAAAAAAGTACTGCTTTAGTGGCAACGGAAACGCAATACTGAGCCACGACGAGTCACACCGAGGTGGAGTTATTTTTGAGACGAGTCGAGACCGCGGGGGTGAAAGGTTCACACACTGTAAACGTGCCGCCGCAGATAAATCTGTGCAGACTTTATCACCCGGTGTAAAAGGATGGTTATGAGTGTCAGATAGGCGTATCTCCGCGTCAGCAATTCATCAGCGGCAGAATCAGCGGGTGAAGGACGCTACTGTTTCATGTCGCTGTTACTGTATTCACTTGTACGCCTGTCTCATTACTCTTCATGCTCGCCGTTCGTCGAACCTTTGCTTACTGCAATGCCTTATCTGGCATGGCTGCCGCCTGCCTGGCTGCGATCATGTTTATGTATGCGTCGCTAGTTTCCGGAGCTGTTTTTTGGGGTGGGGGGTGGGGTTGGGGGTGGGGGGGTAGCGTGCAACACCCTAAGCAGCTAGAGTGCTGTGGTGTGTGTCACCCAGGGGCGGGTATAAAATTTCCCAATTGGGGGGCAGGAGAAAATGGTACTGTATGGGGGCGGCTTCATTGCCGTACCCGTACCATTTTCAGTTACAGGACTTATAGGCAAGTATAAGCATCAATAATAATCAGTTGTTGAAGTTGCAACAGGCACGCAGCATGCATAAAGCTAAAGGTCTGACTCAGAGAGTTTTCTGTTTTCTATGATGAAATGCTGTTGGTTTAATGGTGCCACAGCTGTAGTTACGTGTTGTTTTGCATGCCATCATGTTTGGTGGGGCAGACTGGGCATTTAGGGGGTGCATTGCCCCCCCATGCCCATGCCTAGATCCGCCCCTGGTGTCACCTCTAATGGTGACTGCCACTGAAGCAAACAGGAAATGACACGCTGAACTCCACTCTGTCTCTTTCCATATATAGCAATAATTCAAACATCAACAAAAGGACTTTTATGTGCACAAAACAAAAGAAGTGGGCATCTGCCCGAGGTAAAGTGGAAAATATATTAAAAAAACAGCCTGCCTAATTAGAATAAAGAAATAAATAAATAACTCATCAAGCTGATCAGAGGATGAGACCCAATTATACAGTACGCCCCCCCCCCCCCCCCCCTTCCACCTCAAGTATCTTCATGCCGTCTGTTCAAAGATTTAAAGAATCTTTAAGCAAAAGTTTGACATTGTTTAACAGTTCTATGTGATATTTGGAGCAAATGCTAGCTGTGTGTGATCGGGTGTTAAAGGGATAGTTCAGTTTTTTGGAACTTAAGTTGTATGAAATAGTTGTCATTAATATAGTGGTGTCAACTGTATATATTGCCCGCCAGAGACTCATGGTGGAGTTCTGCTCTGGTTTCAGGGAAATATGTAGTTACGGTAATTTTCTGGGAGGTCACTGGTTGCCATGCAGTAAAAGTAAATTAATCCAAAAACTAACCAAATTTGTATTGTTGACCCATTTCTAAATTATTTGTTTACAAACATTGGGACTGGATGCACAGGTGACCGTTTCATGTAATCAATTCCCAACAGATCTCCAAACATGTTGTTTTGGGGAGCGTTGGTTTCACTTCATTCAACCTCCTCTTGTGTGTTGGCTAGAGAGGTGCACCCTAGGATACGTTTATACTTCGTTGTGCAACAGTACTGCGCACAGAGAACCGCTGATATACAAGCTCACATCGCGTCATGGACGTGACTGTTGTGAGCTTAGACGTCTGCGTATGCGATACCGTCACACGACAAAGCATAAATTACACAGATGAGTTGCAGGTGCGCATGGGGTGCAGCCATCTAGTAAAAGAGTTGCGACATTGAGGGGTAAGAAACTGAGCGCTCAAGCCTTAGAGTACTATATGTATGTATGTCAATGGCTAAAGCTGCTGTTCATGCCCCATGCAGCCTGAAAGAGGGACAAGCTGGACTTGAAATATATTGCGCAAAACATGTCAGCTGTTTCAAAGTATTACAGTAACAAGTAACAACTAAATTACTGCAAAACGATCTACAGTAAAATAAAAAAAAGATGTGTCCCTATTTGTTGTACTTGTCCCCATTATCTATGACTGTAGGCCTAGAGGAGCCGCCATTAGACTAGCCTCATGAAGTGGACGGAGTTTGCGTAAATCTGTCTATACTCTGTCTATAGGTTATGACACAAACAGGCTGAGCTGCCGTGATCATGTTGAGCGCACCTCTCGTTCTTATGACAGCGACTGGAGGAGTGGTTTGGAGGAAAACTGTTTTGAATTGCTATTATTGTTGAAGCACAACAGAACCCGAGGATTATATATTTCAAGGGCGAGAGAACACAATAACAACCATATTTTTTTCTCTTCCATATTGGGATAAAAACAGCATTTGAAAGTTTGATGGTGCGTTTTTAACAAGTGGGTGAAGTTGGAACTTTTCTATTGCATGTTATGAGAGGCAGGGTTCTTCTGCAGCCAGTTTGCACGCGCATACTGGTGTTTACTCGTGTGACGTCGTCTGTAAAGGCGTCTATTGTTGACCCATTTCTAAAATATTAGCACATCCTTCATTCAACTTAGATCACAGGGAACTATCTTTTACGTGTGCATATCACACCCAAAAAGTAACCCTGAACCTAAAAAATGAAGTTAGTTTTTTTTTTATTCAGTTACTTTTACTGCGTGGCCCCAGTGACCCCCACAAAATAACTGGAACTACTTCATATTTCATCAAAACCACGGCAGAATTCACACGGTAAAGGGCAAGTATTTCATACAGCTTGACTGAACTATCCTTTTAAGAAAGTTGCAGGCACTCGTTCATGTTGCATTGGCCAGTTTCCTAGAAGCCCAAGCAACCGCGGGTGTGGTTGATTTCCTGTTACATCGGTATGCCTCAGCCTCATCAAAATGTCTGCAACAAATCCGGATTATTAACAAAATATGCATATGCATATGCAACAGACAACTTGAAAACTGCAATTAAAGTGTTCTGCAATAATTCATCTTGTGCAAAATTGTGATCTGCAGGGGAAGTGTTAAACGGATATGTCTAAAGATGCTACAGTGACATGACCGAGAGCCTTCAGCATGGCTATCTTCCTCTGCCAGGTGGCGACGGTGCAGAGACTGAGCTGCTTTTAAAGCCCTCGGTGTGTGGCCTCAAGGCCCTGTGGCTCACAGACCTGTTGGCATGGATCAAGGAGCTACAGAGACCTGTGTGACAGAGTGGACTTTGTCTTTGTGCTACCAACAGTAAGGCTGGCAGGGAGTGGCTTGTATTGATTCACAGTCCACAGTCCTTCCTCATAGGCCAGGGGTTTTCAACCTTTTTGATACCAGGGCCCACCATTTATTCAGCATTTGAGCCACGGACCACCATTTGAGGACATTTTAGACCCACAGATCCCACAATTCCAGGCTGGATTTGGGAAACAAAACAGGCAACCATTAATCTTCTACATAGTTGTGTAGACTTGGGCTAATTAAGAAAATGAATATTTTAACTCTTGAGAGTGTAAAAATGTACATGTTTTCATATCCTGTTAATACGTCTAATATGTCTATTTTAGTATTTAAGCTGTTTTATTATTAGTTTTACAAATACACTTTCTTGTAATATAATTATTATAAATTGCATTTCATATTATTTTACTTTAAGTCATTTCTCATCATGTTTCCCTTATTATTATTCAATATACTTCCGTACCCTTCAATTTTGTTTCCCTGTGAGAACAGTGAGAATGCATTATTGATTGTTGACATTCTAACCGTGATTCATAACTAGCTTGCATACTTATGATTGATGTTTGGAGGACCCCCCTCATTTCTCTGATCATGCTATGAACTGTGCTATGATACGTTGTATTTTGGCCAAAGTCAGATCGATTCTGACTTACGGAAAGGGAGCATAAAGGGCGGAGCTGACTGATGTAATGACTTCACTTGGGACAACCATTGAGCTCATAGAGACTTCACATGAACACACAGTTAAGTCAGTGAGGGCTCATTGATTGCGATTGGGCTGTGTCTCTGGGAGTGCCGTGGACAGTTCATAACTCCAGCCACCAGTGACATCACCGATGGGGAATTCAGGGTAAAAAAACCTGCAGATTTCTATGTCTAAGTTACGAGGCAATGATGGAAGCCAACCTTATCAAGGATAATACATTGAAATACATATACTTATATTGTAATCTTGTTTAAAAACAAGGAGGACCACAACCTTCTAGGAGGCACAGACTGAGTAGAAGAGAATTGTGGTATTTTATCAATAATATTCAGAACAAATTAGATGAAGAGAAGTTGAAAACTGGTGTTTTCCTTCAAGTAAAACATCTTAGTCCTTCTCTGCAGCACTGCTCATGGGCGCTGTGTAGACGACGGCTCAATAACGGCACTCTGTGGGTTTGTATATTTGTGAAACCACAACGTCGCATCAGGGCACTACTAAGGGACTGTGTGTGCACCACCACAGTGAAATCCTCCACATTCATTTAACCCAGAAAGGTGTAAAAATGGACGCAAATAGACCCCATAAGGGTCCATATAAAGCACAGCACCTGCCATATGGACCCATAAGGACTCATTAGGGACCCATAAGGATCCATTTTGTATAGTCTCTCTGAATTAACACAGCATTTTACCGTGTGTGCACATTGGCCGTGCAAACAAACACTCCACAAGGTGGTTTCAGTAGGTATAGTCTGGCAATCCTCTCTGGTTGAAGGCACACATTAATGAAAACACCTGCCATATGGGCTGCTTGTAATAAAGAAAGAGCTGCATATTCTCTGCTTTTCTTGGCGCTCTATTGAGCCAACCACAATTTTTGTAAACAGAGATAATAATAAGGCTGTATTTTCATGGAGAATGTCAAAGGACAGCTAGTACAGTGTCAGATAAAGCTTCCAGTACATTAGCTGTGTCTTTTCTTTTTGTTAACCTATGCCTATTTAGAACAGTGGTTTTCAACCCTTTTCAAACCAGGGCCCACTATTTATTCTGCCTTTTAGGCACGGATCACCATTTGATGTTGAGTTTTAGTCTCTCAAACGCAAAACCAAGATTTTTCAAGTTGTTGTCCACAATTTAGGAGAGAACTGGCAAAACATCGGTCAAAAATAACAATTCTTCTACATTTTCTAAATGTGTAGAACTGTAGATGCTTGAAAATTAAGTATATCAGATGTTTAAATATAACAATTAAATATTTAACTCTTGAGAGCGTAAAATGAAACGAAATGGACCCGTAAGGGTCCAATGGAGCCCATAAGGGTCCATTTGGTTTCATTTTACGATCTCTGGAGTTACAAATCTATAAGGGTCCATTTGGTTACCAACTGTCCATCATTTAGCTGGGGACCACCTGGACCACTTGGAATCCTCTGGAAACCACCAGTTGAAAACATCTGATTTAGAACATAATGAAAATATTTCTATTGCTCAATAACAATAACAGTCTTCAAACATCTTCCAAGTAGAGCTAGTACCATTTCGCTTTATATGGGCAATTATATGACCTCTCCAAGAGATGGTCCATTATTTTTTATCTCTTGTCTCAGAGCATAATTGGTAGTTCATGGCCAAACAGCAAAATGCTATGATTAATCAATCTACAGTGTCATGTAGAATAGAATAACCCAGATAGTATGGCCTACAGTTTCTTGTGGTGATGAATGGTAGGCCGACACATTAACATACAGTTGACCTTGCGAGATAACCTCTAAATTGCATCTTCAATATTAGTTGAGTAACACCAGTGACTCTTCCCTGGAGGGATTCCACCATGCCTTTGTGAATTACCCCCTCCCCACCCTTCTTTGTGTCCAGATTGCATTCAGTTTTGGGAGCACAGAACATTACTCAGCTGCTTCCCTGTGCTCTTATCTATCTACATGCATGCAGCTACTACACTATGTATGCATCCTGCTTTCAAGGAGCATCCCTGGTGACTTCTTAATTAGGCAGAGTGCAGAGTGTGCACTTGGACGCTTAAATCACGCTTTAGAGAGGAGCGGTTACCTTTTTTCTTCATTAAAGTTATAGACACGGGCAAATAGACAGGCAGACCTGTGGGGACACAGCGGCCAACCCCCTCCAGGTGCCGATCTAGGCATGGGCATGGGGGGGGGGGGGTGCCCCCCTATTAATGCCCTGACTACCCCACCAAACACAATGGCATGCAAAACAACCCAAGATATTTCAAATTAAAGTGTGCTTATATTTAAAATGATTTGAAACACTACTACTGCTACAGTGCTACTGACTAAATACAGTTGTGGCACCACTAAACCAACAGCATTTCATCATTGAAAACAGAAAACTCTCTGAGTCAGACCTTTAGCTGTATGCATGCTGCATGTCTGTTGCAACTTCAACAACAACTGATGTTGATGCTTACTTGACTAATAATAGTCCTGTAACAGAAAATGGTATGGGAGCAGCTTCATCGCCCGTGTCGTGAACGATGAAGTGTTCCCATACCATTCTCTCCTGCCCACCCAATTAGGAAATGTTACATCCGCCTCTCCTCTCCTCTCCTCTCCTCTCCTCTCCTCTCCTCTCCTCTCCTCTCCTCTCCTCTCCTCTCCTCTCCTCTCCTCTCCTCTCCTCTCCTCTCCTCTCCTCTCCTCTCCTCTCCTCTCCTCTCCTCTCCTCTCAGCCCCAAGGCCAGTTCTGTGCCAGTGGTGTCTCTGTGTAGCAGAGAGTCTGAATAAGAGAGTAAGGGAGAGCTCCATCTGGGCCCGTCTCCATACAGCAATAAAAGTCAAAGATTTATGATAAACTGGCTCATCTATATTAATGAGCGTTGCTTCTCATGGGGTGGGGGGGGGGGGTTCAGACATCAAAGATGGCTGGTGGATATACAGTTGCACGCCGCCACGCACACATCTTGTGCATTTGGATAGAAAATATGGCGATTAGATTACACTACGGACGGTATAGTGTGTTTCTATGTTTGTGCACGTGGCACAGTGCAGCACAGCAAGGGCGAATCCTCTGTACTATGTGTGAGATGCTGTGCACTCGTTCTGCTACAGTGTATGGCCCAAGATGTTACGACAATAAAAGCAGCCTTTATGCTATTTATAAGCAGTCCCCCGATTTAAGTGCGTATAGATCAGCCACGGCATGTCGTGAATTTCAATGAGCCTGCACTTGGCTCCTTTATGATCCCTATTATTTGTATTTACCTAATAAACCACCAGTGTTTAAGAGCACACATGGTCAGGTTTTATGGTGATTGCTGACGCAATTACTGTAGGGGTTTTGTCCTCTGAGCTCTCCCAAAGTCATCAGGATTTACATAAATTCCTGAAAGTCGCCATACTATGCAACGCATGGCGAAACTTCTGTTTGTCAGGCACTAAGTGTGGGAGGATTAATTAATGAGAAAGAAACCGCCGTGTTTTAGTGTGTGTTTATAGATTGTGTACAGCTAAAGCCGGGGCAGGCTATAGTTGATTTCGGCTCAAACTCCGGGACGACTTTCACCACTTTTCAAGGGCAACGCGGTATATATCGAGCACTTTGAAAGTACGCCCAAAGTCTTTCGTTCCCATTGGCAACCAGGATTAGTCAAACATTTCTATTATTGGGGAGCGGAGGGAAAAAAGGAAAGAAAAACAGCAACCCTGTAATGAAACACAGCCTCGGTGGCTTACACTGCCTCTGGACAAGCAAGCTCTCACTTCACCTCAGATTGATTTACTATTCCCCCATAGCTCTGTGAAATCTTTCCCTCTGTGTTTGACTGGCCTCTCTCATGCTTGCTTTCTTGTACCCCCCACACACACCCCCACGTTCCCCCTCTCTGTTTCCTTCCCCGCCTTGCTTTTAGACCAAAGACCAGTGTGACCGTGGACGCCCGCTGAAATGAGCCCACGCCGACAATTCTTATCCCTGTGGACAAACACGAGGGCTGTGTACCAGCAGCACTGCCGTCTCTAAGACGCACAGATGAGTGTATGAGTGTCCCACCTGCGGTACTATGTCAACCATCCAACTCCAGAACAAGTAGGGATGCACTGATATCGGTATGCCTATAGGCCAATCAGTATCTGCAAATAAAGCTGGCAGTGGCCTATATTTGCCTATTGTTGATAAGCATCAATTTTGCGTGTGGCTATGTTGGTGTGTTGGTTATCTGCGGCCTACCAAGCTGCAGATTGTGAACAGTTGTTTACTATGTTGAAGATGTACCGGTATTTGATTCCTTGGCACAAAAGGGTGAAAAATTCAATAAACATATTGATATCAGTATTGGCTATTGGCTGACTTGTTATTTAAACATCGGTGTCAGAGGCCTGGTTTATGGCTTAGCAGGTTCCTTGGCTGGTTATCCAGTCTGGCAGTGTGACGGGGGTTTGACTCCAGATTCCGAGCCCTTACTGTATGTCAAAACGCATCTCTCTCCCCATTCCCTTGCAGCCTACTGCAGGCCCGGCTGGAGAATGGAATGACTAAGGGGGCCCTCGATTTTTCTGAGGGGGCCTACTAAACTGTTGATATTTTTTATTTATGTAGCCCCCCACACATTTTATATATAGAAAATTGATAGGTATGACCCTGTAGCTGTAGCCATGATTGATTTATCAGTGCAATCGCTGACGAAATAAAATAATACTCATAGTGCTGCTGTTAAATAGCCATATTCATGGCATAGTTTCAATATACAGTAGGCCTACCACCACCAAATGGTCAAAACCACAATTTCTGAACTTAAGTGTGCAGTAATAACAATATGACTCATTAATCAAACTAAACTGGACTGCAGCCCATGCTGCACAGGTAAGAACAATACTTTCTGACAACAAATGAAACAATAGGCTATAAAATATTTGGCCATGAAAAACTAAAAGGATTAAATCGGAGAGGACTCTGATGATGCTGTGCCTCGCTCCGTCTCTGGTGTTAGTCACTAGTAAAGTCACTCAATGTCTCTCAATGTCTCTCTCTCACTCCCCTCCCTCCCTCTCTTGATCGAGCACATCTGGATCATTGACAAAGCAAAAACAAAACAAAAATAACATTTCTATTCCTTCCTTCCTCTTCATATACTATTTAGTGAACAATATAACCTATAAACAATACACCTTGACAAAATAACTGGACCAGCCAACCCACCAAAAAGGGACTCTGATTTGATTGTGATGGCATGAATTACAACCAATAAGGAACCAATAACAAAATGTTTACTTTATCAATATATATTCCTCCTAACAGAGCCAACTACAGCAATTTTGAAATTATACAGCCACTATAAAGCAATAAGCAAGCACTACCATAAAATAAATAAAATCAAATATATAGTTTGTCAGTTTGACTGAGAAACTAGTCTTGCAAACATGAGTAGACCATCAGAACCAGCAGCATTGATTACCCAATAGTTGTCATGTTTTACACATGATTTTGTTTATTTGCGCTAGCCTCCTTGAAAACTATAGCCCTATCATATTCGCTGGCAGTGCTGTCTGCACTGGGCTTTGAAAACTATGTATATTCAACTCGAGTTTGTCTCTATTCAGCCCATTCGGTTTCTGACCCCACAATGCCGCTCTTCTGCTAGATGGCTATGATCTTAACCAGCGCAGATGTAAGCCTGACTGGAGTACAGACAGAGCAACGCAAACAAACGTTCACTTCATGGGGCAAGGGGGACAACAGACAGCTAATTTTAGGCTACTCACCTCAGCTTGGCGTGCTGCTTTATAAGCCATGCATCCGCCCGTATCGGGCAATGGAAACGGCTCCGCTATCATTATTTATCAAACCTGGACGAATGCAGTCCTCGTATGTAAGGCAAAGTTTTCTTTCCCCCACACATGTTTGTTTACAAGAAATGAACGTACTGCAGCCAATGACGTTAGCGCATGTCGTCAGATTGACAGTTCAGCGACAAATCAGACTGAACTAAACTGCACAGGGGGGAGGGACATGTTTCAGGATGCAGATCCGGTTCCTGTGCTCTATTCTATACAAATGGCAAAGCCAGTAGGCGGGCTTTAAACAGGAACTCAATAATGAGCAGTCAATAGGAACAGACTGTTCCACCGCAAATCGTCCTTTTGGTTGCCTGGTCGGCATTTGCGGGGGAATAGATGGTGATGATTTTAATTTTACATAGAACATAAACTGAGGGGGCACATTTTGCAACTGAGGGAGTGAGGGGTCCACGCCCCCTCAGCCCCCCTCGTAACCTGTTCGTAACGCTGCATGGGCCCGGCCTACTGTCTACCCATAATGGCAAAATCCCCCAAAATAATGAGAGACAGCGAAAGCCAGCAGCAACACTGATCATGCAGCTATAGGCACTTGTGGTCACGTCAACCTGGTTGATGGACGCAAGTACCGTGGTTAGGCTTAGGGTTGGGTTAGGCCCTATTAGCACTAAGCCTAAACATACCCGCAAGTATGAAGCAGTACCCAGTGGCATTTCTAAGCAATTTGGAGCCCTAGGCAAGATTTTCCCTGGAGCCCCCCTTACCTGGACCATTACGGGTCCATTTGGGGGGGCTCCGGGGAACTCTCCTGTGACGTCATACCTATGACAGGCACAGTAAAATGGCGTCCCCAAAGGGATAAAATTAAGAACTTTTTTTAAACTAAAGAACATATTATATGTGTTTTAAATGTTCAATTCTAGTTATAGAGGACAAGTATAATGTATTTATCCATATGAGACTTAGTGGCCTGGGATCCTTTTAAAGCATGTCTGGTGGTCACCTGGTTGCAACATGGTCTATAATCACTGGTGGATTATACCCTTCCTGAAAATAACAACGCTACAGGACAAGTATTCGTAGCAAATCCCCCAAAAGAAGCCTATAGCTGGGGTGGCCGAATGTATCCTTTATTATCACTGTTTTGTATTTTCAATAATATTTAGATACGTAGATACAGTATATAATTAAAACATAAAATAAAACAGATGTATACATGTAGTTCTCATGTATGCATGAATACATGTATACATGTAGAGTTCTCATTCCGGTTCATAATTTCTATATTAGAGTACATTCATCTTATGAACACATTCCTCAAAGTTGAACGTATGTACAACGTCTGCCGTCTATAATGTGCAACGTCTGCCGCTCTCTCCTAAAATTAAAACTGGGGACTATTCTCACAAAAACACATTTGAATTATCTTGTAAGTCATTCTTAAGCCTCTCCAAGGATAACACATGCAGGAAATGTTTTAGTAATCCCCAGTTGTACAGCAAGAACGGCATCAGTACTAGATCAAATAAAAATGCATAATTTATTTTGCCAAAAATCAGGAGAAGCTAATTTCGATCATCCTCTAAAACCACCGATTTTTTTTTTATCCAAATGTGACATTAATTTCATAATTTGATTGGTACAGTAGCCACGAGGCTTTGATCTTTGAGACGAACCAAAACATACTGTATCAAAACAAAACATGTCCCCAAGATCATCTTACGTAAATTAATGACATGATGAAGTATCCGTCTGGGACATAATCTTTTATCTTATTTTTACTTTTTAATGTTGTTATATTCGAGAACTCTGGGGGAGAGTGAAGGTCGGATTACTGTTGTACAAATCTCCACCCACGTTTTCCTGCTATTTAAGTTCAGATCGTTTCTCCATAACCTAATGTTAAGTATCACCTACATAATAAACAGAAAACAGAAAACAATTTCCCAGAAAATGTACAATCAATACTGCCGTTTAACAGGTCTGATTGAATCACTAGCACAAACAAGAGTGGGCACAAGGGTCACCCTTGCATAGAAACTGGTAAATACATACAGTATATTTGTAAAGGACGAGAGAAGACAACCTTTCTTATGGCCTACGATGCTAAAGGAAAGTAGTAGAGTAGAAAACTCCAATCAGAGCTAATAATCAAACTATAAAATGAAAGGCCAAAGTAGGGGTTTTATAGGAAATGAATAATGTTTTAATATTTAACTTTTTAAAAGAGAATAAAGAAGTTGTTAAATGAATTATTCATAAGGTTTGAGAAACCCTATTCATTTAGACATCTGAGACAATGTGCTCAGTGAGTGGTTGTGGTTAGTGGGTGGCTATAGTGGTCCTTTTCCTTCGGAGTGGAAATTTAACACTTATAATATATATTTATTTATTTATATTTATTTATTTTGTAGAATCTAATTAGATCCCCAAATATATTGGCATGTACAGTATGCCTACACAGAAAGCAACTGTTTTTCTGATCAAAACAAGGATTCACCACCAACAAACGGGTTCATACGGTTCTTCTCCTGTTCGTTTTTAAAAATATAAAATTGAAAAGTAAAATTTTGATATCTTGCTATTCCAGATTGCGCATTCAGTTTTTTTTTGTGTTTTTTTGTGCCGTATATCCCAGCCAGGTATTGAATATTCAGTGCCAATATGCAGTCATTCCCCCTATCTGGCTTCCCCAGTCTCTTGGTGCAGCTTTTCAGCTCTGTCTCTCAGTGGTTGGGACCGAAACTCCATCGCACTCTGTGCTTCTCCTAACACCTTCCCTCTCACCGCTTCTTTTACTCCCCCCACCCCTTCCCGTTTCAGATTTAGAGGAACCCCCCAAAGCTGAAAACATATTGTGGAGTCTCACAGATGAATCCCCTCAACACCAACTAGATGCTGATGCAGATGCACAAACAGCCACAGACGGTATAGGGCGGCCCGGTGGAGGAAAACAAAAGAATGCATTTTACCATCGGGCTACAAGTTATGATGCCTCAGCATAGCTCATACGTGGGTGATTCACTGCACTTCTCCTTCTCTCTTTCCCTCCCTCTCCCTCCATCTCTGTGTCTCTATCTCTCTCTCTCTCATCAGCCTGGCTCTCCCTGGCGCCTCCTTTACCTGCTTATTGTGGACCCTTAACAATGCGCTCCGAGACACTGAGGCGTTGGGCAGCAGGACCAAGTAGGAATGCAATAATGCAGGGCGAGGCAATTTATGTACGACTCGCAAATTACACCTTCAGGTGGCATTATGAAAATAGAATCTGTACATGTGGTGCGTGCACGCCGACGGGGGGGTGGGGGGGTGCTACTGAAGGATGTATTCTATGCACAGGAGAAATAATCTGACTTCAAGTACAGGAGAGACACTTGAATTGTTTTGAGTTATCGCTGGCAGTGTATGGCAGGCATGGGTATGAAATGTGAGTCATTTGATTCCGGCTAGAGTGGTATGCAGCCCCTCTCACACAAAACACATTATTTTTTACCAAAGGGTTTAAAAAGGTCCTGTCACTGAAAGTCTTTATTGTAATGTATGTGCGCTTGCATGGAGGCCGGCCCTCACTAAGTGTTTGGCAATATTACTTAGGAGAGAAATATGTTTACTATTTTACTCCTTAGGAAAAGTAATAGTATTGCATTACTTATAAGGAGTAATATAGGTAGCATACATGTTACTTTACATAACTTTTAAACCAGCCCAATCTCACCCCAAGTCGCATAAATAGCAAAGACTGGCACACAGCTGTTCTGTTGGTAGAGTAGCAGTAGGTAGGTATCCTACAGTAAGTCTGTCCATATCTTACTGTTGTGTGATGGAGGTACGGCTTTTATAAACGCCGGAAGTTTCAGGCTGGATGCGTTTGGGTTTTATCATATCTACTATTCTATCCATAACACATCATAAGTCGGATGCGGCTGAGTCAGCTCTACGGAACTTCGCAACATTCAGCTGCATGGCAATTTGCTCGGCTATAACCCCTCGTTCAGTAGTGAGGGGCGGCTCCGGGGGGGTGTGGGTGGGGGTCTTTAGCCCCCTCTGGGCTAGCCCCCCCTAAGCCCCCTCTCCAAACAAGCCCAATTGACTGAGTTCTATGTAAATGAATATGCATTAGTCCCCTTCGAAATCGCCAGTATAGCACCGCCAGGCCAGTCACAATTTTCTGAATTTCTGAGACGGCACCGCTCTGTCATTGTCACTGGTCAGTACTATGTGAACAGACTTATTTCAGTATACTATGCATAGAATTGTGGTTCTATTTGTATGGTTATTGATGGAAAGTGGCTCTGTGTTATACTGTACATACTGTGCAACTTTTTAAACAGGCCCCCTTTCACCTGCAAAAGAACACAATCTGTTTCGCCTGCTCCTTTTACAACTGAATGCAATTCATTGGCATGATTGAGTCTCCGATCAGCCACCTTGAATAATGGCAGGGTGTACAGCAGTCATCAGTCTTTTTCTGCTGAATATTTTACATTTGAACTACACACACATGGCTGCACCATCTCAGAATGTAGCTGTATGAACCAGAGCTACAACAGACCTTATTATATAACAAACAATACAATAAAGCTACCTGTTGGGGGTGGGAGAGAGTCAGGCAGCCTATTCCCTCAAGACAGACCGTTGACTCACCTTAAATTTCAAGGAAAATGTGTGCTGCTATGCTATTACTTTATTTGAGGTGAAGTGAGCAAAGCTGCATCATAACTGTGGGAAGGCTGTGCAGGCTAACAAGAACAGATCTATAAGCTACAACGCATCTCTGCTTTTACATGTTGATAGCTTAATGTCTGTTGCCTGCCATGCAGCAAACATGACATAAGAAATTAATGAATCAATACAAAATACATTAAATCTGTTTTGAGTAGTTATTATATCACTACTTGTACTTTACTTATGCATAATTTGTTATACTACTCATTACTGGAAAAATAATATTATTGCAATAGTATGTAAATAGTAACTTGTTACTACCCAACACTAAATAGCTTGTCCAATACTAAAATGAAAGCTGTTCCTCCACACAAACTTAGTTTTAGCCTCTCTCTGAGTCTCAACTCAATATTTACAGTATAGGAAGTATATTATCTAATTGCAATGGAAGACCACTTTGACTACAGCAACAAATTAGTTGAATATAAAGAGTGACTCCAGTGTACTTTGCGAGATTGAAGTAATTGTATATTTAATTATGACGAAGGAAATAATTCAACATACCGTAGGCAGTGCCGGGGGTTAAAACGTTACAGCCTGGCAATGTTGGACTGATCACTCTCTCCCACAATACAGTCCGACAATGCCAGGCATATTAAACATATCTTATTTTATAATTCAACACAGGGGCGGATCTAGGCATGGGCATGGGGGGATGCCCCCCTAAATGCCCATGCTGCCCTACCAAACATGATATCATACAAAACAACCCACGATATTTCAAATTAAAGTGCTTATATTTAAAATGATTTAAAACACTACAACTGCTTCTACTAACTAACTACAATCCACTAAACCAACAGCATTTCATCATTGAAAACAGAAAACTCTCAGAGTCAGACCATTAGGTTTATGCATGCTGCGTGCCTGTTGCAACTTCAACAACAACTGATGTTATTATTGATGCTTTACTTGCCTAATTGAAGTCCTGTAACCGAAAATGGTATGGGGGCGCCTTCATCGCCCGTGGCGCGAAGCGTCACAGGAGATGAAGCCGCACCCATACCATTTACTCCTGCCCCCTCAATCGGGAAATGTTACATCCACCCCTGATTCAACAGTTAATTGCACAATCCACTGCTTTGTCAGACTGTGGTGCTGCTATATCTGTCCAGTGGTAAGTCTCTCTGTAACCATGACAGTGCGCAATGGATCCCATGACCATAATGTTATCATCATTAACACCAAATTGGTTGCACTGGAGTAACTACACATTTTACTCCAAACATTTTTCTATTAGAGCTACTTTAGTAAAAGTAAAAGCCAGAAATTCCAAATTGAAGCAAAAAAAAAAAAAAAAAAAAAATTATATATATATATATATATATATATATATATATATATATATATATATATATATATATATATATATATATATATATATATATATATATATATATATATATGTATACACACACGGGTATCTATGAGAGTGCTCTTATCGAGGAACACCGGCTCTCAACACCTTAAAAGCATCTTTGTTTTGGCAAAAGTGTATTGATTATTTTTTACTAAGTGGAGGGCTCACGTGCAGTAGCATTAAGGAGAACGTCTATTTGTACTGCATATTCAAATTACATTAAGCATTAAGATATCAAGACACAGAGCAAAGTAAACAACACATTAACACATTATAGGACATTTGAATAGAATAATCATTACGGTATATTAGCAGGGGTTCGCACTGTGCAGAGCTCGAGGCTGTATAATTAAAGCTGCAAGCAGCGATGGCCGGCCCTTGTCCGTCTGTCCGTCTGTCCGTCTGTCCATCTGTCCACGCTACGGGCATATATCCACTAATCAGAAGTGGGAGCAGAGCTAAGTAACACTGTGAAGGACAAGGATTTTCTACTGAGTCCAGTGAAGTGACTCGTGACTGTGTGTGGAACAAACTGCTTCACCTTTCATCGTTAAGGCATTTTGAGTTCAGGAGCGGATCTAGGCATGGGCATGGGGGGGCAATACCCCCCTAAATGCCCAGACTGCCCCACCAAACACGATGGCATGCAAAACAACCCAAGATATTTCAAATTAAAGTGCTTATAGGCCTAATTAAAATGATTTGAAACACTACTACTGCTACTAACTAACTACAGCTGTGTCACCACTAAACCAACAGCATTTCATCATTGAAAACAGAAAACTCTCTGAGTCAGACCTTTAGCTTTATGCATGCTACGTGTCTGTTGCAACTTCAACAACAACAACTGATGTTATTATTGATGCTTTACTTGCCTAATAAAAGTCCTGTAACCGAAAATGGTATGGGTGCGGCTTCATCGACCGTGGCGCGAAGCGACACGGGCGATGAAGTCGCCCCCTACCATTTTCTCCTGCCCCCCTAATTGGGAAATGCTACATCCGCCCCCGTTTGAGTTTCATTTGGAACGGGCCATCCTACTAGGAGGAGTTTGCTAAAGGTTTAGAAACTTCAGGTCAGCGTTTCAGGCTGAAACTTCAAAGTAAAATGCCCTCCATTTCCGTCTCAGTGCACCTTTAAATATTGTATGATTCTGGAAACGGAAACTGACCTCAAATACCATAAAACATTGCACATTGTCTAGTAGGTGTATGCAACAGTGAACATTCCCTGTTTATTAGAAGGGTTTGTAAAATAATAATAGTCTGTGGTTGCATGGTGTTGAGATGAGGAATCCAAAAATACCTCTGGACATGTGCGATGCTATTTGGAGTATATCTGATGTATTTGTTTACAAGTTGATCTGATGTCTCTTGATGTATTTTGGAGTCGCTGGTGTGGTCATTCTGTGACACCTCAATCATGTACTCTGTGATGTCTAAAAAAAGAAAATATGTCTGTGATATTTTCCGGGTCTGTGATTTTGTCTACTGTTATTGTGAACTGCTTTATTGTTTGTGATATGCTGACACATGTCATCATTCCCACCTGTATAGCAGGTCCTTGCATGACAACCATATATCATACCATAATGGTTGTCAAGCAAGGACCTCTCTGCTATACAGCAGGGAATGATGACATGTATGCTTTAAAAAGAGTGCTGTTCACACACACACCCACTGTGTCACTTTTTAAAGTTCTCTGAGCAAGCTGAGGCCAAAACACATTACTGCTCTCAATATAGAAGGAATGTGCATCTGATTTTGGAGTGTTGTTTTTTTCCCCTTGGGTGGTTTTTGAACTCAATGATTTAATTGCGTTTTGAGCGTTTTAACATTGGAGTATACGTATATAATGCAATTTGTATTGTGTTTGTTTTGTAGGCTTCGTAATCACAAATTAGCCCCTCAAACGAATTACAGTAAATATCCAAAGAAATGTCTGGGACATTAAATAATATACTTTCCAACAAATGATGTGATGTGTTTGTAAACAGATTTGTTTAAAACGGAATCTAACTCCAATTCATTTCCACCCTATTGGCTTATTATGAATCTGCTGGAGACTGCTGTGCTGTGATTGGCTAAAACGCTGTCTCAACCCACACAACCCCCTGCCAATCACAAATTAGCACTGCCTTTCCTGAGCCAGACGAACGTTTTGTTTTCATCCTTTGTTAAAACGACAAAGTTCTGGACCGTCGGCAGGACGAAGCAAGTGTCTGACTGCAGGGAAACAGCAGCCTCAAAGTAGAAGCAACGTAGAGGGGGGAAAAGGCAACAAATATTGCTACCGTATATATATATCTACCAGTATTTAGATTTTTTGCTAAAAAGTTGCCTCTGTTACATTTAAAATCAATGTGTCACAAGTTTAAAGATTTAAGAACTGGAGTGATGAGACCCATATGCCACTGCCTTGGTATTCGTAAGGAATATTCCAGCAGTTTTCTGAATCAACTGCAATCGCCTGATCGATCTTTAGGGAGAAGGCCTGTAAACGGTAAAGAACCCAGCTGAAGCAGCCAGGCCTTCTGGCCATGAATGCATGGACATGTTTTTCCCAATCCTGCTGAGACATGAGTCCTTTAATAATCTCCATATATTCATGAGCTGATAGTAGGCTGACTTTGAACTTGTGTTAAATGCTGTTAAAATGCGGTTCTGAGTCCCAAGACTACACCAATATTTTGGGCTTGTGTTGTGCCATTTTAACATTGCCAATTGAAGCTGAGCGCTGACTTTGGTTTAAAGCATTCTTCCTTGGCTCCAAAAGCAATTACTTCAGTTGTCTTTGCTTGTTTTAATTGAATAACATTCTGGCACTTCCAATCATAGATTTGCTCTATGCATTTACTTACTGTTCGTATTTAACCATAATCCCCTACTATCCCTAGTGAGTTAATGCAAATTTGTTTTGTCTGTAACATTTTCCATATACAGTACGTATAGTATGTACAGTGATGTTGAAAAGAAGAGGCCCCAAAATGGAACTCCTCATCTAATTTTTTTCTGTACAGATGTACGCCTGGCCTCAGTCCTAAGCCAAAAACACACTCCAGGGTGAAGTGAGTTTGGGTGAAGCCTTTTCACCGAGGTTTAGTTCTAAGGATTCAATCTGTATACTCCAGGGTGAAGCCTTGTGAAAACCCTTCAACTCACTTCACCTTGCAGTATCTACAGTAAGAGCCTTTAGGACTCCATTTTTGTCACACGCTAAACCCCTAAATCTCTAACTTCTTTGCCTTTTTATTTTACTATTTGGAAAGGTTCAACTAACCATTCTACAAGCATGGGCAAGTTGTGAGCTCATATGTTGGCCATTTCAACAACTCAAAAATGTCTTTCAATACAGTAAAAAAGGCACAAAAGTGTAGTGATAAGGGAATGAAAATGGAGCCCTATTCTCTTTACATGCACCGTGTGGCGGCCGGTGAATAGCACCACCATGCAATAGCCTACCTCATGAATGACGGAGAAATGAAATCTGCAGCTTGTCATTTTCTTTAAATAAGCAGTCCATCATGGCAAATTGTATAATATAAGTAACTAAAGCCCACTCTAACCACAAAGTGATTAAAAGTTGTAATATACTGCCATGAAATGTCAAAAGTTGTTTACGTTGTACAATGTTGCTGATAGGTTACTGAGTCTCACGTGTTGGTTCGCATTCGTCTTTAGGCATTGAGCTCTGCACTGAAGGGCAATGCATTGCGGTCCTATTGACTTCAATGCAAGCGGTAGGAGCGATCCCGGTCGCAAAATGTGCGCGACCAAACCACTTGAGGGCAGCACACAACACAGTTTTACATAGAGTTGAACACAACTCCACCACAGACATGAATGAAGAGACACAGAGCCAGGTAAAGGGAGGAATATACAGTAGTTGAATTAATTTTGATAATGGAATAACAAGACAAAGATATTATAAGATAACTATAAAGCAATGCAGAAAACACCAATTGAAAGCAAAACACTGCAGTTTTTTTTTTTTTAACTAAATAGCTGGAACCAGATAAATGTAATCATCACACAAAAATCCAAGGACAGAGGAAGAGAGTATTTCCCAGGACATGTCCGTATTTCACGTCCTGTCCTGGGTGTCCTGGTTTATTTTTAGAAAATGAGGAAATGTCCTGGTTTTTGTAAAATTACTTTCATTCAGTTCCTTCCCGACACGTCTTTGCTTACATCGGACCAGTAAATCGACAGGCACTAGGACACTGCGCACGATGACCTCAGCCCTGAGCAGAGTCAGTGCAGGCAGCCTTGGTCAATCAGTTAGTAGACACTAGACAGCAGACAATTGGACTCGAGTCCTATTGACTCGACAAGTCAAGTCGCCAAGTCGCATTTTTGACCCGACTTGACTCGCTTGGGACGTAGGTAAAATACTTGAGACTTGGACTTGACTTGAGGCAACCTGACTCGGCGACTCGTCCGAGTCATCGTCCGAGTCACCATTGCCGGGAGGCAACGGTGTGCAAATGAAACCAAATGAACCAGTCAGGGAGCTAACACGATCACCTATTTGCGGGGTCCCCGACCCACGGTCTGAACCACTGACGGGAGCGGAGCGGGGGTGAACGCCATTGCCATCTAGATCTAGTAGAAGACTTGCGACATTGAGGGGTCAGAAAACAGTGAACGGAGTTTGCAGTACTTCCCAGTTTCCACAACTCTCCAACTGTCTATTTCAGTAATTCTAATGAACGCCACGCTATAGGTTCACGCGTTTATTGATTGATAGATTGATTGAGTGATTGGAGACAGGCATGTAGAGCGAGCAAGCACAAAAGACTCTGATCAGGCCATACGCCACAGCAGCCACACTACACCAGACACAGAAACAAACAATGGCGACTGCGTCTGCTACTCCTGAGCGTTCTTCGACAACCTCGTCCTCCTCGTCTGCATAACAATCACCAAAGGTTGTCAAATTTGCTTTTAAAAACTTCCATTCTGATGGGAAACGGAGGATGGCCAAACAACAGAAAACAATATCACTCACCACTGTCACGAACGCTGATTTGGGCTCCTGTATGTCCGTATGTGACTGGCTGCATAAATAATCCATCATCCATCCATATAGAAACTAGAAAGGCAGCATCTTCCAAAATTCTCACTTCTCATAACATGTATCCAGTTGTTGGGGTTAAAACCTCACTCCACGCAACCTCCACCTAAAATAGTTATTCATTCCTTCCCTTTCCACCGGTACGTTCTTCTCGCTAAATAGTTTTATTTAGTCCAGTTATTATTTCGCCAGCTCTGCTCTCCGGGTCCTTCCATCCCACCAAAACAAATGCACGTGTAGTCATAGACTCAGTGTTGCCAACTTCACGCATTTGACACTATATTTAGCTTTTTTTCCAGACCCCCCTAGCGCCAAAATGATTGAAAAACTCAAGGTGATATTCACTACTAGTGCTTTTATAGTGAGCTGGGTTGAAAAACACTGCTCTAGCTCCTTGTAGTGCGTTTTGGAAGTGCCACTAGTGCATTTTGGATTTTGGCAGTTGGCAACTGAGTGTAGTACACGAGTAGGTAGCTAACTTAGTGCCTGATGAAAAATGAACACTATGTTAAATTAATGATCCGTGTGCGTGCAGGTATGCCTGCTCTACAAAATGCTACACAAGCACAATTGTACTGTAACTCTCATCTCTATTAATACATTTTTTCTTTCATTCATATAATTCAAGTTACACTGCAACAAAACTGATAACTGATAAAAACTGATATATATATTTTTTTTACATTTGACCGTAGGAAGTTGTAACCTGTGACTTGACTTGAAAACCAGTGACTTGACTTGAAAACATTGTGACTCGACGCGACTCGAAACAACCATGCGACTTGACTCGACTTGACTCGCCCAACTGTGTGGACTCGACTCGACTTGACTCGCCCCCAACCTAAAAAAAACTTGACTTGCTTGAGACTTGGGACCAAATGACTTGTGCTTGCTTGAGACTCGGCTCGGAGGGACTCGTGCAATTGTCTGCTAGACAGCATGGTTGTCAGTCTCCACTACCATGCCCAAGCGCAAGTGCACGTTTACAGACGAGTTACAGAAAAAATTCCCTGTATTCAGACCGGGGCGAGATAAAAGTGAAGCACTGTGCACTGTTTGCAAAGCAGGCACGTATGTCTCGCTCTGCAATGGTGGTGCAAGGGACCTAAAATCCCACATTGACACAGAAAAACACAAAAAAGCTGTTCGAGGCGATAGTGGCGCCTGTTCGATATCTGAATATTTCGTGAAATCCCCCCGCCCCCCCGCTAAGGTGTCCTGGTTTTCACCTTTGAGAATATGGTCACCCTATATTATATTATCATCATTATTATCATCATTATTATTGTGATTTTTTTTAATAGCGCCCCCCCTAAAGAAAAAGTCACCAGCCGCCACTACGTACATGATTGAAAACAGTTTAGTATACTCTGCCAGAAAGTCCCATCTAGTATTCCAATCTTTATGTTTATACAGTATTCTGTTTGAAATGTGTGAAATGCAGCACACTGCACACTGATATGTTGTAGCCTAAAACGAAGAACACATCTGCCTGTTTTAGGATTTTGTTTGTGACCAGGTCATAGTTGTTTACTAGGTGCCCCCAATTTGCAACCTAACTTGTGGTCCTGACTAGTTGCTAGACGCAACCTGATTGCAACCTGGATGCAACCTGGTCTCGACTAGTTGCAACCTGGTTGCAGCTAGCTGCAACCAGGTTGCAACCAGGTTGTGACTAGTTGCAACCAGGTTGCAGCTAGCTGCAACCAGGTTGCAACCAGGTTGTGACTAGTTGCCCTGGTTGTTAAAGGCAGGGCTTAATTGTGACTATAAGAAACTAGTTGCAACCTGGTCATTGGTCACTATTATATTTCGCTGTCTCTGACAAAATTGAGAAAATCAGTAGTTGCAAAATAACATGTAGCAACTTAGTCTATAGGAACTTAAGGGCTCTGTTTTATCAGTGCTAAACCTCTAAACTCCCTTATGCCGCTTAAAAATATTTTTCCAAGAGCTCAAATGTGTGTTAGATCGGTAGCGAAAAAATGGTAATATGGCTCTTCAAAATAGTAAAAAAGGGGCTAAAGAAGTTTAGAGATAAGTGGTTTAGCACTGACGAAAATAGGGCCCTTAGGGGCTTATAGGGCTCAAGTGTGACATGGGAACCCAGACGCGTGACAGCAGCCCTCAAACATCCACAATGACAGCATGTCTTTGCTGCAGTGTAAGGCCATATAGAAAAGGCTCAAAACAGTGCATGCGATTCATATTTCACACTGTATACCGTAAGTGCAGGTATAACGTGGGTGCTCCTGCATGGCTTGCCATGCCGACCGAGGGGGAGAGAGAACACGGGCTGGGGTGGGGGAGGATCTATCAAAGCGTCCATGCTCAGAATGGGAAAGAAGCTACCTTTAATCATCTCTTGTGTGGAACGTCAAACGGTTGCTAGGCTACGGGTCAGCACTGAGAAAGTCAATGCTTACAGTGGTGGTTTGGTTTGGGGTGCATCCATACATGTATGTAAGCATGCGGAATACTAATGTTAATCTAATGAGGAAAAATGTGTGCGTGTGTGTGTGTACTGTATGTGTGCAAGTGCAATAAAGTATGCAGGTATTGTGTCTAATAATAACAGGCACAGTGCGCCTTCACATTCCAGCCTTTGTTTCGTGTTGTCTGCGTGCAGGGCAATGAGACAAAAGTTTAAGCATATGCCTCCAAAATTCCTCTCAGGCACGCTTCAAATACCGACATTCTAATATTTTCTTTATACGAGAAGAGGTTTCATTTTCATCCCTTTGGAATTTCGACTGAGATCATGGCCTTTTTTCCTTTTTTTTGATATACCTTTTTTTGTTCAGTGTTGTTTACCAGCTGAATCACAGAATGAACATCGATCGTCACTCCCAGACCTGAGTATAGTCTACTAGAAGCTTTTGCCAGATATGTTGGTAATGCACAAGGGATTTTAGTCTCTGACAAAAAGTCAAAAATGCCTGCATCAATCCTGAACGGTGACAAACCACAAACCTCTCCTTCGGACACCACCTCGATTTGTGTGACGGGCGTGTTTAGCACTGATAAATAGTACAATGCTCTAGGGCTGTAATTCTATCTAGCCCCCCCATTCTCCTCGCTGTACTCTGACCCAGAGGACTCTGCTATTGCTGTGACATGTGAATGGGCGGATTATCCACTCAGAATGCTTGTACACTATCAGGGCCCGAGCTTCATGGAGCCCCAGGCTCTGCACAATCCCAGGCAGACAGGCAGAGGAGTCATCTGTTGTCTGAGAGACCAACAGTAATGTCTGATTCATACTCGGTTGTGTGTTGTACTCCTCGCTCCATTGGGGCGCAACAGCAACACAATGGCCAAATCTACAAGCTCACAATGTGTTGCACTGCGTCGCACTGAGATCTTGTAGATCCGATGTGCGACAGCAGTGAGTCACTGAATTATATGAATCAGGCTTAAGATTGAGCTCTATCGGCTAAGGCTTGGGACTGGGGGTAATTAGCTCTGACAGAGCTGATGAGTTGCTAATTAAATGTTTATCTGAATCTGGCATCTGTTGTAAAAAAAAAAAAAAAAGGGAAAAAAATGGTGGGAAAAAAAGACAAATGTCTGTTTGCAGCCTACAATCTGTGGATTATCGTAAACGACTGCATGGGGCTAGGTCCTGCATGCTGCGAGATAAGCTTGGGATGGATGGTGATTTGGGGCAAGGTTTGGAACATCCCAAATGAAGAATGCAAGAAGCTAGCAAATGGCAATGTCTTCATTTTCTTATTTTTTTTCTTGTTGCTTAGGGTAATTCACTGTGACACTTACAATACGCTTTTAACAGTGGGCGGCGAAAAGCCGGCGATAAAAAAAGAGGGCAATGTGGGCAACGCTTGAATTTCATTGGCTGTTGCCTAATTCACCCAAGTACCGCCCGGAAAAACACATATTTATCTTTTCAATCAGAGTTGCTCTGCTCATTTTTCGAGCAGGCCTGTTTGCCTGCTAACGCCAGAATCGCCAGATCTCATAGCCATACCCTAATCTGCTTTTGTCAATAAATTGTCATTTTATTGCCAAAGCAGTGGGGTATGTTATGAGTCTGGCTTTATCCAGGCTACGGCTCCCATAAACAAATAATGGACTTCGGGAAACGTCATCGGTCTATCGGCTACAGTGCGTTGTTTTTGTGTGTGTGTGTGTGTGTGTGTGTGTGTGTGTGTGTGTGTGTGTGTGTGTGTGTGTGTGTGTGTGTGTGTGTGTGTGTGTCTGCGAGTGAGCGTGTGTGACAATTTGTCATAGATTGAATTCCTAATTTATTTATTTCTCCAACATATGTTGATACAAAGAGATACTAAAATGTACGTATTGCTTTGCAACATGGGTGTCATTTGAAAAATAGCATTGCTTTACAATTTCCTACAGATACATTGTAGCATGCTGAACATGCAGAATGTCATAAGCTTCAAATAAAAAACATTTTTAAAGTAACTGTGAAGCCAAACAAGTGGAGTATTTAAATAATAAATGTGGCTGGTGCTTATTCCAATGAGCAAATGGTTAAGATCGAAGGTTTCGCTGGAGCCTCTTACATTTTCACCATTTGCTGGCATTCCAGAAGTTTAATTAGCTCAAAATCCATACTTTGTTCCATTGGCTGCTTATCTCTCTAGTGCTTTACTATTTACAATTTGGGCATTTAGTAGATGTTCTTATCCAGAGCCACTTACAAAGTGCACGATCGGAGTAAATGGTATGAACCGTAGACCACAAACGGCAGTGAAAATGGTCGATCATGTTGAGCTGTACGATAATGCAGGTTCTCTGTAAATACGTCTTTGTGTTGGTTCTTTAAACACAATCCAAATTCTTTCCAGGCAGCACCTCTGAAAATACAATTTGTCACTCATCCAAGCTAGTGAATTGTGCTGAAATCAGAATTTCCAGCATTCCAGAAGTACTCGGTGCGGCTGTTACAGTATTTTAACCATCATTACATTGCATTTCATTGTGCCTTGTTCTTGCTGCAGCAAGAACCATCATGTCGCTGTTGTCACAATCAATTATCCAACAACTGTTTCATTGAAAAGAAAAAGCACGTACACGCCCTATAGGCCAATGTTTTTTTTGCTAACTGGCCTATAGACTAGCTTTGGCTAACTGGAATAATGTCAAACAATCCTCAAAGACCACTCCACAAAGCCATGCGCACGTCAAACACTGTACCCGTGGTCAGAGTACTCGCTGTACAAGTTAAACAGCCAGCAGCCCAGCACCCTTTACCACAGTACTAATATCGTATTAGAATCAATGGGCTATTTATATTGTAAATGGGCACCACCGGCCTAGTCGTGACTCGTACTTGTAAATAGTGATGGGCAAGTTACTGGGAAAATGTAGAAGCTACACTACTTGTTACTCTCGAAAAAATGTAGCTAAGCTACACTACAAGCTATGCCCAGAAAATTGTAGTAAGCAACACTACAATCTACGCGACAAAAGTAGCTTTGCTACTTCAACACTACATATACTGTATATAAATATATAACTCAACTTAATATATAACATATATATAACTCAACTTAATGTACAACTTTCTAAACATAATATTATGTTGTATTGTCTTGCTTTTTGCATTCTTTTTATCCTCTGGTCTGTAAAGCACTTTGAGCTGCATTTTGTCATGACAGGTGGTATACAAATAAATTCTATGCATTGAAAATGGGTGGAATTCGAAAATGTGGGTGGGAAAATGTAGTAAGCTACACTACTTGTTACTCTTGAAAAAATGTAGCTAAGCTACACTACAAGCTATGCCCAGAAAATAGTAAGCTACACTACAAGTCACCGGAAAATGTAGTTAAGCTATGTAGCTTAGCTACTTGTAACAAGTTACTGCCCATCACTGCTTGTAAATGATTCAAATTGGGAATGGCTGCCCCACCTCTTTATGCAACATCAGTTCTACTAGTTGTCAGTGCCAATGTGTGCAATACACTTATATGCCTTTGAAACACACAAGGTTACTGTATACTTTGGTACTGGTGTCGTGAACTGAGAATATTAATAATGCTTTGCAGTACGAGTTTGTAGATCTGCTTGATATATGACATCTCGTGCGCTTACTATGTAAGCTTAATTTGTACTCCATGTAATTATAATCAGTGTTGCTTGTCAAAAATAACTTGCAAGCAATACATCCCGTCTCTGGTCTATGTATTTGTTTTACATTACAAGCGAATCCTGTGTTTTCAGCTCTGGAAGTTCTGGATATCACCAATGAGTAACTGAAGTATTGAAGTAAGCACACGGTTTTCAACAATGTAGAACACATTTGAAAGTGAAATGCTCCCGGCTGAAAGATGAATTATGAATGACAGAGAATATGTTGAATGTCTAAATGGTGGTTTAGATTTAAGTGAATGAATTAATTAATCAATCAGAATTTAATACATTTTTTACAAACACATATTGATTCTTGTCATTTCTTGGAATGTTTTGATGTAAGCCAGGAGGTATACCAAGAAACCAGTCACAGGAGGGTTCAAACTACTGTGGTTTGTTGTGCCCCATCGTCTATGCTACAGTGCAGGTTCACAACGCACCACAACAATGCAACCCTTATGTTGTAGATATACTTTCACTGATATTTCACGTGCCCACAATAGGGCTGCAAGGAACAGGACTGTGTTGTTCATACAACAAACAACGAAATGATGAAATCGGAAATTTACTGGAGCACTACTAATGTACAACTCAAGATCCTTTTAGTCCAGTAGTAATAAGGCTACACCCGGAACAAATTAGTAACATGCTGATTTTTTCAGGATATGTTCAGAATACCTTTAGGAATGACATACCAAAAGTCCCTGTGAATCCCCCTTGTGCTCTGATATTCAAGATGGCGTCCAAAATGGCTATTAGATTATAATGGGGGTGAAAAGGCAAAATTTTAAACTGAGAGATATATATACGAAACTTTTTTATTATATTTTTTTAGCCCACGATTTTGCAACCCATTTTTTCACCCAGTGCCAATTCCTAATGTGATCCTGGGCTCTACACACCCTCCACCAACCTGGGGAGGCAGCGGACTGGCCTCATGCTTCCTTCAATGCATGAGGAGTCCAAGCTGCCTTCTTTTCACCTGACCTGAGAGATATTTCTACGAAACTTCACAGGTTGATCAATTATATAAACAAACTTTTTTTGTATTGGAACTTTCCATGAAATCCAGTTTGGCCACCCAATATATCCTTCTTAATATTAGCACTAATAGGCCTACAATAATATTGTGGTCGCCATCCAATAGGTCTGTCTCAATTTTGAGCTAATGCTCTTGGACTATTTTGGTTCAGGCAGATTCGTTCAACTCTTTTTAAACTTGAACTTGAACTTTACCTTTACCAATTACAGATTGCTGTACGGTTACTTTACATCACTGTCTGAAAACAATATTGGCATAAAAACTAGTTTCACCCACATCTTTACTTAAAATCTTAGCTTTAGCTGAAATGACACCGTCACTGAGGTGCAGTGCATTGAATTCAGTTTTTGAATGCCATGGCGGAGTTTCAGAGTTCAAAGATGACAATCTATCTTGCCTATGCAGGCTGACACCGACTTTGGTAGCAAAAAAAAAAAAAAAAAAAAAAGCAGAGGACAAATTGTACAGCACAGACAGTGCAAACTAAAATGTGTAACTAACAAAAGAAATCCTCTACTCTCTGGACCATGTCTGCATTAGAACGGCAAAGAGATGGGTAATGAAAAGGTATTGTCAAACGGGCCTGTGCCGTATGAGATTTGGGGAGACAATTTGGAGGCTGCTTATTATTTTATAGAAATCCCCTGTTTTTGTGCAGTCGAGTTTCCCCTCCCTTTGACTTCTGTCGGCAGCATACTAGTACCTCCCACACCTCGGCTGCTTCCCCATCCACAGACTCCCTTTGATTGCACACTCATATTTTCATCTAAATGCTGATGGGCTATAGAGGATCAGTGTAAATTGGAAACCCAAACTTATTCTGCACCCACACCGCCGCACACCACCACGCTTTTGTGTATGCGGGTGGCGAGGGCCATCGCTGTTGTTTGCTGTGCGAATTGTCGTTCACACCCTGTGGCTTCCATGAATTTAAAGGAGGTCTGAAATTGCACTGACCAGCATTAAAGTCGGCGGTATTAATACAGATGTCAAAGTGAAATAGCGGCCCTGCGTTGACATCGCTGCCATATATCACAGTGGAAGTGTCAAGTAAAGATGTGAGACCTGGCTGGGACATTACCAAGATAACGCCAGAGACCCTCGCTGTAAAATCAAACCTCTGTAGCTCAGAGAAATTTTGTCAGTTTAGCAATGTTTTTGATATGCTTATATCATGGCGAAGTTGGGTTTGGGTAGCATAATGCCATTCCTCTGCTTACTTTTGAGGTGTAAATTGGTTATATTGTTGTGGACCAGTGGTTTTCAACCTTTTTGATACCAAGGCCCACTATTTATTTAGCATTTGAGCCACAGACCACCATTTGACAACAACAAACTAAAGATTTCTTTTGGTTGTGTCCACAATTCCAGGCTGTTTCTGTTCCAGGCTGTTTTCGGGTCCATTTGGTTTCATTTTCAGGCTCTCAACAGTTACATCTGGCTAAACAACTTTTCATCTAACCAACTTAGCTGGGGGACCACCTGGAACCCTCTCAAGGACCACTGGTGGTCCCCGGACCACTGGTTGAAAACCACTGTTGTGGACTTTTGTAGTGGAGCCGAGTGGTAAAGATGCCACAACAATGTGATTTCCACTATACTTGTCAGAATGTCGGCAGAATTATACAGAACTTCAGCACTTTAGACAGAACTTGGCACGGATAACAGCAGGTGGATAAACCAATCTCACTTTACTGGCAATACAGTGTCTTCTGTAGTTAGTCCCTGCAGGTTGTCTGGTGGAGACAGAGGATGAGTCACTCAATACAGTGCAGAATACACACCATGAAAACCGGAACACAACTAAAACTAAACTGCCAGGCTCAACAGAACCTACCCAGAACGCCCTTAGGCAGAGACCCAATCAAAACACATTAGACAGTAGTTCCCTTGTTACAATATTGAAGGCTTGGACCGCAAAGGGCTGATGTGAAAAATAGCATTTTGAAAGTCTCTATGAAATCCGTTAGAATACTTTTTTGAATTGGCTGAAAAATGGCTAAAGGCGCAAGTGGAAACCTTCAATTGAGTTTACAGTAGACTGCCAAAGGGAAGTGCATTGATCTTGGAGTGCAAAAGTCATACTCTCACGTCAAGCACATTGAGCATTGAGCAGAATAAAAGGCTGTACAGCGCAGTTCAAGAGCATTGACACCTATAAAATGCACTTAATTCATACAAGATGTTGTGGTATTATAGCATGGAATGCAAAACTATACACTGCAGCAGTATATCCTTGCTGGAAAGGTCCCCCTGCTAGGACAAGGGCGGGGTGCGTGCCCCACAGTGTAGCCTATAAGAGTGGTTCCCAATCCTATACTTGTGCCAGCGGACACCCATTTGACAGGAAAAAAAACCTATGAGTTGCTTATGGCTCTACCGGTGATTCTAAAGCCCTTGTAATTGACAGAGGACACTCTCAGTTTGACATATGCAACAGGCTAAAGACCCCATTTAACACCACTGAGACCTCAATTCATATTGTAGAATCCAACCAGAATCTAGCTGTGGTCCCCTCTTTGGGAACCACTGGACTACAACAATGTCACTGACTGGGAGCAACAGAACATCCATACTATGTCTGTCTGAATGAATGTCTGAAACCGGTATAACTCCTCACTGGCTGCACCAATCAGTCTTTTCACAGTCATTGAACATAATATTAAGAGACTGACAAAGACTTTTTTTTCCAAATTAACCGATTGTTCATTAATCATTAAATTATTAGTGCATTAAAATTTCCCCATCGACTTAACATGGAAACTCCGACCACCCCCTAACGCAGGGGTCAGCAACCTGCGGCTCAGGAGCCGCATGCGGCTCCAGAACACAGCCCTAGTGGCTCAGTGGCTGTAGCATCATTACATACACACACTGGGGTGATCCGCCAACATAATATAAACATTTCAGTCACCCAAATCGCGTTGCGCTGTCTGACAGTTGCCAGTTAATGTAGCACTTTAGCCCAGCAGTTATCAGAGGTGGAGCTTTCAATCTGAACCACCCATTTTCAAAGGTTTACTCAGTTTACTACGTCATTAATATACCTTAGAGACTAGAAATGGAGTTCTGTAAAACTCCTTTATTTTTTATTTTTTTTAGAAACTCTTTCTGAAGAAAGATTGTGTTTCACCATGTTCATGATTTTTTTTTTTTTTTTTTTTTTTTTTTTTTTTGAGGACCTTTTTTTCTGAGAGTGTTCAAATGGAACCAAATGGACACTCTCAGGAAAAAAAAAATAATAATAAAATGCGGCTCCAGACAGATTTTGAATTTAATTTTGGGTCGAAAATGGCTCTTTCAACATCTCGGGTTGCCGACCGCTGCCCTAACGCCACACACATTACATTTACGCTACGCCAGGAAGGAAGCGAGGCAGCCACTTTATAATATGTCCAGACTCCAGACCGAGGCTAGGGCCTTGGGAACTGACTGTGCATTTCAACTGGAAGACAGTTTGTTTCTACACGTCTCTTTTTACTCACACTTGCGAGCTGGCCAGCAGCACCAGCCCCAACATGATAATAATGGAGGGTAACACAACTGTCACATGGAAACAAGACAGCAGGCACCCAAGGAAAGGATGCATGCCGACGAGTTAACACCGCCTTACTTTCCGCTGTTCCCTCCCTGCACCTCGCATTGTGCAGCGCAGCATGCTCTGTGCAAAAACAGCTAATCTACAAGCTCACACAACCGCTGTTTTCATACAATATGATGTTAACTTCCACAGGGACATGCAACTTTTGTGATGCATGTGTGCCTGTCTGCCAGCATATTGAATAAAAGTGCAGAGGGATTTCCTTCACGTTATTAGCTGCAGCTTCCCCCTCCGTGATGCGTTATGCATTGATATACTGTATATTAAGGTTACATTGTGCGGTCTTCTTGATTCGGGTGCAGGCACGCATGCATGCACACCAGAGGTGGGAAACCCGACCGAAACCCGACCCAGCCCGTCGGGTACCCGACGGGCCGGGTAGGGTAGGGCTCATTTGCTTAATTGGTGGTCGGGTTTTCGGACGGGTTCGGGCTGGGCTATCTTGCTGTTATTTATTATATTTATATATAATATTATTTTACAACTTTAATTTTATTTTTTTTAAAAGGGTGTCGGGTTTTCGGGCCGGGCTGCGCATATATTTTAATAATAATGGTCGGGCTAGGGCCGGGCTGGCCCTAGCCCGACCTACCCTAGGGTAGGGTCGGGCTGAAAAAAGTCGGCCCGACCCCAGCTCTAATGCACACAAACACAGTTATTACAATCCCTTCATGTTCTAAACCCCTTGCCAGTACCTTCATGAATGTCCACAGAAACAGCTACTTTATCAGATTTATCACCATGTTTCTGGGCACCCTTGCTTTGCCACAATTATTTTCCCATTTCCCATGATAAAGTATAGCCTACTCACAACTACATCAAAGCAATCACATACTTACATGATCATTGGTATAATTTACCCACACTGTTTGATCTATTAATTCACTTCATACATCATTTGGCGTTCATATATTCACAACAGGTAAAGTCCTAGTAATACTGTCTGTAAACATTGAAGCAATGGACTCCCACAGTCAGCAGGATTGGACAGCAATGATGTCCTTCCCCATGGGATGATCTCAAATGTAAATTGTGTGACTTAACTGGCATAGACAGCATTCTTTTTTCAGGTCAGAGGGGATGAGATCACATGTTATAGTATCGTTTTGTAGTTAATCCTCCAGAACTTCCTTTTTCCTCCAACAGATTTTCCCAGTAAAAGCTAAATGTACGAGAGTTTATTGTTTATTGTTATTTGTTGTTTATTGTTATTTGTAAATAGACCAGGCTTTGCTCAGAGGTGGAAAGCCTGGTTATTACAACGTGGCCAACCAAGATCTATTCAAGTTAGCTACAGTTTGACTAACCAGTACGATAAAGTGGGGTAATATCATGAAATTCCCCCTCCAACCCCCCCCCCCCACACACACACACGCTCTCTGCGCCCCTGGAAAAGACTGAGGCTTGCTCTCACTATGATTCAAACATCTATGTAAAAACCGCACAAAGAGACAAAGATCCCAAATTTGTGTATAAATGTTGTTACTCAAAGGCAAAGGAAAACCACCTTGTGGCAGGTATAGCCTAGTAAGTAGCTCAGTGAGATTGGGTGCTGCTGGCTAATTTACCTTTGAACACACTGTGTGTTCAAACACTGTTTCTAACCCCACTCGGGTCTTTACATTCAAGGCCGATTTAAACCATAATAAATTTCTCAAATTTTAAAGCACTACATCTCTAAAACGGTGTTACACCAGTGAGTCTGGGGTTAGGGGACACAACATAGAATGCAAAAAGACAAGTGGAACTAAAACAGAACGTGAATTTATTCATAGCCAAAATTAGGGAAATACATACAAAATATACAATAAACTCCCAAACAATCCTTATCTAACAAAACCCAAACTATAAACCCAAGAAACACAAGTCAAATAGAACCCAAACTTATCATAAATCAAGCACAGGTACTTCTGAAGGCTGGCAGACTGCTCCAACAGTCCCAGAGACAGGATGGTCACAGGTTCTGGCGGTGGGAGAGGGAGAGGTAGACCAGTTCCCTGCTATCTTGTAGCTGACAGAGCTCTCATCAGAGCTGTTGTTTGTGACTGAGCTTTATAGTTGACTGGGTGTGGCCACTGACCACCGGCCAATCCACTGCAGGCATCTCATCAGGGCTGACCAATCTGTGTACGTGGAGCAATTCCCTACAGGTGCAGGCACTCCAATAATCAGTGTCACGATGGCACAGGTTTCCTCCACTTCTCTTCAACACTCCATAGCTAAACTGTGCATTTGAGGGAAAGTATTGCATGTGTGGCACTAGTTTGAAAATGCGTTGTCAATGCAGCTAGCAAATTATTAAGATCTTGATGTCATATTCAAAACAATAATTACGTTTTTTAATTCAAATAATATAGCAAAAATAGCTGAACTACAAGCTCAAAACGCGTCACAATGCGACACGTTTTAAGCATGTAGATCAGCTATTTTTTATATTACAGTACATGCAATGTGGCCCCTCTGGAGTGATTGTGGGAATGTAGTGGCACCATGGGAAAAGAGACAACAGAAATCCAAATTGTATGGCATTTGAACACTGAACTTACCAGTAGCATTGTGGGACAGGGGCTCAAACGATATAAAATACACTAGAATGTATTACTACAAAATATTAATTATGGCTGGCCATAACACTATGAAACTAACTGCAAAACATTTCAAAGTAACAAAATGCTTCAGTATGTGTCTCCACAGTAAGCTGAATTATAATCATCATTTTCAAGGTTTGGATCTTAAAAAAAAATACTATAGTTCATAGTTTTGGGCAAGATATTTTCAAGGATTTTAAACAAAGACAAAAATCACGAAAAAAAAAAGTACAAAAAATGTCCATGGTTATGACTACAGTATGTCGGTTTTCATCATTTCTGAGGAAGAAAGGAAGTAGAGAGAGATAAGTGGAACATAGATGTCTGTATGGCCATGAGTTGATCTAAAAATAGTTATGTTGTTTTTTGTAAATATATATATTCATATTTATTTTGTAGCTCAGATGACATGTCTGTAGTAGGATTATGTTTTTTTTTTCTCAGCAATTCTCTGTTGAACTCATTTGATTTGTCATAATCATCAGGGACATACTGTAAGTAAGTGCTTTGACTTGAACCAGTGGCCTCCAGGTTTGCAGGCAGGCTCTGTGGTCACTGAGCCACGGTGCTTGCTGTGTATGCTTACAAAATGCCAAATAGAAAATGACAGAAACGCCCAAGGGTGGAGTATGTGTGTGTGTGTGTGTGTGTGTGTGTGTGTGTGTGTGTGTGTGTGTGTGTGTGTGTGTGTGTGTGTGTGTGTGCGCGCGTGCGTGCGTGCGCGTGTGTGCGCGTGCGTCCACTTATAAAATGCTCTCTGCACCGTTGGTTTCAGTGTCATGGTCAGTAGCGTTTTCAGTATTATGTCAGAATAGAGACGGACCCATGATACTGTAGGTCGAAACCGCGCTGCATACAGTATACCTGTCTAATATATAGTACTACTGCCTACAACTCAAAAGCAATAAAGATGTTCAGGGCCCCAAGGGTGGCTTGGCACAATGGTGCTTGGTGGGTTGTTTAACTGCTAGACAGTGTGCAGTTTTAAGTCTGACAGTCTGTATCATGTCAGCATCATTATTAATCATGGTCAGTGTCATTAGATTTTTTGGTTTGAACTAACTATTTGTTAATTTGTTGTCGTTATAAATGACATGTCATGTTAATAGGTGTATTTGTTGTAGAATTTCACCCTGGACTTGAGTGTGCCATCATATTATGTTCTTTCTTTTGAGTATGTATATGTGTCTTTTCAAATAAACTATGAGAACTATACGAATTAATGTCAATCGGTCAGACTCAGTACAATGAGATTTTCTATTCATGGTGGTCCATATAATGTCAGTATGCTATCAACGATCACATATCATTTTCTCCATCTGTTACAACATAAATGAGTTTAGACGTGCCCTGATCCTGTACTGTGTACATAGAGTATATGAAGTGATATCACTACAGACATTAAAACCAGCACAGAAATCTCCAGAGGCCGATGTTGAATGTTTAGAAAAATATGGACGGTTTATTTGACCCTACTTTGACAAGCATTATTATCCATTTCCATGAAGTTTCAAGAAGTCCTCTGATGTCAATGGAACACAGTTTACATCCAATTATGACAGTGGTATATCTGTTATCAACAACACATTCATTCAGTTCCCATCCTACAAACAGTTTTGCAAAGACACGCACGCACGCACACGCGCGCGCGTGCACACACACACACACACACACACACACACACACACACACACACACACACACACGCACACACACACACACACACACACACACACACACACACACACACACACACACACACACACACACACACACACACACACGGTATAGCATTAATGTATCCTGTCAAATACTTGGTTAAGTGGGTTTCTATTCTGAACTCACTAAAACAGTGATGACTTATATATTCATTTTTTCCAGAATCTACTGAAAACAGACAGTCTAATACAAAGTCCACCCAGTACAGACTTGTCCATAAATACTGCTTCTAGAATAGCTTATTTACAATCGTCTACTGGAAGCAAAGAAACCTGCCATTGCTTTAATAACAAACTGATACAAGCTAGCCGTCACTAATCAAAACCAATGAAAGAAACCAAGAACAGAAAATATACATACTTTTCAATTGATTGTGCTTTGTAACCCACGAGAACCACTTCGTTTTTTAGAAATGGAATATCTGCCGGAGGCACCAAATAGGAGTACTGTTTAACATCCATTTCAGTTTCTGTTGGTTGAGATTCTCTACAGCTATGAGTCGGACTGGATGTGTACAAATTATATAGTTGTTTTTTCTCAATACTATTTATATATTTATAAAGTTATTACAGGCTCTTCCAAGCGTCACCGTCCGTCCGTGGTAGTGTTGTGTTGTGTTGCACAACAGAAGTCGTGGAGGTCCTTGTATTTATTTTAACCATGCAAAGCCCTTAAGATTTGCCAGAAAAAAAAAAAAAAAAAAAACAAGATCACAGACTGTTGGGGAGACAGAGAGACTGCTAAAGCCTTACACAGACGAGAGTACATGTCTTCTCACTAAGAACACACACACACACTGGACAGGACCTGGGCCCACGCTGGGGTCGGCGACGATGATATGACAGTTGAAATAATACTAGATAAGTTAGCTTGACAACACGGCACTGTACCTACTTGACCTCAACGGCAACACATCTCTCCGGATATATTCAGCTGGACCTGTGCGTGCACACAGCAGTACTTGGGGGAGGGGGTGCTCCCCCTTTACCTCCCTCCTTCCTCACTGTCTCTCGCAGACGTTGTTGTGGTTCGGAGCCAAAGGTCTGCAGGGGAAAAAAAAAAAAACGTGCGCAAACGGAAGTCGTGATTGACGTTGCAGGATACTGGGGGTCGCAGCGATGATATATATCACCGCCGTCCCACTCTGACACAAGGCCAATGCATCCACCATAAACCCCCCCCCCCCCCCCCAACACCCCCCTCCCTCGGCCTCTCTCCCTCCCTAAAACATCGACAGTGCATTCTCTGTCTGTTTTTACCGCGCAGCGTGGCAGCCATCACACAGTCACTTCAGTCTTGCTGCCCGTGCGGTAGTGCTGCTGCTTCTGCTGCTGCTGGTGATGCGGCGGGATGTACTGGAGCTGCTCCACCGTGTGGGTCCGTCTGGAGGCAAACACCTGCCTCTTGTTGACTGTCTGATTGATGGGCAGCGCGTTGGAAGGCCCGCCTCCCCCCGCCGCTCCCGACGGCCCGCCGCCGCCGCTGTTGCTGTTCGAGGCACTGGGATGGGAGTGCATTTTGGTCATCTTGTAGCGGTCCATGACCGGCGTGGTGGGCATGAACACGTCCGTGTGCGAGATGGCGCGCGACATGGACTTGTCGCTGCCGTAGAAGCCGTGTATGGCGCCGGCGCCGCCGACCATGCCGCGCTTGAGCGACATCATCAGCTTGTCGGGCGACAGCAGCGGGTCCTGGGACAGCAGCCGGTCCTGCGAGTAGAGGCGCTCCTGGGAGTAGTGGTGGCGCTCCTGCGAGTAGAGGCGGTCCTGGGAGTAGTGGCGCTCCTTGGAGTAGAGGTGGTCCTGCGACAGCAGGCGGTCCTTGGAGTAGGCGCGGTCCTTGGCGGCGTAGAGGCGCTCCTGCGACGAGAGGCGGTCCGGCTGCGGCAGCAGGCGCTCCTGGGAGCGCAGGCGCTCGGCCGACAGCAGCTGCTCGTCGGAGAGGATGCGGCCGCCGTACGGCGACATGCCGTTGGACGTCGACATGGCGTACGACTCCTGCAGCTGCTGCTGCTTGAGCGGCGACAGGACGCGGTCCTGCGACATGGCCCGCTGGACGCGCCGTGGCCGCGTCCTCTGCTGCGAGGACGACGACCCAGAGGACTGGGCCTGCTGGGAGGACGGGACCTGCGGCGGAGGGCCCGGCGGGGCGCCGGACGGCGGGATCTGGACCTGCTGCTGCGGCGGCTCCCGGTGCTGCTGAGGAAGACGAATGAGAAGAGTTTATTCATGCCCGGCGGGGAGGGAAAGAGCTTTGCCACCTCACCGCTGCAGATTACATTGAACGAGTGCCTCTGGCTCGCGGCCAAATAAAAAAAGGCGAACGTGGATAAAAAACACCCGAGTCCTGGTCCACTGTCCTTGCTTAGGCTTTTAGAATGGAGGCTCTAAGATTACTTTTTTCCCCCCCCGGCGAAATGTTGTTGTGACAGACTCTGCCAGAAAGTGCTACAGTATAAAATATACAATACAAGCAAGGAAATAATATGTTAATATAATCCAAGTGAAAGTAAAAGTGTAGGTAAACATAGGGGTGCAAAAGCAGATTCAGTATACAACGTACAATACAGATACACGTAGATTGAATTGAATTAACAAGTAACCATGTAAACAGCACGATGTACTGTCTGTCAGAATATAAGGCTAACAGATAGCACAAAAACATCCTTGTTTCCATTGTTTCCATGTGGTTAATTGATCGGATATTTACATATCGTGTCAGGGCTTTCCACACTGTGGTGGCAGAACGTTGCCATGTTTGTTAGTATTTTAGGTATAGAACCAGATGGTGGGCGCTCCTCCCTCTAGTGCTGTGGCTATGGGCGTCTCTCACTTTGGAGAAGTAGGCAGGCTATGGCGGTATTAAAGGCACTGCATCTTAGACTATGTTAGCCCACACTATCTCTGCTTAACACGAGTTTCCCGAGTTTTTTGCCACTAGGGGGCGCCAAAGTATTTTCACCGCCTAAAGCGGTGAAAGTGTTAAAGACCAGGTACAATGGCTATTTTGGGTTATTTTATTTTGAAAATAATCCGAAACGGCAAAGTTGTATGCTTCTGAACCAATCAAAGCGTCAACAAAGTCAGCTCCAGTCGGCTGCTATGTGGCTTACTTCTAAACTATAATGTTTTCAGATACATATTTTAGCATGCTGAATAACTTTATGTCGACCACCCGATATGGTCTAAAAGAGTGAAAAACATTTTTATTTCTCTATAGCTCTTTATTCTAGATTTTCATTCTAGATTTTAGCATAGGCTCATTGCGTTTGCTGTCTTTGAACGTTTTGTTCTAACCCGTCTTCTACCCTGAGCCATCCCATGGTCAGTTGGATTCAGATGGATCCTTGGAGTAAACTTAAAGGGTTAAGACCAAGAAGTAGTCAAATCAGTTTGAATCAGGCTGAATCATCCGAAAAGCACTTCTACACTTCTACTTGTCCTGCCCCTGAACTGCACTCTGAGTTGAAATAATGGTTAAATAATGATGATTTGGGCGGCCTTAAGCTTAATGTTTTAGTGACATGGAGATGTTGTAAAAACGAAAAGTGCAAGGATAGTCAAAACGGAGTCTCGAGAACACTTATGTTAACAAAATCTGCTCCAAATTACCGTACTTTGATTTAATGTGTTGATCACTTTTGAAGCATGTTTTTCTTTTTTCTTTCTTTTTTTTATTATTTTTTTATTGAGGGACAGACAGTAGGCTGACAGGAAAGGGGGCGATATATGGGGGGTAAAGGCTGTCGGGATCAGGAGTCGAACCGGTAGACACCGCTGAATTACCAGGCAGGGTGCCTGGACCGCTGAGCCACAGCCCAGACCTTAAAGGGGTATTCCACCCATTTTCAACATTTTCCTGAGAGCGTACAAATGTGAACCAATGTGAATGTGTTCCATTTGTACACTCTCAGAAAAAAAGGCCTAGAATCATTAACATGGTGAAACACAACTTGATGATGTCATCAATATGTATTTCACCATGTTAATGATTTTTTTCAGACCTCTATTTCTAGGAAACACCAAATGGGGGATCTCACCTCACGCAACATCTCTAAGGTATATTAATGAGTAATGACATAGTAAAATGTTGAAAATGGGTAGAATTCCCCTTTAATGCCATTTCTTCACCTGTCACTTTGTTGTTGTCAATAACATGGCTATAACCTCTCTGCCAGTGCTGAACCCTTCCCAGGGCCCTGACGCAATCAAGAAACAACGCTTCAGTGGTAAATGAGCGTGCATGCTGGTGGCCAGCCAGCACTATCAGCCCTGCATACTCCCATAGAGTTATGAGGCTGCTCCCCAACACTATCTGCTGTTGTTGAGTCTCAGTAGGAGGACCAAAACACAAGCTGTATGTGCACAAGGCCCTGCAAGACTGCACACTCCGGAGCTTAAGCTCCACTAAGTTCCACAGTTAATCCGGACGCGCTCTTTGCTTGAGAATTGAGATTACTACTATCGTCAACTCTCTGACCTTGGAATCGTTTTGGATTTACATTACAATGGGGAATATTTGGAACCCCTCCCTCAAAAAATGGGTTCCATTTTTTGACTTAGCATTTGTATGTGTTGTGTCTTTGCCCAAGACCAGGGCTGCTGAGTCATAGCGAACAAGAACAAATTGCGATTACAGGCTGCGAGGAACAGTATAAGGCCCTGCAATAGCATGCTTCCTTGGGGATCCCCACAGCTCACTGCCATGGAGGAGGACAGGGAGGACATTAGCCTAGCCAGGCCTGTATGAGTTCTGCTCTATTGCAAAAGAAAGGAAAATAGTTCGCACACCATATAGTAGCTCCCAGGTATCTTTATTTGGAGAAACAACGCTTCGACCCATGTGGGTCTTAATTCTTCAGGTATACCTGAAGAAGTCTACCTATAGACCTGCGCAGTGACGTCACCGCCCCGGTTCCAGAAGTGTTTTCCCCATTCAGACAAAGCCAACTCGGGTCGTGACAAATCATATGATGACATACACAATCTTTTGGGACAATCAAATAATTAGTATAATAATAAGAAGAAGAAAAACGAAACAAAAAGTGTTGTATCCTGCCGTTTTCTACTTCTTGCTAATATGATATTGTGTGCGTCATCAAGATTTGTCACGACCCGAGTTGGCTTTGTCCACGGCGAAATCGTCTTTATATAAATTATTTTCAAAAAGTCTATGAGAAAACTGAAGGGGGAAAACACTAGTGGAACCTGGGCGGTGACGTCACTGTGCAGGTCTACAGTATAGACTTGACCTGAAGAAGACCCACACGGGTCGAAACGTTGTTGGGAGCTACTATACGGTGTGCAAACTATTTTCCTTTCTTTTGTACATTCCACTTTATGAATGAATGATTGAATGTTTATTTCGAACATTTACAAATAAATTAAGAAAAACAAAACGAAACATACAGTATGTTAAAAGAAAAGCAAAACTTAAAACAGAAGTAGCACAAAATGTACCCCATTATGTTAAAAGAAAATCATAAGTTAAAACAGGCTAAACAAATCTAATACACGTGTTCGAAAAGGAGTAGAAAGAAGCATAAGCTTATCTGGTTCTACCCCTATTTATACTATTAAAAAAAAAAAAAAAAAAAAAGCACCTGTAATTTTTACTAGAGATGTGCATACTCCATTTTTGTTTGAGTTCTGGTCCAGACTAGAGGGGCGAGTGCTGGTCAAAAACAGGCAGCGGATCCTATTGGTTCATTAATCTGAGTCAGATTGGATGTGGAACGGGACGCTCTGAAGACAGATTGAAATTCAAACAGCAGTTTCTGTTTGAAACGGAACAGAGCTGGAAACAGGGAGGAAGTTGTCAAGTTCTTTGGAACCCATTTCTTTTCACCCAGTGCCAATTACCTAATGTGATCCTTGACTCTACAGACCTCTACCTGTTTCTGATATCCAGCCTTTAATTGTGGAGACAAAAGCAAAAGACATCTTTAGTTTTGGGGTCTGTGGAGGCTAAAATGTCCTCAAATGGTGGTCTGTACGTGGCACAAATGCCGAATAAATAGTGGGCCCTGGTATCAAAAAGGCTGAAAAACACTTGAACACTTGAAGTCAGTGAAACCCAGGCCAAGAAAGACCACCCACCTGTTCTTGGCTCATCTTGATGACGTGCAGCGGCAGGGTGCCTCTGGCCGCCAGGTCCGGCAGGTGGCGTTTCCGAGTGTAGTAGTCGTCCACGTCCTTATCGGCTGCACAGAGGACACCACAGACACACAGAGACAGAGAGGAGAGAAGGAGGACGAGGCGTGAGCTGAGGTCTGAGCAAAGCCAGAGAGGGAAGAGGGAAGGAAGGAAGGAAGGAGGAAGACAACGAGGAGCGTGACTCCGAGAGCATCGTGCACAAGATGCATCTCACGTTCTGTGAGGAGAAAATAGGAAACAGAGAGAAAGACAGAGGGAAGCAGCAGTGCAGGTCAAACCCATATTACATGCCAGGCACATCCCATCAAACACAAACACAGCCTGTGCTCGTCCGGGATATACTAAAGGCAGCTCTGGCTACAGGGGTGAACCTTTCCAAAGGTCATCGTCGTGGGGGAAATCTGTAAACAAATGGTATTATATCACACGGTTACACACACACACCACACGTCACCATGAACACGCACGCACAGTCGCGTTGCGCGCACACACACACACAAACACTTCTACATGCTGCTGACGAGCCACTTGTGTCATCATCACAGGACCACACCACAGCCAGACTTACAAGTGTTTTTGTGTCCTTTTAGTGCTTGCCTATTACTGCGGCGCAGCTGAGAACATGCACTCCACTTCAGAGTGGATGTTGTCGTCCCAGCAGCGTCTGCGTGCCGCGCGCAGCGTCGAGGTAATGAAAGGTATATACAGTAAACATCCCCTCCCCTCCCCTCCCCGTGCCTTCATGCCACAGAACCATGCATCTTCCATCTGCCATAAATCACAAGGTCTTGCCCACTGACAGCACAGCACAAGGCGTGCATTACGCACACACACACACACACACACTGTACATACATACATACATACACACGCGTACACGTGCATGAGCGAGCACGCTGGCACGCAACACGTCCTGTCAGACACCTTGTCAAATGGGATGGCTGACCCGGACTGGATCATAAATCATTAAAAACTGGAAACGTTTTAAATTCATATGTACAAAGAGGCCATCCCTCTTCTCTTCCCGAGTGCCAGTTTGAATGTTTAACTGCCAGAGTTTAAGTCATTCATCTGGGGAGGAATGAATTATGGAGAGCAGCCCCACCATCACCTTTTTTGCAGAACTCAAGAGATTAATCTGTCGAAACAGAGCCTGTCTTTGTCAATAATGGACAGGCCAAGGTTACACCCAAGAAAGCTGTCAGTCTGCAGCAAAGCCTCTGGTTTCTTCTTTCGGGAAAATGGGTTCATTGTGACAGGAAATTAAATCAAGACGGACACCATTCATTTCCAAAATATTAAATGTAAAATATGAATAGAAAAATAAATCCCATTAGCAAGCAGGGCTTATATGCAAGGTCAGTGACCATTATGCATAAATATAGCCTGTCGTGAATGAATAAAATGCTTATTGATGCTATGCTGCAATGCATGCCTTGATTTCAATTCGACTCCAATTTAAATTCTTAAGCATGAGCAGATTCTTTCTTTCATTATGCCAACAATGAAAATGCTTCTCTATCTTCCCCTCAAGCGCAATCCAACATGATCTATCTGTGTGTAAATGCTTGCCAAGCAACAAAAGGAACGCCGCGGAGCCTTTTGGCTATTTGCTGCAACAAATAATTTGCTTTGGAAGCAGAAAGAGGTGGGAAGGATAGGATGACATTGCCTTAGGACACTTTCCCCATTCGAGACATTGTGGGGGGAATTATTCTGCGGGGCATTTTCTCTGACAATTGAGTTCATTTGATTTCCGCCATCCAGACTCATATCATAAATTCTATTATGCTAATTCCCCGAGCACGAGCATTCTTCTTCTTTTTTTTGAGGCACAGGAGCAGCACTGTTCTCCTTCGATACAATTGAGAATCATTAAATAGTTCCCTGCGTTCCTGCGTATAGGCATTCGCCGTCGTTTTTTGCTTGAAAGGGTGCGTGGCCCGCGAGGCACATGGGGGACGGGGGGAATGGGGGGGTGTTTGAGCCCTCCTGACGGGATGAGTTGTAGATCGCCATCCTTCAATTTGGTCGCGAGCCAGCGGTGAAGTAGGCCAGCCATGATGAAATTACACAAGCCTTAAGGAATATTTGCGTTCCACTTAGAGAATATCATGAGATGAGACCTCATTACGCGGCAGAATCTAGCGTGGCACCGCTAAATCAATACCAGGCCGGGCCAGGCATGCAGGAGCAGCTTAATGCACTTATATACGCTCCGGGAGAAATAGTGGCTGTTCCGAAAGGCAGACGCCGTTGGGTGGGAGGGTGGGGTGGGGTGTGGGTGGGGGTGGCAAGGCGAGGCGAGACGAGGCGGGGAAGACTGTGGAGGCTCAGCATACCAATGACTCATGCTTTTCTTTATAGACGGCTGCTCTGATATGACGATTCAATGTCAGATCATACTGAAGCCGAGGGAAGTGAGTGTTTTTTTCTTCCTCGGGCTCTGATATACAGCGTAGATCCGCTCACCCTCTCCTCCTCATCGAGATTCCGACTCAGTGGAAGGAGCAGACAACCTGCTGAGCTCAACCCGTATAAAACCCTTCCAAAAACAACAAAAGGAAGCAGTGAATAACAATCCGCGTGTGACCTTTTTTTCCTCTACCGTGTTTGAAGACTGCAGCTCAAGTTGGCATTGCTACAGAGCCCCGCAGTGACGTCAGAGAGATTTTCCAGAAGAGATTTCCCTGTTCACTTTCTTCATAGACTTAAAAAAAGTATTTATGTATATAGATACGTTTCGCGCCACGGACAAAACCAACGCGGGTTGTGACAAATCACGACACCCAACGCAATATTCTCATTAGAAAGATGCGAAAATGTCAGGCCCATGACAAGGCAGGGCTAGTGTGTGTGTGGGTGTGTGTGTCTGCGTGTGTGTGTGTGTGTGTGTGTGTGTGTGTGTGTGTGTGTGTGTGTGTGTGTGTGTGTGCATGAGTGCGTGCGTGCGTGCGTGCGTGCATACGTGCGTATGTGCGTGTGGGGGGGGATTAGCCAATTACATCGCAGCAGTCTCCAGCAGTTTCATAATGAGCCAATAGAGTGGAGGTGAGGTGGAGATACAGTAGATTAAAAATCTGAGTTTGTACACAAGTTGTCGGAGAAAAATATCGTGTTTGTTATTGTGATTCGTCACGATCTGCGTTGGCTTTGTCCAGAGGATGACTGAGGGGAAATCTCTTGGTGCCGGGTGCCGCTATTCTCGGGTGGTGGGGGGTGTCAGCGGGCAGCCGCGTGGCCCACTGAGAAAAAGCAAGGAAAAACGAATGCATATTTATAATCATGCAGGGGCAGTGGGCACTGCAGGCAGGCGATTGGGTGGGTTGGGACCCCGGTTATAGCAGCAGGTGGGAGGGGTGGATGGGGAGGACGGGACAGGACGGGACGGGACACTCTTGGTTTTGGACCTACTGAGTTTCTTCAGGGAGGAGTAGCGGCTGAGGTCGGCCTTGACGGCCGCCTCGTAGGAGGGCGGCAGGTGGGACAGGCTCTGGAAGGAGCGCGAGAACGACAGGTCGTACGGCTCCGTCTGCGAGGTCAGGATGCCGCCCATCCGCGAGGTGGTGTTCTCTATGGAGAGGAGGACGACACACACGCACACACGTACGCACACACACACAGATACAGCCAAGAGAGGGAGGAGGGGACGACACAGAGAGAGACAGACAGACAGACAGACAGACAGAGAGAGAGACAGAGACAGAGAGAGGAGAGAGAAGTGGTCGTGGGCTTGGCTGACAGGCTCCCCGCAGCGGATGAAACGGAAAAAAAAATCTAAGACAACCACCCCCGAGGTCGGTCGGTCGGTGCCCGCAGGCGGTTGATTGGGGATACGACCCCCCCCCCCCCCACACCCACCCCCACCCCCAACACACACACACCCCACACACACACCACACACACACACACACACACACACACACACACACACACACACACACACACACACACACACACACACACACACACACACACACACACACACACACACACACACACACACACACACACTTCTACGTCATCCGAAGGAAAGGGGAGAGGTGTGTGTATGGGGTGGGTGTGGTGTTTTTTTTTGGGGAAGGAGTGCGGGTGGGGTGAGACGGAGACGAGTTCTAGGTGTGCGTCACGACTCGGCACTCGGGTGGTGTGTGTGTGTGTGTGTGTGTTTGAGAGTCCTTCTGGAGGTGACTGTACTGTACCAGACGGGAGGAGGCAGCGTCCCTCCCGAAAATTAATAAATAATACCAAGAGGAAGGAGGGGGGGGGGGGGGGGGGGGGGGGGGGGGGGACTGTGACGAGACACGAGGCACATCAAACAACAGATGTCTGCTGAACAATGACCCCAGCCGTGCCTGTGTGTGTGTGTGTGTGTGTGTGTGTGTGTGTGTGTGTGTGTGTGTGTGTGTGTGTGTGTGTGTGTGTGTGTGTGTGTGTGTGTGTGTGTGTGTGATGATTGGGGGCCGGTGACAGGACAGGACAAGGAGGGTGTGTGTGTGTGTGTGTGTGTGTGTGTGTGTGTGTGTGTGTGTGTGTGTGTGTGTGTGTGGCGGGGGGGCAGGGGGACGGGTGACAGAGGGTGGGAGGCTCTGGGCGCTCATCACTGGTGTGATGTGATGCGATGCCGAGGCAGGCCTGTTGGACCTCTCTCTCTGTCGCTCTGTCTGTCTCTGTCTCTCTGTTTCCCTCCCTCCCTCCCTCCCTCCCTCCCTCCCTCCCTCCCTGTCTGTCTCTCTCTCTCTCTCCCTCCCTCTCTGTCCCTCCTGCTATCTCTCCTTCACGATTCATTCGACATCTTTCCCATGATGGGTCTTTCCATCTTATCTGATGCGGCCTGCATGCTGCTGCTGTCGCCGCCCACTTTCTCTTTTTTTCGCTTTTCAAGTCTTGCTTCTCCTCTCTCTCTCTCTCTCTCTCTCTCTCTCTCTCTCTCTCTCTCTCTCTCTCTCTCTCTCTCTCTCTCTCTCTCTCTCTCTCTCTCTCTCTCTCTCTCTCTCTCTCTCTCTCTCTCTCTCTCTCTCTCTCTCTCTGTGAGGCCGTCACGCGGCACAGACAGACAGACAGACAGACGGAGCTCGGCGCATGGGCGCGACGGCGGCTCCGAAAGAGCCTTTTTTTCCCCCCCGACAGACAGATAAGAAATGAGGGGCCGAGGAGACTGCTGCTGCTGCTGCAGGAAGGATGGGGGAGTGAAGGGGACCGACGTTATAAGGGACGGATGGAGGAGATAATAAAAAGGGGGGGGGGGGGGCTAAGGCAATGAAAGACGGGGGAGAAAAACGGAAGAATATAACACACGCAAGGGGAATGGGAATACCAAGAAGGTGGTATACGGATGGAGGGGATGAGCGGAGTTATGGGGGGCCATATAGCGGACAACAGAGGCACTCCAGATATGAAGGGGTGGATGAGGGTGGGCTTTGGGACGTGTGTGTGTGTGTGTGTGTGTGGTGTGTGTGTGTGTGTGTGTGTGTGTGTGTGTGTGTGTGTGTGTGTGTGTGTGTGTGTGTGTGTGTGTGTGTGTGTGTGTGTGTGTAAGGGAGTGGATCACCCTCCACCGTTCCTCCATCGAACACGGAGAGGATTGATTCAGAATGTTGGCATGCTGTCGGCACTCTCCTCCACATCAAACACATCTCAATGTTATTTCACACTTCAGACCCGGGCCAAAATGCTATGAGCAACTTTAAAAAAAAAATGCATTACAATATACACCTAAAAATCCTGCACAGAGCATGGAATTGGAATAGTGTCAGCCAGGTTAAAAGTGTGCTGTCACACAGAGGCTTCTGTTACAGACGTTATGATTGTCTGAACTGTGTGGTACTTTAGTCTGCTTTCCCCTGTTGATTTGAATTCAAATTTAACAGATATTATAATGGTCCATCTGTGCCTTTATACGTCCACGACCGGGACTTGGAGTAATGCTTAATTTGTACTGTTGAACAGCCAGTCCACAAGTTAAAGGGGAATTCCACCCATTTTCAAAATTTTCCAGAGAGGATACAAATGTGTTAGCATCACTGACACAAATGTTCCATTTGTACCCTCTCAGGAAAAAGGGGTCTGAAAGAAAAATCATTAACATGGTGAAATACATCTTGATGATGTCATCAGATGTATTTCACCATGTTAATGTTTTTTTTTTCATCATGTCCACACAACATCTCTATAAGGTATATTAATCACATGTTGAAATGTTGAAAATGGATGGAGTTCCCCTTTAACTGAACCTCTGAGCTCATAGATCTGCTATTTACGGCGCATGGCGCCGCCACACAATACGGCCAAAGTGTTGTTTACTTTGACCTTTGCCGATTGGCACTTTGGCCCAGGTCTGCATCCATCCATCCACACAGCCACAGATTAGATGGACGACAGTAGAGATGTGCACGTCACCATAGTGCTCGTGGTGTTGATGTTCACACTGTAAGATGAAACGTGGGTTTATGTAGGACTTACCACGTCTCAACGACCGGTGAGCTACCAAACCCAAGCGGAAAACAAAATATTTCAGAATCATGTCGATGGTATGAACAAAATGAAAAATAAAATAAAAACGGTATACAAAGCACAGTCATAGCCTATAAAGTACATTGCAGCCCCATAAAGGACCAGTGAATTGAAAAATACGTTTTTCACACTTTCAGACCACATTATATGGCCATACTCGACAATGCATGTGTATTTTCGTATCAAAACTCTATAATAATCGATTTTCATTGCTTCCTGTAAACAAAAACATGCTGCGTGGTGACGTATCCACTATAACGTCAATAAAAGCCAATAGAATTTAAGCTGGCCTGTTTTTATCCCAGGTGGCAATTGATTGCAGTCAGAAATACATACAATAGCAGTAAAGTGGCAGAGCTGAGAGACTATTGTAAACAAACACTCCATGTGTCGTGTGTTATGGCGTGTAATATAGCTCAGCGCAGAGCCGTCTCTTTATTTGCCAACCCACCGCCTGAAGGGATGCATGCTCTGATTGGTTCAGAAACCCCCTGTAATCGGGTGGGATCCATAATAATAATAATAATAATAATAACCGCTTCTGGATCATTCTACCTTTTAAAAAAGCTGCATACGCCTGCCCTGTAGCTTCTAAATGGCCGTGCTGTGTGTGATTGCTATATGCATTATTCTACCCCTTGATTTACGGTGACCCTCACGCCCCTACTGGGGGGTTGTGTTGTGCATGGGGAGAAAGCTGGCCTTATCTACGCGAGCAAATGCACGACACAATTAATTTTCAAGCCTTCCAATGGGCCTGTGATCAAAGTCCACACCGCGTTAGATGTGTTGAAACGGATTTCTCGCGTTTCCCGTATAGATCTCAAAGGCATTTCCGTGTAAGCTGCTATTTGCTGTATCTCCTTGCACACTGCATGGAACACACAGTCAATTATGTCCATACAAGTACAGGCATCCTATATTCCTAACTGTTGGATATCCACGCAGACCCGTAGCTGTCTGCGTTCCTCAAAGATCCTCAAAGAAGCTACTGTATAGCAACTCTCTTTATTTTATTTTTTTCCTTCTGCAAAACAGAATGTAAATTAAATACAAGCTGAGCACAGTGGGCAAAGCTAAACAAGCAGAGAAGGAAAAACATGAACACTCGTTACTTTCCTTTTTATCTCCCCTTCTCTGTTATTTTATCCTGCCTGTGCTTCCATGAAACATGTATACGTTTATAACCCCATTTGAAATACAATTTTGCTCTTAGGGAAAAACAGGTTTGAAGAAAAAGCCGAACGATAATTGGAAATAATTAAGAACAATTTTCGATGGGTGTTTTTGCAGGGAGCACATTATTATAGTTGATTTGTATGACGGATGGTGAAAATAGCCAATCTACAAGCTCGCAGCATGAATGGGCAGTAAAATAATTCGGAAAATGATACGCATCGCTCGCTGGGTTATTGCAGTCAGATATACTCATAGGATTTCATTCACTGTTATTTAAGAGCCACGTGTCATTGGCTGACATGACAATCTGCTGACCAGTTGGGCAGGGTAAATGGTGCATTTACATAGCAACTTAATATGCAGGGCCCTTTACATAGATAGTGAATGCCATTCACACACCAATGGCAGCGGAAACCATGCAAGGTACCGACCAGCACGTCGGGAGGAATGCGGGTTTAAGTGTCTTGCTCAGGGACACATTCTGGAGGAACCTGGGTTCGAACTGCCGACCTTGTGGTGACCATCAGGCCTACCCCTGAGCCACCGCGACCATCGGAGTAGTTAAGCTCACCTAAATCTGAATTATTCCTGCATTCCTTCTTCATACAATATTCATTCCTGGTTGTTGTGATGCATTGTTGGGTCCCACCACCACCCCAGTGCCACCGGTAAGCTCTGCTATTTGTGTTCACCGTAGGTGGGACTGCTATTGTACCTCTATCTCCTTGCTCTTAATGGTTAATGATGGTTGTGTAATTGTGTTGAGCAGGGGGGAAAATACCGCAGAGCTGAACCCCATGATATTAATCTATAATAAATACTTGTTCGATCTATTTCTCGAGTTATCTGACTGATCTGAATTAGCAACATTGCAGAACCAACTCACAGACCGGATATGATTGGTGTAAGGATTGGTCTAGAACAAAAAACTCTGCTTTTCTCCACCAATATAACCCTGAAATACGCACCGGCGGAGATCTCTGAACGCACCATGAGCCTGTAGATCCGTTATTTTCTCCATCTCGTCAAAAATGCAGCGTGAGCATGTCACATCAGGGTTATGCGCGGCAACTGCGCATGCTCTGTCGACAAAGAGGACGGGACGTCCTTAACAGAACATTAAGTTGATCCTCAGCCAATTGCTCCTGTTTGAAGGTGATGGACAGTGACTGTAGCCAGAACCCCCCCATCCCCCACCCCCCTCCGTTTGTTCGTTCATCCATTCGCTCAAAGAGAAATGTTCATGACTATGGGATGTGACACCTCTATGATTCAATCTTCAACGGAAGCCTTGGTTTTCAATAATGGAATGAAGGGATTTGCCAGTGCAGGGCGGACTTGGGACGGTTCACGTCGCGTAACGTTTCACACCCGCATCTCCAGTGCTTGGTATATCAGAAGTGAACGGCCAGCATGTTTGAATGAAAGCCCCGCCTGGGAATGACAGAAACCGACACAGAAGCAAAGGATTCTCTCCGGCTATATATCAGTGTTGTTTTTGGCAGCAAACTTCTATTTTAGCTTTAGTCATTTTAGTGTGTTGAATAGTTTTCATTTAGTTTAATTTATGCCGTTGAAATGATCTGCTATTTTCCGCATGCAACCAAGTGTGAAATTACATACTGGATCTCTTGCCCACCATATCTTCCTAACACTTTTGTTGGTGAAATTGACAACATATTTGTCGACAAGCATTTTCTATCATGGTATTGGTCAAAGAAATCAACACTGGACGCTCTTCAGTCTTTGCACAAACGCCATGCCAGTCTACGCAAGCATAATGATAGCTTACCATTCTTAGGTGTGCGTGTGGGACTACCTAGGGCCATATGGTTATAGTTGTGCTGATGGGTACCTGAAATGACAAAAGCAATGGCAGATCTATTCATATCTGTATCAGAACAAAATACAGATGGGTTAGTAATAGATGATGTTTGGCAATGAAGGTGACAACAATTAAAGAGTTCATTCACCACAAGCAAATCACTTTTTGCATTACATGCCTGCCTTCCTGTTCTGGGCATGTCATGTCACAGTGGGCCATCATTCGGTGAAAATAGACAAAATCAAAGATGTAAAAAGCCCACAATGTGCTGCAACGCAATGCATTTTGAGCTATAGATTGGCTATTTTCAGCGAAGCGATGAAGGTGAAGAGGAGGAAAAGAAATTATAGACCCTGTGGGCATGGGGGGGGGGGGGGGGGGGGGGGGGGGGGGCAAAGCACATACAGTAAGCCTTTAGTGTCTAGATGGTTTAAAAGGATTCCTTGCTAATAAGACAATTATGCCTTAAAAGATAATACTAAATAAAAATGGTGTAAATATTTTATTTCTTTCATAAATTGCTCAGTAGCTACTGTCTCAAGTTGATGATGTCATTATGTCCAGGATGTGTGGTCTAGCCCTGTGAAATGTAGGAATTATGGAATGGATACTAATAAAAAAAAAAAAAAAACATTTTCATATGAGCTTCAAAGAAATCATTTTCATATTTTTTGTTAGCAGGTGCATTCTATAATTCCATGGGGCTGGACTATACATGGGCATGACATCATCAACCTGTGACTGCAGGAGCAGTTCCTACTCAGTGAAAGATTCTCTATTTACTAAAGAAATCAAATATTTATGGTGCTTTTATTTAGGGCTGTTGGATGATTAAAATATTTAATCAAATTAATCACAGCTTCAAAATTAATTTAATCATGATTAATCACCAATCAAACTATGTCCAAAATAATGCCTCTTTTCCTTTACAGGATTTCAACATTTCTTAAATATTGATCAAAGTAGGTGATCCACAAGCCCCCAATGGTTGTAGATCTCTCAAGATGCCTCTTTTTACACACACAGCTATAGGTACAGCTATAGATACACAGCTATAGGTATCCGGAAAACCATACTCTACCCATTTTTTCAATGGGAATATGCTCAGTGGGAATTTTAATCAGATTACTCAACACAATTAATTTAACTAATTAACTTAGTTATTTTCAACAGTCTTACTTTTATTTTTATGTTATGGAGTTATGGAGAGCAAATAATTAGTCGTATTAGCCAGGGATCCTTTTAAACTATAAGAAAACATAACTAAGCGTCGTGTATATTATACAAAATGCTTTGCTTTGCTTCAGTTCGAAAGAAATTGCATGGAGAAGGTCAAGATTCCACTGCGCAATTTGTGTGATGACGTACGTGGGTGAATGAATTATCCCTTTAATGCAATAAGTAAAGATGAGTCAGAGCAGACATGTATGAGAGGACATGCTAAGGTCACCGTTACTCTGCAACACATGTTTACATCAAACACAATCCATCATGTCAGAGTAGCAGCAGCAACATCAGGGAGAAAAGAGACTGTGGCCTGGTATATACTGTCTGCACGCAGTGTACAGAAAATCACAGTGTAAAAATTGACCCAAATGGGCCCATTTCGGTCAATTGTTGTGCATGTATTATTCAGGGATGCCCTCATATTCTTTAGAAGAAGAAGGGAAAAAATGCATTATTAAAAAGACCGAATCGACGTATATAGTTATAGAAGAACATCATCATCATCATCATTCATCAGTCACACACAAAAACACTTCCCCACGTTAGTGCCGTTCTTTAAAAGATGGCAGGATTTAACACCACGATAATTAAATGGGTCCCCCCTCTCTCCCCCCACCACCACCACCACACACCCCAGCACAGGCCATCATATATCTGTGCCATACTGCAGGACTGTTTGGGGGATGACAGAGAATGAGAGGGGGATTCTGTGCTACGGTGGTATAGTGCTTGGCTGGGCACCACAGCCAGTGCAGTGTGGAAGGTGCTTTAGTTGAAAGATGGGCCCTTTACTGAGCCTATTGTAGTGGGGGGAAAGGTGATGAATGACAGCTATTCTCGGCAGCGCGCGCGTGTGTGTGCCTGCGCGCGCACACCTGCGTGTGTGTGTATATGTGCGTGCGGGCACGTCTTTCCGTATACGTGCAGGACTAGGCAGCGATAGATGAAGGCCCCACTGTGAGGAGTGTTGCTGTTTGAGACACGTTCATTTGCTGTCTGCTGTTGTGCCTGTTTAAAAATGCATTAGAGCCAACTGGTGGAACATCCATTTACATCTGTCACAGAGCTGCAAAGAGGGGCGAGAGACAGAGAGAGAGAGAGAGAGACAGAGAGAGAGAGAGAGAGAGAGAGAGAGAGAGAGAGAGAGAGAGAGAGAGAGAGAGAGAGAGGAAGGGGCCGGGTGCACTCAACCTCATGGGTTTCAATATTTGCTTGAGTTATGGAGATAGATGGGGATGGGTCTTCTCCTCCAGTGGGTTTTTGTTGATTTTCCTGCTCCTTGTTTTAAATGAAAGCTGAGCTTTAACAGTCGAAAACAGTCATTAGCCATCAGGGGAGACAGAAGATTTTAGCGGCACGTACACAAATGCTCATCAGGTATTATTGTAGGTTACAGTATTTGTTTAAATGTTGTTTTTATGTGGGCTCCCCCAACAGTTCATTAAGTACATGCCTAGTTTGCCTGGTATACCTGTATATACAGGTATACCATCATTGTATAACTGCATAAGACATCATTGCACATAAAACACACCAAGTGGTCGAATAAAGTACGGTCACGCCTTAAACATGTACATAATTGTAAAATTTGAAGAAATACAAAAATACAGCACTGACTCTTTAAGGGAAGCTAAGTAAGTGCTATATTTTTAACCTCAATGTTCAAACTAAACTTTAACTATGTAACAAATGAATGGAGTGGAGTCAAACTTGACATCGAACGGAACATGAAGTACAGCAGAAAATGGAGAGTATTTCCAAGGGGGTAAAGTGCAAGTATAACCTAACAACCTAACATAAAACTCCTACTGTACTTCAGACTTTAGTAAACGCTCTGCGTGGTCCCTCATAGCGTGAGGGACCACGCTATGCAACAGACCCCACAAACAAACACTTTTAATACTAAAGCATCGCTCGTTAAATGCTAAACTCCAAGCATAACTACAGTATACAGCAACCAACCACAGCCAAGATCCTCTTTCCACGAAGTTCCAACTCCCAACCCCAATGTGTGAGAGAAAGAAGAGAGGAGAAAAGCACAGAGTCAGGCACTGTGAGCATAGCTCCTGCTCCCTAATTAAGAGGCCGGACAGCTTCAAGTTCAACGATCCCGCGCATATATACCCGCAATCTGGGGACCAATTAACGGTGTTTGAGAACGAGTTCCAGCGCCGAGTCCCACACCGCCACCGGCAGCCCGAAACCCTCCACGTTCTGGAGCTCACCGATAGAACCTGGCTATCAGCCTGGAACACCCTGGTGTTCAGTCATCCTCACATGGGCTGACACTGCAAAATGGCCCCCGCCACCCCCCACCCCACCCCAGCCTCACCCCACCAGCCCACCCCCCAGACAGCCATTTGTCAGGGATGGGGAGGGCAGGGTAAAGTGAAGGGCAAGGCCCAGTGGACATGCTGCCATTCATTAGTTATTGCTTTCAAGCATCTAAAAATGACAGGCTCGAGTATAATAATATAGGGCAATGCCATCGTAGAGCATTATAGGCTATAGCTATAGTTAAACACTGCGCGGCGCGTTGATTATTTCTGATTGGCACGCTCTCCAGATTGCTGGGTTACACAGGGTCCATATCTAAATTGCTAAATTGACAGTATGTTGATGAGCAGCTGTGCGTTTGCCAGTAGTTTGCTGCAGTTCGAGTGCCTCTCTGACTAAATCATCCATATAAACATGATAACGGTGCGCGGGGAAAGTCCTCAGACTTAATTTGACTCAGATGTTGTAAAAAGATAGATCTTAATCCGTTTTGTGTGGTGGTGTTGTTTTGTGTGTGTGTGTGTGTGTGTGTGTGTGTGTGTGTGTGTGTGTGTGTGTGTGTGTGTGTGTGTGTGTGTTGTTGTGTGTGTGTGTGTGTGTGTGTGTGTGTGTGTGTGTGTGTTTTAACTAACGCCAAGCATTTTTACTGCGTGGGTGGAAAACGTTTGGCGCAGAGAGACACTTTTCTGGAAATTCTGTCTCTCCTCTCTCTCTCTCTCTCTCTCTCTCTCTCTCTCTCTCTCTCTCTCTCCCCCGCGTCGTCGAGATCACATTAATTCTCACTTCCCCTGCAATTGATCTCCCGAGAATTCCTCCTCGGTTTTGAGGTTCGCATAATCGCGTCCAGATGGCGAGTGACTCAGTATTCTGACATTTTGGCGTGGCATTTTTGTTCCCCGTCACGCCGCGCATCGGAACATCACATCCACACCGTCCGCAGGGGAGGGGGGGGGGGGGGGCTGCGCTGAGTCAAACGCCCAACACCTTGACCACCACGTCAAGGTCAAGTCGCAGCCAGAAACAGGGGTGGATCTAGTTATGGGGATGGGGGGGCATTGCCTCCCCTGACTGCCCCCCACCAAACACGATGGCATGCAAAACAACCCAAATTTCAAAGATATTTCAAATGAAAGTGCTTATAATTCAAATGATTTGAAACACTGCTACTGCTGCTAACTAACTACAGTTGTGGCACCACTAAACCAACAGCATTCCATAATTTAAAACAGAAAACTCTCTGAGTCAGACCTTTAGCTTTATGCATGCTGTGTGTCTGTTGCAACTTCAACAACAACTGATGTTATTATTGATGCTTACATGCCTAATCTAAGTCCTGTGCCGGAAAAATGCTATGGATGCGGCTTCATCGCCCATGTCGCTTCGCGCCACGGGCGATGAAGCCGCCCCCATACCATTTTCTCCTGCCCCCCAATTGAGAAATGTTACATCCGCCCCTGAGACAGGCGCATCAATAGTTTCATACTCGCGAGGTTTTAGTGTCTCAGTATGCAGTGCTAATACCCTCAGACATAAAAGGCTCCTGCCCAAAACTAAAGTGCACTGGGAGCTTAGTTGTTATTCCACAGATTGTCAGAATGGAAGTGTTAATTAGATCTATGTGGCTTTACTTGTTCCACAGATGTCAAGCGAGTTATTTATTATTGTGTATCCTCTCGTTATCCGTTTTTACTCTGAAGGGTGTACTTGTTTTCTTAATTAGTCGACCACTTAGCCTGTTGCCACGTGTTGACCTTAATTGGACTTTTTGTAAGTCACCCTGGATGAGAGTGTCTCCTAAAGTGGTCAACTGGAAACTGAACAAAAGAGTCCTGCAGGACAGACATAAATACGTGCCAATGTTTTCTTTATAGTGCCGTGGCAAAAATAATTAATATATTTCTGTCGATATTTTCAGCGGCTCTTGAGTTTTGAATAACAAAACATGTTATTATTGTTCATATTATAGGTTGGCGGCAGGGCAGAGATCGAATGGCGGGTGCCAAGAAGCCATATACAGTACATAGTGCATATAACACCAACACATAATCAAACTTATAAAGATCCGCCAACGAATGCAAAGGCTTTGGAAGTCATTTCAGGCGAAAACGAAACAAAGAAAGTATTGAAATGCACTACTAAAATCGCAAAATGAACCTCTTTAAGCTTCAGAACTCTCGTATTCAACATGGTATATAGTAATTCCACCCATTTTAAAAATCCTGAGAGGATACAAATGTGAACCAAATGGACCCTAGCGGGTAAAACACAACTTGATGACGTCATCAAGTTGTGTTTGACCATCTTAAGCATCAGGGGCAGATCTAGGCATGGGCATGGCCCAGACTGCCCCACAAAACGCAATGGCATGCAAAAGAACCCAAGATATTTCAAATTAAAGTGCTTATTTTTAAAATGATTTGAAACACTACTACTGCTACTAACTATCTACAATTGTGGCACCACTAAACCAACAGCATTTCAACAGAAAACTCTCTGAGTCAGACCTTTAGCTTTATGCATGCTGCGTGTCTGTTGCAACTTCAACAACAACTGATGTAATTTTTGATGTTTACTTGCCCAATAAAAGTCCTGTAACCAAAAATGGTATGGGTGCAGCTTCATCAAGCCGCCCCCATACCATTTTCTCCTGCCCCCCCCCCAAATGGGAAATGTTACATCTGCCCCTGATAAGCATGGGGATGGACATGCTGTACAGTATACTGTAGACTACTATAGCGAGACAGAGAGCACAGCTGGGTGGGAGAAGGAAAGGAGGGGGAGTTGGGGTGGTGGTGGTGGTGGTGGAGTACAGAGGAGAGGAGTAGCTGTAGAAAGAGAACATGGGCCAGTGATCACACGACAGCAGCACTTGGAGGCTGGAGATCTATTCCAGAGGCTGCTCTCTGATCTCTGCCCCCTTCTCTCCACACTCTCCCACTCACACATCCTGCTCCAACTACCAGCCGTCCATGCCACCCCATTACCCCGCCATGTGGAGCTACTGTGTGTGTGTGTGTGTGTGTGTGTGTGTGTGTGTGGTGTTGTGTGTGTGTGTGTGTGTGTGTGTTGTGTGTGGTGTGTGTGTGTGAGTGTGTGTGTGTGTGTGTATGTGTGTGTGTGTGATGCGTAAAAGAGCACATGTGCAAAAGATAGATAGCCTGCAGTTGCCTCCAGAATACAACTGAATTGTGACTGCAAACTTCTGGAGTGTCACGTGTGTATGTGTGTGCGCATGCGTGTAGTGGATCCAATAATGAGGCCATTGCCATCAACTGACTGGGGGGTGGTGGTGGTAAAAATGTGAATGTAAACTTTCTTTGACTCAGGGTGGATGTAACATTTCCCAATTGGGAGTCAGGAGAAATATGGCTGGGGACGGCTTCAGCGCCATGAAGGGCTCCCATACCACTTTTATTAGCAAAGTAAAGCATCAATAATAACATCAGTTGTTGTTGTTGAAGTTGCAACGGACACACAGCATGCATAAAGCTAAAGTTCTGACTCAGAGAGTTTTCTTTTTTTGAATGATGAAATGCTATTGGTTTAGTGATAGTTAGTTATAGTAGTAGTGCTTCAAATCATTTTAAATATAAGCACTTTAATTTGAAATATCTTGGGTTGTTTTGCATGCCATCGTGTTTGGTGGGGCAGACTGGGCATTTAGGGGGCATTGCCCCCCCTCTATGCCCATCAAGCCCTGCTTTAGCCTCGACACCCAGGCTTTCATTTTCGTTCGCCTTGCGCGAAAACGGAAAGCCTGGACTAACGCGCGTTGGAAAGTGGCCTTGAGGGGCATGTGAACCTTCCGGGGTGGGCGTCGCTCTAAATATGTGACGTAGAACAGCAGTGGACGGGTGCGGGAGGGGCCGGAGATGACGACACGTTAGTGAGATCAAATCAGAGCGCAGCACTTCCGCCGTGTGGATCCCACGACACCCCCGCCCCCCAAGGCCAAAATCATTGAGGGCTAGACCAGGCTAGCCCTGCTTTGACTGCATTTGCACCTATGGATGTGTGCAGGCGCATACACATGTCTATTTGTGTGCATATACAGAACAGAACGTGTGTGAGAGACCATGATGAATGCTGATGTGGTGTATCTATCAGACTGCGGGGGTCCCTGTTGATAGCACCATTGCTGCCAACACACCTCCCCCTGCCCTTCTCAGTGCCCTCCACACACACACACACACACACACACACACACACACACACACACACACACACACACACACACACACACACACACACACACACACACACACACACACACACACACACACAACACACAAAGCGCACGGGGCCAGAGAAAAGCCACTGTGGACCTGGCATTTAACAACTGACAAAGAGTGTTAACATTTAATCGCTAAATGTTAACTGCCATAATAGCCTTCTTCAGTCAGGGGGAGCGGGGGGGGGGGGGGGGGGGGGGGCAAAGCTTTGGGCGCCATGGAAAGAGCCTTCAACCCTCTACGCTGCACAGGGTCGGATTTAACCATCCCTTCTAGGGTGGGCTCGACGTTTTTCAAATGAAGCAGTGGTTTTCAATCTTTTTGATACCAGGGCCCACTATTTATTCGGCATTTTTGCCATGGACCACCATTTGATGACATTTTAGCCACACAGACCCCAAAACTAAAGATTTCGTTTGGGTTTTGTCCACAATTCCAGGGTGGATTTGGGAAACAAAACGGTCAAACATGCAGATGGAAATGACCATTAATCTTCTACATTCTCTAGTTGTATAGACTTGGGGCTAATTCAGATGATGAATATTTTAACTCGAGTCGTGAGAGTGTAAAAATGAAACCAAATGGACCCTCAATGGTCCATTTGGTTTCATTTTGTACATCTGGTTAACCAACGTTCCACCGTTTAGCCTGGGAACTCTCTCAAGGACCACTGGTGGTCCCTAGACCACTGGTTGAAAACCACTGATATTACCTTTCATTGGGTGGGCAGGATGCACGTTTGGGTGGGCTCAGCCCAGCCCTGCCCTCTGTAGATCCGGCCCTGACAGTGCACGTGATCCCCCAACGGGGCGAGGGGAGGAAGCTTAAATCTGACCCAGTTGCGGGCACTGGTGGTAATAATGATAACGCATTATACGTTAATAGCGCTAGCAAGCTAATCTAATTTTAGCTTCCCGCTGTTCATTCATAACGGGGTGCGGCGTGCGCACTATACACGCGCCACCATGACACGAGTCAATTAGAGTTTAAATCACCCACAAGAGACACGACGTAGTGAAATAAAAAAAAAAAAATCACGACGGCGTGTTTTGATTCAATTTTAAAGAAAACAAAATGAACAGGTGTGTGTAGTGCGGAGATGAAAACATTCAGACGAATGAATCAGATGGTAATTACAGCGTAACGGAGTCAGAGGCAGATCAAATCGAAGATGCAACTTTGTTTTTGTTGTTTCACGATTCTGTTTTCTCCGTGTCAGCCGGAGGATATGTTTTGAATTTCTTTCCACCTGTTCATCACTATAGGCAAAAACGTGTAACACTTACAAATCATTTTTTACAAATGCTTTAT